>CM062810.1:89354312-89954312 GCA_031772625.1 Pinus tabuliformis | reverse complement strand
TACACTAAAAAAAGTCACCATGACTATTTACAGTTAGTATGGCTCTATCAACAGTCATGCTATCCTCTTAGGCAAGTCTTATGCCTCTGCTCTCCATGTCAAACTCCAAAAAGAGAGAAAGTCTTTATAAATGTATTTATCTCTGGGTACGCAGGTTCTCTCAACCTTACCTGCGGGTACGCACCCAATGTTCACAAAATCTGCGTACTTGTACGCTCTGTATGTAAAGGGGCAGGTGCGTCCCCCTGTAAAGGTCAAAATGCGCAAGTTTCATCTTTAAAAAGTTACTTGTGGTCATTTCTAGAGCATTCTAGAAGGTTGTTCGACGTGTATTGAGCGCCTCCAGATGGTTCATGTACCCCTACCAAAGAGGAACTTATCCCATCAATGAGGGAGCTATCCCATCCAAAGAGGGGATTATCCCATTGATGGTGGACCTGAATAACTTCCTCTAGACCACTATAAATACAGGCATTGGGCCAGAAGGAGGAGAGGTTGGAAGCTAAACATTTCTAAGGGTAGATGCTGCTGGAATTAGGACTCCCATTTAGAAGCTTGTGAGGAGAGATTGCCATCTTTGCTTGTTCTATTTGGAAGTGGGTGAGCTTTGTCAAAGTAAAGGAGAACTCTTGATGGACCCTGGGAGGGACTTGCACAACACCAAGGCTCAGGTTGTAATCGTTCCTTTTGTTTCCTATT
The DNA here is from genome assembly GCA_031772625.1 of Pinus tabuliformis. Lineage (NCBI taxonomy): Eukaryota > Viridiplantae > Streptophyta > Pinopsida > Pinales > Pinaceae > Pinus > Pinus tabuliformis. The sequence goes on along the minus strand of CM062810.1, from coordinate 89,953,613 downwards.
AATGCAAATGAGTCCATTCTTCTCAATAACTTGTTATTTATGAGTTGTTTCATGTACTCCTTGGTCTATGTGTTAAATATGTTTTATTCTATGAGATTATCAAGTGCTATTTAATTGTTTGATTGTTAGTGGATGCAGGTTTCAAAGTGAAGGAGGAGCTCATCCGGATCAGTGGAGCTGGACTGCTACAACAGCGTTGGATTACAGGTAGGATCTAAACACTTGATTTCTCGTATAGTAAATGCATGTTTAGAGAAGGATTGCTCTTGTTTGTCTTGTTTGTCACTAGAGAGTCTTAGGCTCCTAGGGAGGTTGGTTGTGTCCGCACTATTGACTCTTTCCACCTGACAGGAGGTTCCTTTGCAAGGTGGCCCGTGAAGTGGTTTCTTATCGAGATCATCACCAGTGATAGGATGATCGCCTATTGTGGGCACATATGACATTTTTGTTTTTTGTACTTATCATTTTTGCCGATCATAAGGTGTTTTTCAACCTATGATTGAGGACGATGTATTTTTTTGACACACTCCTATATATATATATATATATATATATATATATATATATATCACTATTATCGGCTTATCTTGTAAATCATGTTATGGAATGGTTTTAAATTTACATGTATGATTATTGCAAATGTCTACTTAACATTCGAGAAGCAATTGCATCTGCTAATGTATTTAAAGATCTTGGAATATGCTGATATTCAATATAATCAAATTCACGTTCCAAGAGATGCACTCTCAAAAATAATCTCAATAACACTGGATTTCTAATGGCATACACGCTATTAAGCTGTAATACAACGAGTTCAGAATCTAACCTCACTATCAAACTCCGAATCCCAAATGAAATAGATTCAGATAATAACTCAATCACTGCACTATACTCGGAAATGTTGTTCGTTGTTTGACCGAGGCTTACCCCATGCATAAATACCAACTCGTCAGAGGGCGAATAGATAACCCAAGCTGTGGAAGAAATGTTCCATGTATTACAACAAGCACCATCAGCGAAACCAATGTATGTTTGGAGGGGCATCGACATCTGCAATATCAAGAGTAAAACCAAGATAAGCAGGAATAATGACAAAAAACACTCTCTAAGCTAAGCACGCTGTTTAAACTAAAACACACCAGCTAGAAAGAAAAAACTATCCTAACTAAAAAATCTCCATGCCCATTCTTTAAGCATAATACCTCTTTAGGTAAAGACCATTTTTGGGTTTACCTAAAGAGTTCCCGTCAAAGTCTACCAATTCATAGGCCCCTTTTGCTAGCTTTTTCTTGACAACATAGGGACCATGCCACATAGGAACTAATTTTCCAGCGCCTAACTTATCATTAGCTTGATCGTAAACTAAGACTAGATCTCCTTCCGAAAAATTTCGAGGGGTCACATTTCGATCATATTGAGCTTTCATACGTTTTGCATGAGTCTCGATTGCCAATGCAGCATCATGTCGATTCTCATCTAATTGAGCCAAGTATAACAAACGCTTTTCCTCTTCGGAAGTAGCTAGAAGTAACTCGATGGCCATTTGCAATGACGAGATTTCGCATTCAATGGGTAACACAGCTTCCAGACCATAAACTAGTTGGAAAGGAGTGAACCCTGTTGATGTTTTTACTGAGGTACGATACGCCCAAAGCACTGAAAATAGCATGTTATGCCAATTCGATTGATGAATCCCAATGATTTGTTGGATCATGATGACTAAGACTTTGTTGATGGATTCAACCAGACCATTAGCTTGTGGATAATAAGGAGTTGAACTATCATGACGCAAACCAAGCTGGCCTATAAGTTCGGTCATCATAACGTTTCAAAAATGACGCCCATGATCAGTGATAATCGCTTGTGGGACACCAAACCTAGCAATTATATGATTGAACACGAAATTTGCAGCTGTCTTGCCGTCTGCCCCAAATGTAGGCATCGCCTCGGCCCACTTGGTAAAATAATCTACCGCAAGGATGATATACGCATACCCCCCGTCCGAGTGAGGGTTACATGTAATAAAATCTATACCCCATTTGGTAAAAGGACCAACGGCAATTATGGGGTGGAGAGGAGCAGGTGGAGCGCGCATCTTTCGATCAAAAATTTGGCAGTTGTGGCATTTTCGGACCGCAATAATACAATCTTTAAACAAAGACGGCCAGAAGTAGCCAGCGCGCAATATCTTTTGGGCTGTGGCATACCCAGACATATAACCGCCACACGCTCAAAAGTGACAGTTATTTAGAACCCTTTCAGCTTCCTCATGAGTTAAACAACGTCGAAAAATAGAGTCCGCCCCATGGCGATAAAGAGTATCTCCAATAATCCTGAATTGTTGGGACTGGAATCGTATTTTCCGACGTTCTGACCTTGAAATTTCTGGCCGAAAGGATTGGGTTTGGAGATAAACGATGATATCCCCATACCATGGATCTAAAGTGCTGATTAGAAACAAGGATTCATCCGCAATGGGCTCCTCCGCCACAGTTTCCATGTCAGCACGTGGGAAGTCACACATTAACTCCGCAAAAACTAAAGATTTCTTAGACTTAGATTTTTCAAATTCCAAGTTGAAATCCTGCAGGATAACGATCCATTTAGAGTACTTGCCCCCTAGAAATTGTTTGGTCAAAATGTAGATCATAGGGTTGCAATCCGAAATTACTGTAGTTTTACGTAGTAAAATGTAGTGACGGAAACGTTGGACAGCTTGAACAGCTGCCAATGCCAATTTCTCCACATGTGAGTATTTTAGCTCAGTTGGATTTAAAGTTCAACTAAGGTAATATATCACATGTTCATTACTGAATTCAGCTTCCTGAACTAAGACCATTCCAATGGTGGAATGAGAGGCGGTGAGATACAAGAAGTAATCCTGGTTGTAGTTGAGAGGATGCAATAACGGTGCATGGGTCAACGCGTGTTTTAGTGCATCAAAATATTTCTGAGCTATATCATCCCAATAGAATGGAGTATTATGTTTCAACAACCGGGTAAAACCCTTTGTAACCACGGCGTAGTTAGGAATGAATCGTCGTAAAAAGTTTTCTTTCCCTTGCAAACTTTGGAGTTGACAAAGACTCGAAGGAGGAGGCAATTTGACAATAGCTTCAACCTTCGAGGGATCGACGTGAATGCCGGCTTTCGAAACTACAAACCCCAGCAATCGACCCGTTTCTATACAGAAGACACATTTGTGTGGATTCAGCCGAATCCAATAATGCCTACACCTCATAAAGATTACTCGTAAATGGACGAGGTGATCAGCTCGATGTAATGAATGAGCAGGCAAATCATCGAGATAGGGTTGCACAATGTGCTTGATGTCATGAAACGCATAAGACATGGCCCTTTGAAAAGTTTCTCCGACATTCTTGAGTCCAAAAGGTACTTTGCAATAAGAAAATGTCCCCCACGGACAACTGAAAGCCGTTTTTGGTTGATCGACGGGTAGAATATTGATTTGAATGTATCCGGAAAAACCATCCATGAAGGAGAATATTTCGCTGCCGGCACAATCATCAATGATTTGATCGATATAGGGAGTTGGGTAATTGTCCTTTGGACAAGCTCGATTAATGTCCCTATAATCGATGCATATTCTTATTGTCCCTTGCTTTTTGTTAACCGGAACAGTATTCGATACCCAATCCGTTAACGGGATCGGATAAATGAAACCTGCTTTGAGTAATTTTTCAACTTCTGCTTTAATTGCAGCAGCGTTTCTTGGGTGAATCTGACGCAAACGTTGCCGGACGGGTTTAGCATCCGGGTAAGTCTTTATTTCATGAACAACAATCGCGGGATCAATTCCTGGCATTTCCTCATAGGACCAGGCAAACACGTCACAGAATTCTTGAAATAGGGCATTATATATTTGAATTTCGTCTTCTGTACACGAGGCACCTATATGAATGTTCTCAACAATTCCAGACTTAACCGAAATGTCAACAGGAATAGTTCGAGAGATGTTTCCCAAATTTAACTCTGAATCAGGATGTTTTATTGGATTCTGAGGTTCCTTGACATATTTAGTCGTAAAGATTGTTGAAAAATCATTTTCAAAATGATCATTCTCGGGTAAAAACGAAGATCTGTGATGGAGATCTTCCCATGGCAAATCATCTACACATAGGATTTCACGAATTTTTTCATCAGAGTGAATAAGTTCAGAAAACGTAACTGAATCTGAGCTTGATGTGAAAAGTGATTCTTCACGGACCACATTCATTAAGTCAATTTCGGTTGAAGATGGGTCGGTAAATGATTGCACGGCCTCATACGCATATTCATATGGACTCAAAGGCATGACATCACCAAATGATTCTATCTCAGATTCAGAAGGGACGATCCAAGGATCATCATAAACAATGGTGTCTGACGTAATCATATGAATGGTTGCAAATGAAGATGACGCGTTGATCGGAGGAAAAGGAAAAGTTCCCAGTAAACCGGCATCTTTAACTAGTCCTACTCCAACATCCTTATATGGGATAGTCATTTTACCGACATGCTGAATACTTTCAGAAGAGGCTGGGTCGGATGAAAAGTAAGCCAACTGGTCTATTGTTACGATCTTTCCATTATGTGGAAACTTTATAACCCGAAAGACCAATGCAACAACAGCTGTCATAGCGTAAGACCAACTACGACCCAAGAGAAGGTTGTAATCTAGAGGGGCATCAACCACCTCCACATCTAGATTAATGGTTTTTCCTTCAACCCCTATAGGCAAATCCTGTAGAATGCCAAAAGGATGAAACCCACGGCCATCAAAGGCCTTTAGAATCGTCGGGGATTGATTTAGCGAAGGAGAACCAAGCGATCTCCAACACTGTATCGACATAATACACGTTGAGGCTCCCTCATCAATCACAGTCCGATGAATAGGCCTGTTTTTTACTATCACTGGAATCTGGAAAGCCATTTGATGAGGTAAGCGCGGTGTACTATTTTCTAGATCGAAAATTATTAGGTTCGAGTCCTGAACGTCAACAGCTCCTATAGCTGACAAAATTAATTTACGTTGTGCTGGACATGATTGTAGCACTTCCAAAGCCGACATTGCTGAGGGTGAAACAGCTAAATCCTCAACAATGTTATAGTTCTGAGCCGCTCTCGCATGTGGATTGAAAGCTGACTTTCGAAGTATACCCTTGGCGGGCGGTTTGATTACCAAGTCTGGATTAGGTTTCTCGATCTGTAGTAGATCGGAACCGGGAGCTGAGGTTGATGGATTAGAATGAGAAGATTCTGCTTCTTTACCATCAACAGGACTTTTACTACCATAATCATGCGATCGAGTCGCAATCCTAACATGGGACATCATCAGTATGGGTTCTTCATTGGCACTCGAGGAAGAACCTATCATCTTACTGTCTTGACTTGGAAAAGGATCCTTCAAAACAGCATGTGTTTGGGAACCTTTAACAATCTTCGCAACCTCTGCATGATGAGGGCAGTCTCTTGTAAAATGTTCGTCATCACAAATGAGAAAAGGATAACGAGGTTTGCGTTTTTCATCATTGGATTCTGATTTTTTAGGTTTCTCCTTTGAATTTTTGTCCGTTTTATTCTTCTTCTTCCCTTTCTTCTTCCCACCGAATTTTGATATGGCTGTAGATGACTCTACAATGTGAATATCGGCGGAAATCTCCGCAGAAGAATCTCCTGTCGGGGAATCAGGTAAGGATATGATAGGAGAAGAATTCTTGGAAGACTTCTTCTTACTTTTAGTGTTAACCGTACCAATCGTACCATCAGTGGCATGAGATCCGAAGGAGCTCCAGCGATTTGATTTTGCTTGGGAAGATCGGGGATTTTCTCGTGTAACGTACCTGACTGAGTATAAACCAAGTCAAGGTACTGTGCTTGAGCAATTACTTGCTCCTCATTAACAACTTCGGCCTTAGCTACATCTTCAGTGATCTTTGGCAACAAAGACTTTACGAACCATTCAGCCAAGATTTGATCCGGGATAAAAACCTTCACTAAACGCCATCGACGTCTCCATTCATGAATATGATCTGAAATGTAAGTGGACGTCGATTGCTTTAACGAAGTTAACAATTCCGTGCCATTGTCATATCAGACTGGCAACTGAAAATGAGTTAAAAACGAGGTAGCTAACTGACTAAAATTATAAAAAGTGCCTCGCGGTAACTCAATGTACCACTTGGCCACGAGACCAATTAGAGTGCACTGGAAAAGTCTTAGACGGATTGAATCATCTGAAATGGAGTTAGACGCACACCAGAGGTGATAAGTCATCACATGGTTTGACGGGTCCTCTCCTGATTTTCCTTCGAACTTAGGAATATCACTAGGAAACTTATTCGGCATTGGTGACCAAAATGGAAGATAATTAATGGTATCATTCATTAGGTGTGACAAGTCAAGCAAGTCCAAAGTTGCGATAAATGGTAACTGACGATTAGGGTCCCTAAAACTTTGGGTCATGAAACTAGCCCCAGGAGGAGGATATCCAGGATAACTAGGAATAGGAACTGCATTTGGGATATTGTATCCTCCCATAAAACCAGCATTAACCGGACCGTACTGGTGTTGTTGAGGTTGTTGATATGCGTACCCAAGGTACGGTTGATACTGATAGACTGGCTGCTGTACAGCAGGACCAAATTGGTACTGTCCCTGGTACGGTTGATAACTAAATTGTGGTTGACTTGTGACGACCGTACTTGAACCAGGTTGTCCTACAGGCATCTGAACCGAAGTTTGAATCGTGGATCCAGATGGTGGTAAAGATGTCTGAGGAGTAGATACAGGAACAGTAGAAACCGGAGCTGTCGATACTCCAAAAGTAGGTGGGGTAGATTGAACAGATGTTGCGGCAGTTGCAGCAGTTGTTTGAGGCGGAGTACGAGGCGTACTAGGCCCAGGCTGAGAAACTACCGGAGGTACAGAAGTTTGAATATTAGACTGGACAGGTTTCTAGGGTGTACAAGAAATTAAGGGTTGTCCAGTTTGAGATGACAACTGTACATTTAGCTGCAACACCTGTTGAGTTTGCGATGGATCCCACACTAAATTCATTATGGGGTACGGACCCATAACAGGTTGAGAATATTGAGGACCATAACCGGGTTGAGGGTAGGATTGATAATTCAAGGGTACATTTCTCGTTCCTTGAACATATGATTGACTGGAGGGTGGTTGGAAACCTTGGTTCGAGTACTGACCTTGGGGTTGATACCCTTGAGGCACGTACTGATACTGGGGTTGACCTTGAGGTATAAATTGATACTGGGGTTGACCTTGGGGCACATATTGAGTCTGCGGTTGACCTTGAGGAACGTACAATCCCGTAGGTATGTACTGTCCTTGAGGTTGCCCCCCAGGCGCAAATTGAGTACCTTGAGGTTGCCCCCCAGGCGATAATTGAGGATTTTGAGGCTGCCCCCCAGGCGGTAACTGGCCACCTTGAGGTTGAGGATTGGGAATAGAACCTGACATCATGAGAATATCTTCTATGCTCAATGGTTTAGTACCATTGCTTCCAGTTAATAACCCTTGTTCAATGGGTTGAGGAGATGCTCCCGAAAAAGTACCAGAAAGGGACTGATACCCAGAGGGAACAGAAGGACTGCCGTACAAAAAGGATTCGGGCGATTTAGTAAACATGGACGACTGTCTTGACATATTTAACAGAGGATAATAACCTCTAGGTGTTGGGTGATAAGGAACACGAGGTGGTGAAAAACTTAACCCTGGGTTTTCTAAGAAATTAGTCAAAGAAAGATACCAAGTACTACTCCTAGGTGGACTGTAAAAAATTGATTCACGCTCCCTTAGCTCAATAATAGGTTGATTTTCAGGGATAGGGATGCCTACTTCTTCTTCCGGAGTAGCAAGTTCTTCGATAGCTATAAGTCCAGAAGGAAGATCTTGGGTAATTACTCTTTCTACCCTAGGTGAACCAGGACCACTAGAAGCTGGAGAAGCAAACCCCGATGTCGGAGTAGCTGCAAATTCACTTTCAGGTTCGGATATTTCAGGTTCCTCACCTATATCACTAGTAGACGAAAAGCTACCAGTAACTTCGGAAAAGAACACTGATTGTGGATTATAATCTGCTACTAAAGCTTGAAAATCAGGATGCACCACCAGAGAAGACTCTCCTTCTTCAGGTGACCCAACTCTACTGTCTCTAGGAGTTACGAGGACTTTCAACCCTTCAGGCTAGCTCGGTGAAAACTCAAGAGGTTGGCCCCGAAGTCTACGACCACGGTTAAAAAATTTTAACTACTTCACACGCAAACAAAGTAAAATCTCAATGAAAACCACCTAAAGCCTCTAAAGAACCAAACAAATTTGAATCACACGCCTAAAGAATCTAGGAGATCAAACACACACAAACAGTAACTTTTCGTACTGAAAACACTAGTTGGTGATGAAATCCAACATCGCAGAGTTCAATACAGAAATGGTGGTTGGAACAGTTACCCCGGCAACCTGCTTAATGAATAGACTGGCACAAGTTCCTCCACTTAACCGTCTCGAGTGAAGAGAACCCCCCAGAAAATCCAAGTGAGTCTAGCCGACGTCTGCTCCAGGTACAGTGGGATCTTCCCACCACTGTCACCTTAGGAAGAATCCTAAAGAATATGGCCACTGAGGTTACCAACTGAAACAAATATACCTAAAGGAACAGTCTATGATCCGATACGCACGCAAGGGCAGAGTAGCAAGCTCAATCCCCTTGAAGGCTCCTTGACATAATCCAAGGTTTACCAACAAGTGACCCCAGGCTCCTCGACAATGGTTAATCCGAGGTTTACCATTTTTAATACGTGAATATCTGGCGTCGTTCCCAATGAGGAAGGATTGATTCCCACACTGGTTCGAACACGATCTCCTGCTTCTCCTTTAAGAGGAGCTTTCCCAGAGCGTAAATGCAACAATTGGATTTCTTCCCTACCACAAGATATAGCTACTTATTTGTTTTTACTGTCTTGGAGAGTTAATTACTCTCCTAATCCAAGACACTAGCCTAAGCTAAGTTGGTGTATCAGAGCCCTAGAAATAAAATGTTACTAGATGAATTTTACTTTAAGCGTTATTTTATTGGTTTTTGTTTAAGTCAAAAGGTGCGGAGATGAAACTCGTGGTATGAAGACTCGACTCAAAATCACTAAAAATGCACGTAAGATGATTTAAACAATCTTTTCCCTTCGATGAACTTCTAGCTAAGAAAGAGTTTGAGAATGCAAATACTTTGTAAACACAAATTTTTCTTAACAAACAAATTAAAAGAAGAGCTTCTGTCCTTTCCAATGCACTCAAAATGAGACAACTAGTTATTTTCACAAAAAATTCCCTTTTCTTTTTAAAGCACTCAACCACTACAAAAACAAACTTTTTCCAAAAGAGATTTTTTTTATTTTTTATAAAACACTCAAAACTATGGAAATGACTAACTTTGAGATGTATAAACTATAAAAAAACCTATTTGAAGTCAAAGCCTACAAGATGTCTTTTTTAAGGATGTTTTACTTAGCTAGATGTAAACTAAGCACCAATTTATGCAGAATCACAAATCAGTCAAGAACAACCAATTTTGTTTTCTTTTTAAAAATGAAAATCCAAACTTTTAAACACAAGATTTTCGAAGTTTTGTAAAGAGAAAACACAAAGTGGATTCCTCAACAAGGGTAGATTTCATAAATGGTCAGACTCATAAGAAGGCTGGTAGAGACCAAGGTGATCTGAGGTTCCTACAGCTTCTAAGCTCAGAGCTACTACAAGACGAAAATGAAAAACAAGCCCAACAAGCAAAACTCCTAGGAATTTCACCTAAAACCCTAACACCAATGAAATCAACCTAAGGAAAGCTTCTGACAGGTTATATGCAGGTCTGGGCAGTGAAAAATAACTTCTAAACAAAAACTAAGCTGACTAACAGAGAAAATCTTAGGTTTTTCAAAATTTTGACAGGGTCTGCAGGCCCACAGTTAACACAGGTGCGGTACCGCTCTGTGCTAAAAGCAAAAGTGCGGATAAGTATGCACTGTGTCAAAAGGCTAGGGTGCGGTCCTCTCCCAAAGCTATGAAAAACGAAAAATAACCCTGGATCTACAATTTCTACCAATTCCACACACAACAAGCCAAAAACAGAAACAAAAACACAGTTTCTCAGGTTAAAGTACAAACAAGGAAAAAATCAAGTCCCCAGCGGAGTCGCCATTTTGTCACATGGAATAAGTCAATCTTGCAGATAAGATAGACTTTCTAGAATCTAAAGAAGACCTAATGACAAGCAAACCAATCACACACTATCTTTCTCTAAATATGCTTTTATAAACAAAGGCAAACAAGTTTTTTAGGCCTACCTTAGGTCCAATGCAAGTTTGTGGAAGCCTTCGCTCCTTCGATCCAAATGAGCTCCCTTGTCGCGAATCTGCAAACACAAACAAGCAAACAAATTAAATAGCACCTGAAAAGCCAATATCATAAAACATATTTAACATGAAAGTCAAGGAATTCATGAAACAAATGACATGAGACAATTGTTGAGAAAAATGAGTCTGATTGTATTAATTCAAATCAAGAAGAACTTTACAACCTGTGCCTTGATGCTGTACAAGCTCCTCCCAGGGTCTAGCAAGAAGTCTCCTCTACTTTGACAAGTTTCACTCTCTTCCCAATGAAGCCAAAAAGGTATGTGATCTCTCCTCTCAAGCTCAACTAGGAAGTCTTAATTTCACCAGCATTTACCCTCAAAAATGTTCAGCTTCTAACCTCCTTAGAAACCATCCCAATGCCTGAATTTATAGTGCAATGGAGGGAAGTTACTAGGTCCTCCTCCAAAGGGATAAAGCCCTCCTTCAAAGGGATAGCTCCTCTCATCAAGGGATTAGCTCCTTCTCTTTTGGGATGCATGAACCACCTAAGAGCGGCCAATCCACGTCAAAATTCCTTCTAGAATCATCTAGAATTAACCCAAAGTGAGTTTTTTAGAATAAACTTGCGCCTTTTTTACTTTCACAGGGGTCTGCACCCACACCTTTAGGGACAGAGCGGGCAGGTCCACAGTTTTTGTAAACAGAAGGTGCGGGACCGCAGGCAATAGTGAGAGAAAGTGTGGAACCAGAGTTTTATTGATTTTCAATGTCTTTCTCTCATTTTCAAAGCTTGACTTGAAGAGCTGAGGTCTGAGACTTGCTTAGGAGGACAGTACAAGTGGTGATAGACCCATACTGACTGCAAATAATCATGGTGACGATATTTTTGTGTAACAAAATGGTTGAGAAAGATAGAGCCGAGAGAGACTATTTGAGCTCCTTTTCCCTATTAAAATGGAATAAACCAAAAGGGATAAGGCCACTCCCATCATAATAGGATCCATTTCCCCTCTATCAAAGCTATATGAACTTTTCAATTTCCAACCTCAACTAGCTAATGAAAGGGATGGAATAATCTGCAAATATTGATAGCCATCTTGAGAACCTTAGTCTTCTAGTTTTTGTGTGTGAAGGGAGAATAAACTTGTAGTGCTTCTTTTGGCGCAAAGAGGAAGAAGCCTTGATCTTCCATTGTTTTGAGGGTAAATCATGAGATGCTAATAGTGGTGTTGGAACTTGGACACGTCAAAGGAAACCTGCAACGCTAAGGCGAAGGTTGTACTTTCCTTTTTTCCTTATCAATAAAACAACTAATACTTTGTTTACTATATCAATTACATATGTTAGTTGGTAGCTTAAGACTCCTTAGCCTCTTAAGTATATTTAATATTTTGTTTGCTATCATGTGTGATCTGGTTCTTTTCTCATTGTTTTAGGTCTTTATTGACATTAAGGAGCTGATCGCTAGAGCAAAGGCACAAGGACTTCATCAAACAAGGATTAGTGATACAAGAGGTAGGATCTTATTCATTCTCAATCTAAGGAGACCTGTATTAGATTGTCTTGTTTATGGCTAGACCCTCTCCCCTGGGCTAGAGGGATTGTCTCTATTCGTAGAGAGAATCTTCCTACTCCATAGCCATGTTCATGATTTCTTTTCAGTAATTTGTTTAAATAGGGAAGGTCAACCAAGGCATCTAAGTTAGATCCTCTTCCTTCTATATTAAGAACGAAAATGGAAATTGTGAATTTAATCTTTACTTCTTACTTGAATTGGTTATCATTTACGCTTTTGGAATGAACTCCTTTCAGTGACTAGTTTGAATAAGGAAGGACAACCCAGGTCTCCAAGTTGGCGCCTCTTCCTTGTGAGCTAGGAATTGAATTGGAAATTGTATTTATGCATTTGATCTTTAGTTCTTTGTTTATGTTATGCTTTATGATGGAATTGATCTTGTTGGGATAAGGATATTGAGGAAGGACAACCATGACCTCTAAGTTAGAGCCTCTTCCTCATTGGCTATGCTCCACAAAGACTCATTGCACTCTTGCTTCTAGATTAAAATTTCAATGTTTTATTTTCAGCAATTTTATATTTGTAATATGAATTTCCATTATTTTCATATAAACAACTACTTCCTGCACTAGTTTAATATAAGATTCCATATACTTTGTTTTGCTTCTAAGTTTACCAACCCAAATTGATAAGTAAAATAGATGCTCTAATGCAACTCCATAAATTAGACTGACAGTGTACACCAACTGTAGGGGTATGTATTGTGTTGTGCTGTACACTGGGTGTAGGTGTATGTGTGGTATGCCAAGTGTAGGTGCATGCATTGAACGGGTTTGTATGTTGTGTGTCGTTTTATGTGTGTGATGCACACTATGTGTATGTGCACATGGTTTAGGAGAAGGAACTAGTTGTTTTTTGAGTGTGGCAACCAATCCGGTGTGTGTACAGAATAAGGACAAAGGTAGAAGCTAAGGATTGATTAAAGGATAGGTATCAATATTTTATTTCAATTTATTATGCATGTGATTTGTGATTCTGGTCTATGATGATTACATGTGATTTATTATTCTAGTTTATGATGATTACATGTGATTTATGATTTTCATCTACGATGGTTGTGTTATGAGTTAATATAATGTGATATGTTTATATATGATGATTTGGTCAAAGATGATAGTTTGACCTGTTTTGACAGGAAGTGAATAGAATTTCAAGTTTACCTTGTTGACAGGCCACCAATGAGGTAGGATTTGAATTTATTTCAATTTATTTTGAATCTAAAGGAAATTATGTGCTTGGTACAGGAAAGCATGAAATCCCTGGTTGGGTGCTCAAAATTGACGGCAAGCATTAGTATCAACAACAAAAGGAATTGAAAAATGAATTAGTATGTTGGTGAAACATTTAGGAGCATGTCCATTGTGGGACACTAGTACCCAATAGTTTCCATTGATTTCCATGAGAATGCTATGACTGGTATGATGGTTTTAAGGTAGTGATATGCCTTGGTTTTTGGACCTTCCGATGTGAGGAAACCTTGCTAAGGGATGGACTACCCGGGATGGGGTGAGAGTGGAACTTGGAAGGTGTGTGACTGCACGGAAGGGGGTGACCGTCTTGCCTGAGGGACTATGTAGCAAGGAAGGCAAGGTTGAGGATATATCTGTTTTGATCATTATAATTCCTGTTTGGAATCATATGCACATTGGGAGTGTGTCGTTGAACAATGAGCCGGTAAATTTTAACTGAGAGGACAACTGGCACAAGATTATAGTGTTGGACATTATATGCAGATTTGACCTGGCAATGGATTTTGGACTTCTTGGGAAGAAGGTGAATCTTGGTATTACTTTGAGGGTGGAGGTGTGAGCCTTTGGATTCACTTATTGTGGATGCAAGCATCATATTCTTTTAGTTGATAGCTGAGAAAATGCGCATATGTGTATATGTGTGTATTATTGTAAATATTGTATAGAGATGGGTTTATAAAGCTCCATAGACAGTATGATTATTTGTTGGTCGAAGCAAATGTGTATGTTTGTATATGTAATTATTATTCTAAATACTGTAATGAGTTGTGTTATAAAGCTCTAGTAAATGGTATGCTTTCATGTTTTAGCTTAAGGTCATTATAAATACTGCAACAAGCTATGTTATAAATCTCCATGGGAAGTATGTTTTTTTTTCAGTGTTCTTGCTGGTTATAGGTGTCATTGAACACCGAGGGCCGTGTTCCCCCAAGTGGGAGGGTTCTGTAATAACCCTGGTTAAAAATCCATGTAAAATATATAAGACCACAATCATGGAACACATATTCCAAGATGAATGTTGGGAAAAACATCCTAGTGGGTGTTCATTTTGGTTTATTAATGGCTAAGGAAATTGGAAAAGGAAATGGAAAAGGATTTGGAAAGGCATGAGGCATTTATTGTCATTTTATTTATGAAAAATATGAAAAATAGGAGAAATAGAATGTGAAAGGTCACAAGTTGCATGTGAGGAGAAAATTGAAGGAAAATAATGGAAAATGAAGAAAATAGAGGCCTCATTCATAAAACAGCTTTTGAGGATTAGTTGGCAAGCTTTTTATTAGGCTTGTTCAATGTAACCTTTCGTCAGTTCAGTTTTGGAGCTATCATTCTATTCTCTCACTCTCATACTCTTGGACACTTAGAGTTTTCTTGGAGGACCATTGGATAGTGTGGCATACTTGGATGCTTAGAGAAAGAAGGCAAAGGAAGAGTAGGAAAGTGCAAGAGGACATTGGGAACAACAACTACAGTGGGTTTTCTTGTAGGTACCATGTTGCATGTATGTTTTCCTTGTTGAGATTGCAACAAGATGATGGAGCTTAGTGAAAAGAGTCGCCTTCACTAAGTGGGACCGCAGGCAAATTATGGCGCAAGTTCTATTTTTGGATCACAGCAGGGATGCTCACAGCAGGAGTGACCACAGCAGGGATGATCACAGCAGGAGTGATCATAGCAGGAGTGATTACAGCAGGAGTGATCAAAGCCTATTTTTAGACTGGCTGTCAAAAATAGAAAAGTCAAATATTATTGTCTCATAATAATATTTGGACTATTAACTTGATCTTATTCTCTTGGAGCACTTCAGTTTGAGCTATAGATGTGGCACATGCAGCTGTGAGAAGGAAGTAAGCTTTCTTTGTGGGTCAATTGAGTTGTTACATGCATGACTTCAGTTAGAACTCAATCAGTTGAGTTTGGTGGAGTTGATTGTGGAGTTGATGGAGTTGTTTTCAGTTTGACTTGGTTAAACTAGTTGTAATTAGTCTAACTGCAAATAGACTAATGATGAGTTGTTAAACTAATTATTAACTCATAATGCAACTATAGAATACATCAGTTAACTCAGTTGCATGTCAGTGCATGTTCAGTTCAGCAGGGACAGGTGTTAGAGGATCAAATTGCTATCAGTTGTGAATATAGTTGTGCATGAGGATTTGCACAATCAAGGGATTGACTATGCCAATGAGTTTGCCCAAGTATTTTCTAGGTATTATAGCCTCTACTCACGTCTTTCACAGTGTGAGTGAATCTTTGGAGGTAAATACAAGTTTGGTTAATCCATTCTAATTCATTCTTGAGCAGGTATTGAGCAGTGGAGGCAGGCAAGCAGTGGAATAGATTTGGAGATCAGATCTGAGATGTATTGTGTGTAACAGGTGGAGATGGTACTGGATTGCTTGTGATAAGCATTGTACTTTGTAATGTTACATGTTCTCAATCATTAATATACAGATAGTGTGGGCTTTTCAGCTATAAGCTTTCCCCGGGTTACATACTGTGTTAATGTGTGAATGCTCTTGATGTTTTATTGTTATTGATGCTACTAAAATGATGATCAACGTAGAGGAGCTTATGTATTGTGTATGCATTCCGCAATAGTACATGATTAGGATAATCTCCATTGAATATGTGTTAAATTATTCAAAATTTCTACATTCCTCACTAGTTTTGGCATGCATGGCATATCCATGTGGTTTATTGGTGATTTGTCATTGGAATGGATAAATTTCTGGATTGATAGTGGATTTTCCTAGCCTTGCCATTTTCGAGGTAACCATGGTTTTATGGGTTCATTTGTTTGTTTTTCTGGTTAGTTCTCATGTTTCCTTTAGCTTGGGTTGAGTAACTAGTTTATGGAAGCCTTGTTTGGAAAAATTCTCTAGAAGCCTTGTAACAACTTCGGTTGATTTATTAGTCCTGGAAGCCTTGGTTGGACAAACACTCTGGAAGCCCTTGGTGGGTTGAGTTACTAGTCCTAGAAGCTTTAGTTGGACAAATTCTCTAAAATCCTGGCTATAGCTGTAGGTTGAGTTACTAGTACTGGAAGGCTTGGGTAGAGACCAATTTGGTAATGGTTTGTGATGTTTGGCCATGAGGTGGAATCGCTATTTTATGGGTTGAGGTGGTTTGGCCTCTGGAAGACCTGGTTTGGTTTGGATGGATTTTTCAATGATATCCCAGATTCATGCTTAGAATACAGCACGAGAGTGATTGGTTGAAAGAAATATTTGGTTCAGCCAATCTATGGTCGGGTGGTTTATGTAAGTCCCAAAGTTGGTTGGTCATTGTATCATTAATATGAGGTTATTTCTCCTTGTTATTTCATGATGATTATACCAGTTCAAATATGGATTATATGGTTATTGTTTCCTTGTTATTTCTGTTGTTATTACACTGGTTATGAATATGTATTATGATAGTGGTGATGTATGGATCTCATCATGTTTTTACTTATAAATGAAAGAATAATGTATCTATGGCCTAATAGATGGTAACGTAGCTAATGTGATAAGGAAACAATGCCTCATAGTGAATCTCAGATAAGTGTGAGACCCCTTTGTTCAACTCTATTGTTAAGACTTGTATATTTCATATTTCTGATATGTTTGACGAAATACATGTCATGTCTAGTAGGGGTCCATTCTAGTTCTTGTTGATGTTTTTGTAAATGTATCTTTCTTCCACTCTGAAATTTTATTTCTGAAGGTGTCATTGAGTTTTGGGCAGTGACCTAGGCTTTGGTCCTGAAAACGTGGCACAAAACCCAGAGTCACAGCCACAACACTCGGTAAAAAAGTCCCCAGAAACTCCCTTTCCCTTGTTGTGGGAGCTTCTGGATCCTCCTAGATGCACCCTGGTCCATATCAAGGGAGAGTCTAGGGGTTTGATGCACTAAAAATTTAGTTGGTCTTAGGGGCCGGTTACCTAAGTGGTTGGGATGGCTCTTGGGAGTTTTGTTTCTGATGTGGAAGTTCTATTTGATTTGTTCTACCTGTTCCACTTCCTTAACTGACACATAGGGAGTCGAATCATATCATAGTAACTTCTCATCACATATTTACCCAAGTTGGTCGATTAATTGGATAGATGTTGGAGGAGGTTGTTACATACATAGCTAAAAGCATATTTTTTCCATAATTTCCAAGGGTACAAGATTATATTGGCTAAAATCCCTATTTTTTGGATCAACGAACTTTACTAGTTCAATAAGTGCAATGATGCAAGTTGCATCAAAGGAAAAAAACATTGGTCAACAAAGATTACTTTCACTACAAGTGTGATGACCATTGAAATGAGGAAAAACATAAATATAAATTCGGAGCTTCTACTTCTAGAGGCTTCTATCGTCGAATTTTCCATTCTATGTTAGAGATGTCCTTGAATTCCTACAAATGAGGTCCTCGAATTTATTAAACCACATTGTGTGGTAAAGGATATGTAGGACAAATGCAAGGTTATTGCAACAAGAGTTAGAGTGGGAGGATTATACAGTTGGATGTAACAAAGAAAGTTCATTAAGCATTAGCATCAACAAACATGTCAAATGAAGAAATTTGACATCAAATATATGGACACTTGAATCATAATGACCTAATGGTACTACAAAAAGAAAATGATGGTATAAGTCTTCCAAAGATTAAAAGTGAACACATTGAATGGGAAGGATGTGCACTAGGAAAACAACATAGGGAAGAATTTCATCTTCATACATATAGAAGAAAACATGAAATTCCTAAACTAGTGCATATTGATGTATGTTGTCCTATGCAATCAAGGTCATTTAGTGGATCATACTAATTTCTTCTTTTAATTGATGCTAGCACTACGTATACCTAGGTGTACTTTACAAGTAATAAAAGTCATGTGTTTGCATACTTTAAATAATTCAAGAATATGGTTGAAAAAAAAATAGGAATAAGCATTGAATGCTTTGATCATATAAAGGAGGTGAGTACACTTCAAGAGCTTTCATCATGTTGGACCTGGAGGTAACTTCTCAAATGTAATCGTATTATTCATTTAGGTTGTTCATAATCTCCATTAAATATGTGTTAAATTATTCAAAATTTCTACATTCCTCACTAGTTTTGGCATGCATGGCATATCCATGTGGTTTATTGGTGATTTGTCATTGGAATGGATAAATTTCTTGATTGATAGTGGATTTTCCTAGCCTTGCCATTTTCGAGGTAACCATGGTTTTATGGGTTCATTTGTTTGTTTTTCTGGTTAGTTCTCATGTTTCCTTTAGCTTGGGTTGAGTAACTAGTTTATGGAAGCCTTGTTTGGAAAAATTCTCTAGAAGCCTTGTAACAACTTCGGTTGATTTATTAGTCCTGGAAGCCTTGGTTGGACAAACACTCTGGAAGCCCTTGGTGGGTTGAGTTACTAGTCCTAGAAGCTTTAGTTGGACAAATTCTCTAAAATCCCAGCTATAGCTGTAGGTTGAGTTACTAGTACTGGAAGGCTTGGGTAGAGACCAATTTGGTAATGGTTTGTGATGTTTGGCCATGAGGTGGAATCGCTATTTTATGGGTTGAGGTGGTTTGGCCTCTGGAAGACCTGGTTTGGTTTGGATGGATTTTTCAATGATATCCCAGATTCATGCTTAGAATACAGCACGAGGGTGATTGGTTGAAAGAAATATTTGGTTCAGCCAATCTATGGTCGGGTGGTTTATGTAAGTCCCAAAGTTGGTTGGTCATTGCATCATTAATATGAGGTTATTTCTCCTTGTTATTTCATGATTATTATACCGGTTCATATGTGGATTATATGGTTATTGTTTCCTTGTTATTTCTATTGTTATTACACTGGTTATGAATATGTATTATGATAGTGGTGATGTATGGATCTCATCATGTTTTTACTTATAAATGAATGAACAATGTATCTATGGCCTAATAGATGGTAACGTAGCTAATGTGATAAGGAAACAATGCCTCATAGTGAATCTCAGATAAGTGTGAGACCCCTTTGTTCAACTCTATTGTTAAGACTTGTATATTTCATATTTCTAATATGTTTGACGAAATACATGTCATGTCTAGTAGGGGTCCATTCTAGTTCTTGTTGATGTTTTTGTAAATGTATCTTTCTTCCACTCTGAAATTTTATTTCTGAAGGTGTCATTGAGTTTTGGGCAGTGACCTAGGCTTTGGTCCTGAAAACGTGGCACAAAACCCAGAGTCACAGCCACAACACTGGGTAAAAAATTCCCCAGAAGCTCCCTTTCCCTTGTTGTGGGAGCTTCTGGATCCTCCTAGATGCACCCTGGTCCATATCAAGGGAGAGTCTAGGGGTTTGATGCACTAAAAATTTAGTTGGTCTTAGGGGCTGGTTACCTAAGTGGTTGGGATGGCTCTTGGGAGTTTTGTTTCTGATGTGGAAGTTCTATTTGATTTGTTCTACCTGTTCCACTTCCTTAACTGACACATAGGGAGTCGAATCATATCATAGTAACTTCTCATCACATATTTACCCAAGTTGGTCGATTAATTGGATAGATGTTGGAGGAGGTTGTTACATACATAGCTAAAAGCATATTTTTTCCATAATTTCCAAGGGTACAAGATTATATTGGCTAAAATCCCTATTTTTTGGATCAACGAACTTTACTAGTTCAATAAGTGCGATGATGCAAGTTGCATCAAAGGAAAAAAACATTGGTCAACAAAGATTACTTTCACTACAAGTGTGATGACCATTGAAATGAGGAAAAACATAAATATAAATTCGGAGCTTCTACTTCTAGAGGCTTCTATCGTCGAATTTTCCATTCTCTGTTAGAGATGTCCTTGAATTCCTACAAATGAGGTCCTCGAATTTATTAAACCACATTGTGTGGTAAAGGATATGTAGGACAAATGCAAGGTTATTGCAACATGAGTTAGAGTGGGAGGATTATACAGTTGGATGTAACAAAGAAAGTTCATTAAGCATTAGCATCAACAAACATGTCAAATGAAGAAATTTGGCATCAAAGATATGGACACTTGAATCATAATGACCTAATGGTACTACAAAAAGAAAATGATGGTATAAGTCTTCCAAAGATTAAAAGTGAACACATTGAATGGGAAGGATGTGCACTAGGAAAACAACATAGGGAAGAATTTCATCTTCATACATATAGAAGAAAACATGAAATTCCTAAACTAGTGCATATTGATGTATGTTGTCCTATGCAATCAAGGTCATTTAGTGGATCATACTAATTTCTTCTTTTAATTGATGCTAGCACTACGTATACCTAGGTGTACTTTACAAGTAATAAAAGTCATGTGTTTGCATACTTTAAATAATTCAAGAATATGGCTGAAAAAAAAATAGGAATAAGCATTGAATGCTTTGATCATATAAAGGAGGTGAGTACACTTCAAGAGCTTTCATCATGTTGGACCTGGAGGTAACTCCTCAAATGTAATCGTATTATTCATTTAGGTTGTTCATTATTATATACAAGAGGGAGTGATTGTCCAGTTCATCTCCCGATGACTCTCCATTTTCTCTATTATTTATTTACACTAATTACAGTTGTTCACCCAATCCCTAAGATTAGGTGTCAACATTCCCCCCCTTAATTTGAAGGGATGTTGCTGAGTTAAAGCATCATTCTGAATATTTAAAGATTTTCTCTTCCAAGCACTTTGGTGAAAATGTCTGTAATTTGCTCATTAGTGGAACAATGGCGAAGATGGATTGTTTTGGCCTCAACGTGATGTCGAATGAGATGATATTTTGTATTGATGTGCTTCGTTCGATCATGGAACTTTGGGTTCTTGGAAAAATTTATTGCCAAGGTATTGTCAATCATGAGTGGAGTCTATTGTACTTGTTTTACCTGCAAATATTCCAGAATTTTCCTGAGCCACACAATTTCTTTTGTTGCCTTAGCTGCTGCCACATATTCTACCTCTGTTGTGGAATCTATTGGAACTGATTGTTTGCATGATCTCCAGGATACAGCTCCTGATCCAAGACTCATAGCATAACCCGAAGTAGATACCCCAGTTTCTTTGTCTCCATCAAAGTCTGAATCAAAGTATCCAATCAAGCTGAGGTCGCCCACCTGTGTATACTTAATTCCAAAGTCTTGAGTTCCCTTCAAGTACTTTAGGACAATTTTTACAGTAGACCAATGTCCCTCGCAAGGCTTTTGCATAAACCTAGAGAGGATTCCAACAGCAAACGAAATGTCTCATCTAGTAGTAGTTAGGTAGTTGAGACTTCCTACAAGTTGTCTATACTTTGTTGCATCCTCAAATTCTTTTCCTTCAATGGATGTGAGCTTTAAGTTTCGTTCCATTGGAGTGGTCAGAGGATTGCATTTAGTCATGCCAAACCTATTCAACATATATCCAATGTACTTATTTTGAGAAAGGAATATGGACTTCGGATGTTGAGTTACTCCAATACCAAGATAGTAATGAACATAGCCCAAATTAATCATTTCAAAACCTTTCCTCAGTTCCTTCTTTATGGATGCAATGGAGCTCTCATTGTTCCCTGTCAGCAAAACATCATCTACATATACCACAAGATATACAACTATTTTTCCAACCTTCTTGACAAATAAAGTTGCATCATCAAGATAATAATGTTTGAAATTGAGTTTCAGAAGATGCTCAGTTAGTTTTTCATACCAGGCTCGCAGTTCTTGTTTGAGCCCATACAAGGATTTCACAAGTTTGCATACTTTATGTTCATGTCCATTTACAGCAAATGCTTCAGGCTGGGACATAAAAACATTCTCTTTTAGATCTCAATTCAAGAAAGCCATTTTTACATCCAATTGATGGACTTTCCAACCATTCTAAGCTACTAGGGCAAAGAGTGTCTGGATGGTAGCCCATTTTCCTGTGGGGGAAAAAGTCTCCTCATAATCGACCCCTTCCTTCTGTGCAGAACCTTTTGCCACAAGCCTGGCTTTGTGCTTTTCAAGTGAGCCATTAGTTTTATACTTGTTCTTGTAGACCCACTTGCAACCAATTGGTTTGGTTCCTAATGGAGGATCAACCAGCTTCCAAGTGCCATTGTTTATCAAGGCATCGTATGCCTTTTGCATTGCTTCTTTCCATTCATCATGAGAAGCAGCTTCTTTGAAGGAATTTGGTTCACAATCTGTAGACAAATTCAATTCACAATCATAAGAAACATCCATATCAATAGGTGAACAAGTGAATCAGAGTCATCTACATCACCTCGATTTTTCCAAGTTGAATTTCTAGTTCCTGTCTTTCCAACCTCATCAAGATGAACACTTTCAAGTGCCATTGTTAACCTCTTTGGGGGACCTTTCTGAGATGGTCCAAGCTGCTCCATTGATTGAGTTGGGACTGAATCAAGATTGAGTCTCCCAATTCTATCAATCACATCACTCAAAGTATCATCCATTGTTGGAGTTTCATGCGGGGGAGAGAGTGCTTCAGAAGAAGATTCCATAGGTTGATCTAGTATAGGAATCCCCCCTTCAAGATGTGGAATCTGATTATCAAATTCTTGAAATGATTTTGCATTTGTGAATCTATCCAAGCGATCAAGTTTTCGCTCAACAACATTGTCAATTTTGGATGATTCAAGAAATATTACATCTCTAGATACAACAAACTTTTTATTGACTTCATCATAGAGATGGTATGCTTTGGAGGTGTTTGAATACCCCAGGAAGATACACTTACGACTTCTTGCACCAAGTTTGTTTCTATGTACCTTTGGTATCAAGGCATAACATGTGGAACCAAAGACCATGAGATGTTTTACCGAAGGAATGTGCCCATACCACATTTCATAAGAAAACTTGTTTCTAATAGAATTAGATGGACATATATTCTTTACATATGCAACACATAGAACTGCATCAGCCCAAAACATCATTTTTACATTTTTGAAAAACATTATGGAGCGCACCATATTTAAGATTGTCCTATTCATTCTTTCAACTACTCCGTTTTGTTGGGGATTATAAGGCACAGTTGTTTGATGTTTGATCCCATGTTGGAGAAGATTGTTTTCAAATTCATCTGAAGTGTATTATTTTCCATTATCATTGCAAATAGAGCCAATATGATATTGTGCATCATTTTCAATCCATGTATGAAAGTTCTTGAATTTTTGAAAAGCATCAGATTTGTTCTTCAATAAATAAACCCAACACATTCTGGTGTAGTCATAAATAAATTTCATCATATATTTAATTCCATTTGCGGAAGGAACATGCATTGGACCACATAAATCTGAATGAATGAGTTCAAATTCTCTATGTGCTCTGGAATGTGAATTATGAAAACACTGTTTGCTATGCTTTCCTAGAATACAAGCATCACATTGCTTAAGTTTCCTAGGAATTGTAGGCAAACCAGTAACACCATTTTTCTTCAACAAGTGGAGGCTGTCATAGTTCAAGTGTCCAAATCTAGCATGCCATAATAAACTTGATGGAAATGTACCTTATTCATAATGAGAATTGTATGAGAAATTTTGTGCACGAGGAGAGGTACCCTGCAGCTTGAGAAGCCTTTCTTCTTCTATCCCCGTCATGACAAGTGAGTGGTCTGATGCTTTTCTCACCTCAATCTTGCCATCAAACATATGAATGGAGTGTCCTTGCTGAAAGATGTGGACCAAGGACAACAAGTTTCTCCTCAGCTGTGGGAGATATAAAACATGATGCAGAAGAAAGTCTGGAAGACCAAGCCCTGATGGCTTGAGTTTTGATTTGTCTGCAAAGTATACTACTCCATCAACATTGTCAGTAAGTTCTCCAAAAAAATCTCTTCTAAAAGTCATGTGGCAAGTTTCTCATGAATCAAGCAACCAATCATTTTTCCAAGAAGCAAGTGAAGCATTAAATAAGTCTTCATTTACTCCAATATTATAGTGTGCCACAACATAGTGAGTGGATTCAGGTGCTATACCTTTCTCTTTGTCATTAGTTTTACCTTTGGGTTGGTTTCTTTCATGCTCAATTCTATCCCAAGGCAACTTGCATGTGGATGCATCATGTGATCCATCTCTTTTGCAGCGTATGCAATGCAAATTTGACTTTTCTCCTTGATAGTTTCTACCCCCCCTTGCCTCTAAAATTTCTTCCTCTTCCTCTTCGACCACCTCTTCCTCTTGAAGAATCTTGAGAAAGATTCTTCTCTCTATGTGCAAGGCACACAGCCTCTTCAGAAGACTGAGGAGTTGTCTTCTTCCCAAAAGTTTTCTCTCTTTTAGCAAATTTTTTCACAAGGGAGTCAAAGGTAATATCTTTGAGGTTTCCATTTGCTTGCAATGACTCGAGATAATTTGAGTAAGTGGGATAAAGTGCCTTGAGAAAAGCTATCAGAGGAATGTCCAATTCAACATTAGTGACTTTGGTATCATGCATAATAGATTTTACTTCTGATGCAAGAGCAAGAGGATCATCATTTTGTAATTTAAGGGTGAACAGTTTAATTATGAGTTGAACAACTTCAAGTGCAGAGTGTGAGTCATAGAGTTCCTTTAGTTTTTGTGAGGTTTCAAAAGCATTTGAAAATGGAGAAATATGGCGACTCACCTCTTCATTTATTGATGCTACAATCAATGCATAAGCCTTTTTGTTCTTATTTTCCCAAATGGAGAATTCCTTGTCTGAGGTAGGTTGTTCTGGCTCTTTGTCTCTGTTTCCAACACACACTCCTTTCCACAACTCATTAAAAATGAGAGTGTGTTTGATTTTCTGAGACCACTCAGGATAGTTCTCCTTCCCATTGAAAACCACTCCCACAACAAATATCAATGAGTGAATTTTAAAAATATGTACTGTGTAAAAAGAAATCGCTCTTCTGTTGGTAAAAAAAATGACGTGGGAGGTTGACGAAAATGAGGTGGTAATCTGTAATTTGACTATTGGTTGACTTTGTAACCAATCAGCTGCACTTAAATCTAGTTCTGTACATGGATTTTCCCCCTGAGGGTCCCACTTATCTAACCAATCACTATCGATCCCTCATTGACTTCTCCTTTTATCAAGCACTTTAATCTACGTCATTGATCTCACTTCTCCAGATCCAATGGATATCGTGTCGTCTACTCACCAACTAACCTGTACGATCTCCACCATTGATGTGACCCATCCAATCGAACAGTTTTGGTGCAATCTAGCGTGAAACCTTGCACGACCGATATCAGGTCGAGAGCGCGCGAGAAAAGTTGTTTTCTCGTGCTACGTGTCACACACTAAGGTTAATCATGTGAATTTTAGGAATATCATTTACAGCCTTTAGGTCACATGAGATACCACTTCCCACTTATCAATACCACCCACATGATTAATTCATACTTTTATTAAAGGCGCTGAAGGAAAGGTTTAGCTCTTAAACTTAGTATTAACGCTTAACATTAATTGGCTGTGATTTATAAATAAAATGTATGAACAGAGAAAAATACCCGATTAGGGTCCAGAACGTCGATACACAGTCATAAGATAATTTCATTCATCGCACCTGTGTTTAACAGTATGAAACCAAGAAAGTGATGAAACCATGAGAGGTATATCAGTAGGCAGCATGCATGCAAGTGTGGGAGTGATACCTCAACTGCGCTTGTGGAGCAGTTGCCTCACATAACCAGTTGAATGTCTACAGCAGTTGCTAGAGAGGTGCAGCAGTTGCCAGAGAGGGGAAAACCTACAGAACAGTTATCAAATTCTTGAGAGAGGCACACATATGGAGTGGTTGCAAGAGGCAAGTTTTGCAAAATAGGCAGAACATAGGCAGAAGGGAGTTACAAAGAGGAGAGGGAAGCCAAAAATGGCGCTGGCTCTGATACCATGTCAAACCAGGAGGTAACTCCTCAAATGTAATCATATTATTCATTCAGGTTATTCATTATTATATACAAGAGGGTGTGACTGTTCAATTCATCTTTCGATGACTCTCCATTTTCTCTATTATTTATTCACACTAATTACAATTGTTCACCCAATCCCTATGATTAGGTGTCAACACATCAAATATTGCAAGCATCATGGAATTATGCAACAATTTAGAGTACTACATACACCTCAGCAAAATGGAGTGGTTGAAAATAAGAATAAAACATTAACTGAATGTGCTCATAGCATGTTAAAAGGTAAAGGAATTTCTAATAGTTTTTGGGATGAAGCTATCAATACAATTGTATATCTAAATAATAGAAGTCCTACAAAATTTATCGAGCACAAATAACCATTTGAGGAATTTTATGGATTTAGTCATTTGAGAATATTTAGATGTAAGGCACTTGCAAATATTGCTCAAGAATATAGGAGAAAATTTGATGCCAAAGGTATCAAATGCATTTTCATTGGTTATTGTACAAAACAAAAAGCATACAAAATGTATGACCCACGTACTCACAAGGCTTTTTCAAGCAGAGATGTTACATTTCCTGAGCATGTAAATGAAAAAATCAAAGAGGATGAACATAGTGCATGGAATCCTTATTATGAAAACTTCAAAAAGAAGAAGAAGTTGTCGAATCATCTGAATACCTCAGAAACATGGATATCCCAAAAGACATTTCAAGACATCAAAGCACATAAAGAAGTGATGAAGGTACTCCACAAAGAATAAGAAAAGAGAAGGAACTTTATAGAACATTGACACGACAAACTCAAACCCCCATCAATTATAATATTATGTTTAATGACTCAAGTAATGACTATTGTTGAGCCTTTAAATTTTTAACAAGCTAAAAATTATAAATAATGGATGGATTATATGAAAGAAGAATATGACTCTATAATGAAAAATGAAACTTTTGAATTAACAAAATTACTTGGAAAAAAAAATTCCCTGTAGGATCAAAATGCTTGTACAATTCAAAATTCAATGCATATGGTGGTATAGACAAATATAAGGAAAGATTGGTTGCAATATCTTATTCAGAAAATGAAGGTGTAGATTATGAATACACCTTTTCCCTAGTTGAAAAAATTAATAAAATTAGAATAATGATATCAATGGCCACTAAATATGATTGGAGGCTACATGGATAATTAAAAGAAAATATTAATCCTGTTCAATCAAAGTAATTGTAAAGAAGGGACAAGAAAATATTGTCTACAAGTTAAAGAAAGCCTTATATGGATTAAAACAGGCACCCATATCCTGGTATGAGAAAATAGATAAATTCTACTTTCAACAAGGATTTAACAAAAGTAGAAGTGATCCTAATTTGTATATCAATTCAGATAGAAATGAAAATATAAAATTAATCTCTTTATATTTTGATGATCTAATAATAATAGGGAATGCTACTAAAGTAATTAAAGATACAGAAAGACAATTATCTCATGAATTTGAGATGAAGGATCATGGACAGATACAATATTTTATATGGCTTTAATTATGGAGAGAAAATGGAAGGAATTTAATCACAAAAAAAAAAATATACAAAGAAGATACTAATGAGATTTCATATGAATAAATGTAAAGCAGTAAGTACTCCATTAGAACAAAATATCAAATTTAGAAACAATGATGGGACAAAAGAGGTGAATAGTACATTGTACTGACAAATAGTGGGAAACTTGAATTATCTCACTATTACTAGTCTAGGTATTTCTTATATAGTTAGCATACTTAGTGAGTTCATGGCTAAGCCTCATGAAAGCCATTGGCTAGGTGCAAAAAGGGTTCTTCAATATTTAAAGGGAAATATTAATTTTGGTATTGAATAAACCAATGATTGTAATGTTGAGTTGATAGGTCATTCTAATTTTGACTAAGCTGGAGATCCAATGGATAGGAAATAAACCACTAGATACATGTTCAATATGGAATCAACAATGATATCATGGAGAAATAAGAAAAACCAAATCATTTCCTTGTCATCAACTCAAGATGAGTATAATGCAATGAGTTACTATCGAAATAAAAATATGGCTTAAAAGGATACTTGAAGATGTTGGAGATACACAACAATAACCTAGGATAATCAGATGTGATAATCAAAGCACCATCAAATTGTGATGCATGCGCATTACTCTTCCAAGTAAATATATTTTGACTAGAGTAGGGGTCTTTTCGTTTACCAAGAGAGTTGGTTCCCTATATGTCTGAAGTTGTTTAATTTAATGTTTTTCCTAAGTTTATAGAATAATTGTACATAAATGATTTAAAGTGAGGATTGATGTAATCAAATCTATTCTCTAGGAGAGATCTAGAGAGTGTTTGGGAAAGTAAGAAAGACTTAATCATTAGTTATATTCCTTGAGGATTTAGTGGATATAGAGAGTCTAGAGATAAGAATTTGTTGAGGATATTGTGGATCTAAACCTAAATTAGTTAAAAATCCTATTTTGTATAAATGTGGTGAATTTCATAATATCCAGTAATATAGAGAAGATGTATGTAAGAGCAGAGCCAAGAAGGATGACAAAGAAGGTTGTATAGGGTAGTAAGGCCAAAGAGGGGTTTTATTCTTAATCAAGCTGAGAGGGCCCTTTGTAACTATTTTATGTGTATATATGAATAATAGGATCACTTTTTTCAAGTGTATGAGGTTGATATGTGTCTCTGCTAGTTATTATAACTCTTGTTTCTATGTGTAACAATTTTTCATGCATTGTGTTAGGTTTATCTTGATACAAATGTTGCAAGATTGATTTGACCAAGCCCATGAGGGAAATCATTGAGAACATGGACCAGAAAAATATAGAGAAGGTGTAGAGGAATCTCATTGTGAGGAAGGAGATATCTAAAACAAAATCCATAGTCAAGGAGGGATGACAAGAGCGCAGAGGACAAGATTAAAACAAATGAATTGAAATAAAAATAGAACCACCGTCTAAGTGACAAGGGAGGCATTGTATAATAATTGTAAACCTTTAATTAAATAATTTGGAGAGTAGAATTGTGTAATTTGATGCTAAGGAAAGTGAGATCAAGTATTACAGGATTGGAGGAGAAATAACTGAGTGAAAACTAGAGGAGTCAAAAACCACAAAATAAAGCCAAAGGCAGAGTTGAGAAGAGAGGAGAAACACTTAGTTTTTCTAAGAGTTCCAACAAAATTCCATGACTTAACAACACTAGATAACAAAAATTTAGTTATGTTAAAGAAAATTCATCATTGGGCAAGAGTCGAGTAAGAGGATTTATCTCAGAAATAGAAAGAAAAGGACATAAGGAGAAGTCGGGTTAAGTGGATGGTGAGCTTATGTATAAAGGAGTCAACCAATCAAAAGGAGTTAGGATTTCATGGAGCACGAGTGGTACCATGAGGGAATGTTGAATTCATGTCGAAGGAAAGGATTGTGTACATTTAATAAGGACCAAGAAACTGACAGGCATCGAGCTGGAGGCTTTAGCACGGAAGGATAAGAGGAACACTCAAAAAGAGGAGCCAGACTTTAAAGACTAGGAAAACATGGTGTGTGGGCGAAGTCTATCATGGAAAGGAAATAAGAAGAATGAAAGTGGAGTTAGGACTGACACATTTATTTACATCATCCTGAAAGAGAATGCCCAAAGGAAATTAAGAAGGCACCCAAAGGGAAGATCAGGAATACATAGAACTAGGCTTACGTGGAGTAGTGGGTCCTGCCCAAAGTTTTTCTACCCAGTTAGTATATGAAGTTCATTTATATGAGTAGACTCATGTGGAAGACAATAAACCAATGAGAAGGCATTAAGTGGAGTTCCAAGCATTGGAGGATAGGTAAAAATAATGAGTTAATATTAGGGAATATGTTTAAGAATGTTGTATGCATGAAATAATTTTGCATAAGGGTCGAGGTACTTAAGAGGAGACTTGCATTTATTTGATTTATTTATATTAATGAGCTCAACCACGGTTATTGGTGATTTATACATTTGTGTGCATATTTTGGCTTTGGGGGCTATATGAACAACTCTTGAACTCAGTGGTTTTTGTACCACCCTTTCAACTTCTCCCATTGTACTATTTGTACAAAGGGATTTATATCCCAATAGAGAGGTTTACACATGTCTTGAAGCAAGTTCCTTTTTTTAGAAAGAGCTTTGGGTAGTGTGGGTTAAGAAGCCTAAAAATTTGGCTTGCATCAAGTGGTACTAGAGCTTGAATGCTCTGAAAGTCTTAGAATACAGAAGCAGAAAGAGAATTTGTAGCCAAATTGGATCTACGGGAATCTAAAAGAAGGTAAATTATTTGTTTTTCAATTTATATTTGTTTTTGAAACTTGAAGAGCACAAGATAAAGCTTGGAAAAGAAGCACTGGAAATTTTGGAAGAAGATGGAACAACATGTTTTGAGTCAAGGATATTGAAGAACTGCAGTAATGGAGGCAAATATAGCCCATATAGAGCTCTTCAAAGGGAAAACACAATGAGATTATATTGTAGCAGTAAGTAATTTGATTGTGTGGATTTTACAGTTTGAGAGAAGTTTTCAAAGTTTCCTTTTTAAAAGAGGAATGGTTGACTATTTAGATATAGAAAACTTGCATTTTGATGCAATAGTGCATAGGTATAACAGATAGACATATTTTATTTCAGTTTGATTGAAAACACAAGAATTTTTTTATTTTTTTTTGCAAATAGTTTATTTTCTAAATAAGAGATTATTGCAAGGATATGAAAGTGATGATACACTCTTCAGCATGATTGTTTTGAGCATAAGTGTTTGGAAGAAAATTAGTTGAGATGAGTGGACCAATAGAAAATTATTGAGGATCTTGTTACAGATCTTATAATTTTTTGTTTTGTGACAACTATGGTCAAATAGAGTTTTATTTGTAGGATGAAATAAACAATTAGACAGAAAGATATCAATGTTGTTAAGAGAAGAGGGAGAAAACAGGTTCTCAGAAGCAAGTGATGTTGTGACAAAACACAACAGTATAGTTCCATTGCTGAAGAAAGAGATAGGATATCAGAAGTTCTCTAAGGAGAAGTGAGCAGGAGAAATTGTAGCAACCTAGAAACTTTTGAAGTTGAGGAGCAGATGTGCTCTAGAGAAGGAGAAGAGGTTCTACTGCAAGGAACTAGAAGAACATAAACTTCCAGCAAGCAGAAGTTGGGTAGTAGTTATCAAATAGGGTAATTACATAGAGAGTATTGGTAGAATTTCCTAGAGAAAGAGAGGAAGAAGTTTCAGAGAAGGAACCAGAAATACCAAAACGTTGAGGTCAAGAGTAATCTCAGTAAGGTATTGGTAGCGAGTGCAGGGCTAGCTACAAGAGAAAGGATTATTACATCTCACATATGAAAAAGGAGAGTTCACAAGAAGAATAATCATAAAGACAAAATGACTATTGATGGTCATATGACGGGTTCAGGAAAGAGTCATAATCGAAGGGGAAGGACTACTAAGCTATATGATATAAAGAGGATGAATAGTGAAGAATCCCAGAGAGAGATGGCTAATTTGAAATTAGAAATCAATTTTTTGAAATAAATGTTACAAGGAAAACAAAATAACCAGATATATGGATGGATGATGATACAAACGAAAGTGAGATGACTTATATTATAGAAATATTTTAGGAAAGGAATGTATGTTAGAGTGAGAGAAGAAGTCTAAGTAGCTGAGTATAATTTGTTTGTTTATGAACACAACTTGTACATTGTTGAAGAAGAAGACAAAGATATGGAGAAGATATTTATTGACAATATAATGAACTACTAGATTAGTTTGGAGCAACATGCGGATGTGTTGACATAGGCATCAAATGAGGCTAAGTAGCCTTATGTTTTTTAGACTAATTCTTTTTGTGTGAATGAATGTAATGAACAACATTGAAATGACATGTTTTCACAAGTTGATGAAGAAATGAAGCTACTAGAGGAGGAGGTTAAAATTGAGAATAAATTTCTCAAGTATGTGTCTATAGATGTCAAAGAAGGACAACTAATGGAATATTGCATGAATAATGATGGTGGTACAAAATTTATTCAAGAAGATAAAGCTATGGGAGATGGAGTGAGGAAGAATAGTCCAATCGTTAAGGGGGCATATTGAAAATTAGAATGGAAAATGTGTTATAGACATATTTGGGCACTACAACCTCAAACTCATATGTCCATAAACTAACAGCTCCTTAAGTCCCTAAAAATGTTGTTTCACACCCTAAAGGATCATGGTCAATTGATTACATCATTTCCCAGAAGTTCCACCTTAAAAACTACATAGAACTGGCCAAAACTGGACCATACAGACTGCTCCATGGGCAAGGTGTGATGCATACTAACTGCCTAACTCGCCAGGTGCAATGCATACTAAAATGGCCTTCTATGGGGTGTGATGAGCGAGAATGGAAAAATGGCAGAGACAGTTTGCAAGGTGGATGATCATGGAATCCTCCAGAAACTTCTCCTATGACACTTGCCTCTCTAAATTCGCCTAGGGATGAGTAAGAGATCATGAAATCTCCAAGTGGAACCAAGAACTATCAGTGGAATGACACTAATAAAAAATGCAGAGCTCACTCACACCCTTGAAAGACATCTATAAATGGATCCCTC
Organism: Pinus tabuliformis; assembly: GCA_031772625.1. Lineage (NCBI taxonomy): Eukaryota > Viridiplantae > Streptophyta > Pinopsida > Pinales > Pinaceae > Pinus > Pinus tabuliformis. The sequence continues at coordinate 89,920,957 of CM062810.1, read as the reverse complement.
ATCTGAGAAATCTAGAGAGGCTGGAATTTTGTATTTTGTAAGGAAGTGTTGTTGGTTTGTTGGTGAGAAGAGACATTGCACTGTTGGGTGATTTGCTTGTTCATAAGGTGAAGAGGGCTTCTACAACTGGGAGGATGATGCTAGATTAGACAGCTGGGTTGTAATCCTCTCTTACATTACTATTAATAAATTTCTTTGAGTTTTCCTCCATATGATCTTGTATTTTTGAATCTTATTGTTTATGAATGCAATTGTATGGTCAATGTGTTTCTGATTCTACATTGTTTATGATGTTTTAGATAGAGATGCTTTGATAGTTTGTTGTTACTTTGACTCTACAAGTACTCTTTGAAGCGGGACAAGTAGGAGAGGAGTGGCAAATTCTATCAAGGAAAGGAGAAATCAAGCTAGGATCAAAGCAGAAGATCCAGGTTGGTCCTCTTTTCTTCTCTTCCATCTATCACACTTAAAGGAACTCTTGAAAAGCTTTCATTGTTTGTTTCTAAGATAGCTACCCGTCTTAGTGGGACTAGCAGTTTGAATCGACACTAGTTTTCCCTGAAACAAAATGGCAACTCCGCTGGGGAACGAATAGTTTGTTTTGTTTGTTTATTGTTTGCTTTATAAACTACAGACGGAGCCTGAAGTTAGCCAGCTAGCCTTCGAAACGCCTTTGCTATGCAATTGCGAAGTAGATAAACGCTGCTTCAGTCAATCTCTGGGTTGGTTTATGAACTGAACATTTGACTTACAAAGCATCCTAAGTGCCCTTGTGGTAGCTTAGAACCTCATCAGATCCTACCCTTATGCTTTGTGTTTACTGTCCATCATTACTCAGCCTAAATCACTGAAATTAGCTGCAAATTTTGAGCAAAAACCAAGCTCAGTTTCGCTCCTTGGCCCATCGCACTGTCTGTAACTATGCAACCTGGATGCATCACACCTCCCATGTGTTGCAGGTGAGATGCATCCCTATTTCCCTATGTTGCAGGTGCGATGATTGAGTGACACTATTTTCTTCTCTGAAATTTGGTTTTTTCTCCTTGTTTTCAGCTTTATTCAGTAGTTTTGTTGTACATGATCAGTATCTTCTTACTGAAACCTTCTTCCTTCACATTATTTCAGCCTCCATCAGTTACGAATTGTAAATGTTTTTGTGTATTTTTCAATCATTTACAGTCTTCCTTTGTCGAAAGTAGCCTAATCGAACTATTGCTTTTGATACAAGTGTCGTAATTGTCATTTTGAATCAAAAGAAGAGTGTCGTAAAGTCTTCCTCTTCTAGATAGTTGATTGTACATTTTTCATTGTACTTGATTTGAAATTATTAGTATTTGAAGTGTCGAAAACAGTTTTCAATTCAAAATTGAAAAGTGTCGTCTTAGTCTTCGTTTCATTTTGAAAGGAAAATTGTTAATATTGTCACTTTGAAAGAAAATAGTTCAGATCTGTACTTAGCTTTCCTTTTGGCATTCACACATTAAGAAAGTGGAAAACAAATACATGCATGTGCATCTGCATTTTGATTTCTTGTTTTGATTTAGGAAAGTGCATTTAGTGTGTGCTCTATGCTCTCTACTGAAAGAAAATCATAATCTTATTTCCTTTGTAGCTAGGATTTTCATTGCTAAAAGAACATAAACGATTGTTTATCATTTTAGATTGCATATTTAGAAATTTCACATCTACATCATGAGGTGAACCTTGAAAGACAAACTTCTAAGCAAGATCAACTCTAAAATAAACCTCAATGAACATAAAAACGCTTTGGAACCTAACGCAACACATCTAGAAGTCTAGGCTAGAGACGTGTTCCGGCGTCGTAAAACCTGGTAACTAACATTTTCATTGAAGGTTGGGTGATTCCTTCTCTTTGATATGACAAGTGCCAATACGGACTTGTGCTCCCCATTCCGTCGAGTATATATTGGGAGACCACAATAGGCTGATATACTTTATCCTTAGGAAGCCATGTCTTCCACACTATTGATCGTAATGCATTGAACACGGCATTCAGGAAGATTGACTGCCGTACATAAGTCCTTGGTAATTTTTCTATCATTTATCACCAAGGTGTATTTTGCAGTTTTATGATTGTTTTGGTAAACCCTCTGTCTAGACTTCCATAGTAGTCACTTTCATTCATTTTCAACTCCTTAAAAGAATGGTCCATCTGAGCACTTGTCACTTCGGGCTCATTAAAAATCGAAGGCGACTAGAGTCACCTTTAGCTTTTTCTCGACTCTTAAAAATTGAAAAAGCAAGTTGCGTTAAAGTGTCTTTAAAATTTATTTTAATCGGAATAACATCCCTATTCCTTCATTGATCTGAGGTTGAGATAATGGAGTCTACCAATCAAGGAATCCCCCTTGGAGGGAATCCTAGTCCTTTCTCCTCTTGGGGAGATATTGGTTCTCCATACATGGCCACCATTGTCCCTTCCAGGAATCACAATCTGCTTGTCGGTATGGCTTTTCTCGACCTCTGTCATTCAAAACACCACAATTCCTCAACAATCTAATCAGCAACCAGATGATACTGAAGTTACCCCTTTGCCTTGTACTTCGTTTGTTTCTCCTTCCCCTTCTTCCTCTTTGCTTTGTGAAACTAGTGACACTAAAAACCAAGTAGTTGAGAAGAAAAAGAAAGGGAAGGAGAAGAAGAAGAAACTAGCTAAACAAGGGAATGCCCTTGCATTCCGCAGATCTTGAGAGAATGGTCTCCCCAATTGCACCATTCAGTGTCATCAACCTCTCACAGTCAGGTTGACAATGCACCATCAACTAGTGAAAATGAAGTCAATAGAAAAAAAGGAAAAGTCAAAGTTCCATGTAGGTTATGTGAAGGTGATCATACTCTTCACCGTTGTCCTTTTCTAGATGAAGCCAAAAGCATTTTGGATAACCGTCCTACTTCACTGTAGCAACTTCCACCTGATACAAGAAACTCTTGCCAATTCCTTCACTAGTTGAAAACCCGATTGACATAACTCAATTGTCGATCGAATCGCCTATCATTGAAAGTGAACCTTCTGAGTCCATACCAGACCAAAGTCAACTGGTCAAGATGGCATTCAACCCAGTCTTGTCTTCAAAAAATCCACCTTCAGATGATATAGTTTCCAAAGAGAATGAGAACGACACCGTTCAAATTCTTTTTGTCAATACATAGTCTAATGAATTTTGGGGTAATCCGCCCATTCCTTCACAACAGGAAGAGATCCCCTCAGTTCATGAAACTTATCCAGACATTTATCTGATACCTCATCTGAGCAGTCTAGTTGTTTTCTTTGATTGGAATCAACTAGCAAAACCTTGCCTTCCATCTAATGTACTATTCTGAATCATAGTAGAAGTTTACAAAATGATCGTGTCTGGCACTATCATAGATGAAGGGGCTTCGGTGAGTATCCTTGCCTCAACTACTTGGAAAGCGCTTGGTTCGCCATCGCTTTTTCCTGAGAAACAAAATTTGTCAGGCTTCAACAAAGGAACCAGTTGACCATTAGGGATCCTTCCAAAGTTACCAAGAACTTTGAGAAAGAAAACAGTTTATTTGAATGTGATGGTAGTCCAAGGTCCACTAGATTACAATCTCCTCCTTGGACGTGATTATATATATAGCATGGAAGCCATTGTTTCCACATTCTTTCAAGTAATGTGTTTTCCACATGAAGGCAGACTGGTGTAACTTGTCGACCATCTTTCATTTCCTGGCTCAAACACAAATATAAATCAACCATCATCCCTAAATGGTCTCTTCGCATCAACAATGTCTCTTCCACCTTCATCCCATCCACCTAATTATTGTGAGTAGTTAAGTGAGTGTGATGAAGACTCGTTAAATATAAAAAGATTGTCGAGCTATTGGCCTTCCCAGCTCGTTAAAGTAAGGGGAATGCCATCCCTCTCATATATTTTAATATTTTTTGACTTGAGGGATCATTAAACAAAAAGATCGAGCTCTTGTCTTTGTCGGCTCGTTAAAACTATCGAAAAGTTATCCCTTTCATATTATTTTACACTTTTTCAGACTTAAGGGATTATGCCACGAAAAAGGACTGTTGGAGTCTCCTTTTCGTCCATTTTCAAACTCTCTAAACATGAAAAGGACCGATTTATCTTTGTCATTAAACTCGTTAAAACAATAGCGACAAACTTGTCCACCCAGACAAGAATGAGTCTCACTGAAGCTAGGATCAGTAAACACAAAGCGACAGGTTTGCCCAAAGGGAAAATTATAGACCAAGCATATGTTATCCTCCTCAAGCTTGTCAAAAATAAAGAGGTACTGGTCAGCAATGACTAGGGAAAAATGGGAAGAAAACTTGAAGAACTCTATTGGTAGCAAGTCGCTCTTGAACATGACACTTTCACTCCATCACCGTGATTGAGTTGGGTTGGGTTTTTTCCGTTCACCATAACCATTGGTCTGTCGTGCCATCCATGGGGTTAATGCTACTATTGTCACCAATATGTTCAAGAGAAGTCATTCAGAGAATTCACCATCCAACAAACACCTCATCCACTGCCTTACATCCACTCTTCATTTTTCATGGCCGCCATTCTTGAACCTCATATCATCAGATCGTTTTCACCTCCACAAAAATCATTTGCTCTGTTTCATGTCGTAGATGTGGGATACATCAAGGCCCTCTTACGACAGGTCACTTCTTGTCGACATTAGCTCATTATCCAAGAAGTCGACTTAGAAACAACCCTTTCAGTACTTTGAAGCTTGCATGCCTCAATGGCAAGTTTCTCACTTCTGGTGACAGGTTTACATCAATGACCTTCGACCGAAAGAATTTGGGTGGTGTTTGACATCAAATCATATATTCACACCATGTGGTAATCAGGCAATGTCTTTCCATGTTTGACTTCAGAACATCTTTTCACATGGATCGACCTGTACATCGGGCAAAGATTGGACGAGTTTTGAAGACCTCGAATCTAGTTTCATCCATTCGGGCTGCAATATATTCAGGAAAATAAAGACATCAATTATACACAGAAGCTGCACAGATAGTCATCTAAGCCAGGGAAGATGACTCTTCACGCGAAGAATCACCAATCTACAATAGCAGACGATTGTCTGTCCTATGTACATGAAAATGAATTTATAAAGTTGAGCATGGGAATGCCCGCCACAGCTAGATCATGAAAATAATATGATGATGATGTATTGTATTGTATCTTATACAGGTCACCTTCCAGTTCTAATACCTTGGATCCTCATGAATAAAGCATTTCATCCGACATCAGAAGATTTACGACCTCATGCTTTAGGGGGCAACTGTTATAGACATATTTGGGCACTACAACCCCAAACTCATATGTCCATAAACTAAGGGCTCCTTAAGTCCCTAAAAGTGTTGTTTCACACCCTAAAGGATCATGGTCAACTGATTACATCATTTCCCAGAAGTTCCACCTAAAAAACTACTCAGAACTGGCCAAAACTAGACCATACAGACTACTCCATGGGCAAGGTGCGATGCATATTGACTGCCTAACTAGCCAGGTGTGATGCATACTGAAATGGCCTTCTGTGTGGTGTGATAAGCGAGAATAGACAAATGGCAGAGACATTTTTCAAGGTGGATGATCATGGGTCTAGCCACAACTGATACATTCTATGGAAGATTTCCTTACGTTAGAACCAATTAAGAGGGCCTACCTCTTAGTACTCTTATGTCATTGCTTGCTCAAGCTATCTCTTGTTTCCTTCTTCAAACACCTGAAACAAGTAAACAACAGCAAACAACAACCGTGATAATAGACAAATTTTAATTCAACCTACTTAACAAGTCAAGAAACATTAAGCCACGAACATGTAAGATGACACATCATGTAGGAAATCAATCAATAGTTGCATATATATTGAATCAAGAAGAGATTACAACCATTGTCTTGATGTTGCCGTTCTCCTCTAATAAAACCAGGTTCCCACATACTTCTGCTAGCATTCCATGATGGCCTCAACAATGATAGTTTTAAGGCTCTTCCCTTTAGGTTTCACACTAAACCAAATTCACACTTCTCCCTTACACAACTAGAGAGATACAACTATGAATAGCTTGTTGTTTACTCCAAACTTAATTAGCACTAGCACACCAACATTAACACTATAACACTAGCTTGTGCTTGGGAAAAAGGGAGGTTTATATAACATGAATGGATGGGAGATGGATCCTCTTCTCATGGAGGAAGGTCTTATCTCTTGAGGTAGTTCCATCCTTATAGGGGAAAGGAGCCCACACTGACATCCTTGACCCCATCCGGTCAAACTATTTACCAGACTTCCATTATGAAGCTTCTAGAGCTGGAAACTTCAACTCTTTATTTTAAAAACTCTCCATAAGAGGACCGACACAGGAACAAGGATCAATCACTCTGGTTGGCACTAGGGACAGTGTTAATCCCTACATATCAGCGTGAGGAGGACAAGTTCCATTAGCATCGGTCTTGTAAACTAGGAAAAATAGAAGATTTTGGGGAAATGGTGTAAAAGGGAATTGTTCTGCTCATGAAGAGGGACACAATGGGAGTTTCTTCATGGAGGGAAAGCATGTAGGCTTCAATTTAGAGGTCCTCCAAGATCAAGGAACGAGAAGTACAGGGACAGTGAAAAAATGTTGTGTAACAGATGCCCCCTAAAGCATGAAGGTCGAACTAGGGTGAGGGATGAAATTCTTTATGAATCAGTGCGGGGAACCATAGCTTGTCGTCAGAAAACCTGCAAGAAAGTACAGATACATGTACATAACTAAAAACTCTGTAAAATGATACATGAATCATGGCATAGATAGAACCATCCAGAGAATGATCATGAAAATGGATCGAGGCATGGGCGAATAGCCATCTGTTAAAGAAGATCATAATGAAACCAAGGTATGGTTGTAGCCATCCAATAATGAGAAGGATCACATATGACAACTAATGGTATGGTCATATCCATCCATCTCAAAGAGACATGTATATCAACATAAACATGTCACATCACTTCGCAACCTGGACTTTTGTGATCTGAGTCCAGGGTCTTGCACTCCAACACGACCCGATCAAAGTACAAATTCTAACATGTGAATAGATGTGTTGACGTCGAACATGCTAGAAAGTCGTTTGATTACCAGTCAATAATGTAAACTGTTAACAAGCGCGAGAGAAACCACCAATAATGACAATGTTCCTCAAGGTACTATCAACACAAGCCACAGAATGTGAATAGAGGAACTGAAGTCGAACACCCGTGAAATCACTCGATCGAAAGCCAATGATGTGAACTTGTCATCGAGTGAAAAGAACTTGCCATTAGGGCATGAACTCTCTAAGGTACTGGAAGGGAGTCTCTCGGTTAACTTCCTGGATAATGAGTTGAAGTCGACAGGAAGCGACCGTGTCGAAGGATGGTCATAATGTATCCCACATCATTGACACAAGACAAAAGGATGCAAGATGATTTTGGATGATACAGAGAATCAGAGGTAAGTGTAACTGCAGAAGGACAACTCTTGAACATATCAGCTACATGACTAGAAGTTTGCAACTTTTGGATCCATAGGATTGGTGGTCATGATGATGTGGTAGAGATCAAATGGAAGGAAAAAATGAACAGCCCAAACTAGGAAGTTCAACGATACAAAGGAGGATATCCCAACCCGACACGAACTAGAAAGTGTCATGTTCAAGAGTGAGCTGCCAACACAATTTCTTAGATTTCAAAATTTTCTCCCACCATCTCTGGCAGGTACCCGAACTATTTTTAATCACAAGCTTGAATGGGATAGCATATGCTTGCAGTGTAAGTTCATCCTTCAGACGAATCCGACCTAGTAAGTTTAACGAGCCCTAGGAAGGAGAAGCTCATGTTCGTCATGGTGACGAGTCCGATGTCATTTAATATTTTAACGAGTCCAACAAGGGTGTAACTTGGTATATTTTTCATGTTTTAGAGAGTTCGAAAAAGAGACGGAAAAGAGAACTCCATATGGTCCCTTTTCATACATTTGTGTCTCTCGAGCCCAAAAAGGTAGAAAACAATACTTGAGAGAACTGCTTGACTATTTCATTCAAGGAGGACCTTTTTCGTAAATAGTGCATCCTAGCACAAAAAAGGGGTAAACGTATACTGGGCGCATGACATTTTGCATCTGTGAATAAGTTCGAAACGACAAGGGCTCGGCCATCTTTTCGTTTTTAAAGGGTAGGAAAAGACCTTTAAAGCGGACCCCCCATTTTATTCTCTTTTACAAGTCAAAAGGGAAAAATACTCAGCAATCTTTTCATATGAGTTTTACGAGTCGAGAAAAGAGCTGAAAAGGTGACTCGGCATCATCATCGAACATCCATCACTTGTCGCTATGCAAAAAGGTAAAGTGCATTATCCAATTATTGAGGAAAAATAAGTCAAAATATTTACAAAAACCTAATATTTCATGAAAAACTAAATAAAATGGAGGAAAAGTAAATATTTTTACCATTTATTTTTTTACCTTGCTGTGAAAGACTTTTTACTCACTTTTTCCCTAATTGTTCGAGAGCGGATTGCAGGAGATCCGGGAGGTCATTTGTTGAGCCGCCAATTACAGGTAAGATCCAAAGCCCTAAGCTTTATTTTCATACCATTTATTCCTGTTTTTAACCATTTTTGGGATTTTTTGAGGGAGGATTTGTTAAAAGCTTTTCGCCCTCGATCAGTGCGAATTCCAAGCACAGAATTGCATCAGTCGAGGGTAATTAACACAGGCTATCGTGCCATCAGTGCAACTGTTTTTAAAACAGGCATGTTGGTGCCGTGAATAGGGAAAAATCTTATTTCCCCTCAAAACCACCGTTGAAATTTGAAATTTATGGGTCAAAAATGATTATTGACTTAAATCTATAGTCTTTGCAGGAAAGAATCGCCGAAAATGATAGACTAGAAGGAACAGGAGCACGAGGATGTGGACACCCAGGCACTGAATGATCCAAATTGCCTGGAAGATTTGAGGGCCTGTGGGCTCCTCAAATTATTTTTCACGCTAGGGATGCGGGCACAACCTGAGTTGCTTTGGTACTTGATTAGTCTCTGGGACATAAATCATGAGATATTCATCATTGGTGACTAGGATCTGGAGTTAGAAACTTTAGACATATATTTCATCATAGGATTGTGCCAAAGAGGGGAACCAGCTAACTTATATGGGTCATGACCAATTGGGGCAAGCATATCCATGTTGCTTGCTGAACATTGCCCTGAAGCCCTCAAATCCAAGAGTGGCAAGATTGAGATTTCCATCGTTCAGGATCTGATGCTACGAGTGTTACTCTTGACTATCAACAGAGTGGTAGGATCCCAAGCAGTGCATGAGACTAACAAGTTGAAATTCCTATATGCCATCGACTGCACAACACTGACGATCTTCAATTGGGTGGAGGCCATGAAGATCAACATAAAATGTTAGCTGACCAAAGCTAAGGTAGGGAATCTGAAACAATTTTGCTTCGAATCTATACCAGTGACCTTTTTCTTGGAACAGGTGCTGTTGTTCCAGTACCAGTTGACTGAGGTAGATCCTCTCATGCCACGCGACCCACAAATGGCTCACTGGAGTCGTTTGATGCCAAAGATCACTGGAGGCTAGTACATGTCATACAGGCCTACCTTCTTTTCATGGCTACGACGACAAAAGATAGTCATGGAGGACTAGCCATAGAGTGGCACTGACTTCCATGAAGATTTAGACATGTCGGTACTAGATGGAGAGGATTTTGACGATGAAGGTAAAAATCAATTTTTTAATTTTGTGATTTTTTAACTGTTTTTTATATATATGTATTTATAACATTTCACTTTGTTATTACAGATGTTGGACCAGAGCGTCCTACTGGAATGTCCCAAATTGCCAGGCGCATCGCCCGCCAGGTTGATGTTGTTGCTCCTTATCAGGAGGGGTGTGACAACGAGGAGGAGATTCCAAGGAACCTTGAGGGGTTGACTCGTGGTATCCCATAGTATGCTCGGGTGGGAGATATTCCTCACCAGTACCAAAGACACACGGTGGGAGTATCAGATGAGATCTGCTGATTGCTGACTCGTGTTGCACGAGCCATGTCATGCTACCACGATCACCATGCTGATTAGTTCCTAGGTCTAGAATTTCATAGAAAATTTTAGGGGCGAATGTTCGCCCTTTAGCGAAATTAAGGGGTTTTAAATTTTTAGTGGGCGAATATTTTGTATCATAGTACATTTTTACAAATCACCTCAAATAGCCCACCTTATTTTAAGGGAGAGGGTAAAAAAGGTAAATTTAGCCCTTCAAATTAGGAGTTACAACCTTCCATTCGCCCATTTTCAAGAATAGGTTTTATTTAAGTTAATCCTATGGGCCAAAGGCCCAAATACCATATTTATAAAAGAGGTATGGTAAATTAATAAAAATATAAATAAATGAGAGGTAATAAATAAAAAATTTTTTATATTTACTCCATAAGTCACCTTATATACATGCAGGGGTGTAAACAAATAAAAATATAAGTAAAGTGGAGGTATGGTAAATAAATAAAACGTCTTTTTATACTTACACAAAAGGTATGGTAAATAAATAAAAATATAAATAAACTAGACACATGGTAAATAAATAAAACCTCTTTTTATATTTAGTCCATAACCCTCGTTCTATTTATGAAGGCTCAAGAAATAGGTTTTATTTAAGTGAATCCTATGGGCCAAATACCATATTTGTAAAAGAGGTATGGTAAATTAATAAAAATATAAATAAACAAGAGGTATGGTAAACAAATAAAACATTTTTTATATTTACTCCATAAGTCACCTTATATTTACGAACACTCAAAAAATGCGTTATATTTAGGTGAAACCTATGGGCAAAATACTATGGGACAAATACCATGGACTAGATTGTTATTAATACCATGCAAAAAAACATTATTAACCCTAGTATTAGTATTAATAAAAATAAAAATGGCACATGGTATTGACCCATGGTATTCATCAAAATGGCACATGGTATTGCCCATGGTATTCACCTGGAATGTAGCCTATTTAAATGGGGGAATTAAACCAGCATAGATCCATCTTTACTCTGGATCTACGAGAGGTATCAAATATCATGATATGCAAACTAGCATAGAGTGAAAAAATATTTGATCCGATCAAGAGTGAAAATGGATGTTGTAATTTAATGCATGTTAAACATTTTAGCTTGGTTAACATAAAAAATAAAATAAAAATCAACTATTAATTTTATTAATTTTTATAAATTACTAATAGTAATTTTTAAGCTCGGTTTATGATAACCCATGGTAATACCATGGTATTCATGTGAGCATAGACTATTTAAAGGGGAAATTCTATCATCTTAGATCCATCTTAATTCTGGGTCTACCAAGTGCTCAGAGGGATAAATAGATTTCATCCCCCTAAGAGTGGTAGATGTGGAGTTAAGATGGATATAGGTTGGTTTTTATGATAATGAAGATATTAAATAGACTTAGGAAATTATGTTGTAAAAACATCTTAAGGTGAATGGTTAAAGCATAGACATTGGACAAGTATATTTGTATACCTCTGTTTTAAACTGAAACAAATCCAGGGCTAAAAGGAATGGATTGATTGCACTAGTCATCCTTCTATAACTTTCCAACATATGCTGGAGTAAACAGATTGTAATTTGGGTAATTTTTCTAATCGCAAACAAGAACATACTTGTGTACTGGCAGGGTGGTTATGAGGTCCCTAGAAGTGATGAATTTGAATTTTTCTTGGTTTTATATATAGTATTAGGTTTTTTCTCATGCTTTCTATGAATGGCATGGGTGAATTTTATCCTACACCCACTAGGTTTTCGGTAATTTTGATTTCAAAAGATATTTTAAATAAATGCAATGATTTCATTTGTGTATTCAATAAACACAAGATTTTATAATTGAGTAAAATATTCGCCATGCTTGGTGAGAGATTCGCCAAAAGAATTATATATGCATATCATATTATTGATAAAATCGCCTTCCATTTTTCCTATATACCATGGAGATTCACCCATTTATTATACATGTAAATTTAGGGGGGGTTCTTAAAATTTTCCGTGTAGAATTTACAATTTTTTAGTCCTATGTGCCATGGATATATGAGACCTGTGAGACACAGATGTTATTTTGGACACACATATTATTTTTTGGGTTTTTGATGTATCAAACATTATCATCATCATCATATATATATAGAGATATATATATATATATATATATATATATATATATATCTATATATATATATATATATATATGTTGTATTTCTTGCTTACTAAGGTACAAATGATTTGTTTTATCTTTCCACATTTTTCGTAAATGTCTATCCAACACGTAATTAGCTAATGCATCTGTCAATGTATTCATGCATCTAGGAATATGATGATATGTAATATAATCAAAATGCCTTTCCAGTAGACAAATATGGAGATACATTCTCAATATTTGAGGGTTTCTGACGAAATATTGCCCGTTGAGTTGAAGGACGACAAGCTGTGAATCCAGGTTGACAACCAACTCTCGAATGTCAAGAGCAATGGATTCTGATAACAGTTCGATGACCGCATTGTATTCAGCAATGTTTTTAGTTGTGCGACCTAAACAGATACCTTGAAGATCAATCAACTCATCGTTAGGGTCATAAATATCCCATGCCATGGATGATAGGTTCTGGGTACTACGGCAAGCACCATCAGAAAAACCGATGTGGGGAGTCACAGACATTTTCAAAGAAAGAAAAACATAGTAAACAGGAAAGTTGTTTGAAAACTAACACACCAAACCACACTGCACAAAAATGAATGACATGCTAATGTACACAAGTAACCATGTAAGATGACCTAAGCATAGTTCTTTTTGAGAGAGTCCATGCTCGGACTCGGGTAATCAATCAACACAGATGAACACTGGAGTTTTACCGTTGTCATTATGAGTAAGCATCGACTCTGACAAATAGAGTAGAACTCATATAAGGCTTTGACCCCATGCCCCCTGGGTGAGGGAGGGTTACGAGTCAGATGGCAACCCCATTGCAATAATGGGAAATCGAGAAAAAATATGGGAGGGAGAAAAATCCTGAATCCAAGAAGGGATAAAGGTGCCATCAGTTGAAAGATCTTGACTATGTCAGGAGAAGCTGACATGTCAATAGGCGAGTGAGAAGGGAACTCTTCAAGACCGGTAGACATGACCACCGAGCGAGGCAGGAACGAGGAACGATGATGAGTATCGGTCCAAGGTGGTTCCTCGAGAGACATTACCTCCATGATACCTTCGTCAGCAAGAAAATTCTCAGCTAAAGGATCAAATGATTCCAAAACGCCAAGCCATAGGGATTGAGAATACGTATCGAGAGAGGTCTTCGAAATAGGAGAATCAGAGGATGCAGAACTCGAGGCTGAAACAATTTCCAAGTAATTGACTTCGGCAGGACTAAATGGCATAACCTCACCCCAGGAATCAACTAGATCTGGTGAAGGTATCACCCAAGGGTCAGATTTGACTGAGATCATTTGACAGAGGCAACATGAGGAGGTGGGAGTGGAAAATTTTCCATTAAGGTAGAATCTTTAAAAAGACCGGCCCCCACACTCTCATAGGGAGCACTAGTTTACTTGATGTACGGAACATTGCCATCCAAGGAGGAAGAGGCAAAGAAGGATAGTTGATCAATAGTGACAATCTTCCCTTGATGGGGAAAATGAATCACGTGGAATAGGGAGGAGGCTACAGCATGCATAGCATGGGTCTAGCTTTGACCAAGTAGAATATTGTAATTGAGATTAGCGTCAAAAATCTCTACCTCGACTTGTACTATCTTAACTTCCAGAGTAATGGCAAGGTCAGGTAAGACACCGAAGGGTCACGAATTGCACCCATCGAAAGCTTCCAAAGTGTTTGGGGATTGGTTCAAATTAGGAGAACTAATGGCTTTCCAGCATGCGATTGACATGATTCAGGAGGAAGCACCTTCATCGATGACAGTCCTGTGGATGGTCTTCTCATTGATAATTACCTAAATGAGAAAGGCAATATGATGAGGCACGCGCAGAACATTTCTCTCTAGATCAAAATGTATCAAATTGGAATCAGTGGGATCAATACCCCCAATAGCCGATAGTAAAGATTTCCACTGTGATGGGCAGCTTTGGAGCACATAGAGAGTTGACATAGCTGACGGTGCCTGAGCTAAGTCCTCAACAATATTGTAGTGCTGAGAAGCTCGAGCATTGGGATTATACGAGGATTTCCTTAGACCACCTCGAGAGGGTGGCTGTATAGCGAAATCAAGGTTAGGGTGCTCAATATGAAGAGGGCCAGAACTTGGGGCAGAAGAAGAAGGGGTGGCTTCATTATATTTCCGAGTTGTCGAAGCAAGAGTTTGATAGGCTTTTGATCTAGTAGCCACATGAATATGCGTACTCATCATAAACACTTGAGATCTTGAGGAAGTAGATGACTGAGGTTGGTCTTCAATCTGGGTCTGCTCAGATGGAAATGGATCTTTTAGGACAGTTGGGGTCCCTTTGAGCAAATGACTAACTTTGGATCGTTGGGGACTGTCCTTATTGAAGCCTCGAAAAGCGAGTCTACAACAAGGGGGATACCTGCCCGTTCGAACCTTGGTTGGCAACTCCTTATCCGTTTGGTATAGCAGGTCCGATTGGGGATATGGGACCAGTTTCCCAATCTATGAGTGTGTGTGTGTGTAGAATTTGATGTTCTTGATCTAGCAGTTCCTAATTAAGATATTCTAATTTTAACTTTAATCTAATGCTATGTTATTGTATTCTAATAAGCAGCAACATCTAAGTCTATACTAACCCGGGATGTAATTCTTCTATTATGCGAGCTAAAAATATTTCAAATAACAACTCGTAATAAAGATCATTCAACTATTATGAGAAAATAAATCAATAAGGATGAACCACTTCGTATAAAAAGTTAGACGAAACAGTTGTAAAAAACATATTGCATAATGAGCTATTCATACACTAAGCATAAATAAATAGCTATCACCGTACAAAAGTGCCAAATCATAACTCATGCATTCATGCAGTAATATATAAACAACTAAAAATTGTATGTCACTTTAACATATAAGCAGAAATGGTTAAGAGATAAAAGTACCATTTATAACTAGTCCTACTCATGAGCTTCAAGCGACAATGATTTATCTCTCCTTGATCTAACATCCACTAAAAGTACAGAAGTGAAACATCAGTAGCAGATATTAAATGCAAACATCAACAAATCCTGTTCCATTCATTCATCAAAACCTCCTCGGAGGGTGCAAAAGTGCATGTTCTGAGGACAAGTTTTTGATAAATTTCTGGACCCTTCTCTAAATGCATGAGAAGGGTTTAAATATTACTAACTAAATCTAAAAATAACTTATTTACAAAAATTCAGGATGCAGTTTAAATGACCGTCCTTTTTCTAGGAAAATAAAACAAAATTAAAGCTAAAATTGAACCTAAAATTAAACTACTTCTGTATTTGGTCTTTGAAATCGCACGTATGCAGCATCTATTTAAGGAGAGTCGGCTGGCTGACTTCCGCTTTTAGCTGAGCTGAGAAAACAGAATTGACAAGAGCTGGTGCCATTTTTTCGACACACTCATAATACACTTAACAGTCATCCACTGGCTATGCGGCTTCACCAAGTATGCCCAGTAATAATCCCAGTTTAACTTGCTTAGCCCTTGAATTGCTTTTGCCTTTTCTTGCGCTCTCTGTTTCCAATCTGCCTCTAGTTGTTGTGCGTTCGGTAAATATCCTGGAGTGGTCTCTATGATCAAATTTTCCCTATGCAAATTTTCATTTACACAATCAATAAGACTGCTTGTTGTCGTGGCTGCTCCTTCTGCCGCTTGTTCTTCCTCCCTGATTTGCTCGTCCCATTTGTTAAAGAGCATTTCTTTATGGTTTTCATTTATCCTTGGTGCACCTACTCTTTTTCCCTCGTCTTTTTCTTGCCAAGCCAAATATTCAGTCACCTGTTTATCAATTAGATCATAGTCACTTCGTAAATCTACCACTTGATTAGTGGTTTTATCACTAATTTCACAATAATAACTCCACTGTGATATCTTTTGGCCCAGCGCTTCTTGCTGCTGTAGTAATTGTTCATTCAAGGAAATGGACTCCATAATAAATTCTCTAAGCTTTGGGTCGTCTTTGTGCATCTCCTATAAATCCTATAACTTCTTTCCTTTCTCATACAAACTTTTCTGATATCCTATCTGCATTTGCTGGAAGTCCTGCTGCAACCTCTCAAGTTGTTTCTATGCTTCATTATTGGTGTTAGCTTGTTGCAACTATTGTTGCAGTACTTTTATCTAGTCTTTCCTTTATTTTAACAACTGTTGTACCTCAAACGCTTTATCAATAGTCGCAGAGGCGTATGCTCCTGCGATCTGAGATAGTTTGGTGAGATTTTCAGTAGGATCGCTAGTGGGATCTTTCCACAAGACGTCTAATTGTTCTGCGTCTTGAGAGAGCGTATTTTCCAATTTCCTTTTCTTCCTCTGTCTTCTTACCACTGCTTTGTGCTGTGGGCTATAAAATATATCCAGAGGGGGGATTTCTTCTATTTTGAGTATAAGCTCAGAAGATGGGGCAACAGGAATATGCTCCATATCTGAGACATCGCTGACTGTTCTTGTGACTACTTCTTTTGCTACCTGTGCATTGCTCACAGGTGTTTTTATGGCTTGTCCTTCAAGATTGATCAAGTCGTTGAAGGTTTCCCATTCTTTGTCTAATTCGGTTATGACTGGCGGTGCTTGAATGATGAGAGGGGGAGGATCTCTTTGCGGGGAGGCAATAACCTGCTGATGTAGAAGTTCCATTGACTGGGCAGTATCCTTTACTGACCCTTCGCTCTTATCCTGTTCATTTCTAGATCTTTTAGAGTGTTCAGACATTTCTTTTTCAGACTTGGATTTAGATCCGTTAGTGCTTGAACTCCCACTAAGACTAACACTTGGAGTTGGTTCTCTTGAGGGTAGGCGTAGTTTCTCTAGAGGAATACTGGCTAACCTTCTTTCTCTGTATATTTTGAACTTTTGGAATTCTTCTAGAGATAATTGCAATTGGGCTTCATGCAGAATTTCTTCAAGTGTGCTTTTTTGTTGGAATATATCATCAAATAAATCCTTTTCTCCAGAGAACACCTTTATCTTGACTGCAGTTGTGAAATTCTGGGCAACCTGATTAGGGTCAAATGGTCTTCCCAAAAATTTGAATAGCTGTAAACACGTCATATTCTTTACTTTTGTGAATGCGTGGCCTACATCAAATAGCAAAAAGGCCCCACAGGCTACAGGAAACTGTGGCCATATAGCCTTCTTTTTGTCCTTTAAATATTTAGTTAGACCACCTTCCCCGTAGGTTTGATAGGCAATCTCTCGAGCTAAGAGTTTATCAGGGATGTACAAAGGTAGGACATGAGGGGGTGCATAACTTCCAAATACCCTGACATAAGTAAACAATTCCTCCCCGAACCATCTTGCGACAAGGAGGATGTCTACCTCTGCTTCAGGTGAGCACCTCGGGGGGTCTTTATCATACAACATTCTGTACAAGGGCAACATAATTCCATGACAAATTTGGTAGAAGTATGGAGTGAACTGAGAGTCCCACAATTCTTTATGATAGACATGGATGGGTAAGGGGTCTTGAGTTGTCCGCTTCCAATCCATACCAGGAAACTTAGAAACATAACATATTGAATCCATTATATATGCAGATAGGTAAAAAGGAGGATAAATTCTCTGGGCCGCAACTCTTTTGGACTGGTAACTGACAATGGCCGTGACTAGGTTATCAGAAAAAAATTTGGCCCAATCTACAATAGTGGCATTTGTGGCAACATCCAATAATGGTAGCCATTCGGATGAAAATTTGTTGATATCTGGCATTCCAAATATTCTACAGAGCATGGCAGCAGCAAAACAATATGGGGAGGTAAGGGAACCAGTACTGTACATACTGTGTTTATCTTTCTTCAGCGGTTCGTCTCTCCTGGACCAGTCTTTGGTGGTTTCTACCAGGTCCTGATTTTCCTTTACAAATTTCTCCATAAATTGCTTGTTATAAGTTGCTTGTGGCTCCGGCAGATGATACATGAGCTTTAAATCCTGCACAGCGAATGAACCGATGAGTCCTTGACCATGAATTTTGAACTGTCTATTTCTGATTTCTGCGCTATCCAGTATCCACTTGACCATGTCCGTGTATGGGAGGATTTTTGAAATGATTCTTCGAAAGCACGCACTTATATTCCATTAATAACTGACAACTAACTCCTTTATTAGCATTTAAAGCGCATAACCATGTGTCAGCTTATGGAAAATACTTTTCTTGAATAACGTGCCCGAAAGATTTGCGATGGAGCGATTTTGCGATTTGCTTTGCAACATCGCAGATCACAACATCGCAAAATCACAGAATCACAAAAACACAACATCGCAACGTTGATCTGGCCTCACGTCGCAACATTGCTTTATCGCGATATCGCAATATCGCAGATCGCAGGAGTGTTATGTATGACAAATTTCGTTAACCTATTTCTTGCGAGATGCGATCTTGTGATCGACGTCATCGCAATTCGGTAGATTTTGAAGTGTTTCATGTAAGTTATGCTGAATGCGACGCGATATTTGTTCATTATCACGATCTCGCAAATGTTGGAATTGTGCTTGTAAGGTGGCATCCCGCTATCTTTTTGCGATGCGATTTTCCTAATTAAAGATTTTTAACTTATCATAAACTTAGATTTTAAGAGTTTCCAAGGAGCTTCCTAAGCCTATGATGGTAACTTTATTTGCGGAAAGGAAATTTAAGCACTACTTTGATTTTCCTGGATTTTATAACTAAGGGTCCCCACACATTTAATATTACAAATAACACTAAATGAAAAGAGAGGTTGTTGCTGGCTACAACACCTTGGTATAGTGATCCTCCTCATAAATGAGGCAAGGATACTTAGGTTTCCATTGTGAAGATTCACCAACAGACAATTTTGTTGTGGGGAAAAGTATCCGATGTGGATGACCCTATCCCTACTCTAAAGGTGACAGTCTTTAGCAACAACTGAAAGTAAAGTTTTGATGATTTCCTTTATGAAAGTACAGAGAGAATGAAGAAAGATTAACTAACCTGGTGTCTTTCGCTTAGTCGATCCTTGTCCTCTCTCTTTGTCTCTTGTTCCCAGCTCCTTGCTCTCTTTGCCGGTCCAGCTACACACAGATCCTGCACAAAACAAGAGAGCAAACTACAAGATACATGTACTCATAACTGAAGCATGGATTAGGATGAATCAAATATACATGTAAATACAATACATCAATGCAATACAAGTATATAGGAGAACATGCAAAACTTTATTGATAGAAGTAACAGGGTTCTGAGAAGGTTACAACCAATGATGGCTCCAATCCAGCAGCACCTCCCCAGCAGCAAGAACTCTCCTCTTCACCTCTAGTAAAACAATCACCCAATAGCTCTAACTGTAAACCAACAGCACCTCCTTGCTTTACACAAAATTCCAGCCTCCCTAGACCTCATAGAAGAGCTCTATATATAGGAGAGAAGAAGAGAGGATGAGTCAGCTTGAGGCTGGCATAGAGCTGACTAGTGTCCTCTCCCTCTTCAGTTAATCTTCAGTTCTTGAGTCCACTTGGAGATCCTTGCTTACACATGGTGATCAAGTACCTCTTACTCATCACAGGGCGAATCTCATGAACCAAGTGTCAGTTTGGAAGCTTCCTGGGCAGTTGACACCTTGCAAAATGACTGTGCCACTTGGCCAATCTCGCCCAGTGCAGGTAGCCTTCATTAGATTTGACTTCCAGCGCAGGTACAAGGAGGAGCAGTTGCATTCCAGCGCAGATGCTCAGTGGAGCAGCTGACATGATCCAAAATTAGCCTGTTTTGAAGTGTTTTCAGGTGGAGAACTGATTGGAAGTGCTGTTGTTTGATGACCTTGTTCTTTTAGGGGTAAGAACAACATGTTTAGGGACTAAGGACCCCTGTAATTATTGACATTTCATGCTCCATGTCGCGAGGCACAAAAATGTCTATAACAAATTTGGAAGGACCTTATTTTGGGGCATCGACTTTACCCTTTCCTTTTCAGCACATTCCCCCTCCATCGCTTCCTCGCCATCCGATCACCAACAAACCTTCATAATCACCATCTGATTCACTATTTTCTTCAACTACCACCACGCGTGGAGTCCACCATTCACTTTATGAACCTTAAGTCCCCACCGTCGATCTGCCTTGCCTGATCCGACGACTGTTGCTTCACCCGATCGCAAACTACCTTGGCCAATCTCCACTGTTGATCAGCCCCACCTGATCCAACGGCTATTGTGCCATCTCGCGTGGATTTTTGTCCGATCGTTATCTTCCCGAGAGCACGCAAGATGGGTAGTTTCCCCGAGCTATGTGTCTCCCGAGGAGGCTAATCGGGTAAAATTTGAGAAAACCACTTACAGCTTTGAGGGTGCACGATAAATAGCTTACCGCCCTCTAAACCCCTTCCACCATTTCTGCACATTCTTTTTCCTGTGATCTAATCTTCACCATCCATTTGCCGACTAGCCTCATCTGTCCATCTCTTACCTTCACCCGCATGATAAGATCTTAGTCATTCATCGCTCCTATCAGCCTTGCCCGTCCATCTCTTGGCCTCACCCACGCGATTAAATCTTAGCCATTCATCTCCTTTGTTCCCTTGTTCGCCCATCTACCTACGTAACCTCCTACGATCAAGTCCCCTCAGTTCATTTAGCTTTCGCCCAACTAATCCAATGGTTCTTATGCACTATTGCTCCCTCACGTCCTCCTCTCACTGATTTCGACCTCTGACTACTTTTTCCGCCTGAAACCCGATTTAACCTAAGTTCCATTGTTTACCCCTTAGTCTAGTTTTAATGTTTTTTTCTTATGAAACATAGATAATTAGCATTAGTTTAATGTTAAATTAGTAGTTCTGCTTAGCATAGTTGTTTGATTTATTACGTTAGGCTATGGTGCAAGTTTAGCATTTCATGTTGTTTTCTTCATTCCTGCAATAGAATAGCTCTCTCTTAGAATAAGGCTTGCTCTCCTTCCATCAAAGAATTAAGCTTCTTCTAACTCTATAGAAGTTTGGCTTGGAACCCCTGGGGTCTCTTGCCAGATAAACAGTGACAACAAGCAGGACCTTCACTTCCACTTGTGCATATAGCACTGTCACATCTAAGTTTGTACGAATCCCGACTTGATAAGTAAAGCTGGTAGCCCTAGGAGTTGCAGCATTATTGTTGCAATATCTAGGCTCATCACTTTTTGGCGCCGTTGCCCGGGAGGTGTCCAAGTAGAAGTAATTACTTCTTTCTTCTATTTCTAGTCTCCTACTTTCTTCTCTTCTACTTCTAGTCTTCAAACTTTCTTCCATTAGTTTATTTCTACCAAAGTAATCGAGTTTATTTCTATTCTTTCAGTTATCATTAGATGCTTTCCTTTCCATTCTACAATTAATTTCTAGCTTTAAAAAAAATCTTACAAAAACCAACCCAAAAACATTTCCTTTCATGCTTCGTAGGATTAGGAACAATTCAGGAAAGTTCTTGTCAAATACCCCCACTGCATCCAACAGGAAACCTTCTCTCTTCTTTAGTGACAGTGAATTGGAAGACCCTTTAGGTGAGCAAACTTACCTATTTGGGAAACCTACATAAGAAGAAGAAGAGGAAGAACCCATTCCTACTGAAACAATGGCTGGAAACCAAAATGACAGGAGAGATAGAGAGAGAAATGAGAGTGCCTTCCACATCAGGGAAACCAATGGGGACACCAAGATGAAGAATATAAGCTCCTCTGCTCTACCTCATTTCCATGGCCTGACCATAAAGGACCCTGACACTTTCCTACTTGAATTTTCTATTATACGCTAAACCTATGACTATACAAATGATGAGAAAAAGTTAAAACTATTCCCATCTACCCTCAAGGATGCAGCATTGCGCTAGTTCATGGGTTTATGTGGAGATAGCATCACAACTTGGGCTCAGATGCAGCTAGCTTTTAACAAAAAATATAGGGGCTACTGTAGGTCAAAATACACTAAAGACAAGATTTTTAGGATGACCATAGGCCAGGATGAATCCCTAGAAGACTATGAAGAAAGATTCCAGCTTAGTTACAAAAGGGCTAGGTGCACACTTGACCCTGAGTCACTAAAATTGGTCTTGCTTAGAGGAGTAAGGGAAGATCCTCTGGATAGCTTACATATGATAGCAAGAGGAGATGTCTACCAATTACCATATGAGGACATTAAGACTGTCTTTAGAAACCATTCTAGGACAGCCAGGAAAAAGGGTAGGGGTAGTCAACCTATGGCCAGTACATCATCCTCTAACTTATCCATCAAAGGTGAAATTGGAAATATGTTGAAATATTTCAAAAGTGACATTATGCAAACACTTGCCTTACAATTGGACACCATGAAAATCAAAAGGAAGTAGGAGGAAGCAGAGAGAGCCTTGGCCATTTTTTGTCCTAGATGCACTAGGAGGCATCTTAGAACGAATTTCCATTAAATTGTATTCAGATTTCTCAGTTTATGAAGAAAACCACTCCATAGGCAAGTGCCCTTCTTTACCTGAACTCAAAGCTGTATATCAAGGAGCTGAAGTGGTCACTACGTAGCTTTGCAACATCAATGAAAGGAGACCTCCTAGGCCTAAACCATACCAGCAGGGGATGCAAGGGCCATCCCATGCATACTGCAACCCCAACCAAGCCACAGTTATACCTTCTTCGGGACCCCCCTGCTCATCCTTCCTAGTATACACCCCCTCCTTGGTCCTATGCATCTCAATATCAATCCGAGCTAGCTAGCCAGTCATTTCAACCTTATGTTTAGCCACAACATCAGTGGAATGCCCCACCCTAGGAGTGGAGGACCCAATTCAACATTTTTCCAACCCTATTGCCTCCACCACCTATACAACCACAAATCCTACACTCTGCTCCACCCAAGCAACCCCATATGCCTGCCCAACCAAATATGAATCCAAACAATAGGTAGGATCAACAAGCATACAGTGGAAAGACATCATACCCAGCTTATGTTGTAGAAATCCAGGAGATAAACCTAATATCAGGGACAATTCTCCTTGATAACCAACCTCCCTCTCCACATAGGGAGGTTCAGGAAGAAAGAGAGAAAAGCAACCTGAAAGTAAATCCACACTTTCCTCAAAGATTATCCCAATCACTCCAGCCTACCCTAGAAGAAACTGAACTTCTGGGAGAATTGAAAAATCTATGTGTAAAAATCCCCCTTCTCCGGGCAATCAAAGATGTTCCTATTTACAATAAATTGATTAAGGAGAAGTGCTTCAAGAAACCAAGAAGAAGAAAAGGGGATGCCCCTACCATTAATATCATTGGGCAGTTTTCTGACTTAATGTTGGGGTAGGTAATATGTCCAAAATATTTGGACCCTGGAAGCCCTGTAGTAGATTTACACATCAATGGCACCATTGTCACACACACTCTGATTGATCTTTGGGTGGGCATTAATGTGATGACTAAGGACACCATGCTCAAACTCAACCTCCAAGGGTCATTGAGAAAGACCACAACAGTGCTGCAACTTGTAGACCGTTCCACAGTCACCCCTGAGGGAATTGTGGAGGATGTGATGGTCTCCATTGATTCCTGGGAATACCCTGCAGATTTCCTAGTTCTCCAGCCTAAGGCTAAGCTTACTGGTTACCCTCTCATCCTTGGGAGGCCATGGCTAGCCACAACTGATGCTTACATTAGCTACAGAGCTAGGAATATGACCATCAAGAATGGGCATATGTCCAAACAATTAGTCCTATACCCTCCTGCTCAACCTTCGCTAGAACATGATTTACCTTTATGGTTAGAGGAGGAGGAAGAAGATGAGGGTTACTCTGCCCAACTTTATACTTTGGAAGCAATCATAGGAGGAGGACAGCAAGATGAGGATGATTTAATTGAACACCTGCTCCAAAATCCAACTCCTAGTTCCCTGCCATTAGAAGAAGAAGTAAGGGAAACCCTGAACAAACATCCAATTGATTTATGCCTGGCCAATTCCAACCCACTCCATGTCAAAACCATAGAATTTGGCCCATAGAAATCTTTTCAAATTAATCCATCTCTTTCTGCTTTGGAAGAGGAAAAGCTATGCAACCTACTGAGGGAGAACCTAGAAGCCTTTGCTTGGAGCTATAAGGAAATGAAGGGAGTACACCCCTCAGTGTGTACTCACCACATCTACATCCAAGAAGGTTTCAAACCAGTCAGGAAATCAAAATGGAGGATGGATCCAACTCTTAAAGAGATAGTTAAGGAAGAACTGCAAAAATTGCTAGATGAAGGATTTATTTACCCTATCTCAGACAGTGAGTGGGTCTCTCCTTGAGTATTAGTACCTAAGAAAAATGGTAAGTGGAGGATTTGTGTGGATTGTAGGTAGTTGAACAAAGCCTCCAAGAAGGATCATTTTCCCCTACCCTTCATTGACCAAGTGTTAGATGGCCTGGCAGGGAAGAAATTCTTTTCTTTCCTAGATGGATTCAGTGGGTATAACCAAATCCAAATCTACCCAGAAGACCAAGACAAGACCACATTCACCTGTCCTTGGGGTACTTTTTCCTATAGGGTCCTTCCTTTCAGCCTATGCAATGCTCGTGCCACTTTCTAGAGAGCAGTCTTGAGTATCTTTGCTGAATTAGTACATGATGCTGTGGAAATCTATATGGATGACTTTACACCTTATGGTTGTGATTTCCAAGAAGCCCTGACTAACCTAGGCAAAGTATTACACAAATGCATTGAAATGAATCTGTCTCTCAGTCTAGAAAAGTGTGAATTCTTAATGATTGAAGGGATTGTGTTATGTCATTCAATATCTCAACAAGGATTGCAGATGGACCCAAACAAAATAGCAATCATCTAAGGGGTCCCACCTCCACAAAAGCAAAAAGATGTCAAAAGTTTCTTAGGATTGGCTAGATACTACCAGAGGTTCATAAAGGACTTCAGCAAGTTGGCCTCTCCTTTGTTTGGATTGTTGGCCAAAGATTCTGAATTTATATGGTCAAAGAACTGTCAAGAGGCCTTAGACATTCTCAAGGGTAAGTTGACTACTGCACCAATCCTTAGAGGCCCAAACTAGGCCCTCCCCTTTCATATTCATGTTGATGCCTCACAGAAATCCATAGGAGCAGCCTTAGGTCAGGAAGAGGAGAAATTGCCTTATGCCATCTATTTTATCAGTAAAAACCTGTCAAAGGCTGAGCTAAACTATACTGTGACTGAAAAAGAACTCCTAGCTGTTGTGCATTCATTGAACAAATTTAGGCATTACATCACAGGCTATCAAACATTTGTGCATACTGATCATGCTGCAATCAAATATTTAATGAACAAACCAGATGTAAATGCTAGAATTATAAGATGGTTTCTTCTATTACAGTAGTTTGATCTAACCATTATTGATAAGCCTGGTAAGGAAAATGTTGTTGCTGACTTTCTATCTAGAATAAATCTGCCTACAGGTGAAGAAGGAATGGTGGATGACCAGTTACCAGATGAGCATCTGTTTGCTATTTCATATCTCTCCCCATGGTTTGTTGATATAGCAAACTATCTAGTATCATCATAGTTCCCACCAAACTTGCCCTCCAAAGAAAAGAGCAAGATAAGAAAAAAGAGCACCCCTTCACCTGGATTAGGGGAAATCTGTTCAAAATTGGCCCAGATCAAATCTTGAGAAAATGTGTAAGGGAAGAGGAAGTCTTTGACATCCTTCTAACCTATCATGATGGGCCTTGTGGAGGTCATTTTGCAGAAAAGAGGACAACATTCAAAGTGTTGCAAGCATGCTATTATTGGCCTACTCTTCATCAGGATGTGAAAAAGTAAATTAGTCGGTGTGATCGATGCTAGAGGATGGGAACACCTACTCCAAGAGATGAAATGCCCCTACAACCTCAAGTGACTTTCGATCCATTTGACAAGTGGGGCATGGACTTCATTGGGCCTATCAACCCTCCTTCAAAGAAAAAACAGTACATCATTGTGTGCACTGATTATTTGACTAAATGGGCTGAAACCAAGGCAATTAAGGCAGCAACAGAAGACAAGGTGGTTGAGTTCCTAAGGGAGAATATATTCTACAAATTTGGGTACCCTAGAGATCTAGTCATAGACCAAGGCAGCTAGTTTACCTCCAGTAGAATTGAAGAATTGCTCAACCACCACAAAATCAAGCATAGGACCTCCACTCCTTATCATCCACAAGCTAATGGGCAAGTGGAGGTGACCAATAGGACACTGGAGAACATCTTAACCAAGGTGGTGAGCAGCAGCAGGAAGGATTGGGTAGAGAGACTAGTTGAGGCCACTTGGGCCTATAATACAACATGGAAGACCACCACTGAATTTACACCCTATGAGCTGGTCTATGGTAAAAAGGCTATGTTGTCCATTGAATTTGAATATAACACATTGAGGATGGTAGCCCAACTAGATTTAGATCTCAGTCATGCATAAAAAGAAAGGTTGTTGCATTTGAATGGCTTGGATGAATTCAAAATGCAGGCCCTCCTACATATAGAGATAGTTTAGCTTCAGAGGAAGGTCTGGCATGATAGGCACATCAAGGAGAAGCAATTTCAAGAAGGAGACTGGGCATTGTTATATGATTCCAAGTTTAAATATTTTAAGGGCAAGTTAAGAACAAGATGGCTCAGACCTTATGTGGTGGAAAGATGCCATGACAATGGTTCAGTGAAAATCAGGACTATTGATGAAGAAGCCATTCCATTGCTAGTTAATGGACACAGATTGAAAATGTACAAGAGGCCTTTATCAAGACAAGAGTTCATTGACAACATTAATAAGATAGTGATGATGGTGGAGCAAGTTCCAGCTCCTCCCTCATCTGGTTACTGAAAAAGGAAAAAGAAAAAGGATTCAGGTGAAAACCTCTATGAGGTGCCTGAGTCCCATATTTGGGTTGAAAACCTCATGAGGCAGCCCAAGGATGAGAAAAATGAAAAGGATAAGAAGATCCCTGGGTGAAAACCTTCCTAAGGCGCCCAGGGCAGATATCTTGGGTGAAAACCTCTCTGAGGCAGCCTAGGTGTTTTTTCTAATATATATATATATATATATATATATATATATATATATAGAACAAAATAAAAACATAATTGTTATGTGCAAGTGGGTGAGAAAGACAACTAAGGAGCAAAGGGAAGATCCAAAGGGAACCCTGCCTCACATATATTTCATCTCCTCCGCTCCTTACCAATGCATCCCTCCATCAATTCTATTGTTTTTTCACTTCATTGCTTCCATTCAGGTGAAGATTGTGTTTTCTAACATAATCACCTCAACCATTACCATCATCCCTGCATCCACATACACTCCTACTCCCTCTATCCATTCATTACAGGATCCTCACAGCACCATCTAGTAACATGATCAAGAATTCTAAAGAAGACACTAAACATTGCCAAGTGGAAATCCAAGGGCTCCATAGTAGCAGCAGCATCAAGTCCAAGAGCTCCACAACGACAACAACATCAAGTCCAAGAGCTCCACAGTACCAGCAACTGCATAAGATCTTCAATCACAGACACCTACAAAAGCTAATAAGCCATCAACAAATAGCAGAGGAGGAAGAATAAGGACCATCAGCAGCTCCTCCGATCTTTGACAACTACAACATGGCATCAAGACCACAGGTAAGTATCCTACTCACTCATTCATATGCATCATTTGATCAAAAGTTGTAACGGTTAAGAGGTAGTTGGTTTACAAGTGAAAAGATGGAAAAAAGGAAATTCTTTGTTAAGTCAAAAGAGAATGCAAGAATCCATAGATATAGTATTGTTATGGCAACCATTTGAGAATGCTTGAAGAATTAAGGTTTAGGGTAGAAACACTAGTTCACCAAAGACTCAGCATACCCTATTTATTAATGCAATCACTCATAAACTCCGGCAACAAAGTAAAGGAAGGAAATTCCCAGCAGTTAGTTCACCATGGGTTGATAAAAATCCTCATTAAGGATGCCCTCCAAAACCTCAGGATCCCTATAAAATGGCCAGTCTTCAGAGACTTACCAGCAAAGGATGACATCAAAACCCTCACCTATGATGATAGTCCTCTTATCAATGAGGAAGAGGCAAAACAAGAAGAAACTAATACAGAGGAACATGATGAAACAGAACACAAGGAGGATGATGCTAAACCAGAGGAAGAAATTGATGGAGATGAGAAAGAACAACAAAAGGAAGAAGATAAGAAAAACATAGAAGATAGCCGTAGAAAAAGTAAATCAGCTAGAATATATGGCCAGCCTCTCCTTGGAGGCCATCTAGTGTAGGATGACAGCTAAATCCTACACTCCCTACCTCAGAGAACAATGGCTACAATTACAGATTAAAACCTTAGCACAAAGGAGCACCATGCTATTTTAGGACTGCATATAGTTTCTTAATATTTGTGATCAAAGTGCACTAAAGGCTGGGGCCAAAATGGTTGAGTTTTACTTGCATAACATAGCCCTCACAGATATGAATATTTGGGACCCTAATGCATAGCTAGGAGAGCTACAATTAATGGATTTGGTATCATGGATAAACCATGAGAAGTCAAGGGTTGCGGAGATAAAAGAATATTGGTCATAGAGAAAAATGAACATATTTTCATCAGAGCTGAACAATCAAATCCAATGGCCCTACTCAGTACCCATAATCTAATTGCAAATGATCCTCAGCTAGCACTTAGATATCTTGCTGCCCAAGGGCAAGAAATTTCACATTTTGAGGATATATTTAAGCTTCTAAGAGATGATAATATACATTCCTGCTAAAATGGAACACACTTCCATACAGATTGAAGATCAAAGAAAAAAAAGAGGAAAAGAGGCAGTGGTGTTTTAGGGAAAACTAGTGTCGATTCGAACTGCTAGTCCCACTAAGACGAGTAGCTATCTAAGAAACAAACAATGAAAGCTTTTCAAGAGTTACTTTAAGTGTGATAGATGGAAGAGAAGAAAAGAGGACCAACCTGGATCTTCTGCTTTGATCCTAGCTTGATTTCTCCTTTCCTTGATAGAATTTTCCACTTCTCTCCTACTTGTCCCGCTTCAAAGAGTATCTGTAGAGTCAAAGTAACAACAAACTATCAAATCATCTCTATCTAAAACATCATAAAAAATGTGGAATCAGAAACACATTGACCATATAATTGCATTCATAAATAATAAGATTCACAAATACACGATTATATGTAGGAAAAGTCAACGAACTTTATTAATAGTAATGTAACAGAGGATTACAACCCAGCTGTCTGATCCAGCATCATCCTCCCAGTTGTAGAAGCCCTCTTCACCTCATGAACAAGCAAATCACCCAACAATGCAATGTCACTTCTCACCAACAAACCAACAACACTTCCTTACAAAATACAATATTCCAGCCTCTAGATCTCTCAGATGAGGGATCCATTTATAGATGTCTTGCAAGGGTGTGAGTTAGCTTTCGGTTTTTTATTAGTGTCATTCCACTGATAGTTCTTGGTTCCACTTGGAGATTTCATGATCTATTACTCATCCCTAGGCAAATTCAGAGAGGCAAGTATCATAGGAGAAGTTTTTGGAAGATTACATGATCATCCACCTTGCAAACTGTCTCTGCCATTTATCTATTCTTGCTCATCACACCCCACAGAAGGCCATTTCAGTATGCATCGCACCTAGCCAGTTTGGCAGTCAGTATGCATCACACCTTGCCCATGGAGTAGTTTGTATGGTCCAGTTTTGGCCAGTTCTGAGTAGTTTTTCACGTGGAACTTCTGGGAAATGATGTAATCAGCTGACCATGATCCTTTAGGGTATGAAACAACACTTTTAGGGACTTAAGGAGCCCTTATTTTATGGACATATGAGTTTGGGGTTGCAGTGCCCAAATATGTCTATAACAAGTGGGAAGAAGCAGAAAGGAAAGTAGGCTTCTATGAACAAAAAGAAGAGACCACAGCAAAAGCGTGGGATGTCAGAGAGGCTATCAGAGCCACTAAGTTGCTCAGAGGATGAGCAACACTTTCAGTAGGGGGGTGATGATGAGCCTTATTATTGAGTAATTATATGGGCCTTAATTGGCCTTAATTCACCTCCTAGCTTAGTCAAACCAACTATTCTCACAACTTATTGCATAATTTTGATTATATTTTGTTTATGAAATGAGTTAGATTTGGATATTTGGCTTTGTGGTCTAATGTGCATATAATGCAGGAATAAAGGATAAAAGCAAGGAGAAATGTAGGTATAAAGGATAAAAGCAAAGGACTATAGAAAATACCTCGGTCAAGACTCAAATGGGACAAGGTAGAGGAATTATAGGAGGTTAATCCTCCTCATCTACTACCCCTACATTCGAATATTCCTCCATCATCTCAGAGTGCAAACAACCATGTCATGAGGACTAAAAGATAGCTAAGCAAGTAAAAAGGACAAAAAACAATTTATTTTGAGTTGGGAGCCAAGCCACCCTAATTTGGAAGGAAGTTGTTGGAGACTTCATATGTATAAATAGAGAGGCTTAGGACCTCACTAGGATTCGGACTTCATTTGTAAAACTCTGTTTTATTTCTGAACTACAAAGACTTGTGAATTTTCTCTATAATCCATGGTTTCTATAATGAAGATGAGTTCTGTTTAAGCTAGCTTTGAGTTAAACTTTGAGGGCTGAAGCTCTTGGGTCAGGGCCCGACCCAAGCAGCCAGAGCTCCTCTTTATTGTATTGTTATTCTAGCATAGAGTATTGTTTAGTTTATTTGTTAAGTAGTTTAATGGTTTGCTGATGAATTTGCTCAAGAATTTTCTGGTTCTGATTCATTTGGTTAAGAAAGTTTCTAGTTTTGTTCACTTATTTGAATAGCTTCCTATTTCTGTTCATCTATTTTTAGAGTTGCATCTGATGTAGGTTACTTTCATTTTTGTTTTTAATTCACAGGTTGGATTAGAGGAAAAGATTACTATCAGGTTGTGCGCAGGTGTCTCGGCCTCATCTCCTCCCTCTGGGACCATGACTTGAGGCAGAGACCCTCCAACAACCCCAAAAACACAGTTTCTAGTTCCTGCATGGGCTTGTTGAAGCCCCGAAAATCGGGTCTACAACAAGGGGGATACCCACCCGGTCCGGACCTTGGTTGGTAGCTCCTTTTCCGTTTGGTATAGCGGGTCCGACTGGGGATATGGGACCAATTTCCCAATTTAAGTGTGTGTGTGAGAAAGATTGATACTTCTGATTTAACAGTTTCTAAATGGAATACTTATATTCTAATTCTAATCTAATAACATGGAAATTGTATTCTAATAAACAGAAATATCTAAATCTACACTAACCCGGGGTGTAATCTTTCTTTTATGCGATCTAAAATGATTTCAAATAACAACTGGTAATAAAGATCATTCAGCTGTTATGAGAAAAGAATTCAATAAAGATGAACCACTTCGTATAAAAAGTTAGACGAAACAGTTGTGAAAAACATATCGCATAGCAATAACACTAAAAAAGAAGAGGGGTTGTTGCTGGCCACAATAGGGATATGAAGTTCATTGTTTAAATACAGTTAGTTGTTTACCCACACTGGTTTTATCTGTCATTTTCCTTTGAAACCACCTCCAGCACATTCCCCCTACATCGCTTCCTCGCCATTCGATCACAAACAAACCTTCACAATCACTGTCTGATTCACTATTTTCTTCAAGTATCGCCTCACGTGGAGTCCACCATTCGCTTTATGAACTTTAAGTCCCCACCGTCGATCTTCCTTGTCTAATCCGATGGTTGTCGCTTCACCTGATCACCAACTAGCTTGGCCGATCTCCATCATTGATCAGCGTTGCCTGATCCAACGAATATCGTGCCAAATCGCATGGATTTATGTCCAATCGTTATCCACCCAAGAGCACGCGAAATGGGTGGTTTCCCCATGCTACGTGTCACCCGGGGAGGCTAATCGCGTAAAATTTGAGAAAACCACTTACAGCTTTGAGGGCGCACAATAAATATCTTACCACCGTCTAAACCCGCTCCACCATTTCCGCACATTATTTTGCCCGCGATCTAATCTCTTCCATCCATATACTGAATAGCCTCATTCATCCATCTCTTGCCTTCACCCATGCGATAAGATCTCAGCCATTCATCACTCCTATTAGCCTCACCCGTCCATCTCTTGGCCTCACCCACGCAATTAAATCTCAGCCATTCATCTCCTTTGCTCCCTTGTTCGCCCATCTACCTATGTAACCTCCTGCGACCAAATCCTCGTTGTTCATTTACCTTTCACCTGACTAATCCAACAATTCTTACGCACTGTTGCTCCCTCACGTCCTCCTCTCACTGATTTCGACCTCCGACTGCTTTTTCTGCCTGAAACCTGACTTAGCCTAAGTTCCATTGTTTACGCCTTAGTCTAGTTTTAAGGTTTTTTTCTTCTGAAACATAGGTAATTAGCATTAGGTTAATGTTAAATTAGCAGTTCTTCTTAGCATAGATGTTTGATTGATTAAGTTAGGTTATGGTGCAAGTTTATCATTTCATGTTGTTTTCTTCATTCCTGCAATAGAATAGCTCTCTCTTAAAATAAGGTTTGTTGTCCTTTCATCAAATAATTAAGCTTCTTCTGACTCTATAGAAGTTTGGCTTGGAACCCCTGGGGTCTCTTACCAAATAGACAGTGACAACAAGCAAGACCTTCACTTCTACTTGTGTATATAGCACTGTCACCTCCAAGTTTGTACGAACCCTCTGTTGATAAGTAAAGATGGTAGCCCTGGGAGTTGCAGAATTATTGTTGCAATACCTAGGCTCATCACTTTGCGAAGCATAGTGCACCTACTACTGCACAGTTTGCTGCAACTGTTGCAAGGGTTTCCCTACGTTTGTTGCAGTTGGTTGCTGCGGGATCATTTGCCCTTGCTGTTGTGCAGATAACCCTTGCTGCAACAAAGGTTGCCCTTGCGGTAACAAAGGTTTGCCTTGTTGTTGTAGAGATTATCCTTGCTATTTTAAGGGTACTTGAATAGTGCCAAGAAAATTTTCTAACTGAATCTGGCCATAGCCACCTTGGAAAGTGGATGAGCCAGGCTGAATGTACTGCCTAGACTAAATGGTGTAAGGTTGATTAACCATTCCTTGAGAACCATATGGAATGTAAGGAGTTTGGTATCGGAGTAAGCCTCATAAGGCTGTTGATACTAGACATTGCTTGACCCAGACAGACCAACGGGATTTTGAACCTGTCGGTACTAGACATTGCTTGATCCAGTAGGATCAGCAGGGTTTTGAATAACGCCAGAAGAAGGCTGATTCATATCAAACATGTGAGCCTGTAAGTCACTCACATTGGTGGCACCTGAAACCATAGAAACATTCAGATTCTTCCCCCCAGGAGGCGGCACAACTTGGCCACTGACTAGAGGGATGGAGGAACTAACAGAGACATTCCTTGAGGCCGTTGGTTGAACCAAACGGGTGGCTGGGATGGACGATACAAGAGGGTTCGAAACGATGGGTTACACTAGGACTGAGGTAATGACCTATTGGGAGGTCGAGTTCGCAATGAACGGATCTATAGTAGGCATGGCATGAGATGCCCAAACAAGGTTATGGTAAAGTGATGAGGCACTAGGTGTCCCTAAAACCAACTATGCCAAGGATACATAATTAGGTGGCCATTCCCGATACACACTGATGGGAATGCTCCCTGTATAGGGAAACCTTCAGGAGGAAAAGGATGTTCTTCCTCCTCAATAGTGTGTGGAGTAGAAACTTCTGACTCATCTGGAGAGGTGACTAGAGCATCGCCTTCAGGTTCCATATCTGGGAACAGATGATGGATAATGACCGAAGAAGTACGAGAGGATAATTCCAAAGGAACACCCTACTGATCGTATGGACTGTACAGATGCTGTGGTGATATCACAACAGGGTAAAACAAAGGATTCAGAGGATAGATAACTAGTCCAAGCTAACCGTTAGTGGTCGGTGAACTCTCAAGAGTTTGAACGGGATTGTCTAAAGATTCCAAGCCAAAATCAGCAAGTGACCCAGTATCTAAAGCAGGCGGACGGTGAGATGACAAAGGTTGAATGCTCAGAACAATTCCAAGTTCAACACCTTGGTCCTTGAGTGACTCTGGTAATTCAGGAAACAGCTCCTCATGCAATCTTTCAGATAAAGGAGAGGAAGAGGAACTAGGTGAACCAGATGGTTCAACCATGATGACCTTGTCTTAGTTAACAAGAAAAGAGAGAGATAAACTTCAAGGCTTTAAAATGTTCTTTAAGGGAAACTCATGATTTGGTCTAGAAAAGAATAACATGATGTTATCAGATTGTGGGAAAACAATTTATTAAGATGCATAAATAGACTGGTTCTCTTTCATTTTTTAAGAGTCGAGAAAGAAATAAAGGTGACTTTATCTCTTTTGATTGGAAATGAGCTCAAAAGGACAAGTGCTCAAATGATCTTTTAAGTTTAATTAGTCAAAAATATCAAATGAATGCTCTGGATGATCTAGGTGAAATGGATTACCAGGAAACTGTGAACTACAGAATACCTCTCGGCGAACTCAGAAGTACGAGCAGACAATCTCCCCAAATGTTGTGTTTAGTGTATCACGTTTGCAAGGTGGCAAACTGGGCTTGCTATGGATAAAGGATTGCAGCCTAGAGGGGTCTCCCATTATATACTTGACGGTACAGGGAGCACAAATCTGTACTACCATTGTCTAATGCCAAAGCTAGCGATAGTTGCTAGGTTCAAAGACGCTGCAACACATCTCTAGCCTAGACCTTCTAGATATGATCATTAGATTTCAAATGTGCCTTAGGTTAAGTGAGTTCATTTTAAAGTTTATCTTGAGTTATGTCTCAGTTTTCATGCCTTAGTGATGTGACTCGAAAAACCCTAAATGCAACTAAATGAGACAAGACCCTTTCAATTCGACGAATTGTCTACACTAGAGAGGGTAGGAAACACACAATCAAATGCAAACAACCAAGCAACTGAAAGAAAAATGATTTTCCACTACTTCACTTTTTTGAGAAAATAAACTAATGAAAAATACATTCCAATTCCTAATTTCGTAACAAATACATTTCTAACAATCCTTCCAAAAGCAAAAGAGTTATTTTTCATTTCAAATGCCAATGCAATCCTAGTCTTTAACAATGCTGACTACCATTGCATATTGATGCAACAAACTAGAATTTCATGATTTTTCATGAAACGATGAAATGAATTTTTCTCATACAACACTTCAATGAAAAAGTTTTCGAAACAACTAGCTCTTCAAGAAAATGAAAATGTGAAAAGAGAAACTCGTTCATACTAATGAAACAACGACTTTACCAAAAACAAGACAAGCAATGTGATCCATGCCAGAAAAGAAACATTTAGACAAGCAAATGAGAACTTTTCAAACTTGTGTAATGGAGGTCAAAGCTGTAACAGGACCGCAAATGAAATGCAAGGAGTAAATACACCAACAACTCGACTCACTGAGTTCATAATCAGCTGAATGGATGACAATCTAGATGACCTAGTGCCAATAACCACCTAATGACCCAAGAAATCAAGCAAAAAGATGACAAATCAACAAACAAACAAATCAAACGAAAAGCGGCTTTCTAGTTAGGGAGAAAATGGTCTAAAAGGCTTACGGGGTTGAAATCATGAGAGAAAAAAACACTATCCAAGATTGGGGACAAACCCTAATCTTCACTTACAGGCATCGGCGTGATTGCCTAACTGACAAGAAGCACCAGACGGAGGTCGGCATGGTTGTTTCTCAGCATATCGCGTTGATCGGTGCAACTATAAATGAATTAAGCGCAGTGAGCGAGGAGCCAAGAAAAAATAAAAAAATATTAAATCTGGGACTAGATTTGCTACTATGAATTTTAAACTCAGACAATAAGCAAAGGAAAACAAATAGAACCAAAGGGAAAAAGTGGAACTAGAAAAGTTCACACAAAACCATGAAATCTCAAACAAGACAAGTACAAGGATTGGCTCCCCAGGATGGTCACCAATTTGTGGTGAAGTAAAATTATGAGTGCATACACAAACAATTCCTCTAGCCCTATAATGGGTCTAGCCACAACTGATAGATTCTATGGAAGATTTCCTTAAGCTAGAACCAATTAAGAGGGCCTACCTCTTAGTACGCTTATCCCATTTAATGATTTCCTTGCTTGCTCACTCGATCTATCTCTCGTTTCCTTCTTCAAACACCTAAAAAAGTAAATAACAGCAAACAACAACTATGATAATAGACAAATTGTAATTCAACCTACTTAACAAGTCAAGAAACATTAAGCCATGAACATGTAAGATGACACATCATGTAGGAAATCAATCGATAGTTGCATATATATTGAATCAAGAAGAGATTACAACCATTGTCTTGACGTTGTCGTTCTCCTCCGACAAAACTAGGTTCCCACACACTTCTACTAGCATTCCATGATGGCCTCAACGATGATAGTTTTAAGGCTCTTCTCTTTAGGCTTCACACTATAACTCCAAACTTAATTAGCACTAACACACCAACATTAACACTATAAAACTAACTTGTGCTTGGGAAAAAGGGAGGTTTATATAGCATGAATGGATGGGAAATGGATCCTCTTCTCATGGGGGAAGGTCTTATCTCTTGAGGTAGTTCCATCCTTATAAGGGAAAGGAGCCCAAACTGACATCCTCGACCCCATCCAACCAAAACATTTACCAGACTTCTGTTACAAAGCTTCTAGATCTGGAAGCTTTGACTCTTTATTTAAAAAACTTTCCATAAGAAGAAAAATGCGACTGGAACAGAGCTCATTCCTTTTGGTCAGTGCTAGGGACAGCGTTAATCCCTACATATCGGCACGAGGAGGACAAGGGCCATTAGTGTCGGTCTTGTAAACTGGGAAAAACAGAAGATTTTGGGGAAATGGTGCAAAAGGTAATTGTTTTTCTCATTAAGAGGGACACAATGGGAGTTTCTTCATGAAGAGAAAGCATGTAGGGTTCACTATAGAGGTCCTCTAGGATCAAGGAACGGGGAGTATAGGGACAATGACAAAATGTTGTGTAACAGTGAAACCATGACGATTTTTGATGGTTTTAAGGAGGACAAGATGAAGGTTGAGAAACAACTAATGAGAAATACGAGTAGCAAGATTTAACAACAAAACAACAAATATTTATAGAGTATGTATCAGCCAGAGGATTAGCTAGACATTGAGATGTAGTAAATGAGGAAGATGATGATGGAAGTGTCTCAAAGGAGACATATTGCAAAAGTAAGGGAAGTAGACATCATATTACATCTAACATAATAGTTCTACATCAGCAAAGAAGGAGGAAGACAGGAAAACAAGGTATGGAAAGCTGGAAGGATGAAGAATACAATAGTAGAGAAATAACATAATAAAGAGAAGGATGAGCTACAAAAGGAAGTTTGGGATGCTAGAAAGATATAATTCACTAGCACATGGCCAAGAGACCATGAATCTTTTTCACCTTTGGAGTTCAATGCAGGAGCTTCCACTTCCATGTCAAAATGTATTTAGACTAGAGTAAGGGTCATTTCGTTTACCGAGGTAGTTGGTTCCCTATATGTGTGAAGTTGTTTAATTTAATGGGTTTTCCTAAGTTTCTAGAATAATTGTACATATATGATTCAAAGTGGGGATTGATGTAATCAGGTCTACTCTTTAGGAGAGATTTCAAGAGTATTTGGGAAATTTAGAGAAACTTAAGTATTAGTTAGCTTCATTGAGGATTTAGTGGATCTAGAGATTCGAGAGATAGGATTTCGTTGAGGAGATTGTGTATCTGAACCTAAATTAGTTCAGAATCCTACTTTTTATAAATTTCATAAATCTCATAATATCCAATCATATAGAGAAGAGGTGTGTAAGAGCATAGACAAGAAGGATGACAGAGAATATCGTATAGCGTTGTAAGGCCAAAGAGGGGATTTATTGTTAATCAGGCTTAGAGGGCCTTTTGTAATTATTTTATGCGTATGTATCAATAATAGGATCACTCGGTTTGAGTATATGAGTTGGATATGCATCTCTGCCAATTATAAGTCATGTTTTTATGGGTAACAAGATTTCATGCATTGTGTGAAGTTTAGCTTGATACATGTGTTCCAGGGTTGATTTCTCTAAGCTTAGGAGGGAAATCATTGAGAACGCGCACCAAAAGAATATAAAGAAGGCATAAATGAATCTCGTTGTGACGAAGGTGAGATTTAAAAAAAAATCTAGGGTCAAGGAGTGTTGAGAAGATCATAGAGGCTGAGATTAAAACATAGGAATTGAAATCAAAATAGAAGCACAGTCTAAGTAACAGAGGAGGTGCAATAGAAGCATTGTAAACATTTAATTGAAGGTTTTGGAAAGAAAAATTATACAGGTTGAAGCTAAGGAGAATTGATATCAATTATTACAAGATTGTAGGAGAAAGAGACGAGTGAAAACTAAAGGATCCAAAAACCACAGAACAAAGCCAGAGACATATTCGAACATAGAAGAGAAACACTTAGTTTTTCTAAGAGTTTTGGCAGAAGTCCATTACTTAACAACATCGGGTAATAGAACTTGAGTTTTGTTAAGTGAAATTCATCATTTGACGAGAGTCAGGTCGAAGGATTAATCACAAAAATACAAAGGAGAGGGCATAAGGAGTATTCGGGTTGAGTGGATGTTGAGCTTATGTCTAAAGAAGCTAACTAATTAGAAGGAGTCAAGATTACATGGAGCGATAGTGGGACCATGAGGAAATGTTGACTTCATTCCAAAGGAAAGGCTTTCACACATTTAATAAGGACCGAGAAAATTATAGGCTTCGAGCCAAAGGCTTTAGTTGATCGGAATTTGGATTAGAGGCAAAAATTTGCTCAAAAATCAAAGTGCTCAGAATCACTCAAAACCTGAACAATCATGTATGTCTCAATGATACAATCCTTATGCAACTCATTTCACTCAAAACAGAGTTCGTATGAGAAAGTTAGAGCGTTCTGATCATTTGGTCAAACAAGCGAATTTTGGTATGGGCTGACTAGGATCCCGACTAGGAATCTGTACAACCCAGTTAGCAAAAAGAATATTTTACAAAATATTATTTGGAATATTCCCACAGGCGGACCAACCAGAGACAAGTGGTGGCACGTAATTGGTTAAAGCAGTTTTGGTGGACCAATGAGACGGTGACCTTGCCTAAACAAGTTCCATTTCTTACCACCATACCACAACCTTATGTCTTCACATGTAAAGGGTGTAATTTCTATTTAAAGGTTAATGCATTGAATTTTGGGGATTAACCGCTAGTGGTAACCCCTCACATGTACCAACATGATGCTAACCACCAATATTAGCATTAACCGCCAGGTAGCCAAACCGCTAGCATTCACCGCCGCATGTGAACGCAAACCAAGATTAACCACTAACATTTTATGCTAACTATGGATTAAGCGCTAAGTGAGTTTAGTGCTAATTAAATCGTGGTTATCATTAATTAATTTTGGAATTATTTTGGCAGAGTTTTTGGTGGAGCCAACAAATGCGGAGCTCAATTTGGCAGAGTTAATTGGAGTTTTTCCAGATTTAGTAGAGATTTCCTAGGAAAAACTAAAGAAGCCATAACTTTGATAGTTTTCAACCAATTTTGGCTCAAAAAGAATCATTCCTATATGATTTGGATGCTCTGAACACAATGGAATAGGTTTCAGAGGTAGAAAGGCACTTTTGTATGTGTTCTTTTTACGTTGAACTTTAAGGAAGCCTAGAGCCACCAAGAGAGGAGATCAAGCTTAGATCAGTTGAAATCCAATTGTAGAGCTTGGAAGGTCATTTTTGGGGTTTTGGGGTATTCAAAATCCAATGGAGTAGGTTGCAAAGCCATTGGAGAACTACAGGTGCATGTAATCAGAGAATTGACCATTAATCCAAAGAGGGCTTATCCATTTAAGCAAGTCCAAGGAGATGTACCCCAGGAGGGGTGAACTCCTTTATCATATTTGTGTTATGAATTTGATGTGTTTTATTTCTCTGCATTCTAATTGTTGTATATGTGTTTTAAATAGCTAATTAACCTCATGAAATTGCTCATAAAATACACTCAATACTTGACACATAAATCCTCACAATTTGGTTAATTTGAGACGAACCTAAACACATTTTAAATTACTGATGAGGGAGCTTACATAGCATTAACAAGTTTGCCCAACATTTGAGATCATGTTGGTATAGGACCATTGTTAGCTCATTTTAATCCTAAGATGGTTTGCCAAGGTTAGCTACAAAATAAGCTATTGGTTTTGTATTTGTGCAAGGAGAATTTAACTATGTGCAAGTTTATGTGTATAAGATTTTTTTGAAGCTTTATGAAGCTTTTTGATGCATTACAAGTGTGACGGCAACTTCAACAAGTGATGTTTCTAATTCATCTTCCTTAGCAAAAATCTTTGAATAGATGTTGCAAGAGTTTATCATCATGAGATATATGGTGCAAGAGTTGTATGAAGATAGGAAGGAGAACACTATACTTCAAGAGCATTTGATGGCCATGAAGGACAAGTAAGAGCTTCTTGAAAAGATGCATGAGATGGATATTCAACTCCATGATGCCAAGGAAACCCTAGCCAAGTATGTGCATGAAAATTAGGTATGAAATTCAAGTTTATCTTCAATTTCTTCTCAAAATGAATGTTTTGGTGCTTTTGAAAGACACACTAGAGGAATAGGGTCCAAATTATTGATGAATATGGGCTATGCAGGTAAAGGGTTAGGAAAACATGTACAAGGCATAGTTGAGCCAATTGTTGTTGAGGAAAGGCCTAGGTATTTGGGTCTTGGTTATGGAAAACATGATGGAGAATGCTCCAAAGCCAAGGAGGCACATGAAGGTCTTCCAAGAAGGATTTTCATTACATGTTTATTACCTCAAGCTTGTGAATTTTGTGTACATGAGTAATGCAAAAGTTTTATACCCACTTTGCAAGAAGATGCTCATAAGCATGCAACTAGTGGAAACGACAAACAAGAGGATGTTGAAACCTCTAAGGTCATTGAAACCATTGTTGGTATTCCGAAGAGAGCCACTACCTCATCAAATTTACCTCCTCAAGAAGTCGAAAAAGGTGAATGTGCAAGGTATAAATCTACC
Organism: Pinus tabuliformis; assembly: GCA_031772625.1. Taxonomy (NCBI): domain Eukaryota; kingdom Viridiplantae; phylum Streptophyta; class Pinopsida; order Pinales; family Pinaceae; genus Pinus; species Pinus tabuliformis. Next base: position 89,879,631 of record CM062810.1, on the reverse strand, counting down.
TTTAATCAAGTTTCTTTTGATTATGATAATCATGGTGAATCTTCACATAAGATTTGGAGAAAAATTACATGTTCTTTTTGTGGTTTGAATAACCATATTGTTTCTAGGTGTTGGAAGAGGATAGCCATACACATGAAACTTTCAAAACAAAAGAGATAGAAAGCCAAAGGTCCATTGGATAATGGAAACCATGTTGGAAAGAAGATGCAATTATTTTTCACTCATTGCCATAAGCAGGGTCATGTAGTAGACAAGTGTTGGAATTTGCATCCAATAAGTCATCCATGACATTTGAATGAGGTGGAGAGATATTTTGGCAAGAATGGAAAAGAGGATTCCATAATTAATGTGGGTCAGGATGACACACACGATGAAGTGTAGCTGAAAGAAGCGCCATTGAAATTGTTTGGAAAGAGATGGTTAGATTTCTTAACCAATTAAGGCCTTGCATTTCTTTTGATAATTGACGAAAATTTTCCTTGTTGATGCATTTCCTTGTTATTTGGATGCATTTATTTTCCCCTGAAAGTATGTTGCATATTACATGAAGCAAGATGTTGGAAAATTAGAGTTATGTTGACTCACTTAGATGCAGCAAAGATGGCAATTTGCAACTACAAATTTGCATGCATGTTTCTTTCTTGAACTTGCATGTTTATGCCAGGAAGATGTTCAAAATTGGAGTATGTTGGCTCACTTTACTACAAAAAATTTGGTCATTTCAACTCTTTAAGTACTCGTACAGACCAATGGGATTCTTGTACTTGTCACAGAGTTGAGAATTGTTATACATGCATGAGAGTTTGTGTGTGAACAGTGGAATTTTTTATAGTTTCATTGTGCATTAACATGCATGAGTGATTGACTTGTGTTGGTTGATTTCTTTGTTAACATCTATGTTGTCAACTTGAGAATGTTGATCATTTGCACATGCATGAGTATCGACTTGTGTGGTCGATTGATTGTTACATGTATGTTATATCAACTTGGAAGAGTTGATTTTGTCTCCAAAGATGAAAGGGAGATGTGAAGAATTATTTCATGAGAATGTGGAATTCTTGTTGTAAATCGTCAAGTTGTTGTACATGCTTTTTCTTGACTTGAAAGTCAGTTGTTTGAAGAAACATATTTTGTCGACTTGTGTTTAGTAAACCATCGATTAAACACCAAGATGTAAGAGTACATGGTGATGTTCACATGATGTGACATTTGGTGCTTTGAAGAAGCAAAAGGAAGAGGTCATCAAGTTATATTCTTGCATGAGTGTTTTTCAAGGAAACACCATTAACCTTGCAAGGTGTTTCTTGTGACAAGATGTCGTGGGATTTTGGAAAGTCCAAGCTTGAGCAAGAGGCTCATGATTAGCCTTCATTCTCAAATCATGACATGAGCAACATGTTAATACTGGAGGATGATGGAATCAAGAAGCGAAAGTGGAAAAAAATGCCAAAAAAATTTGCAGCCCTTATAAAACATAAAATGGTCTACAATGTGATTTGATGTGTTGACGCCAAGAAGTGAAAGAGATGGCGAATGCATTCTTCCAGATGTGGAATTTGGAACTATGGAGGTAAAAGAATGGTCATTTATTTTCTTGTTATTACTGATATTGGAACTCATTGTTGTAGTTCACTCAAATGGGCTTAACTTGGAAAAGTGGTTTCCAAGGAGAAGCTTGCATCGAATGCATGTGTTGCAAAGGAGGAACATGATTCTCAGTGGGAAGGCCATTAGTTAGCATTCCAAGCACTGATGGATCGCTTTGGTATAGCAGGGTGTTAAATCAGCAAGCAGCCAGCAAGTGTTGTATTGGGTCAGCAGCATAAGGAGAACATTGGTTGAAGTGCCAAGACATTTGCAAGGCAAAGCATGTCAGTGAACCCAAGTAGTTGTCATGGAGATTTTTCCAAGTAGAATCAGTTGATAGAACTTGGGAAGGAGAAGAGTATTCATCTCTCATCAGATAACCAGCTTTTGTGGGTCCAAAAGCCTGTTAGTGGGAAGGAGTGATCAAAATCTGGATTAGGGCAAAAAATTTGCTCAAAAATAAAAGTTCTCGGAATCACTCAAAACTTAAATGATCACATTCATATCAGTGATACGATCCCAATGCAAATTGTTTCACTCAAAACAGAGTTTGTATGAGAAAGTTAGAGCGTTCTAATTGTTTGGTCAAATAGACGAATTTTGGTACACGCTGACTGGGATGCTGACTAGGCATCCCTATAACCCAATCAAAAAAAAGAATACTCCAGTAAATATTCCCACTGGTGGACCAACTGGATTGTGACAAGTGGCAGACGTAATTGGTTAAAGTCGTTTTGGTGGACCAATGAGAGGGTGACAAGTGGCAAGCCCGAAGGCTGCCATGTGCCCTCTCAAAGGTCCGTTAAAAGTTTATATGGCAAGCTGACGAGTCAAACCCATGACCTCACCTGAACAAGCTCCATGTCTTACAGCCGTACCACAACCTTATGTATTAACATGTAAAGGGTGCAATTTCTATTTAAAGGTCAATGCACTGAAGTTTGGGGATTAACTGCCAGTGGTAACCCCTCGCATGTGACCAACACGATGCTAACTGCTAGCATTAACGTTAACTGCCAGGCAGCCAAACCGCTAGCATTCACCGCCGCATGTGAACGAAAACCAAGCTTACCCGCTAAAATTTTATGTTAACTGCAGATTAAGAGTTAAGTGAATTTAGTGCTAATTAAACCGTGGTTATCATTAATTAATTTTGGGATTTTGGTGGAGTTTTTGGTGGAGCCGAAAAATCCAGAGCTAACTCCAAATTTGGCGGAGTTAGCTGGATTTTTTCCAAATTTAGTGGAGATTTCCTAGGAAAAACTGAAGAAGCCATAACTTTGGCAATTTTCAACCAATTTTGGCTCAAAAAGAGTCATTCCTAGATGATTTGGATGCTGTGACATAATGGAACAAGTTGTAGAGGTATAAAGGCACCTCTGTACGTGATTTTTCTATGTTGAAGTTTAAGGAAGCTTAGGGCCACCAGGAGAGGAGGTCAAGCCTAGATCAGCTGAAGTCTAATTGCAGAGCTTGGAAGGTCATTTTTGCGGTTTTGGGGTCTTCTAAATCCAATGGAGCAATTTGCAAAGACATTTGAGCACTAAAGGTGCATGTAATCAGAGAATTGACCATTAATACAAAGAGGTTCTAAACATTGAAGCAGGTCCAAGGAGATGTAGCCCAGGAGGGGTGAACTCCTTTATCAGATTTGTGTTATGAGTTTGTTGTGTTTTATTTCTCTGAATTTTACTTGATTTATATGTGTTTTAAACAACTAATTAACCTCATGAAATTGCTCATAAAATAAACTCAATACTTGACACATAAATCCTCACAATTTGGTTAATTTGAGATGATCCTAAACACATTTTAAATTACTGATGAGGGATCTTGCAAACCATTAACAAGTTTGCCCAAAATTTGAGATCATTAGCCGAGAAGGATAAGAGGAACGCTCAACAAGAAGAGACAAATTTAGAGACTAGGAAAACATGGCATGCGGGCCAAGTCGAGCATGGAAAGGAAATAACATCAAGGAAGTGTCGTTGGGACTTTCAAATTTATATACGTTATCCCAGAAGAGAATTCCGAGAGGAAATCAAGAATGCACCCAAAGGGAAGGTCTGCAAGACATAAAACTCAGCTTACATGGAGTAATGGGTCCCGCATGGAGGTTTTCTACCTAGCGAGTATGTGAAGTTCATTTATGTGAGCAAGTTGACATGGAAGTCAATAAACTAATGAGGAGGCATTAGGTGGACTTTGAAGGAGCATTGGAGGAAAGCTAAAAGGATCAACTTAATATTAGCGCATATGTTTAGGAACATTGCATGCTTGAAATACGTTTACATAAGGGCCAAGTTATTTAAGACTAGACTTGCGTTGATTTTATTTATTTATATAAACAAGCTTGATCATGTTTATTGGTTTTTTATGCATTTGCATGCATATTTTGGCTCTGGGGGCTATATGAACAACTCTTGAACTCGGTGGTTTTTTTATCACCCTTTCAGCTCCTCCCATTATATTATTTATATAAAGGGATTTTATCTAGATAGAGAGGTTTATATAGGGCTTTAATGAAGTGCCTTTTTGGAGAAAGAGCTTTAGGCATTGTGGGTTAAGTAACCTCAAAATTAGGCTTGCATCAAATTGGAAACAATCTTATATATCATGAACGGTCATAGCATATAGAAACACAACATCATCTTGTAAGAGTAAAAGTAAAATCTAAATAAATTAACTTACATATTGTAATACAGATGAAAATGTGGCTCACATATTCACTAAGCATCTTGAAAAGGCTAAATTTGAAATTTGTAGAAGTAATTTATAAGTTGTAGAAAATCCAAATTATGTTGTAAGCGTAGCTGAGACTTAGGCCAGTAGACAAGTTATGATAGAAATTGTGATTAAAGGGAGGCGTTAGACTAATCATGACTATTCTAGATAGTCGGTGAAGAATATTTCTAGAATTTCGGTGTCTCTAGATAGTTGGTGGAAGGTAGGCATCTCCAAACAGTTAGTGAATTTCAATCAATGTTTGTGTAGAAGAACAAAGAAACTTCTTCTCCTTTCATAAATTAACACATCGGTAATGCAAAAGCGAAGTTCTTGTTTGTACAATCTCTGATATTAAGTAACATAATTTTAAAGAAAATATCTTACATAAAATAGTTTTTACAATCGATTTTAAGTCATGGTTCTTCATGTTATCTTAATAGAGATTATCGACCAATGGGTGTTAACCCCGGATCAATAGTCATTACTATCGAGGAGAATATGAGTCATCACATCAATCTATGTGTAGAACATATCTTCATTGTTGGATTACAATGCAACTAATGCATACCAAAGAAACACACTTCTACTTAATAAACACATTAAACCAAGTTAAACTTAATTAAATCCTAAGCATTTAAATATCCTAACAAAGAATACCACTAATTTCCCTAAATTTTGATAAATATCTCACTAAAACAAACTTTTTTTAACTAGATTCATCTTTTTATATCCTTAATACATATAAATCACTAGATACTATCATCAATGCCCTGCAGTATATAAAATATGTTGACTTTATTTTGTATAATATTAAATCCTACTTTATAAATAAACTTGATAAAATAATTTATACCAAATAAAACCCTTTATAAATTACACTTACCCTTGCAAATATGATTAACTTATAAAAGAGTAATGTGTTACTTTCTTATTTAACAAATAAATCATGAAATAACCCAAAAAAAAATTATAAAATAGTAAAATTATAAAATTATTATTTACTTGAAAATGAGCCAGGATAATATAAAATGTGGCTATTATGCAATACGTTCCGTATTATTAAAAAATAATAGTAACAATTAACAAAATCATCGAGAAATATCTAGAGACCCACTTCCATCCATTTAAGTGCTCACGTTCGATTTCCATTCCTATATACTTCTTTGTTATCCGAAACTTGTTTCCTTTTAATTACTTATTTTCGTGCTCATTTTTAGGAATAGATTTTTCTTATGTCGAGCACACACAAACCAACATGGTAATGGTGAACATTCTTTTAGAGTCTATTTGTAATTACACTTTAATGGCATAATTTTTATCCAATTGTTTCCACTAAAGGTTGGATTCTATCTTGTATTAGGTATGGGTGAAATGGGTGAAATCATAGTTATTGTGATTTTTAAGGATGTTTTTAAGATTAAAAGATATAGGTAATTTTTGTTAAGTTTGTAGATGTCGAAGGGGTTTTTTTCAAAAAATAATAATAATAATAATTTGTATTTTCATAAGTGAAAATAATATATATTGTGAAAATTTAATGTGTTTTTTCAATAAGGTATAATTTTAGTTATACAAAAAAATTAATAGTATTTTTTTCTATCTTTTTTCTTGGCATATAGAGACTTAGATTGTCTTTTATAGAAACATGCTACTATTATTAAGGTTTTTATGAAATAAAAGAAAGAAAATATCATTTCCAAAACATAAAATTGTATGGCTATTCCCTCCAAAGCCTTGTCATATGTCTATTCAATAGTCTCCAAAGCTCCAAGTCGAACTTGCAGAGCTTCTTTTCAAGGGTGATTTGCCTCATTGTGTATCTCTCTAAGGATGTGTTTTCTTTTCAACCATTTCAATTGGCATCAATCAAATTTTATTTCTTGAATGATTTGGTAGAGGTGAAGAGCGATGATACCTACATTTTCATGCAACCAATTAGCTACCAGTTGTGAGTCTCCAAATATATGTATTTTTTTTACTTCAAAGTAATTTGCAACAAACAATAATGTCCAAAGGGTTGAGAACTCAACTTTGTTTTTGGTCCCCCTCCTAGGATGAAATTGAATGTGCTTCACCCAATGTTCATTTAAAAATAATACAACACCAACCCCACAAATCGGTGGATGTCCTTGACTCGTAAAAAAATCCCCCTAATCGGTTTCTTTTAGATGAGACATTCTTGGGATTGTTGGGTTCTTATGCTTGGCTTCCACCTTGTATGCATTGGTAGTGGAAACAATTACTGCCATTACAGCCTCAACTAAGATAATCTCTTCTTGAAATGTCATTGAATTTATTTCTGAGAAGATAGAATATATCATAACATCCGACAAAGATAGAGAGGATGTAACCAATGGATATGCCATTCATTATTTATAACATTCGTCGAGGGATACCTTATCCCTAGTTGAATATGAAGGGATGAACTTAGATTTTATTATTATCCATATGTATCGTGTAAGAGCAAGACATAAAAACGTGGGAGATTGATTCATCGATGTTTCTATACAAGGAACATCAATTAGGTCCAATCCAACCTTGGTTTAAATTATTATCCCATGTAAGCATCTTGTAGGATAGTTCTAGCAATAAAGCTAACTTTCACTGTATCAGTTTGTTGTGCTTCCATGGAGTTTTGCACCACCTTGCAATATCTCTTGTGAATGTTGATTCAAATTGTGTTTGATATTGGCGGCGAATTCTCTTGATGTGTAATTCTTCAACCCAACCAGCCTATCTTGATCTTCCTCGCTAATTTTGATCATAACCCATTATTAAATGGTATTTTAGAACAATAAAATATAATATTAGAAGAAAAAAACATCAATATTAATATAAAATAAATAAATAATAGATATACATATGTGTCTCTATAAAAATGAAAAAATATATCTTAACTTCAAAATAATGTATCTAGTTTATCTATTGTGTAATTTTTCATAGTTAGTAGTCATGTTATTTGAGCATTCTACAAAAAGATAATATAATTTTTTTGAAACATTCATTGTGTTACTTGCATGTTGAATAGATGATCATTAAATGTATTATTTATACATTCAATGTTAAAGTCATTGGTTCAAAACCTATAAATAATCAATATTTTAAATTATTACTTATTAACCAATAATATATTATAAAATAAATAAAATTTTAAACTAATTTTAACTAATTATTATTTATTAACTAATTTTAGTGTGATATAAGCTCACATTAATCCTCTCTCAACGGGTTGGCTCTTACTTCTTAATCGTCTCGCTCAATGGAGCGGCTCTCACCTCATTATGGAGAAGATGAAGAATGGTAATTTTATATTATAGTATAGAGATGGAATAGAATACATCCTTTTGTCAAAATGCATAACCACAAACCTTTGTGGTCCTAAATAATGTTTTTTTATATGTATTTAGAAATATTTTCGTTATGAAAATTATTACGAATTTAAGTTTAAAATAAATTTAAAATTTATGAAATATAAATAATTCTAATATAATTTTAACCATAGTTACTTAATTCTATGGTTACCCAATTCGACAATCCTGATGGAAAAAAATAGAAAATTAGATTGTTCGATTCAGTTCGTCGAATGATACGTTGATTCGAAATTTGGTGCGGGAATATAGATAATACAGGGTGAACAATGCACATACTAGATAATACAAGGAGAACAATGCACATTTCACTAAAATCTTCGAAGCAAATTTTTAATGAAATTCAGGCTAATATATATGAGCCTACTGCATAGGATGTATACCAAAAGCTATAGCGTCGATTCTAAGTTTGGTGCAGGACTAGATAATCCAGGAAGAATAATATGCATTTTAATGAAGTTTTGGACGCAATATTTTAATGAAATTCATGTTAATATATATTAACTTATGGCTTTGGATGTAAACCCTATAGAATATGCTATGCTTTATGGTATTATTTTTAAGGTATAAATTAATAATTTGTAAATATTGTTTGATATATTTATTAAAAAAAAAATTATGATTTAAGCTAATTTTTTTCATGGAATTTTGAATAAGTAAAAAATTATAAAATTTATTTTATTATATTATAAAGAATAAAAGATGTTAGTAACATAAAATGTAATATAGAAATTCAGTGTATATTGAAAATTATATTATATAATCTATAACATACATTATATTATACAATCTATAAAATATTTAGCTATATAAATTATTACAAAAATTTTCACAGCCTTAATTTAGCTATATAAATTATTACAAAAATTTTCACAGCCTTAATTTAATTGTAAAACTATAAACTTTGTTCCAGTATATAATTTAATTTGCAATAAAAAAAATTTGAAATTTTTTAAATGGTCAAAATGATAATTTTTTTATTTCAATATTTTAAAATATTGGAAAAAATAATATATTTGAATATTATTAAAAGGTATACTTCCCGTATTAATTTTTAGGCAATAATTTTTTCCCCTTACCAAATCGAATTCGAATGATTTGAACCGATTCAATTTGTCATATATCTGCCTACTTTTTTATATTTGAAATTGAAACTTGTACACACCCTTAACGTTAACCCACGCACTAAGGCAATCGCACGAATCAAAACTCGCATGTGAGGGTCACGCAATTGAAAATGATGGCATTCAAATATTGTAACGACAGACTCCCCAATCCTTTTGGCAGGTTCAGGTGGACCTTACCACCTTTTCGAAAGCAGAGCCCGCCAAGTTAGCTGACTTTTAGAAAATTTACGTGGCTAGTTGCGAGTAAAACTTTGAATATTTCGACTTACGTGGGGAATTGAGTGTGAAAGTTTGAATATTTGGCCGATGACTGAAATTTCATTTCGTGTGCACGTATCTATCTCTATAAATTAATTTTCTAGAGAGAAGAACGTATAGATTAATTTTCACAATTAAGTTAAAAAAAAAAATTAAAAGAATTATAAAATCTGAATTTTTTTATAATTATAACCTACGCATATTAACCATCGTTGAGATGACCTAGATTTGTTTTACAATGTTAAAATAATTCGTGAAGTCCAATAACAATGAAACAAATTAACTCAATTAGGAACCCTTATGTTTGGAAAATTTTCAGCAAATCATTGCACAAATATGATCAAGTGGTAGACAAAAAGGATATATAACTTACAAGTGTCTTTGCATGTAATATTATAAGAGTCTGTTCTTACTTATACATGCTTCAAACAAGGAGACATTCTAGCAGAGATTGCGAAAACATCTTTGTTGTTGGATTAACCACTTTGGAAGCAGGTTTCACCTACCTTGTTTCAAAATGAAGCCAAACAACTATTGCATAATGGAGGGGTAGTGGTTTATTAACAAATTTGAATGTACGCTATCTCACTAGGTTCATATATGGGTAACTATGGGGGCAGATTAATTCTTGTGAAGCCGGTACTACAGAGCATTTTAGTTTATTAATTCTTGTGAAGCCAGTGATATAGAGCATTTTAGTTTATTGGATGTATTTATTCTTGTTGTACAACTAATCATCTATAAAACAAATCCATAATCAAGAATTTCATTTGGCATAGGGTGATATGGCATAGGGTGGGAAAAAAATTCATTTGGCATGGTTGGATAATATTACACATGTGAAGGATTATTGTGGATAAAGATTAAAAGATATCAATATTTTGGCGTTCTTTCTATTGACAAAGAGTTTTTAGAGAGCCATATTTGGATGTGGTATTTGGCAGATGATTTTAAAGGAAAAATATATGAACAATATGTCTTTTTTGGAATGATTTAGACTTGATAAGTTTCCAAAACGTAACGGTTCATACATTTGGAATTGTTTTATGAACTAAAAACAATGGCTATTGGGAAATCTCCATTGTGATATTGGGACAGTTCAAAGGTTTTAGTGGGGATCGATCGTGAGGAGACCACATTTTGCTTATCGCAATCATCAAAGGTTACCACACTTCCCTTGCTGCAATTATCAAATTATAACATGACAAGGGCATTTTTTTCCATGTCTTAGATGTGAGAAGACTATGATTTGATGTAACTATATCCCATTTAGAAAGACATCCCAGAGATGGGTCTCTGTGCAAATGGGGTGGGTATGTCTGGTGCGAATGGTGAGATACGGGAGCAATGTATTCTAGATTTACAAATGGAAGGGATTTCTCATAGTGATGGTGATGATAATCTTAGTTGGAATGGTGTCCTTCTACAAGAACAATTAGTGGTCTCGAAGGTATATAATCATATCTCTTTCTCTTTGAAAGGAACTACAATTGTGTTTAGTCAAGGAATATGCCTTTAAAGATTAAAATTTGTGGATAGATAGCTTGGAAAAAGATTTACAAATGGAGGAAGTTTCTCATAGTGATGGTGTTGATAATCTTAGTTGGAATGGTGTCTTTCGATAGGGACAATTAGTGTTCTCAAACGTATACACACATATGAGTCTCTCTTTGAAGCTCTTTGAAAGGAACTAGGTTGGTTCTAGTGTGTTTGGCCTTGGAATATGCCTTTAAAAATTTTAAAAAAATTATGGCTTGTTTAGAAAAGCAAGATCCTCACTTGGGAAAACCTATGTAAGAGAGGTTTTGAAGGTCCCAGGAGATGTTATCTTTGTAAGGGTTCTTTTGAAAATGTACTACATCTATTCTTTCAATGTCCTTTCATCGTTGATTTGCAGTGTCTAAATGCAAAAGCATGATGGTTTTTCATTTCTATGGAGGTATGTTGCAAATGGTGGATGTTTCAATGAAGAGAACAATGGACTCTTCCTTTTTATATTATTTGAAGCATATGAAAGACTAGAAATGCTTTGATTTTCTAGGAATATCCTTTTGACGTTCCTTACCAATAAGAAGATCTGTGCACTATATAGAGAATATGGGTAGAAAAAGCACAAGGAAAAACCACATAGTTCCCTGGTTGGCATTCCAAATGATCTATTTCCAACCGGTTTTTTTGATGAGGATACCCAATGTGAGAAATGCAAATGCGGTTCCCCCAACATGGTCTCATAATTACTCCAATACTATTTCTTAAATGCACGGGTGGTTGCACTGTGCGGATTTTATATTGTGCTAAGAGATTTATTGGTAATCCTATTCATATCCGATCATCATTGATTGGATCAATGACAACTCCTCCTTGGCCTCCCCTTGTGTGTCCAGTTGGATACACAAGATTAGAGTATTGAAGGCTTCATTTCCTAATATATCTTTTGAATATGTTTACAAGAATAAAAAACTCCTGCAGACGCCTTTTCTAAAAAGAGCCTCACTTCTATACATCTACCAACAACATGTGACATGGAAGGTTGGGTCATTGTCATTCCTAGCTCTTATACTGCAAGTTTTTTACTCAATGGCACTGCTAAAAAAAGCAGTTTTGCTATTTTATATATGCACTTTTCTTATTAGTATAATTTAGATGAGAGTTTTGTTTCATTTTGATGTATATGTAATGATGAATCATCTATCAACGGAAGGTTGTGTTCTACTTGTTATGATTCTGAACATGTAAGAGATGCTATGTGAACATGTGAATTTATTTAACTAGCTTTCCTATTTTAATGGGATAACCTGTAATTTTTTCTTCCCTGAAAAAGTGCTTCTTTCATGTGAAATTAAGAATGAATTTGGTCGATAATAAATCATGAATTTGGTAGATAATTAATCATGCCAGACTCTCCAATCATTTTCGGTTAACCTAAATGTTACCGCCTTTTTTAAAGTAGAGCCCGTCAATAAAAACTCGCAAGTTAGTAAAATATTGTAACAATCGACTCTCTAATCCTAGACTTTACTGCCTTTTAGAAAGCAAAGCCTAGAGCCCGCCTTATGAGACTTTTAATAATTTACGTGCCTACTGAAAGTTTGGATATTTGGGTATTTCCACGACGAAGATGAATAATTTACGCGGGGAATTGAGACTGAAAGTTTGAATATTGTTAGAAAGGCAGAGAAGACAAAAAAGAATTCACACATAAAACATGATCTTCTACTCTTCTATTGATCACACAAAACATAATAATTACAATGAACCTGGTGAAGGGTATTTAAACCTTTTCCAACTAGCTAACTGCCTAAAATATCTTGACATGCAACTACATGCAATCTCACACTCAAAGTAGTCTATCACTTAACTCACTTGACTCAACACTCAAACACTCAATCATGCAATCACTCAGTTAACTGACTCTCTATTTTTAGCTAACTCCTCATGCAGGAGTAATTATCTTATTTTAACACTCCCCCTTAATTACAACTGCTAAACTAAAACATAACTCATGACAACTCAAACATGCCTATTGGTCTATGTCTCAACTAGGCTTACAACACCCAAGTTTCTTCTATGAAACTCAAACACATCTTGTGCTAATGACTTAGTAAATATATCATCCAATTGATCACTAGATTTACAAGGCTTCAAGTGAACTTCTCCATTGCTCACAAGTTCTCTAATAAAGTGATATCTAGTATCAATATTCTTTCTCTTCTGATGAAACACACTATTCTTGGATAGTGCAATCACTGAGGTGTTGTCACAATATATTGTTGTTGATCCTTGTTGTTTCTGCTTGAGTCCATCAAGTACTCTTCTTAACCATACTGCTTGACATGTTGTTGATGTTGCTACTACATATTCTACTTCTGTTGACAAAAGTGTCACAATGGGTTGCTTCTTAGATGCCCATGAAATCACACATAAACCAAGGTGGAACACAAAACCAGAAGTGCTCTTCCTATCATCCAAACTGCCTGCAAAATCACTATCTGTGTATCCAATTAAATCTTTATTTTATGTGCTTGCATACATTATGCCACAATCTCTAGTTCCTGCTATGTATCTCAGAATTCATTTTCCTACACTCCAATGTGTGTCTTTTGGAGTCTCCATAAATATGGAAATCAAACTCACTCCTTGCATGATATCCGGTCTTGTAGCTATGAGATACATGAGGCTACCAACCAATATTTTGAATAAAGTTGGGTTGACATCTGATCCTTGATCATCCTTACTTAACTTTGTACCTGTTGCAACTGGTGTAGGGACAAGTTTGCAATTTTCCATCTTGAATCTTTTCAACAAATCTTTGGAATATTTATTTTGACAAATAAAAATTCCTTTTTCAAATTGCTAAACTTCTATGCCAAGAAAATATTTCATGAGACCAAGATCTGTCATCTCAGAGTCTTTCATCATGGCTGCTTTAAACTCATCTATGTCAAAATCACCTGTAAAAATCATGTCATCAACATATAAGCAAACAATCAAAATTTGTCCATGCTCATTTACCTTTGTGTACAAGGTAGGCTCAATGTTGCTTCTGCAAAATCCATTCTTAATCATGTAGGTGTTGATTCTACTATACCAAGCTTTAGGCCTTTGCTTCAGTCCATAGAGTGCTTTTTTCAACTTGTAAACTTTGTCTTCGTCACTTTCAACTTCATATCCTGGAGACTGCTACACATAAATTTCTTCTTCTAGAATTCCATTCAAGAAGGCTGATTTCACATCCATCTGATATACTTTCCACTTGTTCTGAGCTGCTATGGCTAGAACTGCTCTTACAGTATCCAATCTGGCTATCGAAGCAAACGTTTCTCCAAAGTCTATTCCTGGTTGCTGCAAGAATCCTTTTGCTACAAGTCTTGCTTTAAATCTGTCAATTTCACCTTTCTCATTCAACTTTGTCTTGTACACCCACTTCACACCAATGAGATTTTTTTCCTTTGGTAAATAAACCAAATCCCATGTGTCATTCTTTTCAATAGCTTCAATTTCTTCATCCATGGCTTGCACCCAATTTTCATCTTTGATTGCTTCTTCAAACGAAGAAGGTTGGAATGACAATAATGCAAAATTTGAACTAACATCCAAATCATCATAAATATCTTTCAAACTTCTCATCTTTCTCTTACCATTGCTTGATTCATCACTTAATTGATTGCTGGGAGAATCTTGATCTGTTGATCTGCTTGAGGATCCATGCTTCTATGAAAATCTTGGAGTCCTTGTTGGTGTGTCTCTGTTTGGTGTCTTCACCTGTGATTCTTGCTGCTCCTTTTCTGCTACATCATCTTCTTCCATCAGTGGCACTTGTGCATCAACTGTTTTGTCTACAGTTCCATTCCATGACTCTTCCTCCTTGAACACAACATATCTATTAATTATGGTCTTCTTTGTGATAAGGTTATACAATTTGTAAGATTTTGATTGCTCACTATAACCAATGAATATGCATTTTTCACTTTTATAATCCAACTTGCCCCTTCGCTCCTTAGGCACATGTGCATAAGCTACACATCCAAATACTCTGAGATGAGATACGCTGCAATACATACCTAACCATGCTTGTTATGGTACTCTGTTCATCAGACTCTTTGTAGGAGATTTGTTGATAACATAAATAGCACATGCAACTGCTTCTGCCCAATACTCATTAGACAAGTTTCTACCTTTCAACATGCTTCTTACCATGTTCATAATTGTCCTGTTCTTTCTCTCTACTACACCATTCTACTGCGGTGTGTACCTAGTTGTAAACTGTCTTCTAATCCCATGTTGTTTGCAGTAATCATGGAATGCCTTTGAGTCATATTCTCCACCACGATCTGACCTCAATAACTTGATCTATCGATCACTTTGGTTCTCTGCTAAGGCTTTGAATTCTTCGAACTTTGCAAAATTTTCAGACTTCTGCTTCAAAAAGTAAACCCAAGTCTTTCTGTTGTAGTCATCAATGAAAGTGAGGAAGTGACAATTTCCACCAATTGAATGTGTCCTCATAGGTCCACACAAGTCTGTATGCACTAGCTCAAGAGGTTGCTTTGCTCTGTATGCAACTCCCTTTGGAAAACTTTCACGGTGTTTTTTTCCCAAGATGCAACACTCACAAGTACTAGTAGGCTCTTTGAAGGGAGGTAATCCTCTAACCATTTGTTTCTGATGTAGCAATCTTAAGCCAGAAAAGTGAAAGTGTCCAAATCGAAAGTGCCATAACTAATAATCATCAGAACATGCAACTGTAAAAGAACTCACCTGACCACTGTAATTCAAAATGAGAGGAAAGAGTTTGTTCCTCGTCATCTGCACCTTTGCTATCAGCTGCTTGCTTGGGGGCTTGTCATATATAACAACTTCTTGACCTTGAAAGATAACTCTGTATCCTTTCTGTGTCAATTGACCAACACTTAAAAAATTATGTTTGAGACTAGGAACATAATATACCTTTGAGATTGTCTTCGGCTCCCCCTACTTGGTCAGAATGTTGACCACTCCTTTGCCATCTACTTCCACAGTCTTGTCAGTCCCCAACTTTACCTCTGTTTTCACAGATTGATCGAAATTTGCAACCAAATCCTTATTGCCTGTCATGTAGTTACTGCAACCACTGTCTAATAGCCACACACTAGCAGAAGGTTCATGCATGGTATGGCAAGCTAGGAACATAGAGTTAGTACTCTCTGTAGTGACATTAGCTCTTTGGTTCCCTTGATCAGCTATTTTCTTCCTGCAATCACGAGCATAATGACCAAATTTATTGCAGTAATAACATCTCACCTTTGATTTTTCAACTCCTTGATTATTGTTGAAGCTTTTGTAGTTTCTTCCACTTACATGTTCATTCTCTTCTCGGTCATCTCTTTGACCACCATACCTTTCGCTTCGTCCTCTGCCTCTCGTTCTACTTCTATCTCGACCTCTGTCTCTTGAAATAGAAACTTGACTTTTGAAAGAGATATCTAAAGTGGAATCCTTATTTCTGTCTGTCCTTGTCTCATGCGATAGAATTGATCCCATAAGCTCATCAACTGTCAATGATGCCAAATCCTTCGCTTCTTCTATGGCTGCTACCACAACATCAAATTTGGTAGACAAAGATTGGAGAACCTTCTCAACCACTCTTTGATCTTTTATATCTTCACTATAAATCTTTAACTGATTTACAATAGTTATGACCCAATTCATGAAATAATCGATGTCCTCTATCTCCTTCATCTGCAGACTTTCAAAATCTCTCCTAGTATTCTGCAACTTAACAATATTGACTTTGGCCATACCTTTATAGTTTGTCGCCAAAGTATCCCATGCTACTTTTGCTGAAGACGTGGTCATAATCTTCTGGAACACTGCTAGGTCCACTCCCTATTGAATAAGCTGCAATGCATGTGCATTCTTCTTCTTGTCTTTCTTCCATTGTTCCCTCTCTGCATTAGTGAGAGCTTGTTCTTCTTCTTCATTCATAGGTTCTGAAAACCCAAACTTCACATAATCCCAAACATCATGTGCTTGCAACGTGGTCACCATCTTAATGGCCCACACATCATAATCTTTCCCTGTAAACGGTGGGAACTGGGGCTGCAAATTTGAGAAAACCATCTTTCTCCAAAAAATTCTCTTTTAAAAAAAATACCAAAAAAAATCTCCTTTAATAAGCTTTGCAAAGATTCCTTTTAAAAAAACTCTTATCTTCAAAAATTTCCTAAAACCCTTGATTATTTTTTAATATAAAAATTCTTTTATATTAAAAAAAAAAAAACCTCGTTATAATCACTCTTTAAAAAAAATCGTACCCACTTCCACTTAGCTTTAAAAGATCACGTGACTTTTAAAGCCTACGTGACTATGACTTTCAACTTTAAACTTGCGCTTTCTTGTTGACTTATCCTTAGAATTTTTTTTTTTTAATCTTTAATCTGCTCCCTTAACCATTCACGCTACAACGCCTCTTTGATTTAATGAATCAAAGTGGCTCTGCAAATCACCATGCAGACTGCTCTCGGCTTTTTCTTTGACGAAAAATTTAACCGAAGGATGGCTCGGTTACAACGAAGAAAACTTTCGACTCTCGCTGTGATTTAAAGCTTTTGAATTTAGCCGTGAATTATCACTCACGCGATGCTGCTCTACAAGTTGCGGCTGCAGATTTTTTAGCTCTTGTAGATACTCTAGCTCTAATACCAATTTGTTAGAAACATAGAGAAGACAAAACACAATTCACACATAAAATATGAGTTGCTGCTCTTCTATTGATCACACAAAACATAATAATTACAATGAACCTCGTGAAAGGTATTTAAACATTTTCCAACTAGCTAACTGCCTAAAATATCTTGACATGCAACTACATGCAATCTCACACTCAAAGTAGTCTATCACTTAACTCACTTGACTCAACACTCAAACACTCAATCATGCAATCACTCAGTTAACTGACTCTCTATTTTTAACTAACTCCTCATGCAAGAGTAATGATCTTATTTTAACAAATATTTGGACAATGACTAGAATTTCATTCCATGTGCATGTACCTATCTCTATAAATTCACTACTCACGTAGTCGATGTCATTCCATTTCATTTGTATTCCAAGAAAATAATGCAATTTTCTTAACTGTGTCATTTCAAACTTGATTTCACATGGGTTAAAAGCTTAGGATCACAACCAATTAGGATAAGGTCATCAACATAAAGAATAAGGATTATAATATGACTTTTTATTTTTTTTAGTATATGAATTAAGGTCATAAAATATCTAGAAAATTTGATGTGAAGAAGTAAGCTATCTATTTTTTCACACTAATCTGAATAAGCTTGTTTAAGACTATAGAGAGATTTTTTAAGGTGGAAGACAAGGTTGGAGTCACTATCAACATAGCCAGGAGGTTTATCCATGTAGATTTCTACTTGTAGATCCCCATGCAAGAATGTGTATGTAATATCAATCTAATTGACCTCACATCCATGTGAGGAAATAAGGGCTAGAACAAGGTAGATGGAATTCGTTTTGGTGAAAATGGAAAAGATTTCTTTGTAGCCAATTCCATCAATTTGAGAAAATCCTTTAGCAATTAACCAAGCATTACATCTTTCAACACTTCCATCTAATGTATATTTAGTTCTGCTTACCCATTTACATTTGACAAGTTTTCTTCCTCTGGGAAGAGGTACAAGTTGGCAAGTATCATTTTCTATCAAGGAATGATATTCTTCATTCATGTCTATTTCCTAATCTATATGTCTTGAAGATTCTGTAAGTTTTTCACAATGAGAGTATTTTTATGTGGTTAAAACCCTCTAAGAGGGCAATATTCCATGACCCCAACCAATGCGACCAATTAAAGATATTTTATTAATGCAAAATAAAATATTTTACATAAGAGAGTTCTCACAATAAATCGTCAACCATGATATTTAAATAGAGATCATCGACCAATCGATTATTAAACCATGGTTCAATAGACACTAATATCGAGGAGAATATGAGCCATCAGATCACTCTATGTCTAGAACATATCGTGACTATCATATTACAATGCAACTAATACATACTAAAGAAACACACTTTATAACAAGTTGAACTTAACTAACGCCTAAATGTCTAAATATCCTAACTAAGAATATAACTATTTTCCCTAAATATCGATAAATACCTCATTAAATCCAGCTATCCAACCCCCTCCTAATACATCATTTCTATAGAAGGAACCCTTTGTTTTTTAACTAGATACCTCTTTTTATACCCTGCTAATACCTATAAACCATTAGATATCATGCATCAATGCCCCCTTGCACAACCTAAAATACATTGGCTTTATTTTCCAAAATATTAAAGCCCATTTTATGAATGGACATCATAAAATATTTGTTAACTAGGTGAAGCCCCTTGTGGACTGAACTTCCGAATATGATTGACTTGTGTAGAAATAATTTATTTCTTCCTAAATTAATAACTAAACCATGAATTAACCTAAAAAAAGTAATAATATATAAAAATCAAAATCCAAGAATTATGGATATTTACATAATTCACACAATTCTAGAATATTTATATAAATATAAATAATATTATTAAGAATCTAAATACATCTAACTTAAGTTTGGGTGCACCAAGAGTTGATAAGAATCAAATCTCTCAAGGTGAAAACCTTTCTTAAATTTTGCACTAAAAAGGTATTTCTATTTTGACAAAATTGATCTCCATATCTCTAGTTAAGGTAGATCTATGTTGATTTAAAGTAACTATCAGTATAAAAGAATATTATAAGAAAACATTTAATGGTTTAATACTAAATTTAAGAGAGATGTTCAATTCTTCTTTTCTTCAACTTGGAAGTTCACACATTATAAATAAATAAATATAGCACTAACTTATTTATCTCACTCCAAATGTACAATGAGCCAAATGGAATGAAGTCCCTTCAAGATGAAATTTTTTCTTAAATAAAGAAATCTATCACTAGATACGTGTTCAATACAGGATCGAGAGCGATATCATGGAGAAATAAGAAACAACCAATTGTTTCATTGTCATCAACTAAAGTTGAGTATAAAGGATTGAGTAGTGCTACCTGGGAAGCAATATGGCTTAGAAGTATACTTGAATATGTTGGAGATACACAACAAGAACCTACGGTAATCATATGGGATAATCAAAGCACCATCAAATTGGAAAACAATCCTATATATCATGAAATTCAAAGCATATAAAAACACAACATCATTTTGAAAGATAAATGGTAAAATCAAAAGAAATTGACTTACATATTGTAATATAGATGAAAATGTAGTTGACATATTCACTAAGCCTCTTCGAAAGGCTAAATTTGAAATTTGCATAAGTAATTTATATGTTGTAGAAATCCAAATTATGTTATATGCCTAATTGAGACTTAGACCAATAGACAAGTTAACATAGAAATTGTAATTAAGGGGAGGTGTTAGACTAATCATGAATATTCTAGATAGTCATTGAAGAACATCGAATTCCATCTCCAAGTAGTTGGTGGAAGGTAGGAATCTCTAGATAGTCAGTGAATGTCAATGAATGTTAGTGTAGAACAACAAAGAACTTCCGCTCCATGCATAATTTAACATATTGGTAATGCAAAAGGCAAGTTCTTGTTTGTGAAATATTTCATATTAAGTAACATAATTTTAAAGAAATATTTTACATAAATTAATTTTTACAATCAATTTTAAGCGATGGTTCTTCATGTTATTTCAATAGAGATTATGGACCAATGGGTGTTAACAAAAGATCAATAGTCATTACTATGGAGGAGAATATGAGCCATCACATCACTCTCTGTGTAGAACGTATCTTGATTGTTGAATTACAATGCAACTAATGCATACCAAAGAATCACACTTTAAATTAATAAACACATTAAACCAAGTGTCTACATATCCTAACAAAGAATGCCACTAATTTCCTTAGATATCGATAAATAACTCGCTAAAAAAACCCGACTTTACTATATACATCTTTTTATACCCCTAATATATAGATACTATATATCAATGCCCTTAATCATTATCTAAAATATATTAACTTTATTTTCCACTATTAAATCTTATTTATCAATAAACTTTATAAAATAATTGTTACCAAATAAAACCCCTTTGAACTTCATTTACACTTGCAAATATGATTAACTTATAAAAGAGTAATTTACCCTTTTTCTTATTTAACAAATAAATCATGAAGTCACCCAAAAGAAATAATAAGATATAAAAATATAAAATTATGATTTACTTAAAATTAGAGCAGTAACCCTAATATAAAATGTGGCTATTAGCTAATATATTCTCTATTATTAAAAAAACAAAATGACTATTAACAAAATCCTTTGAGAAATATTTAGACACCCACTTCCATCCATTTAAATGCTCTTGTTCCGTTCCCATTTCTACATACTTCTTTGTTAAACTTGTTTCCTTTTAATTTTAATTACTTATTTTCTTGTTCATTTTTAGAAACATATTTTTCTTATGTTGGGCACACACAAACCAACGGAGTAAGGGTGAACTTTCTTTTAGATTCTATTTGTAATTACAATTTAGTTTACTTGTTTTCACTAAAGGTTGGATTCTATCTAATTGAATATTAGGTATGGGTGTAATTATAGTTTTTTCCCGTAGAAAAAGTCGTATTTTTATTCATATGAAAAAATTACATTTTGTAGATGCTTGAAGCATATGCACATGGCTGTTCTTGTAATGACAGGAATCAAAAAAAAAAAAGAGAGAAAAGTCCCAACTAGCCTATACTTTCCTGCCCTTATTCTTCTCCACTCGTCTCCAACCGTCGGGGTTGGGAGTGGGTGGAATAATAGCTAGCTGGTTTTCCATTGTGATCAATGGAAGTTCTTTGTCTAATTCTGAGCCCTCGGATCCATGAGTTCGTTTGATGCCGCTCACTTCCAGTTGTGGTTCTTGTTGCAGTTCTGAGTTGTGTGGCCCCAAGGCATTCTCTTCCTGAGTGTATTTCTGTCTCATTTGAGTGTCGGGTTCTGTCTGATTCTCTGTAGGATCTATGTTCATGTCCTCTTCTTCTAGCGAGTCGGTATTCTGCCATCCTTTGGCCTTTTTTTGTTGTTTCTTGTTCCTCTTGGGGTCCTTTCGAGCCAGTGGGCAGGAATATTGAAGGTGCCATGTTTGCATGCAACCCTGGCATCTGAATGTTGTGTTCTCGTAGTCAAGTAGTTGTATCCACTGAGAATTATTGAAGTTCATAGTGATGTGATCAAGTAGCCATTGGCTGAGGTCCACTTCTACACATATTCTGGCAAATGTGAATATTCCCCTGATAGCTCTGTCTTCGTCCATTTTTAGGAATTTCCCCAAGGAGTTCCCAATGGCTATTAAAACTTTGTGATGCCAAAAATGTAGAGGGAGACTATGTAGCCTTACCCAAATAGGCATTGTTAAGACTTTCATTGTATTGGCATCAAAATCAGGAAACCAAGGGGTGGTGAAGAGGCGAGCATTGCCCCAAAACCAAGGCCCCTGATTGATAATGCTATCTTGTTCTTGTTATGTGTTAAATCTAACCATAAAAATCCCTTTTGGGCATAGGTAAATTTCACAGTTAGGTGTCCATGTTGATAAGATTCATCGGTGCAACGCATCTGATTGGCCAGAACCCATTAACTCTACAAATAACTGCATTTTTGGATAGATCTATGTGTAGATTAGTTACCTTCGGCAGAGATACTTGCAGCGTTGGTGATTCCGTCTTTTGTTCAACAATGTAGGGACCTGGTAGCTCTGGTGGTGGTGCTAGTTTATTTTGCATTTTTTCCTTTCCTTTGGCTACATCCCAAAAGGAACCTGTATTTTTTGAGTTGGCTCCGTTGCATCTGCCGTACAGTCGTAGATTTAGGATGACTGTTGAATCTTTGATGATGCGGTAGTACTGAAGAGTTTGGTTGTCCCGCAGACTATGTCCTGTATACATCAGGTTTTGATTCTTTGCTAGGGTTCCAAGTTGACCCTGGATTTCCTTTTTTAAAGCATGGATACTCATCCATGTGCTGAATCGCATGCAGAAATGTTTGCCCCATATCGATTTGATGAAGACATATATCAGATCTTTAGCCATGTAGAGTAGATCGGTCTTTCTGGGGCCTCGTTCTGTTGGATTGGGGAGATCCATAACTGTGCATTGGCCCTGCAAACACATCTTGGACAAGATTGGGAATATAGGTAGGATATAGAAAAAACGAGGTTGTCCTTACCGCAGGAACGATGCCTTGAAGTCTGCGTACTCTGGCCTCTTCAGCGATCAGGTTTCCCTCGTGCCACACGACCACCACAGAGGTTTGGAAACTCAGATCTGGGCTAATCTCGTGGCTGATCTCCTTAACAGCTGTCATCCGGTGCATGCAGCTGCCAAAGTCGGTTTGTCGGAGGTCGATAAGGAAGGCTGAGACAGCAAAGCCACTACCAACCGTTCTACCAATCCCCGTTCCGTCACGGCTTCTAGATATCGTAAGACCATAGTCATTGCGGGGCCGCTTGGCCGCAGAGTCAAGGGTCGTAGCTGCAGATCTGTTCCAGTAGATTTCACGACCGACTGAATCAATAAACGAAGAAACGTCAGCCCACGCATGCTGATCGCCGGCCGGAAATGAGGTTAAGCAGTTGGCTTCTTGCACGGCCATGGCCTTACTGGTCGCTAAGTGCAGGTTCTCGCCCCTGGTGCTTCCTCCAGTTTTTCGGATTGATTTCGATTCCTCCTACTTCCTCCACTCCAAAATTTCTGGTTTTTCGGGTGTAGTCATAGTTATTGTGATTTCTAATTGAATATTAGGCATGGGTGTAATCATAGTTATTGTGATTTTTAAATATTATTAAGGATGTTTTTAAGATTAAAAGATATAGGTAAACTTTGTTAAGTTTGTATATATATATATATATGTGGGTGTTGATAAAAATGATATAGTCTTAGTTATACAAAAAACATAATCTAAAGGAATTATTTTCTTTTTCTATTTTTTTGTCACATATAGACTTAAATTGTCTTTATAAAAAACATGTTATTATAATTAAAGTTTATGTGAAATAAAATAAAGAAAATATCACTTCCAAAACATAAAATCGTATGAATCTTTCCCCAAAGCCTTGTCATATGACGACTTAATACTCTCCAAAGCTCCAAGTCAAACTTGCAGAGCTTCCTTTAAAAGGTGACTTGTCTCATTGTTGAGCTCTCTAAGGATATGTTTGGGTTTGAACCATTTCAATTTTCATGAATCAACTTTGATTTCTTGAATGATATGGTAGAGGTGAAGGGTGATGATACCTACCTTGTCATGCATTCAATTAAATAAAAGATGTGAGTCTCCAAATATCTGTATTTTTTTCAATTCAAAGTAATTTGCAACAAACTGTAATGCCCAAAGGGCTAAGAAATCAGATTTGTTTTTCTTCCCCCTCCTAGGACACAATTGAATGTGCTTCACCTAGTGTTCATTTAAAAAAAATACAGCACCAACCCCACAAATTAGTGGATGTCCCTGACTCGTAAAAATTCTCCATGATTATTTTCTTTCAGAGGAGGCATTCTTGGGATTGTTGGGTTCTTATGCTTGGCTTCCAACTTGTATGCACTGATAGCGGAAACAATGAATAACATTATAAACTCAACTGAGATAATCTTATCCTCAAATATTGTTGAATTATTTGCCCAGCAAATACAATATATCATAAAATCTGACAAAGATAGACAAGATATAACCAGTGGATCTTTCATCCATTCTTTAGAATATTCTTCCAGTGATACCTTATCCCTAGTTGAAGATGAAGGGATGAACTTAGATTTTATCATTATTTAGATATGTCAAGTGTATGAGTATATGGTTGAAGATGAAGGGATGAACTTAGATTTTATCATTATCTAGATCCGTCGAGTGTATGAGTAAGACATAAAAATATGAGAGATTGATTCATCGATGTTTGTACACAGGGAACACCAATTAGGTCCAATCCAACCTTTCTTTATACTATTATCCCACGTAAGCATCTTATTGTATAGTTCTAGCAATAAGGCTAGCTTGCACTTTATCAACTTGTTATGCTTCCATAAAGTTTTACACCACCTTGCAATATCTCTTAGGAATGCAGTGAATTCTCTTAATGTTTAATTCTTCGACCAAATTGGTCTATCCTCATCTTCCTCACTAATTTTGATGAGTTATTAAATGGTATTTTAGGACAATAAAATATAATATTTAAAAAACATCAGTATTAATATAAAGAAATTAATAGATATACATATGTGTGTGTCTCAAAAAAAAAAGTATACCTGACTTCATTTTGTAACATTTTATCCATGACAAATCGAATGATGTATCTTGGTTTTCTACTGTGTAATTTTTCATAATTATTCGTCATGTTGTTTGAGCATTCTAGAAATAAATAGTATAATTTTCTTTGAAACGGCAATTTTGTCACACACTGAGCTTTGAATAGATGCTCATTAAATGTTTTATTTTGACACTCAAAGTTAAATTCATTGGTTCAAAACCTATAGGTAATCAATATTTTAAATGGTTACTTGTTAACAAATTTGCAAATATGCAAATAATGTCTTAAAATAATATTAAAATTTTAAGCTGAGATGATTTTACACCATATAACTAATTCACATCAATCCTCTCCCAAAGGCTTGGCTCTTACTTATGAATCCTCTCTCTCAATGGTGTGGCTCTTACCTCATTACAAAGAAGATGCATAATGGTAATTTTATGTTTACGCAGATAGGCGTTCCTCTGCGCGCTTGGCCTATGCAAATCCATCCAATGAGAGACTCCAATTTTCCCCACCCTGCTTCAAATGTGAATTTTACATGTGTCGGCTAGTTCCTCCCAGGATCGATTCCTCTAATCTCTTCCTCCGTTTTTGTTAACTCGTGTTTTAGAAATGGAAGTTGCCTTGCGGATCTTGCACGTAATTACCTTGTGGAATTTTCCATGCAAAGTGTTTCTATTAAATCCCGTCCGTTCCAATGTTGTGCACAGGGTTGGAATTTGGATTTCTCTTTACCCGTCATATAATTTTTTTTTGACATTTTGGGTCCTTATGCTTCCCGTCAAGAAACGTTATATTAAAAATTTTGCCCTTCAAGAGTCATGTTCTCATAATAAATGAACCCTTCACTAATAAAATTTTGATTAAAAAATTACCATTCAATAAATAATTATGTTAAAATTTTCATATATTTATCGTAATTTTCAAAGGCGATTAACACTCATACATAATTTAGCCAAGAATCTTTTTAAAAAAAAAAAAAAAAAATTTGTTTTTATCACTGTCGGTTGAAGTTTTAACAGATTTATTCGCTGTAAAATAAGTTTA
Organism: Pinus tabuliformis; assembly: GCA_031772625.1. Classification (NCBI taxonomy): domain Eukaryota; kingdom Viridiplantae; phylum Streptophyta; class Pinopsida; order Pinales; family Pinaceae; genus Pinus; species Pinus tabuliformis. Next base: position 89,853,702 of record CM062810.1, on the reverse strand, counting down.
AAAACCCAGAAGTTTTTTGAAAACCAAAAGAAACTTTCAGTGGAATGTCAATTTCCAGGCCAAGAAAGCATATTCTGCATAATGATAAACCCTTGTTTTAAAGAGTTGTGAGCAGTTACACATACAAATCTCTTGTGAAATAAAAAATTAAATTACTTATTAAATCAAAAATTAAAAAGTAGCAGCAATCAGACCCACAGTGTTTGAAGAAAAAAAAAATCAATCACTAACCTGAAGCGCAAATTTGCAGTTTCCTGGCAATTTCCTTGGAGTCAATCTTGAACTGGGCGTGGAAAAATAAGAAGAGCAAGTAAAGACGAGGGAAATGGTTAAGGAAGAGGTTTGAGCTAAGATGTGAAGACTTAGAAGAGGATGGAAGCATTGCAATGGAAAAATAAGAAGAGCAAGTAAAGACAAGGGCAATGGTTAAGGAAGAGGTTTGAGCTAAGATGTGAAGACTTAGAAGAGGATGGAAGCACTCGAATGGAAAAATAAGAAGAACAAGTAAAGACAAGGGTAATCAAATTAAGGAAGTTGCTATATATTGAAATCCTCATATCTATATTAATATTTATTTGAAGAAGAAGTAAAGACAAAGGCATATCAAATTAAGGAAGTTGTTATATGTTGAAATCCTCATATCTATATTAATATTTATTTGAACTTTGTTTTTGAATATTAATCTATATAGTTAAACTATTAAATTTTCTTAGCATTTCAACATCTTAATAATAGTGTTAAATCTTACATATAATTGTAATCTTAAATTTGAAATATTTTTTTTTATAGAATTATCAACATTTTATTAGATCCTCATATATATATAAAAAAAAAAAACATAATATATAACAATTCCATATTTTTTGAACCACCCCCTATTTTCTCTAAAGCAAAATATAATTTAGGTTGATTATATTATTTTCTATATACTATTTATAAACTATATATATATATATATATATATATATATATATATATATATATATATATAATTTTAATAATAATTATTATTAATATTTTTTAAAATTAGAAAAAATCAATTATTACAATTTTTATTAAATTAAAAAAATAATTAAAACAATAAAGTCAATATTAAAAATATATAAAACACTAATATATATAAAGTTCAAATCGAAATTCCAACCCTAGTGGAAGTGAATCAATTGCCCTGGAAATTGAGGGGCAACGATACCATTTATGTAGAAGGAGTTCGTGTTCAAATCTTATGGGATGTGCACGATTGGCTGTTTAATCCTGGACTATGACATGCCTTGTTCATTTTCAAATCCACGATGCCACTCAACTCCCTCAGTTCAAACACAACATCCACTGCGGCCTGTCTTCGGATTTTTCTTTTTTCATTCATGCATGGAACTAGAAAAAAGTATGAAGTGTAATGAAATCCCATTGATCCAAATTGAGTAAGGAAGTCAAATTCCACACAGTTATATCTCCCGATTGCGGAGTATGTTTCCCATTGTATTTTTGTCCATAACTAAGTTCTATAATCTTTCATCCTTCTGTAAGTACTTATAATCGAAGAATTAACGGGTTAATGAAAGGAAAAGTGCATAACGGGGCACAGAAACATTATGTGATCAAAACTTTTGGGCATAAAAACTGCGCTGCACCATAAAAGAAAACCTTAGCGCTTATTTGTAATTGCAAAGTAGGACCATTTACTGAAAACATTGTTGCGAAGATTGTGGATGTGATTTACAAGCCATTTTACCATCCTCGTCAAGTTATAAATATCCTTCAGTTGACATGGCAATTTTTTTAAGAGTATTCAGATATTTTTACTAAATCGCATTTCCTTTTAAGCTAAAAATCGTTGAGTTGACATGGCCATTTTTTTAAAGGGTATTTAGATATTTTTACTAAATCGCGTTTCCTTTTAAACTAAAAAATGATAATAAAATTATTTAACATACAAATTTTGTCTTTCATACTCAATATTTTGTAGCCGATTTTTTAACATCATTCTCATTTTTTGAGTGTTCTTAGCCAATTTTATTATTAATAAAGCTTACAAGTTACGGCGCTGCATGGTTTCAGAATCACAGTGGGTTTCTCTCGTACCAATTTCTAAAACTCTGCTGTTATCTAGTCGTCTCCTATACAACAGTATAATATATTATTTTTAGAGCAAGATTTGAAAAAAACAATGATTGTAAAATACAATAATCTATCGGGAATCGTGAACAACTACTATACCTTAAAATGCTAATAAAAAATTAAAAGCTAGCAGCAATCAGACGGTAGACTCTTGTGAAATTTATGAAATAAAAAATTAAAAGCTAACAACAATCAGACGGTAGACCCACAGTGTTTGAAGAATAAAAAATCAATCACTAACCTGAACTTTGAAGCACCAATTTGTAATTTCCTCGCAGTTTCCTTTGAGCCAATCTTGAGCTGGGCGACAGGCGTAAGTTTGAATGGGCAATGCGTTGAGAGAGAGTGTGCATTGTGAATCATGAACTCGATTGTACAAAGAAAACAAGCCCACGGGCCACATTCATTGGGTGAAAGACAGGGAGAACATGCAGTGGCATGCACAGATCCCCGAGAGAAAGATTCCAAATTTTCCCAGAGAAAAAATCTTCGGCTAAAAGAATGGTGCGACTCACAGGACAAGTGGAAATTGCCCATTCTCCACAAAAAACTAAATCTCTGGCGGAGCGAAAAATTCGCTGCTATTGAGGACGAGACTTCGTTTTTAAGAGAAGAAATTTCAGGAAAAATGGCTATGGCCATTGGCTACTCCCAAATGCTAATTTCGATTCCTCCCACATGCTAATTTGATAGCCTCGGCCCTCTTGACATTTCCACAATTCATTGAGCTACTTGCCTCATGCAGCCAAGAGTTTCACGCTGCAGCTGAGAGTAAAGCATGATGTCAGGCGAAAAGGAGCTGCGCGAGAATAGGAAAAGGAAGGAAACAGTGCGTGTGACGGCCTGCAGGCTGTGAGATAAGGGAATGACGTTTTTCATAAAAATTCCAACCCTAGGCGTAATAACGTTTTGGAAAAAGTTCCAGACGTCAAAAAAACGTTTTTTACTCTTCCGGGCACGTCAGTCAAAATGGGTATGGACAAATTCCAGCCGTCAAATACGTTCAAAAAGCCTTATGACGGGCAAAATGCCCGTCAAATTCCATCCCTGGTGGTGCATGAAAAGCATTTTTGTTAACTCCCGACCGCTCCAAAAATGGAAATTTCCTTTTCGAGTTGTGCATGCAAATTAGTTGTCTCTGTGGTAAGGCAGGTTTTTTCATAGATTTATGTTACAAAGGGGAGAAGATTCCACATTTAATCATTCACTACTAAGAATTCGCAACCAAGGCCGTAATTCAAGGTGAAAATTAACACTGATCCGAGTAGTTTTGTGGAGGTTTGCCATTACACCAAAACCCGCAGGTGTTGGTAAACATTACAAATCAGTAACTAAGATTCCCAGGGATGAGTAACTAAGATCCCCAGGTTAGAAATTACGGATTCCATAAAAGTACAGTGATTCTTCCCACACCCCATAGAAGTACGGTGATTCTTCCCACACCTCCCCTCAAAAGCAACTCTACATCTTATAGGTGGTAGAAGAGGCACATTTTTGTCGTGTTTCGTTCACTTCTTTAATCCTGTCTTGAATAGCTGGAATAATGCGACTTTCAGCGATGTGGAAAGAAGTGTGGGATACACAGCCTCCGTCGATGGAATAATTTATGTGTTTGAAGGGTGCCATATACGATATACTCGATGGTGTGAAATGTACGATCCATCTACCAAGAAATGGAGGACATTGGGCAGATCTCTGCTCCTAACAAATGTTCATGAGAGAGTTTCAACCCCATTAAGGGCATCTGATGCTCTGGTTAATAAAATAATTATACAAGGATCTAATATAGGAATAACATTCGACGTGATGTCAAATTCTTGGACACCCATTTTAGATAATTTGATCAGAGGATGGTGGGGATGCATTAGGGAAGTTGTTGTGGAAAACATGTTAATTACTTGCCACGGTGAGATGGACCAATTTCAAATATCCCATCCCATATAATCATCGGGGCTTATCATCCAGCCGAGGATATTTGGATTTTGATACAAGGGATTGATAACACTTCTCACAAAAATGCACATAGATCTGAGTTCATGGTTGTAAATAGAAGGTTGCTCATATATCATAAATGGTAGCAAAGATGATTTAAGATACACAATAATTCATATCATTAGAAGACTTCACACAACTATTAAAGCAACTCTTCTTTTCCAATCCCGGTTCCGGTAGCAATGATAATTAATGAAGGTAAGATTTCTAAATTCCAAGAAGGTTTTAATTAAATGTTAAATCACTTTTTGTTCACCACTAAATTTATTTTCGGAATTATCAAAATCAATTTCTTATATCTTTCCAGGCTTGGATGTTCATCTTGGATGTTCTCGTAATTGCGTATACAAACATATCTTGATGGAAGCATTTAGAGTGAATATGTGAACAACTAGCGTCTTCTTGGTGGATTATTTTATTTCAATTTTATTTTGAAGTCGTTGTGATGTTCTCGTAATTGCGTATACAAACATATCTTGATGGACGCATTTAGAGTGAACATGTGAACAACTAGTGTTTTCTTGGTGGATTATTTTATTTCAATTTTATTTGAAGTAGTTGTGAAAGCACGGGCTCAAATTAATTACTGAGAACAAAGGATTACTTAGGCTTTCATTTTTCATTCATGGGAAATACCTGATTCCTCAGGTTTTCAATTTTGTTTGATGGGAAACATATAATGCCATAGATCCAGATTTTCATTGTAAATATTTGTTTGCTCCAGATACATATATGTGGTTTTCCACAGACTCAAATATATTGTGGTTTTTCACAGACTGAAATATATTGTTAGTTTTTACAGTTTTATAAGTCAATGATAATTAGCCATTGTTCACATTATAAAGATAATTTCATGGTACCTTGTGGTTTTTCACAGACTGAAATATATTGTTAGGTTTTACAGTTTTATAAGTCAATGATAATTAGCCATTGTTCACATTATAAAAATAATATCATGGTACCTTTTCAAGCGAATTTATATTGTATTATAGTTTCATGGCTTTCAAGAATCCAAACCAGTTGTCACACGATTGATTTGGTGGTTTTTCCAAAAATGAACTTATAATATGAAATCGTCAAAGACAAGGTACGTATAGGTAGAGAATACATTGGAATAGTCCCACAAGAATAGTTGTATATATTTTTTTATGTTTTTAATCATGATGTTTGTTTAGATTTCAAGTGCCTCGAAAGGACAAATGATTTTATTTATCCAGTTGATGAAATCTTTTAAACAAATTACTATAATGTCTCGTATTTGTTTAAATTTAGTTTTCGATTATAGCTACAAAAGGCCAAATAATTTTATTTATCTCATCTTTCGAATAGATTGTTGAAAGGTCTCATAGTTGATGAAGTGAAATTTAGCATTTATTTTGATAATCAACTACTCGCCTGCTCTGCATTGTTTTAGTTTATTTATTACCTATCATTTACATGTAGAAAATGGAATATTTACTTGGTAAAACGAAGGTGTGGAGTTAAAAAATTTAATTTCGAACAAATCAATTACGAAAAATCCTTACTAGGGCTAAGCTTCTATTAATTTGTTGACTCTGCCTTGATCCGCTGAGACTGCAACTGGAACAACGGCATCCTACTTCCCTTGATAATTCAAAATTTATTAAGAAATATGAGACAACTAATGAACATGGGTTCGTTAGAATTAATAAGCACATGCAAATCTCGCAAAAACTTCTTCCTGAGTTATTGGACAATGGTCATGGCTCTCTCTGACTTCGGAGGACACCTACCAGAATCGCAAAAAAATAGTTTATTAATATGGATATATTTCATAGTGTATTAGAACTACTAACCTTATATTGATTTAATGAGTTGCTCTTTAGGTATATAGACCTTATATATACATAGTATTGTGAATCTTGTTCTCCAATAGACCCACAAATTCATTCAGAGACAGAGTATTTGGAAGCCAAATCATTCTCCACATCAATAGTCTCTTGTTTTTCTCTTCTAACTGCGTTGGGACAGACTACACCCTATGGCTCCAACACCCACTAAAACGAGTCATTTTTCTCCCAATTTGTGTATCCTCTGCATATATAATATGAAAGAATGGAACTCATGAGGGAAGTAGAAAAATATATATGACATGAGATCCTACAAATGCTAAAATCTTCACTTAAAATTGGGCTTTCAATGTGGAGATCATAAGATATATATACTATTAAGTGGTATACTTACACAGCTATAGCCTTGTTCTTGGCTTACACGATCGTTGCAGAAGTGTCTGTCGTTTCTGCGACATCGTTGCAGCTATACACATATTTCCTGCGATGGAAAAACTAGAAAACCTCTGCAAAGGAGCTACAGTGCCTTCGTCACAGAGGTACACTCATAACCAGCGATGATTTCAAAATCGTCGCAGTTATCCGCCTTACAACTACGATGATCTCGGTTCAAAGAATCACCCACCAACGAGTGTACAGGTTCCTCAACCCTGACACTCTGATACCTTGATAAAAATGGCAATGTTTGTATTAATAAAATAAAACCCACTCATCAGCTCTACGAAAGAGAGTCTAAACCTAGAGAGTCTGGCTCTACAAAACACTCTACATTGTTCATACACATTACACATTAAATAGAAAACATGGTTTTAGGGAAGTTAGAACAACATCCTAAGAAATAGAAACTAATTCCTATCCTAAAGTTATGTGAACCAACTCTACCTATTCTAGGATATTCTCCATTATCTTCAACAAAAATTCCTACTCCTACCGAGGAAAAATTGATACCACTGAGAATGCTGATGAATCTAAGCTTCTCTGCTGCATTCAAAAGCACAATGTTAATAAATTATAATTTTCCAATAGAAACCCACCCTGGAAAAAATTAAATGACGAGCGAGACAGTGATTGCCTATAAAATAAACAGAATTGTGACCATTGTTTAATCTTCCAGTAGCTTTACTACCTGGATAGTCGCCTCCATTATGACGAAAATTTTCTTCATCAAGGGACAATCGTATATGATTATTGTTGCCTACATCTACCAGAGAGTCTCCAAACACAATCAAGACCCGCACCAATGGTTCTGTTGCATTAATCATCTCTATATAACATGATTTCCAGTGGAAAATCGCTCAAGACATGTTTGAAATTGTATAGACAAGCTGAGAGAAGTATTTTGTTAAACACACATGGATAGGAAAACAATAGGAAAGATAAATCAGTGAGTGCTTATTTTTATTAACATAAGATACACATTTATAGTACAATAGGCGACTCTTGGGATTCAGATCCCAAGGTCTCTTGGACTTCTTTTGTCCATTCAAATTCCACACTAACCCTTTAGGATTAGGTGTCCAACATTCCCCCCCTTAATCCGAAGGGTTATGTATGAGTCCAAGAAAAGAGCTGTAATACAAAATGTGCAAAAAATGCATGGCAGCACTAGGCTGAATGTGCTCTATGAAATGTTGGTAAAAAAGGGCGATGGTTTAAGGATGACCACCAACACTGGAACGCTTAGTGCAGTTCCCGGAACTCTTCCAAAACTGGCAAGAAACTGTAGTTTTCTGCTAGAGGAAGTGTTCTCAATCTGTGATGGTTTAAGGATGACCAACAACTCTGGAATGCTTAATGCAATTCCTGAACTCTTCCAAATCTGGCAAGAAGCTGGTGTCTTCTGCTAGAGGAAGTGTTCTCAATCTGTGTTCCTGGAATTCTTCCAAAACTGGCAAGAAGCTGGAGTCTTGTGCTAGAGGAAGTCCCAGATTGCCAACTGAAGGCATGTTCAGGCATCTTTGTCTCTGGCTGCAACTCTGAAACTGGTGTGACAGGTTGTGGCTCAGGCTCGCTTGATGTGACTTTGAAGCTTGTAGATGACCATCATTTTCCCCCCTGTCAGGTACAAGGTGAGAAGATGGAGAAAACTCAACTGCAAGACTGTTCAATATTCTGGAACAAGTTCTGACATGTGTTTGGAATATCTTCTTGGCTGTTGATGCCCATTGCCAAGAAGCGATCCATCCAAGATGAATCTTTGTTCTTGCAGGACGTTTGTTTCTGAAGCATCTGTGTGAAGAATGGCTGGTTTTATGACAGTGCTTACATGGATGAAGATCAAAACAGTGATCTTTCAGATGGCCAACTCGGTCACAGTGTTGGCATTTCACAATCTGTTGTTGTTGTTGCTGCGGTGGAAGAGGAGTAGAATCTGGAACAACTGAAACTGAACTGTCATAAGGAGCAGGTGAACTGTCATAAATGAATCCAGCACTCTGAAACTGAATGGGCTTGGCATAGTCTGGAATATGAAAGGACAAGTCCTTGTCATATCCAAGACCAGTTTTGTGCTTGTTGTGGACAAGCTGTTCCCAAGGTCTGATGATGGGCTTGGGAAGTGCAGACTGAACCTCTGCATCTGCATGTAACTTTGCTGCTTTATCTGAATGAACTGTAACATTATTGACTCGCTGTTTATGGGAGTCTGTTTCAATCTTCTGAACAGAAACAGGTTCAGAATGATGACACCAGTGCTGTAATTCTTCCTGCTGTAGCTTTGTTTCAAGCTGCAAAAACTCAATATTCTCATGTGCACTTTGCAGAGAGGTTTGGATGTCAAAGAGAGTTTCTTTGTTAACTTTGACCATCTCATCAACAGTGGAATGAATTAGGATATTCAATAACTTTAATGCATCTTCAAGTCTGACCATTTTTCTTCAATGTCATTTAAAAAACACAACTGAGGCAACAGCAACAGAAAAATAATGTTGTACTCTTACTACAAGATATTGTAAGGGCTTATCGAGTGGCAACAATGTTGCGAAAATGGTTGATGGAGCAGGACCTGAGTAAGCTGGATGTTACCAAGTTAAACTACAATAAACATTTCTCGTCAAGCTACAATAAACATTGGTACAATTGGGCACATGGTAAATCAATAGTCCACAGTTCGTTTCAAGAATGAATTGGAGCATAACATCACCAATGCAAAAAATATATATAAATGTGAAGATGAGCGCTGTCCTCAACTTCAAACTTCAGAGCATCTAGCTGCTATGGAAATCATGCAAAATTTCTACAAGAAACTGCTCCAAAATCTCTACAAGAAACTGCAAAAAAATGACTTCCAAAAATGTCTTCAAAAATGCTTCAAATTCACTTCACAATGCTGATCACTTCTCCACGAATCACTTCACTCAGAGGTTGTTTCAAATTGTTCCATGGACAACACCAAATCTGCTTCGAGGTGGCTTCAATACTGCTCTTAAAATCTGCTTCTTGTTAATCTAAGAGGAAACCTCCAGATAATTGTACACTGCCCATGATGAGTACGTCATCTACAAAGAAACCATGCATATTTTGATGTTGTTACCCATCTTAGCCTAGAATTGGTCTCGTTCCACCTGAGGCCTTATTTCGGCAGTTTTCCTAGCGTTTTCTGTTGCTATTTTGTTATTAAATTGGTCGAGGAATTTGAAATTGCGATTCCATCCGCTAATGTTTGCAATCTCCGCAACTGATCACTGCACTTCGGTGTTAGCTTATTTTGAAATAACCCAGATGCCCGACATTGGAATTCGAATATACCTGCTAGCGATGAAAATTGCAATCGTGTTTGGAATTTGTTTCACATCACTACTCTGCTCTTGTACAACACATTCTGCGTTGCCCTCGAACCTTCATTTATTTTGTCATGTCAATCGAACTTTTATTCAGTCTAGTGATTCATTTTTTCCTCAGAGAAAACCCTATTTTATTTTGCCACACTTTCGTTTCATAACCGAAGAACCTCTCAGAGACCTGAAAACCCTTGTCGGGGGAAAAGAATAAAGAAGATCAGATGGCCGACGTTGGAATTGGAATATACCTGCTAGCGATGAAAATTGCAATCGTGTTTGGACAGCGTATTTGAATGTATGGACAGCGTATGGACAGCGTATTTGAATAGCGCATTGATGCTTTGATTCTCACAACCGGCTTTTGGAAAAACGAGCTTTGGCAGCCCTTGATAAACAACTAACCACGCAAAGACCCAAAAATTTTGTAGCTCATACACAGAGACCATAAAATTTATAATCCGCAGATCCAAAACGTCAGACGCACAAAGGCTTTGATACTATAGGCAGACAAAGCAATGATACGTCCACGGAATCACAATGTCCTGTGAATTTGATATGCAATGATCTTGGTTCACAGTGTGGCTCTTATCACAAAAAATTATTCATGAAAATGCCCCGGACGAGAAAGATATGATGGAGACGTCGCCTTGCGCAGACCTTTTGCCAAAATTTTGGAAATTTAGGCGCAAAATCTCCTCAGAAGACCACCTCCATAACCAGACCTCACCCTCAAGAATATTCATATCATCATTTACTTTTTTTCTCGGACTACATCTACCGGAATAAGGGATAAGGGCTCTTCTTACATTCAGATTGCTGTGGCAGCAGCTCAAGAGGGAATACACAGTTCTCGAACAATTCAGACGATGGCAATGGCGACGGGGTTATTCATGGCAGCAACGACAGTTCCTTCATCTTCGTCATCATTGGCGAAACCCAGAGGGGAGCTTTCACAAGGTACATTCTCCGTCTCTCTAAAACCCAAAACACCGAATTCCCCTTATCTTCTTGGATTTTCACAGAATATTTCATATACAAACGCTTTCAAAGACCATTTCAAAATCTCCTCAGCCGTGCAGCAAATGCACAGATGGATATAACGCAAACGGACAGCGTATAATGGCAAGAAAATAGCAGGAGTTCCACGAGCAAGGATCCAAACCCAATCTTCTGCACAATTTCACTTTCCCACAATTGAAATGGACGACAGAACAGATGCTGTTATGAGAAATTTGGTGGCATTCGTCTGCAAAAAGGAAACGAAACCGCTGATGTGCTATGTGGACGTGATGGATTGCTTGATCAACACAGTCGCCGATGTTGAGGTGCTGAGAAATGGCGGTATATTGCACAACCGTTTGGGAACAGAGAATATAAAACGTCTATGACACACACAGTGTTTGCAGCAGGTCGAACAGTCGCAGCATGTCAGTGGCCAGAACGACAAAGGCAAAGAGGATAGATACAGAGCTCAGGAGAATGCGAACGTTTACGCAGGGCCAGGCATTGATTCTTTCTGTGCCAAGCACAGGCAGAGCAGCGCATGGACAGAGGGGCGTTTCGAATCAGGTCAGCACAAAATTATGGGCAAAATTATGAGCAGAGGTGCAGGACTGACATGCACATAACAGACAGGCCACAGAAAAACAAGTGGCTCTGATACCATGTTAAACACACATGGATAGGAAAACAATAGGAAAGATAAATCAGTGAGTGCTTATTTTTATTAACATAAGATACACATTTATAGTACAATAGGCGACTCTTGGGATTCAGATCCCAAGGTCTCTTGGACTTCTTTTGTCCATTCAAATTCCACACTAACCCTTTAGGATTAGGTGTCCAACATATTTGAACATCACTTAAATGAGATAATTATAGATTATGGCCCCCAGGCTTTGTTTGTCGTTATGGAGTTGGTGCCTTCATGGAGAATCGCATAAACTATTTCTTGTTTTGTAGACACTTAGAAAACTTAAAAAGACATGTGTCAAGTAAATGAGATGCAAACACATCAATGATACAGAAAATATTTGAATTAAATGAGAGATTTACTTTTTCCTCAAGGAAAAATATATATACCTTCTAATATTTTCCATGAGGATACATATTATTTAGTCTATAGTAGCAATGCCCATGATGTCAATTTTAACTCCCATTGTTTTTTTTTTGAAATCTTAACGAGATGTCAGAAGGATACCGAGGAGTTTCCCTATATCTCTTTTCTTGCTCTAATCGGTTTCAATGTCCCTGTCTAGAATTAATTCCTGTATGGACTCAAAATCAAGGTTTTCAATGCGTCTCTCTAGAATTAATTAACGTCCTTTTGTCTTGAATGTAAAAAAATTACTTATGTGTAGCCGTAGAATCAAGGTTTTCAATGCGTCTCTCTAGAATTAATTCTTTTGTCTTGAATGTAAAAAAATTACTTATGTGTAGCCGTAGAATCAAGGTTTTCAATGCGTCTCTCTAGAATTAATTAATTTCTTTTGTGTTAGAATGTAAAAAAATTATTTATGTGTAATCATAGAATGGAAAAATGTTATTTTTCTTTTATTTTTTTTTGTAAGCTTGGGAGGACCTTTGTATTCATTATCTCTTTCATTATCTCTCAAAAAGAAAAAGTTCCAACGTGAATCAAATGGTCAAGTGGCTTCAACCTTCCAAGACGAAACCAAATAGGTTGGCCACCTAACTACATGATAAGTCATCCAAAAATAAACTTTTGTAAGCCTTTCAAGCCATGCTAGATAAGTGTGATTGTCCTTATACTTCCTATACTCTAAATAATTGTAGACATACTGTAAAATTTGTAGTTGCTGCATTTAATAAAATACCAAACATAGATTAAGCCATCAAACTACTAATCATCAGTTGAGTCCATGGGAGAGTCCACGGAAGAAGGATCCTTTGCACTAGAGACTAGAAGCTAAGTTTGTGGGATGTAAAGAATATGCTACTCAATGTGGCTGAGGTGACCATTCTACATTTGAAGATGAAACTGAATATGTTGTAGATCCTTGTTGAAATCTGGGATCCCTTGAGAGGATGAGGGTGAGCCAGAAGGGATGTGCGCCAACGCTTTGGCTAGAAGGTTCTTCATCATCAAATACAAATATAAACAGACGGTTTCCTTATACTGATTAGATCACCCCCGAGAGTGACCAGGGTTAGGCACCAGAGCCTACGATTCTTCGAAGTCAATTTCCATAACACCATCTTCTTGATTTAGCTATGTTTCTCACTTGGCTATAAGTTGAGGAAACTGGGTAGAGTTGACCTCGTGATAAGCAATGGAAGCCTCTTTTATGATGTGTGAGGTTAATTTTCGACAACGAGTTTTACCTATATGCGAATTGGTTTGATGGTTCTTAGGAGATGTCATTTGTTGCTTACCATGACCGTGGGAACCCTAGGCGAGATTTCCCTTCCCAGAGGCAGCGCGGTCCATGGCTCGAGAAGGACTAAAAAATCTAGTAGTAACTGACTCAAACCCTAATAGCAGACACGAGGTAAGCCTACACCCAAGAGTTGTATGTTGCCCAAGATCACATCGGACCAAAGGACTTGTCAAATTATAAATGTATGAGTGCCAAAACTTATAAATAAACCATCGCCTTACCTTGTTGCAAACAACAGACCAGGAATGAGGCTAGTCCAAAAGCTCTAACACATATTCTCGACCCTAGCATGAATGGATGAGGGTGGAGGATTGAAACAAGCCATGCACATTCTAGAACTAGGTAAGCTTAGAGCCATAATACCAGGTTGTCAAACAAGAAACAAAGTCATGGCACAAGAGACAGTAGCAAAAAGAAGACCGAGACTAAAATATCTTCCCTTCCCAGATATCGCCCATGCGAGATAATAAAATACCATATAACACAGAGACAGGAGTACAGAAGACAAAGAAACCCTCATAAAAATCCTTAATTGCCAAGAAAAAATCTCAATCATGTATTGCCAAACCTTCCATTTCAAAATGTAGTCGGTCCTCCAAGAAACAACCAGTATTAAGTATTTATCCATTGGTGCAGGCTAATAAGAATTGAGATGAAGAACATACCCAAAAAAAGCGACCAGAGAAGACTATACATCAACCAACACCTGGTGAAGGACCATGAGGAGTGCCTAACCAGAGCCGCACCTTGTCTTATACCACACCCTTTCTAAATTACCTTTGCAGACATGAGACTTACTTACCTCACCAGCGAAAAATCTAGAGAACCTCGCCCTTGTTATCACCCTTCCACCTTCCTTATTAAAATAAATGGTTGCATGCAGGAGTGCACCACTCCTTGTGCATTGTGAATCTGGAGGGTGGTGGATTTCCACCTTCTAACCTTCATCATGACAAACTGGTGTGTACGGGACCCAATCCTTCAATTACTTGAATGTAAAACTATGATTTTATGTGTAACTGTCTTCAATGGAAAAATGTTACTTTTGTTAGAATTAATGGAGATTAGGTAATTATTGTTACGTAGTCATGATTGTGCTTTTCTTGGACATTCAGTTCATATCTTTCAGGGATTTGATTTACTATCCCTAACTAAGTGTATCTATTTATTATGAGAGCTTAATGTGAAGCCGAAGTGGGTGTATTTGCTGGTAGGCGCTTTTGGTGATCCGCACCTGTGAGCTCCTCCTGTGTTGTTTGCAGATTCATGTCTTCCATATGCAATTGTTGACATGGTATCAGTTGCAAGAAGGATAGGCATGTAAGCTGAGTTGAGGAATATAAAATCGTGACGTCGTCGCATGTTGAATGAAGAGTAATTGCAACCATACTCTTCGAGACTACACATTTTTTTATATTCCGACATCGTCGCATGTTTCTGGTGTACACCTGCGACTAGTCATGAAAAAGAGGTGAACAGTCACGATGATTGTGTTATCTAATTGTGGAAAAGCAGTGGTTGTGGTGGTTAAAGACTGTGTTTGTTTGCTGCATTAAATTTGAGGAGAGGAGATTAAATTTGTGGCTACATTTGAAGGAGATTAACAGTGGTTGTTTTTTCACAGCACATTGCCACATGTGAAGTTTTTTTTAAACTATAAAGTATTTATGCATTTTTCTTAAAGCCACCCTTTACTTTAAATCTTCACGTGGAATTTTTAAAAGCCGGTTTTTTTTTACATTAAAGCTTCACATTCACGTGGATTTCTGAATTTGGGAAGTTTTTTAATTAAAGATTTTAATTCTTTAATTAAAAACAAAAAGGAAATTCATTATTTTTTGAAGGGATCCTTATTTTTAAAAAAGGGGTGTGTATTTTTGGAGTGATCTTTTTTTTAAAAAGAAAAAGAGAATCTGGAATTCTTTTAAGTGAAATTGGAGGAGGGCAAACTTTTTTTTTCGTGAAGGAAATGTGCAGTGAACACGATATTTTTTTAACATTTGAGGTTTGCTCAAATTGTTGAAGATCTTATTCATTCAAGATGAATAATAAAATTTTCGAAACTTATCTCAATGAGAGTAATAAGCTTGACGGTTCCAATTACACAAATTGGAAATTTAAGCTTCAAACTCTGCTTGAGGGACAGAATGCCTATAGCATTGCCACCGATGATGAAGTCAAGCTGACTACTGCAACTGGTGGATCGAATACAACAATTCAAGACTGGGAGAAAAGGGAGATGAAGGCAAAGGTGCTACTTAAGTTATCAGTCAAAGATTGCATCATCCCTCACATTCGGGATTGCAAGACAGCGAATGACATCTGGACAATTCTCAAAGAGATGTATGAGATCAAGAACACCAGTCGAACCTTGTACCTCAGGAAGAAGATTCTCTCAATCAAGATGGAGGAGAATGAGTTTGTTTCTTCATTCATATATTAGATAAAGGAAGTTAAAGATAAACTAACTAATATCGGTTAGATCGTGGAAAATGATGATCTGGTGACAATTACCATGAACGGCATGACGGATGATTATCAGATGTTTATAACTGGATTTAATGCAAGAGAAAAGCCTCCAACCTTTGAAGAGCTCACTGGGATTTTGCTACAAGAAGAGGAAAGGAGGTTTTCTCTCAAACCTCAAAATCCAGATCTTGCATTGATGACAAATTTCAAGCCAAAGGGGAAAGCAGTGGTTGATCACCAAGAGGCAGAGCATCAAGAAAAAGGACACCACAAGGTATGACATCGCATAAACATGACTCTACTCCTAAATTCTTTTATTGTGGTAAGATAGGCCATATTGCTAAATTTTTCCATAAGAAAAAGGCGGATGGGGAGAGGTACAAGTAGAGAAGACATGCAAGGCATTTGGGTGATGCAGATGCAGATCAGAATCTGGATGTCAGATTGTTTATGGCTGAGGCTGAGACTGCTTTAGCTACTGAGGAGGATGAATTAGATATTTGGTTCGTAGATTCTGGAGCCTCCTCACATATGACAAGTAAAAATCAATGGTTCAGAAATTTTAGAGAATCCAACACTGGAGTAAAAGTATACCTTGGAGATAATAGAGGGTATGAGATCAAGGGACATTGTCATGTTCTTGTTAGTCTGCCTGATAGAAAAATCAGAAATATATCTGATGTGTGGTATGTTCCTGGTATTAAGAAGAATCTAATTTTTGTATCAAAGATTACAGATTAGGATCTCAAGGTAGAATTATTTAAATCTTATTGTATTATAAAAGACTTGTTGGACCAGATGAAGCCTATTGCTACAGGTATTCACATAGGATAACTCTACAAATTGGATGTGTAGAGTACGCCACAGCAAGCCTTGATGTCATCGGATAAGTCTATTGAAAATTTGTGGCATCAGTGACTTGCGCATATCAATTTCAGTGACCTTTTTTTGTTGCAGAACAAAGGTATGGTAGATGGTCTTCCTGTTTTGAAAAAGTTGCATATTGATTGTGAGGCATGTGCATTTGGTAAACAGCATAGAGATGAATTTCCTGCTATTAAATATAGGAAACAGAGGGATATACTCGAACTTGTACACACTCACTTATGTGGCCCGATGCAGACAATATTGTTAGGTGGGGCCTACTACTTTTTAATCATTGTTGATGACTATACAAGATTCACATGGATATATTTTCTTAAATAGAAGAATCATGCTTTTGAATATTTCAAGAAATTTAGAAACATGATTGAGAAGCAGACAGGAAAGTTCATCAGGATTCTTCGATCAGATCAAGGCGGAGAATTCAAGAAATGGGTTTTCATCAAATACTGCAACGAGCATGGGATACAACAGCAATTTACGACACCTTACACTCCTCAGCAGGATGGGGTAGCTGAGAGGAAAAACAGAACATTGGTGGAGTGTGCTCGCAGTATGTTGAAAGGTAAGAATCTAACTATTGGTTTTTGGGCAAACGCTGTCAATACTGTAGTATATTTGAAGAATAGGAGTCCTACTAAAAGTCTTGATTATAAAACTCCTTTTGAAGCATTGTTTGGCATCAAGCCTACAGTAAGTCACCTTAGAGTATTTGGTTGTAAAGCTTTTGTGCATGTTCCCAAAGAGAACAGGAAGAAGTTAGATTCAAAGGCCATTAAATGTACCTTCATTGGATACTACAGTGAGTATAAGGCTTATAAAATGTTTGATCCTTATACTCACAAGGTGTTTGTTAGTAGAGATGTAGTATTCCATGAACAGGTTGATGATGGAAATCCTGTTCAAAACAATGAAGAATGGCATGTACCCTTACTTTTAGATGAGGATAGTGAAATAGGGATCAGTCAGTAGGAACAACAGCAGCAACAGCAGGATAAAGAGGAAGAAATCGAGTTCAATCCACAAAGAGAAGAACACAGCAGAATAATTGAACCCCCTCCGCTCAGGAGATCTAGCAGGCCAAAACAGTTACTAACTCGATATAGGGATTGTGCGCTCATGACTAGTTTGTTAAACATTGCAGAACCTTATAATTTTTATGAAGCTAGTAAGAGTTCTGAATGGAAGGAAGCAATGAAAGAGGAATATGAATCTATTATTAAGAACAATACTTGGGATCTAGTAAAGCTTCCTAATGATAAAAAACCCATAGGTTGTAACTTGCTTTTCGGGGGCTGCCTTCTGGGATTTAGCCAAGCTGGGCGACCGTCTACTCTCGTTTAGAGAGCGTCTTCTTGTCGTCCGAAACACCTATGACAAGATGTTCGAGCTCAATAAGATTCTATGCTGCCTTCGCGGATCAATTAAATGCTAAAGTGAGATGTCCCACCTTCCTTAGCTACTTGCCAACAGAACTGCTTTTCTTGCTTAGAGCCCGATTCCTGCAGATGGTTATTTAAGTTGAAATCTAAAGCAAATGGGTCTATTGATAAGCATAAAGCAAGGTTGGTGGCAAAGGGGTATTCCCAGAAAGAAGGTATTGATTTTGAGGAAACATTTGCCCCTGTTGAAAAACTAAATACCATTAGACTAATTATTTCTTTAGCCACTAAGCATCATTGGAAAATACATCAATTAGATGTTAAATATGCTTTCTTAAATGGTGATTTAAAAGAAGAAGTATACTTAGTGCAGCCTGAGGGGTTTGTTAAGAAGGGAGAAGAGCACTTAGTATGTAGATTAAAGAAAGCTTTATATGGTTTAAAGTAGGCTCCTAGATCCTGGTACGAAAAAATTGACTCATTTTTCCTCATGCATGGTTATAAACGGAGCAAAAATGATCCCAATTTGTATACTGTGTTTAATGATGAGGGACAGATAGTGTTGATTTCTTTATATGTAGATGATTTGATCATGATAGGGAGTGCAGACAATCTCATTGAAGAAATCAAGCAGCAGTTATCACAAAAATTTGAGATGAAGGACCTTGGAGAAATGCATTATTGTTTGGGTCTAGAAGTTTGGAGAGATTCAAGCCAAACTTTCTTGTCCCAGGGTAAGTATGCTAAGATTTTGTTAACTAAATTCAAAATGGATGAGTGCAAGGCTGCATTTGTGCCTTTACAATAGAACAACAAACTTCCGGTGGATGATAGTTCAAAATATGCAGATGCAACATTGTACAGACAGTTGGTTGGTAGCCTTATCTACTTAACTACAACGAGACCAGATCTAGCCTATGCAATGAGTGTTTTGAGTCAGTTCATGACTCGACCTCATGAGAACCATTGGATTGCAGCGAAAGGAGTGTTGAGGTATCTACAAGGAACTTCAGACTTTGGTATTTTGTATTCTGACTCATTTGATGTTAGTTTGACAGGTTATACAGACTCTGATTGGGTAGGAAATTTAGATGATAGAAGATCAATTACAGGTTACGCCTTCAGCATTGGGTCCGGGGTCATCTCTTGGTGCAGCAAGAAGTAGCATACTAGAGCATTATCCTCAGCAGAAGCAGAATATCAAGCTATGTGTGCAGCAGTGTGTGAGGCAGTTTGGTTGCGCAAACTCCTCCAAGATGCAGGGGAAGAATAGACAGAAGCTACAGTTATCAATTGCAATAATCAAAGTTCCATCAAACTAGCCTACAATCCCGTGTTTCATAAAAACACTAAGCACATAGACACTCAATTTCATTTTGTCAGGGAGAAGGTGCAGTCCAAAGAGATTTGTGTTGAATATTGTAATTCTTGTGATAATATGGCTGATATATTTACTAAGCCTCTAGGAAGACTGAAGTTTGATTTGTTTAGGGACATATTAGGTGTGTTTAAGAACCCTTTCTCCATTAAGGGGGAGTGTTAGAATTAATGGAGATTAGGTAATTATTGTTATGTAGTTATGATTGTGCTTTTCTTGGACATTCAGTTCCTATCATTCAGGAATTTGATTTACTATCCATAATTAAGTGTATCTATTTATTATGGGTGTTTAATGTGAAGCTGAAGTGGTGTATTTGCTGGTAGGAGCTCCTGGTGATACGCACTTGTGAGCTCCTCCTGTGTTGTTTGCCAATTCATGTCTTCCATATGAAATTGTTGACAACTTTGTGTAATATATTTTCAAATTGAATATAGGTTAACGGAAAACCAAATCGTAATATGCCTTTATTTAAAGGGAAAATGTTACTTTGTGTAGTATGCTTTTTGAAGTTAAATATAAGTTAATAGAAAAACAAATAGTGATAATTAAGATTATGATAAATTATTTAAAGTTAAACATATATATATATATATATATATATATATATCCTCTTGAATTTACAATTTATTTTTATAAATTCAAAATATGATGATGATGATGATGATGATGATGGTTAATATCCACTGAGACCAAATTGGTCTATCGGACCTATAATTTTCTTAGTTTTTAATTATCTGGCTCCTCGTCTTTCTTGGCAAGATTGGTGTTGTAACTTTCTTTTTTCTCTCTACGGTCTTCCAACTTCCTTTATCTTGCATCTCCTTCATCTCTTCTGGTTCTTGGGACATTGGTGTCTTAGATTCGCAATCCATTGTGTTCGTCCTTTTGAAGGTAGTCGGAGAAGAAGTTTGGTCTAGGAGATCTGCTTTGTTGTTAAATGAAGATTTATTTTGTGCGGTATTCGAATCCTCATCACTGTTGATGCTTGAGGGGTTGTTGAGTTCACTTTTTTGTTGTTGGGCGGGGCTTTCTCCCTGCTTTTCTTGAGAGTTGTTTCTTTCTTGCCCGATTTCTTGTGATTCAGAGTTTTCTCTAGAGTATTCTTCTTTGATGACAGTGTAGTGTTCTTTTTGTGCTCCTTCCCACCATGTAGATCTATGGTGGTTTTTTCTAGCAGAATTTTTCTCGGAGGCTTTTGGGCAATTTTTGGCTAGATGGCCTATCTCAAAGCAAGATCGACATCTGAAGAGAACACTTTCATAATCGAGTTTCTGGTTCCACACATAGTCTTTACTTGTTAGGTTTATTTCAGCTGGGAATCCGGCACTGAAGTCCATTTCCACACAGATGCGTGCATAGGTGGTTCTAGCATATTCCTCTGTTTCTGGGCACCTGTAGTAAAATTCCCCAATTGCATTTCCAATGGCTTTTAACGAGGAGAGGTTCCATAGATGCAAGGGTAGACTTGGAAATCTCACCCAAACTGGTGCTGAGGTTATGACTGCTGTTGATGGATCGAATGATGGATTCCATGGCTTCATGAATAGGCCTGATTTTTCCCAAAACCAAGGACTGGAATCTAGAATACATTGTCTACTTTCAGGATTTTCAAAATCTACTGTAAAGAAACCCCTAGCATAGGGGTAGATATTAATTTCATTAGAAATGACAGGCTTCCATACCTTCGAGATCCAATTGTGGAGAGCTGTCAGCCGCGGCCAAAAACCATTGAACCGACAGATTAGGGCACTTTCGGAAAACTTGAAATCCTCATCGAGTGAGGCCTGGACCACCTGGTCAGTGGGATCTAGGGCTTCACTGACGATATGGGCAGGAGCTTGCCCTCCAGAAGCGGACGGAAATGAGCCAGCAGCTATTTTCGCGAAGCTGGGAGCCATATTTTCCTTGCCTGTAGAACTCAGCCACAGAGAAAAAAAGCAGAAGATAAGATTAGATCTAGATCTAGCCGCAGAAGATTAGATCTAGAACTTAGCCACCAAAAAATTTAAATCTAGATGTAGATCTAGCCGCACAAGATTAGATCTAAAACCCAGCGGCAGAATCTTAGTAAGCTTTTTAATCTGCAAGAAACCCTTAGCATATTTTGATTGCATGGCCCATAAACAGATCTATGGATCTCAACCAGCGCTTGTTTCTAGTCCTGCTGAAGAGGTTACCGTGGCAGAGAAAATAGTCGATCAAAACCCAGCCGCAGCAGATCAGCCATAGAAGAACCACAGATCAGCGGCAGAAGAGCCGCAGAACAAACGTGGGAGCCGTAATTCTAAATCAAAGCCATTTCCGCAGATCCTCAAAAGCAAACTCTGCGAAAAAACTGCTCGACATCGCCAAAGTGGATGCGCAGATCTGGAAAAAAGAAACAATGACGTGCCGATGAAAGCGATAGGATATAAATTAACGGCAGAGCGAAGAAAACCCTCAAAACCCAGCCGCAGCAGATCATCCGCAGAAAAACTGCAGATCAGCGGCAGAAAACTTCCAGAAATGCATTAAAATAACTCAATATAATATATTAAAAATTAGGAATTGTTTAAATGCATTAAAATAATTATATAAAACTTCTCTATTGTAACATTATAACAACGAATTTAAAATTTAAAATTAAATCAATTAAAATAAACATTAAATTCCTGAAAATACTTCAAAATGTGCAAATCTCTAAATTCTATACAAATCTCCTCACTAATGAATGGATTAAACTAGAAATGTCCTAACTAATGAATGGATTAAACTAGAAACTAAGCTAAAATTTTCCAAATAAGTGTGAATACTCAAAAATATCTACCATAAAATCTTCAAATTAGTCGAATCAAATTATGGAGGGGTTTCCAAGCACATACCAGAAACATATATTTTCTGTATTCATGTGTCATTCATCTGCTTAAATACAATAATATAGGGACAATTTGAAGAAAAGAATGATGATTGACTAATGTAGCTCTAAAAGTATATGGTGAATAATTTCTGTTTGATCCAGTGTAGTTATTATTATTGTCGATATTTTAGGGCTTTCGTGAGTGTAATATGTGCTGTAAAAATTTATTGTATATTCATTTTTGTCATTAATTTTTTATATTATTTTTTTAATATTTTAATGTTGATTTGATATGTTTTGATATGGGATTACAACATATCAAGACTTTGTTCTGCATGGATATAAGTTCTCACCGTAAAATCTATTTTGGAAAACAAATGATCTTATAGTTTCCAATGTATCATCCGGCGAAAGAACTTAACCATAAAGTTACTATAAAGTTTTGACACAGCATATTAAGAGGTACAAAGTAACATTTTGTTGTTGGGAATGCGTGGAAAGTTCTCACATACCATATTAGGAGGCATAAAGTAATCTTATAACACCATTTTATTGTTGAAAATAATGTCCACTCGAATGTTATACTGGTAAGATATGAAAGCAAGTAAATAGATTAAAATCAATGTTACGAGGAATGGCTCTATGATGTTGCATATAGTAGTTAATATTGATGGTTTATATTTCACACCATATGAATGTATTAAGATTAATATCATGAGGAATGGTTTTATGATATTGCATTATTTATGGTTTTTATTTCATAAAATAGGAGAGCTTTGAAAAATATATTTTCAATATTATATTTATGGTTTGTTTTTTAGTTTTTTTTAATATATATATATTAAATTTAATATATCAATATCATTTGTTTGAATATGAAACCAATTTCATTCTCTGGTTAGACTATAAATTTAGAAACTTTGCAGTATTTTCTAAATTTTTTTGAGAATTATTTAGTAAATTTCATTTTTGTGATATAATTTGAATCGTGACATGGTTATACAACCAAACTACAATTTATTCCAATTTAACAATCCTATTGCACAATTTTGAAACAATTGCTAGTATAATATATAAATAAAAAGATTACATCCTTGTCAAAATGTATAACCTCAAACATTTTCCGCTATAAATAAAGTTTATCCTTATTTATCTTTTTTAATTTATATTTAGATTTATTTTTTTTAATTTATATTTATAAATATTTTAGTTTTTTCCGCTATAAATAAAGTTTAAATTATCATGAATTTAAGTTTAAAATTAATCGAAATGTATGAAATATTAATAATTCCCATTTAATATGGTTTGAATGCGTTCAATTCGTCATATATCTGCATACTTTTTTATATTTAGGTTCAATTCGTCATATATCAATAAAAACTCGCATGTGAGGCTCACGCAATTGAAAATTATGCCATTCAAATATTGTAACGAGAGACTCCACAATCCTTTTGGGTTCACCTGGACCTTACGACCACCATTTGGCGGAGTCCGCTAAGTTAGCAGACTTTTAATAATTTATGTGGCGAGTTGCGACTGACAGTTTGAATATCCATATTGACGTGGGGAATTGAGAATGAAAATTTGAATATTTGAACGATGACTAAATTTTCATTTTATGTGCACGTATCTACCTCTATGAATTCACTACTCACGTAGTCGATGTCATTGATTAGCGTTATCAAACGATCGTTGATTAGAATGGTTACAATACAAGTAGCTGGACAGTGCTTTCATTTCTCGATTGAGCATGCATTTGTCATCTTCTTAGGTGCAACAGAGTTTATTTGCCGTCCTCCGACACAACTACATGGAAGTGGTCTATCAACGTCACCCATTGCAATATTGCAATATAAAGAGCATACTCTAGAGAGAAGAATTATATATTAATGTTCACAATTAAGTTTAAAGTTTTTGATTTAAAAAAATAAATAAAAAATCTAGAAATTTATATAATTATAACCGTTCAAATTTTTTAAAGGTCACCCACAATGACCTACGCATATTACGCATATTAACCTTCGTTGAGATGATCTAGATCTATTTTAGAATGTTAAAATAATTCGTTGAGATGATCTAGATCTATTTTACAATGTTAAAATAATTCGTTGAGTCGAAACAAATTAACTCAATTACTAGCTATTAAGTAGTCATTAGAGGGATCCCTATGTTTTGAGGAAATTCATCAACAGATCATTGGACAATTATGATCCAGTCACAAACAGAACGGATATACAACTTACAAGTGCTTCTACATGTATAAACATGCAATAAGAGCTCGTCTTTATTAGTCCCTGCCATCTGGCATTCGGCAGGGACTATAGTAATCGATCAGGTCCCTGCTAGCATTAGTTCTTAGTTCTTAGCCCGGCGTTCTTCGCTGTTTATCATAAAGTTTGCAAATGCCCTGTGCGACGATGTGCCAAGATAACCTAAGTTTCATTTCCACCTGACGCTTCGCCATCTTATTTGGCCTCTTCCCGAGGCGGAAGAGGCTCGATCATAGCTTAAATTGCCTTTATGCCCAGTGCATTATCCCTAACTGTCAACGGTCTGGTTTTAATGTTAACATTAATTCCATTAATTCGTATTATCTGCAGGGGTATGCTAAGGTTTCGTAAGGTTTGGTGTTAACCTGCAGGTGTCCGTGGATGCCGGCAGGTGTCATGAACCTGCTCTGCCTCTGTACCGGCTCGTTACGCTCTGCACCGACTCGTTATATATCAGCTTCGCAACCCAAGTATTCATTCATCAACCAACAACAGCAGCTGAGAACCATGGAACGCTTGTAAGCTATTAATTTTTAGACATACCAGGTAATGCTTTCTCTCATTTTCATTCTCACTTGTTTTAGACATCTTCTGTATGGATGCTTTTGTATCAGATGACAAGCTGCACATGAATCAACAGTAAATTTATATCTTATCTTTGTTGCAGGCTCTTTTTTGCAGGCTTCTTTTCGCAGAGGCATTCTCTTCCTATCTTTGTTGCAGGCTCTTTTTGCAGGCTCCTTTTTGCAAGCTTCTTTTCGCAGGTAATACCTGGAAAAGCCTTTTTGCAGGCTTCTTTTCGCAGGTAATACCTGTCCTTTTCCAGCTTCTGTCCTTTTCCTTTTTTCTCATAGTGGTCAGCAAACCAAAATCAAAGCTTCTAATTCAATCTTACATTGTTCCGGCAACTCTAGTGTTGATGTGAGTTTTCTTGTCATCGAATAGCCTAGCCAACCCAATCTGCGATCTTAGGGTTCAGAGAGTCATCCATCAGAATGTTACTGGCTTTGAATGAGCAGAAAATGAAAATTTTCAATTCAGAGTATCTGAATCACTTACCTAATAAAGCTTGATCGAGACTCTTGTTCTCCAAGTACTCAAAGACCAAGAGCGTCACTGCCACCATTTCACCATAGGCAGATAGGCCTGGGACCAGAGAGATGCTGCCCGGCCCACCCACGAAGCTTCCTGTCTCTTTCTTGTGCCCACTCTTTCTTCTGCCCGCACCCTGCCTCTTGCTTGGATTCCTCTGACTTTTGTATACCGCCCATTTAAGCTACAAAAGCACAAAAGCACAAAACCGCTTGTATTCCTGTGAATTTTGTATACCGCCTAATCTTTTGTAGAAGCCTTGAGCTGCGATTCAATGACGGTGGATTTGAAGATGAAACAGGTCTTTTTAAAGGATTCAGTATATACTGCAATGGCATGAACAAGATGAATTAGAGGGAGATAAGAATTGATAACTTCAACAATCAGTTTTGTGCATTCGGTTACATTCTCATTGCCAATAAAGCTTATCCATTACAGAGTTTCATATCAAAACTGGACATGAAAAGAATAGACAAATCCATGTAAATCCTACTGGTTTCGCGATTCAAGGGAACTCAAAGATCTTTCAACACCTGAATCTAAGCAATGGAGGAACGTGAAAAATACTAAAACAAAAGATGCAAAATCAAAATGCAGTTTAGTGACAGAAGTCATACTTCTCCTTGATCTCCTTTCTAAGGAAGGTAAATTCTTAGTAGGCACTAGAGCTGGAAGGCTTGTTTCTTTGTAAATTTTCTGATGGCGATCAGTAGACTTAGGAGAAACACCAGAATTGTGGTTGAAGCTCCACTCTCAGCAGCTTGCACATACATCTATTTCATGAAACAGTAATGAGCTACAAATATAAAATAAGACTTCCAAGAGCCAAACTACATGGTCGTTACCTGAACAAATACCATCATCAAAAGACATATGAGAAATAGTTTGCTTGCAGAAGCCATGGGAGCTGCTGACACACGAATACAAGAAAAGAGAAGCCTTCATTCTCTGCATGGGCACTGTGCCTCTCCTTCCAACACCTGTCGTTGGAAACACTCAGTTAAGAGAAGCCTTCGTTCTTTGCATGGGCACTGTGCCTCTCCTTCCAACACCTGTCGTTGGAAACACTCAGTTTTAATCATATCTTGCAAACGCGTTTCGTGGAGTTCTTCGACGGTTGGAATCGTATGCAACGCTCTGAGTTCTTTAAGATATTATTATTGGGTTATTGTAACATATAATTGATTTTTTGTGATTAATTTCACGTTCATTAACTTAACATGGAGATTGACATGTAAACAATCAAATTACTAAACGAATAAATCAACAGAAGTATTTATATCATGTGACAAAGAAGTATATGCCCATGATAGTCATAGCGTACATACATCTGTTTCATGAAACAGGCGTTTCGTGGAGTTCTTCGACGGTTGGAATCGTATGCAACGCTCTGAGTTCTTTAAGATATTATTATTGGGTTATTGTAACATATAATTGATTTTTTGGCATTGAAGATTCTGTGTCTAGCTCTCAAACTCAAAAAGAGAGGCTGCAATTTTAAAAAAAGCAGTGACTAATATTGCAAGCAATTGCAGGAGTATCGCTCATGCTGAACGACAACCTGCATGTATACCAAATGGTGTATGCTTCTGAGCTGAGATTTGTCAGCCTGTGAAGGATTTCGTGGCACTGAACTCTGTAGTTACCCCTTTGAAGAAGAGAGGCTTGATACCCGCATACGACGCTTTGAGTCTTGTCTGAAAATCCGAAGGCACGTCAACATAAAGCTGCAAAGATACGACTCACAACAAAGCCTCATATAATAATACATTTAGATGGCAGAAGCATTTCATTCTTGTGAAGACGATGAGAAAATATGGTTTAGCCTCGACGCAGATTTTAAGCTTCCTGGTTTACAACATTGTGATACAAAATCTCATTGAAGGTGAGAAAATAATCTTGTATGGAATCCTGTATTTCCCTTGAAGGAGACGGAAGAAGATTCGTGAGCCTAGCCATTTCATGGTTAAGCAAGAGGTAACTCATGATTTGATAAGCAGATGCTTCTCTTAAAACCAATGGCAACGCAACTCGCATCATCAATGAGTGACCAGTGTGACTCCTTTGTTTATACTTCTTTGCTAAGCCCTTCTTTGCTAAGCCCTTGTAGATGGTAAACGCGTCCATGCCCACATGGCTCAGACGGGATTTCAGGCAGACATCTCTATAGAAAACACGCTGCTCAACATGTCCTTGATTAAGCATGCAGATCTCATGTGCCCGGGAGTTAGTAGACCTTAAATGTTAACTTGATGCAGGGACTCGCTGCCTCGCAGCTGCCCTTGTTTATACATGCTTTCAACAAATCAGATATTCTAGCAGTTGCGAAAACATCTTTATTGTTGGATTTATCACTCTTGAAAAAGGTTTTACCTATCTTGGTTTCAAAACGAAGCCAAACACTAATAAACAAGCAATGGCTTATTAACAAATTGGAATGCACACTATCTCACAGGGTTTACAAGGTTCACATATGGCTAATGACTAACTATGTGTAATGACTAACTATGCGTAGGAGATTAATTCTTGTGAAATCCGTGCTACAGAGCATTTTAATTTATTGGATGCATTTATTCTTGTTGCACAGCCAAATTATCCATAAAACAAAGTTATTATGGCGAATTTCATTTGGTCTAGGGCGGTGGGTGGGAAAAAAAATTATTTGATATGGTTAGATGATATTACAAATTTGAAAGATTATTGTGGATGAGGATTAGCAGATATCAATATTTTCGGGTTGGCACTACAGGGAAAGAGTTTCTGAAGATTCATATTTGGATGTGCCATTTGTCATATCATTTTAAAGGAAAAATATATGAACAATATGTCTTCCTTGGAATGGTTTAGGCTTGGACAATTTCCAAAACATAATGACTCATACATTTGGAATAGATTTATGAAGTAAAAACAATGGCTATTGGGAAATATCCATTGGGAGATTGGGATTGGTTCAAAGGTTTTACTGGGGATCCATCCCATCAACAAGATGGGAGGAGACCACATCTTGCCTATCACAATTATCAAATTGTAACTTGAGGAGGACATTTTTCTCATATCTTAGATCTTAGAAGACTATGGTTTGATGCAACTATATCCCATTTTAAAAGCTGTCGGAGGGTTGGTTCTCGGATGCATATGTTGGGAGTGATATATAATGGATTTACAAATGGAGGGGATTTTTTATAGTGATGATGATGATACTCTTAGTTGGAAGGATGTCCTTCAACAAGCACAATTAGTGGTCCCAGAGATATAAAATCATATCACTCTCTCTCTAAAAGGAACTATGTTGGTTCGACTCTGTTTGGTCTTGGAATTTGCCTTTAAAGATTAAAATTTTTTGATGGCTTGTTTGGAAAAAGATTTAGAAATGGAGGGGATTTCTCATAGTGATGGTGATGATAATCTTACTTGGAATGGTGTCCTTCAACAAGGAAAATTAGTGGTCTTAGAGGTATATAGTCATATCACTCTCTCTAAAAGGAACTATGTTGGTGCAAGTGTGTTTGGTCTTGGAATATGCCTTTAAAGATTAAAATTTTTGGATGACTTGTTTGGAAAAACAAGACCCTCACCTGGGAAAACCTGTGTAAGAGAGGTTTTGAAGGTCTTAGGAAATGGTATTTCTATAAAGGTGCCCTCTTAGATCCCTGATTTACAATGTCTAAATGTTAAAGCATGATGGTTTTTCATTTCGATAGAGGAGTGTTGCAAATGGATGTTTCAATGAAGAGAACAATGGACTCTTGCTTCTTTCTTTTTTTTAATTTGGGGCCTGTGGAAGTATACAAATGCTTTTATTTTTAGGAATATCATTTGGACATTTCATGTAGATTATGCACCATATAGAGAATATGGGTGAGAAAACAAGGAAAAACCAAACCAAACAAATCCCTGGTTGGTGTTCCAAATGATCTATTTTCAACTGGTTTTTTTTATGAGATGCTCAATGTGAGCAATTCGGATGAAGTGCCCACAACGAGGTGTCACAGTTACCTAGTACCATTTCTTTCAGAGCAGTGGCGTTGGTATGAACCATAGTTACCAAATTCGAATTTGAATTCGATTCGATACGTAAAAAATTCGACTCTATCAAATTCAATACGGAAAAAATTCGACATTATACATCTTATACATAAATTATTATTTTTTAATTTAAATAAACAATCATTATATGAAAATTCATTAAATCTTTCTCTACCAAGTATATTTATGTTTAATTATTTCTAACGTTAATTTCTCCTATTTAAAATGTTATAGACCCCTTCCCTCTAAACGGCTTAGAAATAATGAAGATCAAAATGCATCAAATTAATTATTATTGCAGACTAGAAAAACATGTAAAAGTAAAATCTAATAATATGAGTAAAATCTAATAATATGAGTTATGCATTTGCAAGTGCAACTAAGGTTTCCATTTTCTATTTTTTATTATTATTTTTTTAATATTGGATTTATCCTTTTTTTTCTATTTTTTCATAAGCCTTATCCATTGTAAACTCAATTTTGTCATTTTATAATTTTTTGTAATATAGAAGTTACTGTTTTTCTATTTTTTTGTATAAAAGTTGTGGATTTGGAAGTTTACCATTTTATATCTTTTATAATTTTTTTCTAATATTGATTTATCATTTTTCTTTTTCTTTTTTATAGTAGTTATCCATTTAACACTTAAATTTTATAATTTTTTCCAATATAGAAGTTATGGTTTTTGTTTGTTTATAAGAGTTACCAATTTGCAAAGAATTTACTATTTTATAATTATTTTTAAGATCTAAGTTATCCTTTTTTTTTTTGCAATTTGCCACTATATAGAAATTACTAACTAGTTATCCATTTAACACTGAAATTTCTCCATTTATAATGTTTTCAAATATAGAAATTAGGTTTTTTGTTTTTTATAAAAGAGGTACCAATTTGCAACCAATTTATTATTTCATAAATTTTGTTAAGATAGAAGTTATATTTTTTTGCAATTATATAGAAATTACTAACTCACCTGTTATTTAAAACAATTGAGTAACATGATGCCTCTATGTATAGGAGCTATTTATATTATTTAATATCAATGGCAATATTGATTCATTTTTAATAAAATTAATTATTTAATAAAAATTTTACATTTTAGTATCAGCAATTTGTTTTGGATTATACCATATTATGTCCTAGAACAATTTGTAAATAATATATAATGAAATACCAAAATCAAACTAAGATTAAAATAATCAATTTTCTAACCAAATTGCTAACAATAT
Source organism: Pinus tabuliformis (assembly GCA_031772625.1). NCBI lineage: Eukaryota > Viridiplantae > Streptophyta > Pinopsida > Pinales > Pinaceae > Pinus > Pinus tabuliformis. The sequence continues at coordinate 89,823,034 of CM062810.1, read as the reverse complement.
TTAACATTTTATAGAGAAATTTGATAGAAATTGTCTTTTCTTTTTTATAATATAAGAATTATTGTTTTTTATAAAAATTATTGTTTATCTTTTTCCAGTTTTGTGATTATCCTCGTATAAAAAAGTACCAGTATAAAAATATTATAAAAACTAAAAAAATTAGGATTAAAGCTAAAGGATCGCTGCATTATTTTTATAAAATTTCAATTCTCAAATTTCCACGGGTAATTGAAAAACTCGATTTACTTACTCTATGATTTTATTCAGCAACAATTTGTCAACGTTCCTATCCATGGTTACACAGAGCCCGAGCTTCATTGTTCTACACAGCAGGAGCAGCACAGTGGACGCTGGACATAAGCTGATAAAAAGCTTTGACCAAAATCATTCACTGCTGACCCGTACAGAATTGGAAACTGACGAATTATTCACCATACCGAAATGAATCAACGAATTTCCAAATTTTTTTTGCCAGTACAGCCGAACTTGGTAACTATGGTATGAACAGAAAAGCAAAGGTGGCTGTACTATGCGGGCTTTTATACCATGCTGAAAGACTTAATATTGATCCTATTCATATCTTTGACGATTCTTGGATCTTCATTGATTAGATCAATGGCAAGTCCTCCTTGGCCTCCCTTGTCTGTCCAACTAGATGCTCAGGATTAAAGTATTGAAGACTTCATTTCATAATATATCTTTTCAACGTGTTTACAGGGAAAATAGATGCTCTTTCTAGAGAGGGCCTCACTTCGATGTCTCTACCAACATTCCAAGCCACGGTTTGTTGCGGAATGTTGAGTCATTTCTATCAATATGAATTTTTTTTTAATCATTCCTAGCTTTCATGTTGCAGGTTTTTTAACGGAATGGAACTTGTTGGGAATTTCTGATAATTCCAAACAAAACTGACCAAAACAGAACAATATTTTGTTTTAACACAGCGGAAATAAAAATCGTTTGCGGAATATGGTGTTTCAGCAACGCAGTTTCGTCAATTACTGAATGCAATGTTTCAGCAACACTGAAACTGGTGTTTGAGCAACACTCTGTTTTGACGTCTCGTAAAAAAAAAAATATTTTATTACTGTTTCTGCATTGTTGTACATTACAGAGAGCAAAATACTCTGTCTCCTCTGAAAATCAACACACTGTTTTTTGCACTGATGTGTCTGCACTTTGCACTGGTGTGTCTGCACTCATATGCATCTACAAAACACTTTGTTTCTACTCAAAATTAACGCTACTGTAACACTCTGTTTCTTTCTTGAAAAATTTTACACTGCTGTGTGTAAATTTTTCATTCTTTCATACGTGCTGCTGCGTATTACAAAAAAAACTTCTGCACTACTGTGTATTACAAAGAAAACTCTCTATCAATCTTTTCTACATCGCTGTGTCTGTGTTTTATAGTGCGGGAAGCGGTCATAACTCATCCACCAACCGCTGTAACTTGCTGATGAAGTCTCTACTACAATCTGCTGCTCATAATGAACAAATCTGATCTTTTGTTGTATTTCTTGAGTCAATGGTGTTGAAACCCATGGCTGATAAATGCTGCGTCGGCTCGAGGCTGGTTCTTTTTACTTTCGGCCATTCTGCTCTTTAATGCGGTTGTTTAGAAGTAATGGTGCAGCGCTGGATCTGATCTTCCTCCTTCAGGAACACAAAAACAATTAAAGGGTGAAAAGATAGTAATGGCGGTGGCCTTTTTTTAAAGTAAAATCGTTGCTGCTGTTCAACTGTTCACTGCTGTTGAAATTATAATTTCAACCGCACTGCTAAACAAGTAGTTTTGCTACTATCCACAAATTTTCTTTCTAGTTTATGTATAATCAGTAAATAAATGTTACAAACTAAGTATAATTTACAATATATGTTACAAACTAAGTATAATTTACACGAGAGTTTTGTTTCATTTAGATGGATATGTAATGATAAATCCTCTTATCAACTGAAGGTGTGTTCTGCTTGTTATGATTCTAAACATGTAAGAGATGCTACGTGAACCGTGAACATCTGAACTTATTTAACTTGTTTTCCTATTTTAATAGGATAACCTGTGTTTTTTCTTCCCTGAAAACATGCTTCTTTCATGTGAAATCCCTGGAAAAATGCTTCTTTCATGTGAATTCCCCGAGAAAAATGCTTCTTTCATGTCAAATTAAGCATGAATTTCGTCCAATCATTTTCGATTCACCTCAATGTTACCGCCTTTTTTTGAAAGCAGAGCCCGTCAATCAAAACTCGCATGTGAGGGTCATGCAATTGAAAATAGCGAAATGTTGTAACAACCGACTATCCGATCCTTTTGTTGAAATATTATTTTCAACTGCAGGGCTTGTCCTTTGCCATACTCCTGTACTGATGAATCAACAGCCATACCTCTACATTGATGAAACTGCCATTAAACAGTCGCAGCTCCAGTCTTTTCCTGAATCAGCCATTACACAGCAATTTATTACGGAATGGTGGTCACTCACGAAATGATGGTAATTTATTGCTGTAGTTGGTAAATGTAGGTAGGATTTTTAATTTTATTTTATTTTAATTCACAGGTATAGTTTTGCTTTTACGGCAAGTAAAAAAAAACGTGAAGTTCAGTTTTCTGTTGAATCTGAAAAATGTAATGTAGACACAACAGTGTGTTAGTTTTTTTTTTTTGGAACAGAGACAGAGCTCTCTTTGTAATGCACAGCAGTGCAGAAGTTTTTTTTGTATCCAGCAGCGTGAATGTATGAATGTAATTTACACACAGCAGTGTAAAATGTTTCAAGGAAAAAACAGCGTGTTACAGCAGCGTGTTACAGCAGCGTTCTGAGCTGAAACAGAGTGTTACAGCAACATTAGTTCTGACCAGAAACAGAGTGTTTTGTAAATGCACAGGAGTGCAGTCACAGCAATGCAGAGTGCAGACACAGCAGTGAAAAACAGCCTGTTGATTTTTCAGAGGAGACAGAGTATTTTGTTTTCTGTAATGTACAGCAGTGCAGACACAGTAATGTATTTTCTGTTTACAGCTTGAAGTCTTTTTTAAGTTTTGAACTGTCTTTAAAGTAGCCTTGTAGAAATCCCTCTGTTAGAGGAAGTATTATACATGAATACAACTACCCTTTTGCTGTGCACTGTTGAAATTCAGTTTTCAGAAAATATTTTTTTTGCGTTGCTGCAACACCAGTTACAGCGTTGCTGCAACACCAAACTACGTTGCTGCAACACCAGGGCAGAGAACGATTTTTTTTCTGTTTTTCTGAGTTTTTTGTGTTAAAACAGAGCATTTTTGTTGTCTGTCTGTTATTTTCAACTGCAGGGCTTGTCCTTTGCCATACTCCTGTACTGATGAATCAACAGCCATACCTCTACATTGATGAAACTGCCATTAAACAACCGCAGCTCCAGTCTTTTCCTGAATCGGCCATTACACAACAATTTATTACGGAATGGTGGTCACTCACGAAATGATGGTAATTTATTGCTGTAGTTGGTAAATGTAGGTAGGATTTTTAATTTTATTTTATTTTAATTCACAGGTATAGTTTTGCTTTTACGGCAAGTAAAAAAAAACGTGAAGTTCAGTTTTCTGTTGAATCTGAAAAATGTAATGTAGACACAACAGTGTGTTAGTTTATTTTTTTGAAACAGAGACAGAGCTCTCTTTGTAATGCACAGCAGTGCAGAAGTTTTTTTGTATCCAGCAGCGTGAATGTATGAATGTAATTTACACACAACAGTGTAAAATGTTTCAAGGAAAAAACAACGTGTTACAACAGCGTGTTACAGCAGCGTTCTGAGTTGAAACAGAGTGTTACAGCAACATTAGTTCTGACCAGAAACAGAGTGTTTTGTAGATGCACAGGAGTGCAGTCACAGCAATGCAGAGTGCAGACACAGCAGTGAAAAACAGCCTGTTGATTTTTCAGAGGAGACAGAGTATTTTGTTTTCTATAATGTACAGCAGTGCAGACACAGTAATGTATTTTCTGTTTACAGCTTGAAGTCTTTTTTAAGTTTTGAACTGTCTTTAAAGTAGCCTTGTAGAAATCCCTCTGTTAGAGGAAGTATTATACATGAATACAACTACCCTTTTGCTGTGCACTATTGAAATTCAGTTTTCAGAAAATATTTTTTTTGCGTTGCTGCAACACTAGGGCAGAGAACGATTTTTTTTCTGTTTTTCTGAGTTTTTTGTGTTAAAACAGAGTATAAAAACAGAGCATTTTTGTTGTCTGTCTGTTATGGAATTTTTATAAATTCCCAACATGGTATCAGAGCTAGTCCAGGCTCTTTGAAGTGTCAAAGAAGCTGAAGGAAGGGTTTATTGCTGTAGCAACTTCACCAGCAGAGTGAAGAGAGTCAGTGAATTTTTTTTACACAGTCAAGTATTGAAAGAATGGCTAGCACCAGCACTAGTATGGGTATGTTTAACACCCAGCTCCCACAGTTTAATGGGAAAAACTATGACTACTGGGCCATAACCATGAGAGCTGTGTTTATCTCTCAAGATTTATGGGAATTAGTTGAATCTGGGTTTGCAGAACCAGCAGATGAAAATCAATTTAACAACTTAAAGATCTGCTGAAGAGCAATAGGAAGAAGGATGCAAAAGCCATTGTATTGTTGTATCAAGCAGTGGACCAGAGTGTATTTCCAAGAATAGCAGCAGCTAAGACATCCAATGAAGCATGGCAAACTCTCAAGACAGCCTATCAAGGCATGGAGAGAGTGAAGACAGCAAAACTACAATTGCTGAGGAAGGATTTTGAGAATCTGAACATGAAGGAGTCAGACAACATTGACTCATTCTTCACACATGTGATTGGTCTGATCACACAAATGAGGACTCATGGAGAAACCATTGAAGAAAGGAGGATTGTGGAGAAAATATTGAGGGTCTTACCCTCAAAGTTTGATGCGATTGTCACCACCATTGAAGAGACAAAGGATCTCTCAAACTTTTCAGTTGATGAACTACATGCATCACTGATAACACATGAGCAGAGGTTGAGTAGAAATGAAAACTCATCTCTAGAGCAAGCCTTCAAGACCCAGATGTCTTTTGGAAGAGGAAGAGGTCAAGGCAGAGGAAACAAGAGAGGAAGAGGCAGAAGCCAGAACAGAGGTGGAAGGAACAGCCCAGCAAATGCTCAAGGAAGAGGCAGCAATCCAAATCAGAACCAAGGCCAAGGCAACAGCCAGCAAAGAGGACAACATCATGCTCAAGGACAAAGGTATGAAAAATCCAATGTCCAATGCTATTATTGTAAAAAATATGGGCATTATGCCAGTGAATGTAAAAAGAAGCAGCATGATATGATCAATAGATCTAATGCAAACATTACTAGTGAAAATATCAGCCAAAATAATGTGCTGTTAGCTTGTAATATGGCTGAAACAAACAGTGAAGACATATGGTTTTTAGACTCAGGTTGCAGCAACCATATGACAGGAAACATAGCCTTCTTTTCTGCCCTAGATAAAAATGTGAAATCAGAAGTCACACTAGGAACTGATAGCAAAATTTCTGTTATGGGAAAAGGAGAAGTTAAAATATTTACAAAGCAAGGAGAAAAGAAAACCATAGCAGATGTCTACTATGTCCCTGGAATGAGGTGTAACCTCTTGAGTATTGGACAACTTGTCCATAAGGGGTACAATGTTTTCTTTAAGAATGATGTATGCACCATCATGGACAGAGCACCCAGCAAGCGATGCATTGCTGAAGTGAAGATGACAAGGAACAGAATGTTCCCTCTTAGAATAAGAGCAGATTTGAAAAATAAAGAAGAAATTGCAGCAGTGACACAAGAGGCTTTCCAAAGCGTGCCAAAGGATGAAAATTGGTTGTGGCACTTGAGATTTGGACATCTCAATTTTGGAGGTCTAAACTTGTTAAGCAGAAAAGGAATGGTAAGAGGATTGCCATTGATAGAGAAACCGGACAGCCTTTGTGAAGGTTGCATTTTGGGGAAACAACATAGAGAAAGTTTTCCATCAGGTAAAAGCATAAGGGCAAAGGCACCCTTAGAGATCATCCACTCAGATTTATGTGGACCGATGCAAGCTCCATCATTAGCAGGCAGCCAATATTTCCTAACATTTATTGATGACTTCACAAGAAAAACTTGGGTATATTTCCTTAAGAACAAAAGTGAAGTGTTTGAGAAATTTCGAAATTTCAAAGCACTTGTGGAGAACCAAAGCGGGCTGCATATAAAAGTTTTGAGAAATGACAGAGGAGGTGAGTATATCTCCAAGGAATTCCTACGATTTTGTAGAGAAAATGGAATTCACAAACAGTTTACAGCTAGGTACACCCCACAGCAAAATGGAGTTGCTGAAAGGAAGAATCGGACCATCATGGATATGGCAAGGAGCATGTTGAAGGCAAAGCATTTGCCAAATGATTATTGGGCTGAATCTGTAAATTTTGCAGTGTATATTTTGAACAGGTGTCCTACAAAAGCAGTGTTGAACAAAGTGCCGGAAGAAGCATGGAGTGGGAGAAAGCAAGGTGTCACCCACTTGAAAGTTTTTGGATGTGTGGCCTATGCACACATACCAGATCAACTAAGGAGGAAGTTGGACAGCAAAGGGGAGAAATGTATCTTCATTGGATACAGTGAGGAATCCAAAGCTTACAGGTTGTATATCCCATCTACCAAGAAATTTTTTGTCAGCAGAGATGTTCAATTCATTGAGGAGGAAGCTTGGGATGGAAGCATAGAGAAAACAGTGAATGTTAAAAACTGTTTGTCTCATGATGAAGATGATGAGGAGGTGGCTGAAATGCATCCCCAAACAGCAGCGCCAACACAAGGACAGCAAGAGACACCCTTGAGAAGAAATGAAAGTGCTTCTTCAAGCACACCACAAGGAGGAAATTCAAGTGCTTCTTCAAGCACTTATACACCGAATGAAAGAGGTAAGAAGTTCAGAAATTTAAATGAAATTTATGAACAAGAAGCAGCAAATGAAGGTATGAATTCTTTATTTGCTTTATATTGTCATGTTGAAGACCCTATTCATTTCAAAGATGCAATTAAAGATAAGAAATGGATAGAAGCTATGGATGAGGAGATGAATGCCATAGAGAGAAACAAAACATGGGATTTGGTTGAGCTACCAAAAGGCAAAGAAGTCATTGGAGTGAAATGGGTTTACAAGACCAAGAGCAATGCTGAAGGTAAAATAGAAAGACACAAGGCAAGGCTGGTTGTCAAAGGGTACAAGCAGCAATATGGGAGAGATTATGAGGAGACTTTCGCACCGGTTGCAAGAATGGAAACCGTGAGAGCAGTGCTGTCCATAGCAGCTCAAAACAAGTGGAAAGTTTACCAAATGGATGTGAAGTCAGCATTCCTAAATGGAGTGTTAAAGGAAGAGGTTTACATTGAACAACCTCTAGGCTATGAGAAGAAAGGTGAAGAGCACAAAGTGTGCAGATTGAAGAAAGCTCTTTATGGGCTGAAGCAAGCGCCAAGAGCATGGTACAGCAAGATAGATTCCTATCTATTGGATAATGAATTTGACAAGTGTGAAGGAGAACCCACCGTCTACATCAAAGAAAAAGATGGTAAAATTTTAATTGTTGTCTTATATGTTGATGATGTTATTTTCACAGGTAATGATGATCAGCTCATTGAGAATTTTAAATCAGTCATGAAAGAGGAATTTGAAATGACTGACATGGGTTTCTTGAGATACTTCTTAGGCATAGAAGTAGATCAAAATGAAAAAGGAATTTTTATCTCACAAGCTAGATATGTAAATCAAGTGTTGGGCAGATTTAACATGCAAGAATGCAAAGCAGCGATCACTCCCACAGTAATGGGATTAAAACTCAGCAGAGAGGACAGCAGCAAGGATTTTGATCCTAGTTTGTACAAGAGTATTGTTGGTAGCCTTATGTATTTAACGGCTACTAGGCCTGACATTATGTTTGTTGTTAGTTTAATTTCCATATTCATGGAGAGGCCGAAGGAAGCACATTGGCAGGCAGCAAAAAGAATTCTGAGGTATGTCAAAGGTACCAAAAGGTTTGGAATTTTATATACTACTTCAGAATGTTCAAATTTAGTTGGATACACTGATAGTGATTGGGCTGGAAGTGTAGATGATCAGAAAAGCACTTCCGGTTATGTTTTTCATATGGGTTCAGGAGCCATTTCATGGGCTTCCAAGAAACAACCAATTGTGGCATTGTCTACAGCAGAAGCAGAGTACGTGGCAGCTACAGCAGCAGCATGTCAAGCAGTTTGGATGAGAAGGATGTTAAGGAGCTTAGGCCAAGAACAGGTAAAAGGAACTGTGATTTATTGTGACAACAGTTCTGCTATTGCATTATCCAAAAATTATGTGTTTCATAAGAGAACGAAACACATTGACACAAGGTTTCATTATATCAGAGAGTTGGTAAATAATGGAGAAATTGTCTTAGTACATTGCAAAACTCAGGAGCAGGTTGCAGACATTCTAACCAAGCCTTTGGGACAGAAAAGTTTTGAATTTTTGAGGAAATGTCTGGGTATGACTGATAACCCAGCAGTTGAAACTAAAGGGGAGTGTTGAAATATTATTTTCAACTGCAGGGCTTGTCCTTTGCCATACTCCTGTACTGATGAATCAACAGCCATACCTCTACATTGATGAAACTGCCATTAAACAGCCGCAGCTCCAGTCTTTTCCTGAATCAGCCATTACACAGCAATTTATTACGGAATGGTGGTCACTCACGAAATGATGGTAATTTATTGCTGTAGTTGGTAAATGTAGGTAGGATTTTTAATTTTATTTTATTTTAATTCACAGGTATAGTTTTGCTTTTACGGCAAGTAAAAAAAACGTGAAGTTCAGTTTTCTGTTGAATCTGAAAAATGTAATGTAGACACAGCAGTGTGTTAGTTTTTTTTTTGAAACAGAGACAGAGCTCTCTTTGTAATGCACAACAGTGCAGAAGTTTTTTTTGTATCCAGCAGCGTGAATGTATGAATGTAATTTACACACAGCAGTGTAAAATGTTTCAAGGAAAAAACAACGTGTTACAGCAGCGTTCTGAGCTGAAACAGAGTGTTACAACAACATTAGTTCTGACCAGAAACAGAGTGTTTTGTAGATGCACAGGAGTGCAGTCACAGCAATGCAGAGTGCAGACACAGCAGTGAAAAACAACCTGTTGATTTTTCAGAGGAGACAGAGTATTTTGTTTTCTGTAATGTACAGCAGTGCAGACACAGTAATGTATTTTTTGTTTACAGCTTGAAGTCTTTTTTAAGTTTTGAACTGTCTTTAAAGTAGCCTTGTAGAAATCCCTCTGTTAGAGGAAGTATTATACATGAATACAACTACCCTTTTGCTGTGCACTGTTGAAATTCAGTTTTCAGAAAATATTTTTTTTGCGTTGCTGCAACACCAGGGCAGAGAACGATTTTTTTTCTGTTTTTCTGAGTTTTCTGTGTTAAAACAGAGTATAAAAACAGAGCATTTTTTTTGTCTGTCTGTTATGGAATTTTTATAAATTCCCAACACTTTTTGGTTCACCTGGAATTTAATGCCTTTTAGAAAACAGAGCCCTCGTTATCAGACTTTTAATCATTTATGTGCGTACTGAAGGTCTGGATAGTTCCACGACTAAGATGAATAATTTACGTGCGGAATTGAGTCTGAAAGTTTTGAATATTTGGACGGTGATTAAACTTTCATTTCATGTGCATGTATCTATCTCTATAAATTCCCTACTCACGCAATAGATTTCATTCCATTTCGATTGCAGCATTATCAAACGATCGTTAGAATCGTTGCAATGGCCCTCAATATCCCCTCTTGCTTCCCCCTCCTCTTCCTCGTAGTTTTTCTGATGGCAACGGAGAGCATCAATGGAGATCCAGATGCGTTGCAGGATTTCTGTGTGGCTGACGCCAAGTCTTCTGTATTTATGAACGGGTTGCCTTGCCTTAAACCCAATGAAGCTTCTCCTAAACACTTCATGACATCGGCTCTGCGCACGCCAGGGAACACATCAGCCAATCCACTGGGAGCCAGCATCGTTGCGGCTAATACACAGAACATGCCAGGCCTCAACACGCTCGGAATACTCATGGCTCGCATAAACATGGCTGTGGGAGGGGTAGTACCTCCTCATATCCATCCTAGAGCCAGTGAAGTACTGTACGTAATGGAAGGGAAACTCTTCGTTGGTTTCGTAGGTTCAGATACCAACAAACTCTTCTCTCATAATCTGGAAGCTGACGATGTGTTTGTGTTCCCCAAGGGAACACTACACTTCATTCAAAACATTGGAGAGAAGCCCGCAATTACGATCAACTTACTCAATAGTCAAAATCCGGGTATTCTTAACATCCCGTTGGCCACTTTCGCTTCCAGTCCCGCCGTTCCCCAGGAAGTGCTGGCCAAGTCATTCGCCATCAGTTCACAGGAGGTGGAGCAGATCAGAAAGCTCCTTGGAGGCAACTGAAGCAGTGATATATAACAATAAGAATAATAATCGCACTGTGCCGTGTAGGTTGGTGTGGGATCATATGATTATTTTCGTTGGGATAAGACGTTTGAATTATGCATCTGAATTATGCGTTTGAATACAGAAATTAGCTGACAAACATGTAACGCCTGACGCCTTTACCATGAATCATTTAATGTCTCATTTGATTTAATAAACCAGCAATTATTACAATGGGTGGAAAGAAAACGGATAGGTTTGTTAAATTGGAAAAGTTATAAGAGAAATGTATGTGTAGACTTTTTTTTTTTAATTTTTGTCCTTTAGAAATTATAGTACGTTATATTGGGCATATTACACATTAACTATTTATTAAAAACATATTGAGCATTAAAAAATGGGATTCATTGCATCATATTTCATTATAATATGAATCTATACTATCATAGATGATTATGCAATAATATTTTGAAATTAACATTTAGCAAGAAATTTCAATTAATCCACCTGAAGAATTCAAGGGGTTTTTTCAACATGTCATTCCATTATTTGGTTCTATCTAGAATTTTACCTTAGATCTTGTGTTTGACGACAATATAAGAATTTGTTTTTCAATTTGATATAATAGAAATATTTTGGACTAGTGTTTGAGAGGCTCCATGATCTTAATGGCAAAGCAAACAAGTTTAACAACATAAAATGAAATATACAAAGAAAACATGGATAATAGCTACAAATAGAGCCACGAATGCTGATAGGTAGGCTATATAAACTTTAAATGGGTAAACATACATATTTTGGAATTATTTAACAAGCATCTTGTCTAAATATAAGTTACTGTAACCTCAATATCTATATAATCAAATTTCTAGGTTTTTTCCGAGTGGATGATAACATGAATAGATAAACAAGTAAACATTTAATTTATAAATATATAAACTGGAGAGCGAAAAAAATTTGAATTGAACTAAAAGGCACTTTTAGCTCTATTACCACTAGTGGAAAAAATTACTCACAACTAGAATTATACTTGTAATAGTGAATCAATGTACAAGAGAAGCGTTTAGCGGTCTAAAGGGTTTTGATATACACGTCAAAGCCATTATGAAAACCCAATTTAATTTCATAGGATATCCCACATAATCATATGTATAATGACCATTTCCCTTTACATTATCTTAAATTCAATTCCGATGTTTGTAATATAGCTTGGTATGGGAAGTGATAGGAACTCTTTTTATGTAGTAATTTTGTTACTTCTTTTTGTAGATACAAGGTCATGGAAAGGGTTATGGGAAAGAATTGTAGGTATTTTTCAAATAATAGAAATTTTAATAAGCTTATCATCATTTTTGTAATGATGATAATTTTAATTTATGATATTTGGGTTTTATTAGTATATTGACATTTGATATAAAAAAAAAAAAGAAAAAGAAAAAACTTATCATGGAAATTCTTTAATCTTTTAGTTTTAGTTAATTTGACAACTTTATCTTCTCATTTTTGTTAATTTGACAATTCCTGCTTAATTTAAGGTTACAAATTTATTATTCCAATATTTTTCTAGTGTAACCGTTAAAGTATTTTCTTTCTAAATACTATTAATTGTTACCAAACTATTAGAAACTGAAAAATTACTTTTAGCATTTTCAAAAGATGCTGATGTTAGTTTATGATTGTTCTGGTGGTGTTAGTTTATAATCGCTCTGGTTATGATCAACTAATCTGAGTCCAATAACAACAAAAAGAGAGCCATTATGATACTTGAATATATATCAGACATACTTATGAGCGTAAACTAAATCCCAATCAACTATATACAGTAATGCCTGCCTATGTTACCAGTTGATGCAAGCTTTATTTCCATTGGGAAATATGGAACGATCATTAGATTTGACGATAAACAAGAGTTAATGGTAGTAAATTTTGTTATAGTGGTTTTTATTTTTTTGTGTGAAGCATTCCCTTGTTTTTGGTAAAGGCTAATTTCATTTTCCATGAGATTTTATACTGATTTTAAGGAAAGTATAAAAAATTAATGAAACTTCACTTGTAAATTCTACTGCTCCGATGCAAAGGCCTGCTCGAGCAAGTTTAGCGTGGCATACAACCTATAGTTATCCAAATTTGGATGGCTTGATGAGAAGTCCGGATCTTCATTTCATAAATACCCATTCATGTTCCAACACTTATTCAATCTTGAACTCTGTTTGCGGCTCGCAATTAGTCTCCTTTTCGTTTTAGAGCTACCACAACATGCATACCTGGTTCCATGATCTGCACATTGATATTTATTATGTCTTATTTTGTGGCTACACTAATAGCTTTTTTTAAGCAAATCCTATTATCAACCTTGTTGGTGCATGTAAACTTACTTTCTCTCCTCAATTACTACATCTAACCTATTTGAAAACCTATGAAACAAACTGTTGTAATGCTTTTTGCTGCGATAGGGATATCCTCCAAAAACTACAGATGGATTCAAATATTTTGAAAATCAAGGCGACCCTTTTTCTTAGTGTAAGTGGTTTTCTTCTACATGTTTATTTGTATATACAACGCTTAAGTGAGAATTAAATCTCTAGGTGGAATTAGAATTCTAAAAATATTAGTCATTTCATACAAAGATATGTAAATCTGCAGTTTTCTTAGCTTCTCCTCTTACATTTACTGTGTTCATGAGATATTAACCTCGATTAAGGTAATCTTTGCTTATATAATCACTAGGTAAGATATATTTTGTCAACGTTGCCACAATGTTAGACTAATAAACAATCCAATTCATGGTTTTTAACTACCAATACGTTTGGAGAGACACAACATTAATAGCAGAAAATTGTTTAAGGTGGAAAATGGAGGGTAAAAACGATACTATGCATGTGGTGTCTATATCATTCCTATGGAGGGGTAGCAAATTGAAATATATTGGAATGGTGGTGTTGGATCTAATAACAAAGCTGAGGTTATGGCACTGGAGTTAAAAATAATGGAGAAATGGTTATATGGTTGTAACGTATCTCTTTAGTTTAGGATTAGTTCCTAGAGTTTAGGAGGTTGTTTACAACTACCTATTTTTCAGTGATGTATTTAATATTGTAATATTCATTTGATGTAATGTAGAGTGAACGAGAGTGAGAGTCTCCTCTTTGTTTGAGTGCAGTCTCCCAGGTGCCGTACACACCTGTGAGCTGCAACTCCTTCATTTAATTCAAAGTGTGATTTTTATCTTGGTATCAGAGCTTAGGATAGAGATAGCCTCATTTTTTTTTAGGGATGTATCATTAGTTACATTTCTGTAGTGGTAGGAGTGCATGTAAATGTATTTGTGTGATCAGGTGGAACTGCAGTAACACCTGGAGCGAAGGGTCTCAGATGACTGATCATCTCTGAGCCGGAGAAAAGGTTGAGCAATTGGCACGGATTTTTTGAAGACAGTCGCACCAATCCAGAACAAAACAGATTGGCGCTAGTTTGGGGTTGATAAGCGCGCCACTTTCCGTGGACACCGTGAATTTTTCTTTCCTGCAATTGGCGCGGATTTGTAGCTGTTCAGAGCGCCACAGAGCCAACCTTTTCTCTCTGGAAATCTGCAATTTTTTGTTGCAGATCGGAGTTGCCCGGTGGTGGCACGTGGAGATTTCTGCTCGGTGGCAGCAGATTTGATTTGCCCGGTGGTGGCGAATTGAGGTTCCTTGATCCACTTGGATCGGACCTGCCCGGTGGTGGCGAATTGGGGTTCCGTGATCCGCTCAGAGGTAGCAGATCGGACCTACCCGGTGGTGGCGAATCAGAGCTCTGTGATCTGCTCGGTGGAAGCAGATTGGTGTTTTGCCTGGTGGTGGCGCAGTGCAGCTCCTTGATCTGTTCGATGGAAGCAGATCGTCTTTGCCTGGTGGTGGCGTGTTGGAGCTTGCTTGTTGATCTATTCGGTGGTAGCAGATCGGTTTTGCCCAGTGGTGGCACAGTGAAGTCCCTGATCTGTTCGGTGGCAGTAGATCGGACTTGCCCGGTGGTGGCACAGTGAAGTTCCTGATCTGTTCAGTGGAAGCAGATCGGACTTGCCCGGTGGTGGCCGATTGGAGTGTTCAGTTGGGCAAAAATGAACAACAGCATAGAATCATACCTCCACGAGTCTGGCAAACTCGATGGAACGAATTTCTCCAACTGGAAATTCAAAATGCAAACTTTGCTGGAGAGCGTAAATGCATGGGCGATCGTTGAAGGAAATGAGCCAAGATCTAGAACAGCGACCCAAGAACAAGACTAGGATAAAAGAGAAACGAAAGCAAAAGTTATACTGAAGATGTCCGTTAAGGACAATATTATCCCACATATCAGAGATTCCAAGTCAGCTGCTAATCTATGGACAATGATCAAGAACCTGTACGAGACTCAGAATACAAATCGTGTTCTGGCACTCAAGGGAAAATTGTTTGCATTGAAGATGGACGAGAATGAGTTCGTTGGTGGATTCATGGCCAGAGTCAAGGATCTGAGAGACAAACTGGGAGCTATTGGAGAAAAAGTGTCTGACTCAGATCTAGTTACACTCACATTGAATAGAATGACGGATGAATATCAGACATTCATCACAGGACTGTCAGCGAGGGAGAAAACCCCTTCATTTGATGAGCTGACAACGATTCTGCTCCAGGAGGAGGAGCGAAGACAGAATCTGAAAACTCAGAGCAATGACCTAGCTCTGATGGCGAAGAGGCGACAGTACAGAGGAAAGCAGCACCAGCACCAACATCAACACCAGCAACCGCAGCAGCAGCAGCAGAAGGGGGCCAGCTCTTTTCAAAAGAGACCATTCAGAGGTATGACTGATAATTATGTTAAGAGATGTTTTTATTGTGGGAAACCTGGTCATCAGATTAAAGAATGCTATAAGAGGCAGGCGGATGAAAGAAAAGGCAAACAGAGGAAACATCAGGGCTGTTTTGCTGGAGAAGAGGAGGACCACAGCCATGATCTTCGACTATTCACAATCGATTGTGCTCTTTCAACATCAAAGGGAGATGAGGACGACATATGGTATGTCGACTTTGGCACATCCTCACACATGACTTTT
Source organism: Pinus tabuliformis (assembly GCA_031772625.1). NCBI lineage: Eukaryota > Viridiplantae > Streptophyta > Pinopsida > Pinales > Pinaceae > Pinus > Pinus tabuliformis. Next base: position 89,807,507 of record CM062810.1, on the reverse strand, counting down.
AAGAAGGACTGTTTTGAATCGCTTGAAGAATCTGCATGTGGATCAAAAATTTATCTAGGAGATGACAGTGGGTATGAGATCAAAGGGTGTGGAGATATTCCTGTGAAGCTACCTAGTGGTGACATTAAACATCTTAAAAATTTATTATATGTTCCAGGAATTAAGAAAAACTTGATCTCTGTCTCAATGATTACAGACCAGGACATGCAGGTGCAATTCTTTAAGAATGGTTGTGTCATTAAGGATAGCCAGATGGAAACAGTTGCAACAGGAGTGCGCGTGGGGAATTTGTACAGATTGGATGCAAAGAGTATGCCACAACAAGCAATGGTTGCAGCTGGATCATCAGTCGAAAATCTCTAGCATCAGAGATTTGGACATCTCAATTTGCAAGACCTCATCTTACTTCAGAAGAAAGGTATGGTCGATGGACTCCCTGTTTTTCATAATGTCAAGCTGGAATGTGATGGATGTGCATTAGGGAAAATGCATAGAGAAGAGTTCCCTTTGCATGTCAACAGAAAGGAAAGAGACATCCTAGAACTAGTGCATACAGATATTTGTGGACCTATGCAAACTAGGTCCTTAGGAGGTGCATATTATTTTCTGCTGTTTACAGATGACTGCACTAGGTTTTCATGGGTGTATTTTTTAAGTAAAAAGAGTCAAGCTTTTTGGTACTTTAAAGAGTTTAAATCTATGATAGAGAAACAAACAAGAAAAAGGATAAAGATTCTCCGCTCGGACCAAGGGGGAGAATACAGGTTAGGAGAGTTCATGAACTTCTGCAAGCAGCATGGGATTATGCAGCAATTCATAGTGCCACACACTCCACAGCAGAATGGAGTAGCAGAACGCAAGAACAGAACTCTTGTGGAGTGCGCCAGAAGTATGCTTCAAGGTAAAGGTATATCAAATGGTCTTTGGGCAGAAGCCATTAATACTGTTGTTTATTTAAAGAATAGGAGTCCTACTAAATGTTTAGGCTTCAAAACCCCCTTTGAAGCATTGTTTGGACTCAAACCAGCAGTTAGTCATCTAAGAATATTTGGATCTAAAGCTTATGCTCATATACCAAAAGCAGATAGAAAGAAGTTAGACCCCAAAGCCTTGAAATGTATATTTGTAGGATATGGCACAGAGTATAAGGCATACAAGTTATATAATCCTGTGACTCATAAAGTTTTTGCAAGCAGAGATGTTGTTTTTCATGAACAGACTGAAGATGGAAAGGAAGACTCTAGCAATGATAGCCACATTCCATTGTTGATAGAGATGAACAGTGACGAAGATGAAGAGCAGGAGCAAGAGCAGAAACAGGAAGAAGTAGCAGCAGATAATGTAATAAGTGATGATGCAGGCCCAGAAAGTGCTGAAACAGATAGAGTTGAGGTAAGTCCTCTACCTAGAAGATCAGGTAGGAAGACTAGACTATCTGAAAGATTGAAAGGCTATGCTTTAATGTCCAAAATTTTAAACATTGTAGAACCTTCAAACTATGAAGAAGCAAGTAAATCATATGAATGGAGGGCTGCAATGCATGAGGAAATTGAATCAATATATAGAAATCATACTTAGGATTTAGTTGAGTTGCCTGAAGGAAAAACCCCTATAAGTTGTAAGTGGTTGTATAAACCTAAGATAAATGCAGATGGGAGTGTAGAAAACTACAAAGCTAGACTGGTAGCAAAGGGTTATTCACAGCAAGAAGGCATAGATTTCGATGACACCTTTGCCCCTGTTGATGCAGGAGCATCCAGCTCCGAGGAGACAGAAGGTGGTTGACTGTCTCATGGAGAGGACAAGAACAAGAAAAGAACACGTGCATAGATGGACAGGTTATCACACCTGTCATTTGTTTTTAATTTTCTTTATTATTTGTTTTATTTCCTAGAAGGTCGTTAGAGACCATAGTGATTGCAAAATTGAGATTTGTTTTAGCTTATTAGTTAACAGTAAATTAGCATCTAGTGAAAGAAACTGGTTGGCAGTTGTAATGTTTCTGGTTAGACAGTTTAACTGAAAGTGGGAGCAGTTATGCTTCCCAGTTGTTAAAAACAGAGGGATACAGATAGTGGAAAAAAAAAATTCCCTCGAAGAGAAAAAAACAGAACCATTCCTCTGAAATAAAAAGCAAATTGTTTTTTTAAAGAACCACTGCTAAAAACAAATTCGTTCATGTATTTATGTTATCTGTGTTAACATACATTGAAACAAGAGTACCGGAAGCAAACCATTACAGTGAGCAAATATATGTGAAGAAAGAAAGCTGTAACGAGAGAGCACGCGCTGCTACAGGCGGCTATTCCACACAGAAAGGAAGGCGGACAAACAACTTCGACAAACATAACCAGGTAACGCATATACAGTTATTTTGTACCTTTAGAAAGACAAGTAATGACTGGAAGTGACAACACAGTAATGCATTAAATTAAATCAATATAAACAAGTGCATAGTTTGAAGTTGTCTGAGCATCACATGCTCGCCGGGGCGAGTCCCTTACAAAACACAACTATTACAAATAAAGTGGAAGCCGCAAACGGCTAACAGAGCCGACAGAAGACCATACGGTTTCATTTGCAACCTACAGAACAACGAATAGCTACAACCCAGCACTAAACGACAGAGTGGAGCAACGGTTGACATAACCCAGGAGACTGCAAAAATATTACAGAAAAGAACTCCCATTCCTAACAAATTTACAAGCGGAAACACGCCGGAAGGACCCTACCCGGTATAAGGCTTGTGGCTCGGGTTAACTCCAGAAACGCAGGGAGTATAAACCCTCGGCGGCCAGCCCTTGCAGTAACCTGCAAGAATGAGTGCGAGCGTGGATTAGCACAAAGGAAAACGAGAAAAATAAATAAAGCGGAAGGAAACAAACAAGCCTTGGACTGTGGCTCTCACCCGAGGTTGCAGAGGCAGCATTGGAGGAAACCACTGAAACCCATAACCTGAAGAACAAGGAACAAACTTGTTAGAGCCTGGAGAAGAAGCAACGACAAAGTCTGGCATCGAACCAGAGCCTACCTTCGAGATAAGGTTGAAACGAAGTGGTTTATTGAAGCGTGAAGCTGAAGAGAACCTGTTACAGAACCCATTACAAGTTAAGACTGTGTGGAAAGAAACTATTCGACGGAAAACAAACAAAGAAACAGCAAATGAAACGCATGATGGCGTAAGAAACCAACAGTATGTCGCTCTCACAGGAATCCCAACGCGCAGACTAGCGAGAGGCCGGAGGAACCAGAGAACTCAACGCCGGAACGAAGAAACTGTAAGTATAAAACCCTCCACAGAGCAGGGCCGGGGTTTAACACAGCAAACGACGAAATGACCAACGAAACCAAAGTATAGGCTTAACAAAAGGCGGGAGTGTCAGCCGGACAGAACCCACAGGTGGAGTTTCCCAACCAGTACAGCTGGTTACAAACCCTCCGAAAAATCTAGAGCCTGTACACTTGCATTTACATCAACATTCAATCACATTTATTACTGCCCAGTTGACACGGCACGCCACGTTGGAGGGCTGGGCCATCAAAAGTGGTATCAGAGCGGGTTGACGAATAGGAGAAAATGGAGGTTGGTAGAAGAGGAAGAGCGATCCGGAGGATAGCAGAAGAGGGACTCCGCGAGGAGATCCGCGTTTTGCGAGAAAGATTAGCAGTGGTAGAAGCTGGGGGAAGGGGGAACCCAGAAGATGATAGTGATGAGGATGTGGCAGAACCAGAAGATGAGGTTGAAGGGGTGACACCGGAACTCTGGTTATTAAAGTCAGTTTTGCTGTCCAGTCATAAGCCAAGGCATGAGCTACCCACTTATGACGGAAGTCTGTCTGCAGATGTGTTATTGGATTGGTTGAGTGAAGTGAATAAATATTTTGAGTTTAAGGAAACCAGTGAGGACAAGCAGGTGAAGTTCGTCGCTACAAATTTGAAAGGACATGCGTCCTTGTGGTGGGACAGCGTTCAGGCGGAAAGGAAGAGGCAACACAAACAGCCTATAAAGAAGTGGGCCCGAATGGAGGCAAAACTGAAGGAGAAGTTTCTGCCGAAAGACTATCAGATCATGTTGTATAGACAGGTGCAGAATTTAAAACAAAGAGGGATGACTGTTAAGGAATTTACAGAAGAATTTTATAAGTTGAACCTGCGAGCAGGGTACGTGGAAGATACCCCAGAAAAGACAGCCCGGTTTGTAAATGGGTTGAGGGGGGAAATCCTGGATGAAATCGGTATCCTCTCGCCCAGAACTTTGGATGAAGCTTATCAGTTTGCACTGAAAGCAGAGGAGAAAATTAACAGAAAACAGAATGCCAGGAGAGGAGGCGGAACTGGCAGAGGAAAAGGTAAGGTTTTTGGCAGAGGTAGAAGTGCAGGTTCCAGTGAAGAAGGCAGCAGTTCTAAGTCTGCTGGCACAACAGAGAGGGACAATAGCACTAGAGGAGGACGACCAGCTCAGCAAGGATGAGGAAGTGGTCGGGGCAGGGGAACTGTCCAGTGCTATCGTTGCCACAAGTTAGGACACAAGTCGTATGACTGTCCTGAAGGTGAACCGGTAGGTGGAAGAGGAGTGTATGTTGCTCAGCCAGAGGATGCTGAGGCAACACCTCAGGAGGTGGAGAACACACCAGAGACGGGTGAAGCTTTGGTGTTGAATAAAGTGCTGTTAAAACCAGCAAAGGAAAATGCAGAACCTGACCAGCGAAAAGATCTGTTCCGAACTGTTTGCAAGTCACAGGGTAAGTGCTGCAAGCTGATCATCGATAGTGGAAGTACCGACAATTTGGTGGTAGTAGAAATGGTGGAGAAACTGGGACTGAGAAAGTTGAAACATCCCACTCCATATAAAGTGTCATGGTTGTAGAAAGGACACCAACTGTTAGTTGACGAACAGTGTGAGGTGGAGTTTCAGATAGGCAGGTATAAAGACAAAATTATCTGCGATGTTATGCCGATGGATGTCTGTCACATATTGCTAGGACGACCTTGGCAGTTTGACAGAAGTGCAGTTCATGACGGAAAAACAAATTGTTACAAATTTGTCAAAGACGGAATCAAGCACACGCTTGTACCCATCAAGGAGGAAAGTACAGCTGAAACCAGTGGGGTAAAAGCATTGTTGATGGCAGGTAAAGAATTTATAAAGCAGATTGAGGATAGTGATGTGAATTTCGCTGTCATAAGAAGACCAAAAGCAGTGATATTACATACACAGATTTCAGATTTGCCCGAGGAAATCCAAAAGCTGCTGCAGGAGTTTGGAGACATTGTGGTGGATGACCTTCCGGATGAACTTCCACCCAGGAGAGGTATTAGTCACTGCATTGACTTTATACCAGGGGCAAGTCTGCCAAATAAAGCAGCTTATCGTATGAGTCCCAAGGACCATGAAGAAATCAGGAAACAGGTCCAGGAGTTGTTAGACAAAGGATTGATTAGGGAGAGCATGAGCCCCTGTGCAGTACCAACCGTTTTGGCTCCAAAGAAAGGTGGAGAGTGGCGAATGTGCACGGACTCTAGAGCCATTAACAAAATTACGGTTAGGTACAGGTTTCCCTTACCGAGAATGGACGATATGATGGACTGTTTGAGTGGGGCGGCTTATTTCTCGAAAATTGACTTGAAAAGTGGATATCACCAGATCCGAATTCGGGAAGGAGATGAGTGGAAGACAGCTTTCAAGACGAATGAAGGCTTATATGAATGGCTGGTGATGCCATTTGGGTTGAGCAATGCTCCCAGTACGTTCATGCGCTTGATGAATGAGGTACTGAAGGAATTTATTGGGAAATTCGTAATAGTTTACTTGGATGATATTTTGATTTTTAGTAAAACTAAGGAAGAACATTTCAGGCATGTTCGCAGTGTGTTGAGGAAGCTGCAGCAAAACAAATTGCTGATCAATCTGAAAAAGTGTACTTTTTTTCAGCGGGAGTTAGTGTATCTGGGTTTTGTAATTGCAGAAAACGAATTAAAGATGGACCCAGAAAAGGTGGCAGCTATAGTTAGCTGGCCTTCGCCGGGAAGTTTATTTGAAGTCCGCAGTTTCCACGGACTAGCAAGTTTTTACAGGAAATTCATCAGGAATTTCAGTGAGATCTGCGCACCTATGCTGGATACGATTAAGAAAACAAATCAGCCTTTCACTGGACTGAAGCAGCGGAAAGAGGTTTTCAGATTTTGAAAAGGAAGATTACCGAAAGGCCGATATTGAGGCTGCCTGACTTCAACAAACCCTTTCAGGTTCGTTGTGATGCCAGTAATATGGCCATTGGGGCAGTACTAAGTCAGGAGGATAGACCAGTCGCATATTTCAGTGAAAAGCTGAACGAGAGTAGACAGAAATACTCAACCTATGACAAAGAATTCTATGCAATTATACAAGCGTTAAAGCATTGGAGACATTATCTGTTGGGTAATGAATTTGTTTTGTTTACGGATAACTCTGCGTTACAGTACATTATGCAGCAACATAAATTGAACCATAAGCATGCAGCATGGGTAGAGTACTTACAGAATTTCACGTTTGTACTAAAACATATTAGTGGGCAAGCAAACAAGGTGGCAGATGCGCTGAGTAGAAGGATTCTACTCTTACAGGAAGGTACGATGCAGGTTTTAGGCTTTGAACACCTGAAAGAGCTGTATCAAACAGATGCCGATTTTAAGGAAGCCTATGAGGCTTGTCAAAACCCTCTGTTAAGGAACAACAGTCTGTGGTTGGACTATAATTTACAGGAGGGATTGTTGTTTAAGGGAGGACAGCTGTGTATTCCCAACTGCTCTATGCGAGAAAACATTATTCAGGAGAAACATAGTGGAGGTTTGGCTGGACACTTCGGTATAGACAAGACAGTAGCACAGGTACGACATTTTTATTTTTGGCCAAAATTACAGCGGGATGTACAAAGGTACGTGAGTAGGTGCAAGGTTTGCCAACTAGCAAAGGGACACAGTCAGAATACAGGTCTGTATTTACCATTACCCGTTCCGAGCCGACCATGGGACTCCGTCAGTTTAGACTTTGTTCTGGGTTTGCCTAAGACACAGCGGGGTTTCGATTCAGTAATGGTTGTGGTAGATCGTTTTTCAAAAATGGCGCACTTTGTACCTTGCAAGAAGACCAGTGATGCTACTTATATAGCACATTTGTTTTTCACTGAGATTGTTCGATTACATGGGCTTCCAAGGTCCATCATCTCCGACAGGGATGTAAAGTTCACCGGTCATTTTTGGCGAACCCTGTGGAAAAAGTTGAACACCCAGTTACAGTTCAGCTCCGCCTATCATCCGCAGACTGATGGCCAAACGGAGGTTGTAAACCGGAGTTTGGGGAACTTGCTTCGGAGTTTAACAGGTGAGAATTCCCGGACGTGGGACCGTGTACTAGCTCAGGCGGAATTCGCATATAACGATTCACCTAATCGCAGTACTGGTTATAGTCCTTTCCAGATTTTGTACGGCATGCATCCACGCGGAGTGCATGAATTACGAGATTTGGGGAAGCTCGAAAAACGAAGTGCTGATGGAGAAGATTTCGCCCAAGCAATGAGTAATTTACATGAGCAAGTAAAGCTGAAATTACAGGACAGCAGTCAAAAGTACAAACAGCGGGCTGACTCAAAGCGCCGAGAAGTTCAGTTTAACGTTGGGGATGAAGTCCTTGCATATTTACGAAAGGAGCGATTTCCGAAACGGGAGTACAACAAATTGAAGTATAAAAAGATCGGTCCCTGCAAAATCATTCGCAAATTTTCTGCGAATGCTTACGAGCTGCAGTTACCACCAGGGATCGGTATTTCTCCCATTTTTAACGTGGCAGATCTGTTCCCTTATGTCGCTGATTCGAGAGACGATACAGCAGCGAAGCCACCGCGGGACACCAGTTGTGAGGAAAGTTCATGGATGAGGCAGATGCCAGTGGCACAGCCCCTTGAGATCGAAAAGATCCTTGACACACAGGTAGCTAGGCGCACACGCAGGAAGGAATATCTGCGGTATTTGGTCAAGTGGAAGAACCGTCCGATAGAGGACAGTTCATGGCTTAACGCAACGCAGATACAGAAAGCGGGCTATTCTGTCGACGATCTCATGGAACGGAGCCATGACTTTTTGCCACCCCGGGAGCCTGATGCAGGAGCATCCAGCTCCGAGGAGACAAAAGGTGGTTGACTGTCTCATGGAGAGGACAAGAACAAGCAGAGAACACGTGCATAGCTGGACAGGTTATCACACCTGTCATTTGTTTTTAATTTTCTTTATTATTTGTTTTATTTCCCAGAAGGTCGTTAGAGACCATAGTGATTGCAAAATTGAGATTTGTTTTAGCTTATTAGTTAACAGTAAATTAGCATCTAGTGAAAGAAACTGGTTGGCAGTTGTAATGTTTCTGGTTAGACAGTTTAACTGAAAGTGGGAGCAGTTATGCTTCCCAGTTGTTAAAAACAGAGGGATACAGATAGTGAAAAAAAAAAATTCCCTCGAAGAGAAAAAAACAGAACCATTCCTCTGAAATAAAAAGCAAATTGTTTTTTTTAAAGAACCACTGCTAAAAACAAATTCGTTCATTTATTTATGTTATCTGTGTTAACATACATTGAAACAAGAGTACCGGAAGCAAACCATTACAGTGAGCAAATATATGTGAAGAAAGAAAGCTGTAACGAGAGAGCACACGCCGCTACAGGCAGCTATTTCCACACAGAAAGGAAGGCGGACAACCGACCTCGACAAACATAACCAGGTAACGAATATACGAGTATTTTGTACTTTTAGAAAGACATGTAATAGCTGGAAATGACAACACAGTAGTTCATTTAACTAAATCAATATAAATAAGCGCATAATAGAAGTTGTCTGAGCATAACATGCTCGCTAGAGCGAGTTCCTTACAAAACGAAACCATTACAAGCGAAGTGGAAGCCACAAACGGCTGACAGAACCGACAGAGGACCATACAGTTTCATTTGCAACCTACAGAACAGCGAATACCTACAGACAAGCACTAAATGACAGAGTGGAATATCGGTCGACCATAACCCAGGTGACTATAAATTATTACAGAAAAGAACTTCCATTTCTTTACAAACTTATAAGCGGAAACAACGCCGGAAGGACCCTACCCGATATAAGGCTTGAGGGTTCGGGTTATCCCCAGAAATGCAGGGAGTATAAACCCTCAGCGGCCAGCTGCAGCAACCTGCAAGAGTGAGTGTGGGCGTGGATTAGCACAAAGGAAAACGAGAAAAATAAATAAAGCGGAAGGAAACAAACAAGCCTTGGACTGTGGCTCTCACCCGAGGTTGCAGAGGCAGCATTGGAGGAAACCACTGAAACCCATAACCTGAAGAACAAGGAACAAACTTGTTAGAGCCTGGAGAAGAAGCAACGACAAAGTCTGGCATCGAACCAGAGCCTACCTTCCAGATAAGGTTGAAACGAAGTAGTTTATTGAAGCGTGGAGCCGGAGAGAACCTGTTACAGAACCCATTACAAGTTAAGATTGTGTGCAAAGAAACCATTCGATGGGAAACGAACAAAGAAACAGCAAATGAAACGTATTAAGGCGTAAAGAACCAACAGTATATCGCTCTCACAGGAATCCCAACGCGCAGACTAGCGAAAGGCCGGAGGAACCAGAGACTCAACGCCGGAACAAGAAACTGTAAGCATAAAACCCTCCACAGAGCAGAGCGGGGTTTAACACAGCAAACGACGAAATGACTAACGAAACCAAAGTATAGTGTAACAAAAGGCGGGAGCGACAGCCGGACAGAACCCACAGGTGGAGTTTCCCAACCGGTACAGCCGGTTACAAACCCTCCGAAAAATCTAGAGGCCTGTACACTTGCATTTACACCAACGTTCAGTCACATTTATTGCTGCCCAGTTGACACGGCACGCCACGTTGGAGGGTTGGGCCATCACCTGTAGCTAAACTAAATACAATTAGAATGCTAATCTCTTTAGCAACAAAACATAAATGGAAGCTACACCAGCTAGATGTTAAGTCTGCATTTCTGAATGGAGAATTAAAGGAAAAAATTTATTTAGTACAACCTCCTCGTTTTGTGAAAAAGGGGCAGGAGCATTTAGTGTGTAAATTTCATAAGGCACTTTATGGTTTGAAACAAGTACCCAGGTCATGGTATGAGAAAATTGATGCATTTTTTATACAGCATGGTTTTCATAGGAGCCTTAGCGACCCAAACCTGTATACCAAGATAAATAAACAGAGGCAAATCATTTTGATTTCTTTGTATGTGGATGACATTATTATAACAGGAAATGCAATTAATTTGATCAAAGAAATCAAGTAGCAAATGTCATACGTATTTGAAATGAAAGACCTTGGAGATCTCCATTATTGCCTAGGTTTGGAGGTGTGGAAAGATTCTGGTCAAACTTTTCTAACTCAAGGAAAGTATGCCAGAACCCTGTTGGAAAGATTCAAAATGGAACAGTTTAAAACAACAGCAACACCATTGCAGCAGAATCTCAAGTTAAGTAGTGATGATGGCACAAAACAGGTGGATGCAACTTTGTATAGAAAGCTAGTGGGAAGTTTGATATATCTCACGACAACTAGACCTTATCTGGCATATTCTGTTAGTGTGCTGAGCCAGTTTATGTCCAAACCACTTGAAAGTCACTGGATTGCAGCAAAATGTGTGTTGAGGTACCTTAGTGGTACTTGTAATTATGGTATTTTATACACTGACATTTCTCATGTTACTTTAGCAGGTTATTCAGATTCTAATTGGGCAGGTGACCTGGATGATCGTAGATCCATCACAGGTTATGCATTTAGTATTGGATCCGGGGTAATTTCGTGGAGTAGAAAAAAGCAAAGTACTATAGCATTATCATCATGTGAAGCTGAGTACCAGGCGTTGTGTGCAGCAACATGTGAAGCCATCTGGTTGAGGAGATTGCTTAGTGATGCAGGCGAAAGTCAGAAAGAAGCAACCAGCATCAAAACTGACAACCAGAGCACAATAAAGCTTGCATACAATCCAGTTTTCCATAAAAATACTAAACATATTGACACTCAGTTTCATTTTGTTCGAGAAAAGATACAGTCAAAAGAAATATGGAACTACAAAAAGGATTACTCTATAGCCCATATTGACAGAGAAAAAAACAAAGTGGCTGATGCTCTATCCAAGAAAGGACTTTCCTCTCAACATGAAGTCTGGATGATGAGTATTACAGTGGACAACAAAAATCACCAAATACAAGAATTTATCATGCCGGGTACATAACTCTCTCTTCACCTCGTTATCAATCTAGTATGCATCTGATAGAAATTTAGCTTTTTTCATGCTGAAAAATAAAAAAAACACAAACCTCTCTATCTATATCTATTTTCACTTTTGAATTATATTACAACAATTCAAATATAGATATAGATATATAGGTAACCACTTTCGGATTAAATACTATGTATGTATAGGTTTATAAATAGAGCAACAAGTTCAAAGCACTGCTGTGTGACAAAAAAAAAAATGAAATAGAATGGCTTCTGCTTTAATTAATAAAAAAAGGTCAAATTACGTCCGCAGCAATTCATGGAATTTCTAAATAATAAATATTTTGTTTATAAAAATATGAATTTGTTTTTGGTCAATTGAAGTAGGCATGAGCATGTTAAGTGAAAGAGCGAAATACCGCTGACAATTAAATGACAGAGTACAACTTGTTATATTATGTTATGAAGGAATCATATTATGTTATTGAAATGGCAGGCGTCACTTCTATCGTGGCGTCGCTGGAACTCTGGCATAAATATGGAGCGCTTAATTAGCCGTAAGATATTGGTGCACAGCTGCTGTTACGCGGAGAGGAGGGTGAGCACAAAGCTTTTGCACAGGTGTCAGTAGGAGATGAGAAAGGAGAAAGGGTAATGAAAATGGGAGGTGCCTTGATTCAAAAGAAAAGCTTATCGGCTTAATTATTTTGTTTCAAAATTCTACAAGATATCTTAAACTAAATATAATTAACAATATCACATTAAAAAAATTACAAACTCCTTGAAAGAACTAAATATACTTTAACGATGTGACCTAACAAATTATGAATCTAGCCCAACCATCCCTAACGCGCGTCGTGATGACTAGAGGAAAAAAAAATGGCGCATGGTATGTCAGGACGCATTAATATTGCAATAAAAATGGAAATAGGAGTCTCCAATCCGTAGTTCAATTAATTCGACCCTATAAAATCTAATATGGAAAAAAAGTGACAATTTATATTTTACAAATACTTAGACTTTTTTTAATATTTAAAATTTTAAATGAAGAATCATTATATTCAAAATTTTAATGAAAATTTATTAATATTTTTCTTAACAAAAACATTTTTGTTTTTTATTTTTTTTTAATTATAATTTCTCTTATCTAAAATGTTATAGACTTTTTTTTGCTCTAAAATGGTTTTTGAAATAATGAAGGTCAAAACGCATTAAATTTATTATGATTTTGAAATAATAAAAATTAAAATACATTAAACTAAACAAACATGTAAAACTAAAACCTCATAATTTGAACTACAAAACATAAAACTAGAGTTTAATATAAAATTGAAATATAGATAAAAAATTAAATTGAATGTAAAAATTAAATTATTCTATAATATTTTTCTAATATAAAAACTATTTTTTTATATAAAAATTAACCAATTTTTTATTTTTTATTTTTTATTAAAATAATTTATTATTTTTATTTTTTATTAAAATAATTTTATTATTTTTATACCGTAATTTCTCATTTTATAATTTATTTATACTATTTTTATATAAAAATTATTAATATAATATTTTTTAAATTTTTTTTTTTTTAATTTAAAAAAATTATTTCCTTTCGAGGCCCAAACTTGTAATCTTCCAAAGCCCGGACCACGTTTGTGGCATACTTATTGCTTCCAAAATTACGTCCGTCAAAGAAATGCTCCGTACCGAATTCAAATTGGCTGAATTATTAACGGTACCAAACCGTACCGAATTATTAACTGTACCAAACGGAATATGCGAATTTGCCAAATGTTTTTTTGCCAGTACTGCCAATCTTGGTAACTATGCAAAAATCTATTAAATTTATTGGGTAACTATGCAAAAATCTATTAAATTTTAAACATCATTGCAATTATTTTATAAACTTCTATATATAATATGAAGTTTTTGTCGGTGGAAAAGAAAGATGTTTTTAGAGAGGTGTGTAATTTTGATGTGATGTATAAAAAGGTTATTAAGAATTAAAAAATATAATAATAATTTAACATTAACATAGATTTAATGAAGGTCAAAACGCCAAGAAAGACGAGGAGCCAGACAAGTAAAAATTAAGAAAATTGTAGGTCCGATAGACCAATTTGGTCTCAGTGGACGTTAACCATCATCATCATCATCATCAATTTAATTTTAGTTTTACTTACACAATAGAAGGTAAAAAAAAACATAAATATAAAATTGGGGAAAAGAAAATTAAATAAAAATTGGGGAAAAGATATATTCGTATAAATTTTTTATAATTATGGATTAGATTTAAATATAAAATTTTCAAATATGAATAATTATTTTAATTTACAGGATAAAATAATTGTTAGTTTATAACTATTATTTATATATTTTATATATTTTTACTTATAAAAATATTTTTGTTTCTAATTATATATTTATTAATTAAATTTTATATGTCTTTTAATTATATGTTTTGAAATATTATAGTTATAAAGATGAATTATTATAATTTAAATTTACTTTATTATGATATGCATCTTGTAATTTTTTTTTATTGTTTATCATTTTATTAATAAGAAAAAAATTACAATATAACACATTGAACTGAATCTTTTTTTTATTGTTTATCATTTTATTAATAAGAAAAAAAATACAATATAACACATTGAACTGAATCCATTATTTCTTTTTTCAATTGATTAAACATTTTTTATCTTTTATTTTTTTAATATTCATCTAAAGCATTACTAGAACAACTTTCCCATATTAGGTTGTAAAGAATTTGTTGTTTAATAAATTTTTTTTAACTAAAATATATTGATATGTACATTTATTTTTGTCTTTTAGTATTTAGTGAATATTTTATACTTATTTTAAAAGGTACATGTATTAACCTAGGAAGGAATTACACTTCTCCCTAATAATCGACTCTAAGATGTGCCACAAATATAAAGTATTTGAAATGAAAGATGTTGTACAAAGTAATGGGAGTGAAATGTTCTCATTGTTGTAAAATCAAGGGTTAAATGAAAAAAAAAAAATAATGCCAATTCAATTAAGAAATAGTAAAAATTAAAAAGTAATAAAAATAATACATCAATTCAATTCAAATTCTTATATTGTAATTTTCTATTTATTAATAAAGTTTCAAATCATTTTTGAGAAAAAAATCATAATATACATATGACATTAAAATAAATTTGAATAATGATGGTTTATATATATATATATATATATATATATATATATATATATGTATATGTTTTAATTTATAATATATATATGTTTTAATTTATTTTTTATTTTTTAATATAACATTTTTTATATTAATTTTTTGATAAAATATTGTAGAGAGTACTCTATCAAATATAGTTCAGTGGTTTGGAAACCCTATTTTGGTAGGTGAACCATGGTGTTCATATTGAGTTTAAGTTCCTAAGTAAATGATGGTTTACAAAGTCCATTTGATATAAAAGTCATGTTTATTAATTGTTATATAGTCACAATGTGATGTTTTGTAATTAGGGAAAGAGGTTAATGCTTAATATAGAGTCTTCAATTAATGAATATGTGATGTATCACATGTATTAAAGAATATTAGAGTAAACGGGATAATCCATACATAACAAATGCCTTTGATAACCACACATACAACTAGATCAAAGATCACAACAACAATATTCTTATGTAGTTAAAATACACAAAGAGGGAAACAATCCATGACCCTAACCAATGTGACCACTTGAGGAAATTTTTCTTAATACGAAAGTAAATATTTTTAATAAGTTAGTTCTCATAATAAGTCATTATCCATGATTAGATAGAGATCATGAACCAATCGGTGTTAAGCCATGGATCAATATACATTAGTATTGATGAGAATGTTAACCATTGGATCACTCTATGTCTAAAAAATATCACAATTGTTGAATTACAATCCAATTAATTGTTGGTAATGTCGCTATTGATGTCAAAGGAAGAATTGACATTGTTTAGGAAGAAGACAATGATCAAGCATTCAACCAACTAAAGATCAAGCTCGTTTCTCAAGAGTAATCATTTGCAAAGGTATATTTTTTTGTAAAGAAGGTGGAGGAAGTGCTTTGAAGACACATGAATGATAAATTTCAATGTAATTTTATAGGGAATCTTGCGTAAACATTCTTGTGTTACCTTACAAATTTGTAAACTAAAGGATCTCCATTATCAGAAATACTATGTAGACTTGATGAAACTTGAAGTAAATGAAGCAAATAGAGGACACCAGAGCTAGGGCACTTGACCATTAAGAAGTTAATTATATCCTCTATTGTGAAATGAAATTACGAGTTTTCTTGCCATCACAGAGGAGTGAATATGGGAGCATTTTTTCCAACAACTCCAATTAAAGCTACTTAACCTATTAACTAACTGATAGAAACAACATATTTAATTTTTACATTATTATTCTTGTAATTTTGAAACTCATGAAGTTCATCTCAATGAGAAAAACATTGTTGAGGAGGTAAATATGACATATCCATTTGGAGCAATGTTATCTATGAATGGTAAGAGGATGTTTTCGTATCTTTTGGAATGCTGGATCCATGTTCCAATTTGACACCACATTGTTGCAAAGACAAGACAAAGACACATCTCACCTTTACTGAGTTTATGTAATCACTTGTGCATGTCATCCAATATATGCCAACAAGATCAAGTTATACCTTGTTCTCCATATGATCTAATATGGATCCAATTGACATGAAAAATGTTTATCACATTTTTAGGACAATAATATTATGGCTAGCTTGTATCATTCCATTTCATGGTGAATATCATGTGGGGAATTAGGTACTTGAAGAATACAAAAATCAAAGACTTCAAAAAAGGGACATGAATTACAACAATGAAGAAACTTGTTGAATGTTGTTGAGGTAAGTTATCAAGAGTTAGAAGTTTTGCTCGATAAGGATTACGTTTAGGAGAGGAAAAATATAAATATTCAATACTTCGTACATTTAGCGAAAGAAATGAATCCCAACAACATTATTGTTATGCCTTGGAGGAATTGTTCTCACTTTGATATGATGGTAAGTCTGTACTACTAGACACCAACATCTAAATGTTTAATACCAAGTGCATAAGTGTTTTTGGTTATTCCCTTCACTTAAGGTAGGTTTTTCACAAATGTATTTTTATTGTAGATCTTGAAAATGTTTATCATGAAAAAACAATGTAAACTGTGAAACAGGAACTGTAAAGTCAAAATGAGAACTCTAGCAAGAAAACCCCAAAAAACATTAAAAAAAACAACCTAAAAATGAGAAATGTTGATGTGGAATACTGGAATGTTGGAAAGTTTAAAAAAATTCAACCATGACATTATGGAAAAAAATTGTGACTAAAAAAACTCTAAAAATGAAAACCTGAATGAAAGAGTCATTATACTAGGACTAATTTCTTTTTTAAATGTTAAAAATATGACAACTTTAAAATCTTAGCCTAAGACAACTTGACACATCACAACAAAAATTTAAAAGTCAACCATCAAATTTACACACAGTGTAAGCAAACTCGACCCATTGTAATGAAAACTTAAATACCAACCCTAAAATTGACACATTGTTAGGGCAGAATCGATCCTTTATAATAAAAACTTTAAAATCAACAATCAAATTAAAATATAATGAGATTGGGTGACTAGTCATGGATCGATACCCTATAGAAAAAAATAAAATATTATAAAATATATATATATATATATATATATATATATATATATATATATATATATATATATATATATATATATGAAAAATATAAAAGAACACAAAAATTAAAACATTGAAAAAAAAACAAAAAGTTTAAAAAATAATAATAAGTAAAAGATAGTATATATTAAAACATAAAAAAAAAAAAAAAAAAACATGAAAAAAAAAAAAAAAACAAAAATATTAAACATTCAAACAAATAAAAACAAAAATTTCTCTTATGCAATTTCTACGGAAACACTTTGCTTAATAGATTACAAAACATCTTAAAAAATAATAGCAAGTAAATAATAATATATATTAAAACATAAAAATAAAAAAAACTTAGAAAAAAAACACATATAAAAGCATGGAAGAAAAAAAACACAAATATAAAATCATATATAAAAAAACATTAAAAAAATTAACAAAATTAACTTGTAAAAAAAAAAAAAACAAAATTTAAAAAAAATATTTCGAAACATGCATAATTTAATTAAAAAATAAAAAATTTAATCCAAAACGAAAACAATTTTAAACAAAGACTACATAGTAGCTAGTACGTGCTACTTAGCTTAAATATAACTTAATTAAACAAAAAAATAAAAAAGACAAAGATATCATCACAAAAATAAAATAACTAATAAAATATTGTATTGTTGAATGTCATCACCAAAAATTAAGAAATATGATTAACTAATATTGTTTATATTAACATACATATTCAGAAGTGTTTGATTACAAACAAATTCAAAATTGAAAGTGCAGTTCCTTATGCTATCTTGATAAGTGAAAGAGGGGTTGCTCCTATTGATGCAATTGTTATGGCATGTGTCATAACGTATTTAAAAAATATTGAGCAAATGGAAGTGGGCATATAATGCCTAAGGTTGTCTTTAATGACATATTGTGCAAAAGGAAAAAGACATGGATGCAACAAAATAAAAAATGGTTTAGTAAATGGGGTATTTGCTTACACACGTGTCTCATAACCAATAAAGAGATAAAAACTTTTGTTAGATAAGTTTCACAAGCGTACTTGGGATAGGGAGCTAGGGAGAAAGAAAGAGTACTATATTGAAGTGTTTAATCCCACTCATAATCATCAACAAAAAACGTACATATAGGCCAATATTTCTTGGAGAGCCAAAATTCTTATTTCTCAGTTAATAACTAATTCTCATCAACTCCGTTGTGAAACAAGGCGCTAGAAAAGGCCAAAAGAAATGTAGGAGGAAATAATATGTATTTTTTGTTCTTCCGGAAAAGGAGAAACAGAAAAGCATTTCATTTTAGAATGTGAGGTCTTCAAAGGCAACATGAAAAATCATGTAGATATTCTCACAGCTAGCTCTTGGGATAATCTATTTAGCAAGGGGATTGTCGAGAAGTTGAGAGCATTTATTGTGAGACTTCACAGGAAAAGGGTTGAATAAATCAACAAGATGAAGAAGCAATCTGTCTCATAGGCTATCTTTAGCCTCATGGAAGTTAAAATTATTTTCTTTATTTCTTTCTATGTGTGTGTTTTATTTTTATTAATATATAAAATTGTTTATAATTAAATTTATTAAAATATGTTTTTAATATAATAATAATTCATTTTAAATTGAAAATATTGTGAAAAAATTATAATTCAAAAAAAAAACATAAAAAAAAAAATAAAACAAAAAATAAAAAATTAGTAACTAACAGAAATGGAAGTTACTAAACAACCCATAATAAGAGCTCAACCAATCACCTTACAAATAAATAAATTTAAATAATAATAAAAAATAACAAAAATTGAATTCCTAATGTTAAACTATGGATAAGCATCATAAATTTTTGGTCAAAGATAAACTAATAACAACATGTATAATAATTAAAAAAATACTAAAAAACAAACAACAAAAAAATAAAAATAAAACATTAAAAATAAATTAGAAAGATAAAATAAAAAGAAAAAACATTACAAAGAAAAAAAAAATCACAATTCATAAAAAGAAAACATAATAAATAAAAAAAATTAAAAACTTAAAAAAAAAACAAAATTAAAAAAAATAATATTAAATTGTAAGCCCTGGACTTAGAAAGCCGATTCCAAAAATCAACCAGGGCCCTTGGCCAATTCTCGGAATAGACCTACAAAGCTTAGGGTCGCTCGGCCGCTAGGTTGGGCGGCCTTGGTAGTTGAGCGCTCAGCTCCCAAGGCGGCCCAGCCCAGTGGCCAAGGGGCCCTGCGCTGGGTTGTCTTCACAATTGTGCTCGGCTGCCAAGGTTGCGCCTTGGGTTGGGCTGCCTTGGCAGCTGCGCTCAGCTGGCAATGTCGTGCCCTAGGTTTGGCAGACTAATTCCGAGAAGGCTTGGCAGAGTAATTTCGAGAATCGGCCTAGGGCCCAAGCCGATTCTTGAAAATGGGCTGCCAAGCCTAGGGCTTCAATTTTCGAAATTGGGCTGCCAAGCCTATGGCTTCAATTTTTTTTGGTTGTTTCATTATGGTTTTTTTTAATGTTTTTTTAATTTTTTTTTATTATGGTTTTTTTTAATTGTGTTTTTTCTTTTATGTTTTTTGTCTTTTTTTATAGATATTTTTCTATTTCTTTTCTTCTAATATATTTTTAATGTTATTATTTTTGTTATTTTGAAAAAAATAAATTAAAATTTCATTATAAAATAACATTGCAAAGAAAAACAAAAAAACACATGTTTGGAAAACCTTTTAAAAAACTAACATCCTAGGATGAAACAAAAGAAGAAAAATAAGACAACTTAAAAAATTGTTAAATAATCAACATTTAAAAAAACTTTGTGCATACTGAGGATATAAGAAAATTTAAAGGGTCAAAAATGTCTTCAAAAATTTGAATGCTTATGTTGAATGTTTTTCAAAATTCGCATGAAAATCTCCAACATTTAAAAAAAATATCCACAATTAATCCATTAAGAAATTTAAAGTCTTAAAAATAAACCCTATAAAAGAAGTGGTTGATGTTGCATCAACACTTTTCAAATTCAACATGAAAATCACCACGTTTTGAAAAAATTGTTCATATTTGATGCATAAAAAAATTTAAAGTGTCAAAAATATGGTAAAAAAAAAGAAAAAAGATTTTTCCTGAATCAACACTTTAAAAATCGATTGATTTTTTTGCTACCTCAAAAAAATGGGTAATCATATCATTTCCCATTTCAAAGTTTACATTATTAAACCAGATCTAGCTAAGAAATGGTTCTACATGACAATCTTCAAAAGCTTGTAATTTATTATGTTACAAGAAATTATTGTATTCAATATGGAATCCATAGTAGGTTCCTATATTCCAAGCCCCCTCTGCAAATACATTCCAATCTGATGATGCTAGTCTAGAGATAGAGCAAACCAATTCACCTAGATTCAATTTCTTTTAATCAAGAATGGCCATAGGGCCTAGATGGGAAATGGTGACTTAAATATTGAAGATTAAATTATAAAGGTTTTGTAGAAATGAAATCAAAATCTAGCCATTGGTTGTTCATAGAAAGAAAAGGAGCACAGAGTTTCTCCAGTGACAAATTCACTTCATGAACCTTATGAAATGCAATGAAAAAGGATCTCCCTTTTTGTTACAATGTTGCAACTTGAAATCAAATATTCTTTACCTCCTTTTGAAGTCAATGGATATGTGATGAGTGGTTCATGCATTGCAAGCAAACAAGAGAAGGAAGTCATGTCATGGAGATAAGGATAGAAAGTAGAATTTGGTACAACAAACATCCAACGGTAGGTTGCTAGACAAATGCAAATCCTCTTTTACTTTTCCTTTGGTGTATGATTATTTTGTTATTAACTTGAAAGAAAATCCAATCCTGGAACTATCAAAGTTGCAAATTTCAAATGTTGAAGACTATTCATTTTCTTGCTAGGCATTTGTTTATGCAAATATTGTTTCGAACTATGTCAAAAGACAAATACTTTGAGAAAAAATGAGAAATGAATGGGTGAACCACAAAGAGATACATTTGGAATACAAAGAGACAAATTTTCAATTTCAAATCCCTATGTTGGAATAGAAAGAGACAATCCTATGTTGGAATAGAAAGAGACAATGGATTATATAAAAATAGATTTTGGAATGTAGAGTTGTTAGAGGATTTGTTTTTGTGAGTCCTAATTCATGAATTTCCTGGTAAAGAGAGAAAGAGGAAAAAGAGTGGATGTAAATCACAATTGAGGAAGAGGAGAAGGGATAAAAACTTATAAAGGGGGAATACATAGAGTACATAACATAGTCAAAGAGAATTCAAAATTCAAAATTTAAAGACCAGGTAAGCCAAAAAAATAAAACTTTATTGTTTAGGGGATTGTGTCTCCTTTCAGGTAGTAGCCTAAAAATGAGCAAGTTAGAGCTTCTAGAAAGTGGGATTTGGTGTTTCAACAAGTTGTATCTTGCAAAATAAAAGAGTGTTTGAAGCCTCTTGTTTGTGGGTGCCTACAAAAGCTAATATAAAATTGGAGTGGGTGCTTGCATTTACATTATAAGAATAAAATTCATTGTTTTCTCCCTTTATGGGTTTCCACTTATATCTTGTGTCTGCATGAGTTTCTATTTTGTGTTGATTCTTATGTTATGGTTTAATGTTGCTTATATGTTATATATATTATTCATATGATGTAATAATTCTTATCTTATATTTCAGATAACTATCATATAGAAAAGTACAACTCGGTAATTGATGACCATGAATGCACTATACTGGTTCACCCCCCCTCTCAATATAGTCAAGCTTCCAATAATTAGTATCATAGCGCAGTTACTTCAAGTATATCTTGAACATTTGAAGGTAATCTTGTTTGAATGATGGGTCATCAAGGTGTGCATGTGCTCAGTACCACAAACTTTCATGAATGGAGACAAAATGTAAAATCTAAACTAATTACTCATGGATTTGAAACCTAAAATGTAGTTACTAATGTTATGGTAAATATCCCCTTTCAAAATAAGTTCAGTAGTGGAATACCTAGGTTAAATGTACAACTTACAACAAACTTCATAATCTGGAGTTTGAGAAGGTAATAGATCTCAAATTTATAAAAGATATATGGGGTAGGTTGTAGGTCCTACATGAAGGAGATATCAATAATAGTAGTAGTGGATAAAAATAGAAGAAAAAGAATAAGAAGAAAAATACCTCTTACAAAAAATTTATTCAATTAAAAATCAATTGTTCTCCAACTTCTCCAAGGGTCGCAGATAATAGTTTCTGTGTCAAGCAGCATATTATCTATGATTCAATTCTCATTTTCATAATTCTTCTAAGTGACGGATAGTAGGTTCTGTGATAAGGAGCATATTATCTTAAACTTCTCCTTCAAGCTTTTTTCATTCATCATTTATATCTAGCAACAAATGGCATTTTGAGATTTTCTGGTCACATATGTATTAAGGGTTAAAGACCAAGTTTTCCAGGTCCTTCATTTAAGAATACAACAAACAATAAAGTGACAAATAAGTGACAACAAACAATAATCATTAATGTCTTAAGCACAATTTCTCCATAGCCAGGAAATTGGTTTCTTAAGGTACACGATTAATTGGCACCATTGTCGGGGAGAGAAGACAAGAATAATTTTCCCTGGGTTTTCAATATTTTCCTCTGATTGTTCAGTGAGGAGGGAATATTTGGCTATTTTGAATAAAAGTGATTGAATAAGAGCACTTTTCCTTGGGTTTATTAAGTTTGAAGCTGATTCTTGAGAATGACAAGTTTCAGCAGCTAGTTGTACATCCACACTTGTGATTTTCACTTACAACATTGATTGGCAATTCCATTGCACTTTGAAATTTTCTTTTTTTGGTTTTAATGGCTCTCCCTACATTCTTAGTCCATAAATTTGATCCATTTGATTTTACTGGGATCACCGACTATCCTCATGATATACCTGGATTTTATGCCTGGAATGAGTATCTTCCAAAATTCAGTAGAAAGGAATATGAAGATCCAGCTCAGCTCCTCCAAGAGTTTCATGAATGCATGGAGCAGCAGGGCATCATTCATGAAGATGTGAAGATGAAGTTGTTTTTATTTTCTTTGGACCGAGAAGCTAGGGTTTGGTTTAGGTCTATGCCTTGTTCAAGCCTTTCATCTTTGAAAGAAATCCATTTAGTATTCAATTCTTATTGTAGAACTTAATATCCATACAAGTTTCTTTTTGAAGGTTGTTGTGAATATTATGATTCTAAAGAATCTTTAAAAGCTCATGATAATCCTATTGAAGAAACTAATGATCCTGTTGATAATATATCGAGCATTCAGAGAGGTTATAGCCAGATTAATCAGATCCAAACAAATGCATTAGAGATCGAAGCAAATCTAGTGGTTGCAGGAAAAGCACGAGAGACACAGCCTATCGAAGACATGGGAAAAGAAAAGATGGAATCCTCTCAAAGTCAAACATTGGAGGATATGTGTAATGTAATTAAAACTTTGTTAGATAGGTTGAATAAGTTAGATTTAGAAAATAAGAATTCTCAGAGATCTACATTATATGAAGTAGATGAAGATGAAATTGGTATTGAAAGAGAAGAGTATGAATATGATGAAACAAATGCCATTCATGATGAAAATAAAAGTGATGAATATTGGAAGCAATTCTCTGATTTTATGCAAACTAAACTTCATAAGAAATATGACTTGAGATTGATGAAAAGATCAAGAAGTCAAGAAAATAAAAGTGAGTAGCAAGTTTCAACTTCCTCACCAAAGGTGACTCCACAAGAATATCAGCATGCAAAACAAGTGAATAAAGGAAATCAAGAGTGTATTTAGATGGAGGAAAATTCAAACATGCATCAAGAATTTCTGCTCAGCAGTCGAGAAGAGGAAGGAATAATTAAGTTGCAAATAAATCTCTAGAGTTCTTATTTTGTTAAATTTGATGATCCTCCTATCTATAATGAAAATGGTTTAAATGGGGAATAGGACGAAGCTCTTCAAGTTCATCAATTAGGTGTTGAACATAGAGGGAGAAAACAAAAAGTGGGATATGTTGGACAACAACATATTGAGCCATCTATCATAGCAAAAGAGGCTATCTTATGTAAAAAGAAAGCTGATAAAGAGATTGTATATCATTGCATTGAAGAACATAAGTATGCCAGTTGGAATGATGTCCTTCGACTCAGAAAATTAGTGGTCTTAGAGGTATATAGTCATATCAATATGACAAGATATTGATCAAGCACCTTAACCACAGTTAAGAAAAAGGTTGCAAACAATGTACATGCGATTGCAGTTCACATGACCGCCAGTCCTACGTGAATTAGAGTTAAAAGGTTAATATTGGCTTGAAGCGCTAAAACCTTTACTAAGCGCCTTTTTCTTAAAATATGAATTAAGAACGTGGATGGTCTTGGAAAGACAGTAAATGGTTTCTCACGTGGGTGAAAGGCCGGAAGCAGTATTCTACCAAAAGCATGTGATTAGCCTCAACAAGCGACACGTAGTAGGGAAAAATTGATGTTCTCGCGCACCCTCGATTTGATATCGGTCGTGCAGGAATCTGTGTAAGATTGCACGATGTCCGTTGGATCGAGCGGGGTCACATCAACGGTGGAGATCGTCCAGGCTAGTTGGCCAATGGACGACGTGACAACAGTTGGATGGACGAGATACATGAACGGTTGAGAGTTAACCCGATCGCAAGCTCTATGGAGGATTATCCCTAACCATTGGGATTATACCACACATATGTGCGCCCAACAGTTACGATAATGCTAACGACTACCTCTAACAGTCAGCCTGGCGGAGTGGCTAAATTTTAGCGGATATGCTAAGTTTAGCTAGAGATAAGTGCAGTTGCCGAAATTGGTGGAGTATCCCTAGAGGATAAAGCATAAATACACTCTAGGAGCAGTTTTCAAACGGAGAGAGTCCAGAGAAGAGACAGAGAAGCTCAAAAGAGTAGCGAGAGTGAAACAACAAGCTCACTAGGATAATTAGAGCCTTTTGAAGAAAATGGAATAATCCAGAGAAGCTGAAGAAGTCATCTTCACGGATAATTTCATCTAGGAAGATTGATTTGGAGCTCATAAGCCACCAGAGGTTGGAGGTAGTTGTAGAAGCTACCAATACTCATTCTTAGTGATCCAATAGTCAATTATGACTGTAAAGGACCTTCTAAATCCATTTTAGGGATTTGTAGAAGCATTTGGGTACTTTTAAGCACCAAGAAGCTACAGGGAAGTTTTAGCCAGAAAATTATCAAATGATCAGTCTGTTGTAGGTGTTTGATATGTGCCAGAGATAGAAGAAGAAGTTCTAGAGATAGTTGAAGAATTCTGAGGGAGTTAGTGCCATTAAGAAGCTCAAGACAACTCAGAGCACTGATTGAAGGAATCAAGTCCAAGGAAGCTTAGATCTGTTTGTAGAGTGAGGATAGCCAGGGATATAGATGGTATTTTAAGCCCACTGGTTCAGTTCAATAACCTTTGGAGTTAAGTGTGGAACTTGTAAAAGAAGCTTTACCATAATCCCAAAGAGCCAAGTTAAGTTGACAAGAGCTCAAGGAGATGTAGTCGATGATGTTAGGGTGAACTCCTAGATTAAATTTGTTGTTATGTGTGTGTTACTTATTTGCTGCATTATATTACTGTTATATGTGTTTTATATGAGCATAAACACTTAAAGCACTAAAATAGTTAAAACAAACAAAGACATACACTTGTTTCAAGTACTTAATTCCGCAACGTCACCATAAGTTAGATTATATATTTGTTAATCTTTGGAGTGGGAGGTTCTTGTAAGTATAACAAGATGTTAAACCCTCATTTCAGACTAGGTGGTATCAGAGCTAGCTGCTTGATTGACAGAGCATGATTGCTTGATTGACAGAGCATAGTTGCATGATTGACAGAGCAATAAATTTTTTGTTTGACTTGATAGGTGTTTAAACAATACAAAGGATTTGACTATTTGATTGTTTGTAAACTGACTATTACTTGAGTTTGCAAAGGTGAAGGGAAAGCTACAGATAGCTAAGTCCAGGAGAGGATAAGAAGGAAGAAGGGCTGAAGGCATTATCCTTACCCCAAGGACCTCAACGAAATCCTTGAAGCAGAAGAGGTTTTTTTGCAAAATGCTGCTTGAATAAGCTCCTTGTGAATTTTGTTGAAGTTCTTTTGTTAATTTCTATAATGACAACTTCTACAAGTGAGTTTTCAAAATCCTCCTCCTTCACAAGATTCTTAGATGAAGACATGAAGCAAGACTTGTTCATCATGATGGATATGGTGAGAGAAATGTATGAGGATGAAAGGAAGAGCACCAAACTTGGAGAGCAGTTAAATTCCATGAAGGAAGAGAAGCAGTTTATTTTTGACAAGTTGCAGGAAATGGAGAGCCAACTTCATATTGCAAATATGAGCCTAGAAAGGATGCATGAGATGGAGACACAACTCCTTGTTGCTAAAGAATCCTTAGTCAAGTATCAGCTTGAAGAAGAGGTAAACAATCCTAGTTTGTCTTCAATTTCCTCTAAGAATGTTTATGTTGGTTCTTTTGAAAAACATACAAGATGCATAGGGTCCAAGTTGATGTCAAAAATGGGATATGAAGGAAAAGGATTGGGAAAACATGCAAGGGGCATTGTTGAGCCAATAATGGTTGAGGAAAGCCCTAAGTATTTGGGTCTTGGCTATGGACAATATTATGGAGAAAGTTCCAAAGTAGCCATGAAGGCAAGTGAAACAGTTCCTAGAAGGAGTTTCATTTCAGGTTCTCTACCTCAAGTTTGTAAAGATTGTATTCATGGGGAATGCAATAGTTTGAAACATACTTTGCAAGAAGAAGATGTTCATAAGCATGCACTCGAACAAGAGAGTTGTGAAATATCTAAAACCATTGAAGAGATTGATGGTGTTCCAAAGGGAGCTACTTCTTCATTCGATTCACCTCCTCATGAAGGTAACAAAGGTGAAAAACAAGGGTATAAATCTGATTTCAATCATATTTCTTTGATTATGTAAAACATGATAAATTTCCACATAAGCATTGGAAAGAAATTGCATGTTCCTTTTGTGGTTTGGATAGCCATAGTATTTCTAGATGTTGGAAGAGAATGGCCACATACAGGAAACTTTTGAAGAAAAGTAGGCAAGAAGCCAAAGATCCATTGGACAAGGAAAATCATGCTGTCAAGTAGATGCGCATGTGTTGCACTTACTGCCATAAGCAAGGACATATTGCTACAAAGTGTTGGACTTTGAATCCAACAATGCTTACACAAAATTTGAAGAAGGTGGGAAGAGAAAATGGCAAGAATGGAAAGGAAGTTTCCATAATTGATGTGCTGCAAGATGATTCACATATTGATGTCAATGTGCAGACAAAGGAAGCACCTTTGATATGGATTGGTAAGAAATGGTTAGAGTACATGTCCAATTAAGGTTGCATGTCTTTTGATTTGATGCATTTCTTTACTAATGGAATGGAAGTTGCAGGCTTTTACCAAAAAGGTTAATGGAAAAAGTTGATTATGAGAAGTCGTGCTTTACTGCACCAAAATTATATTCATTTCAGCTTTGTAAGTACATGTAAATATGATTGAGGATCTTGTACTATTTATTGTGCTTAAGAGAAAGTTGAAGAATGGAATACATACATGAGAATAGTATGTATGAACACAAGGATGTTGATGATTTCCTTGTATTTGAACATGTATGTGTAATTGACTTGATGGTTGATTGCTTTGTTTAAAGCATGCATGTAATTTCATATTGACTTGGAAAATTTTGATTTTGTCTCCAAGATTGAAAAAGGAGATAATGATGAAGTGTTTCACAAGAGGTGGAATTTTTTCTACTTTGGAAAAGAATCATCAAGTTCTTTTTGTACATGATTGACTTTAACAGTCAGTTATTTGAAAATGCATGTTTTTTGTCAGCTTGTTATTCAGTCGATCATTAGTATACAAGATGTAAAGACATGATGGTGATTCACATGATGTGAAATTTGTTTCTTTTGATGAAGCAAGAGTTTATGCCATCAAGTTGTTTTCTTGTATTATGTTGTTTTTGACAAGATGTCAGAAGAACATTTGTTTGAGCCACCTTAGATCAATGATCAAGGAAGCGATGTTCAATTACCTTCTGTAAAAAATTTAACCAAAATTCTGAAGGAAAACCATTCTTAATAGGAGGACAAGCGCATTCAGAAAGCAAAGTGTTGACTACCTTCGAGTTTTGGTTCAGAGGCACTAGCCATACAAGGAAAGTGTATGGAGGTTGAAAGAAAGAGGGTGTTGGTACTCTCATCTACTGTACCGATTAGTATATTAGTCTTTTGGGGTCCAAAATATTCTCAATGGGGAAGAGTGATCAGATATTGATCAACGACCTTAACCACGGTTAAGAACAAGGTTGCAAACAATGTTGCAAAGAATGTACATGCGGTTGTAGTTCACATGACCACCAGTTGTACGTGAATTAGCGTTAAAAGGTTAATATTGCCTTTAAGCGCTAAAACCTTTATTAAGCACCTTTTTCTTAAAATATGAATTAAGCATGTGGGTGGTCTTGGAAATACGGTAAATGGTTTCTCGTGCGGGCGAAAGGCTGGAAGCGGAATTCTACCAAAAGAAAGCGATTAGCCTCAGCAGGCAACACATAGCAGGGAAAAATTGCTTTTCTCGCGCACCCTCAATTTGATATTGGTCTTGCAGAAATCTGCATGAGATTGTGTGATGTCCATTGGATCGAGTGGGGTCACATCAATGGTGGAGATCGTCCAGGCTAGTTGGCCAGTGGACGACATGATAGCTATTGGATGGACGGGATAGATTAACGGTTGAGAGTTAACCTAATCATAAGCTCTATGGAGGATTATCCCTAACTGCCAGGATTATCCCACACATATGTGCACCCAATAGTTACAGTAATGCTAATGGCTACCTCCGACGATCAGCTTGACAGAGTGGCTAAAGTTTAGTGGATATGCTAAGTTTAGCTAGAGATAAGTGCAGTTGCAAAAATTGGTGGAGTATCCCTAGAGGATAAAGCATAAATACACTCGAGGAGCAGTTTTCAAATCAAGAAGGCAGAAAACAAAGAGAGTCCAGAGAAAAGACAGAGAAACTTAGAAGACCAACGAGAGTGAAACAAGATGCTCACTAGGCTAATTAGAGGCTTCTAAAGCGAATGGGATAATCCAAAGAAGATGAAGAAGTCATCTTCATGGAGAATTTCATCCGGGAAGATTGATTTGGAGCTCAGAGGCCACCAAAGGTTGGAGGCAGTTGTAGGAGCTACCAGTACTCATTCTTAGTGATCCAATAGTCAATTATGACTGTAAAGGACCTTCTGAATCCATTTCAGGGATTTGTAGAAACATTTGGGGACTTCTAAGGGCCAAGAAGCTATAGGGAAGTTTCAGGCAGCAAATGATCAAATGATTAGTCTATTGTAGGTGTCTGATATGTGCTAGAGACAGAAGAAGAAGTTCCAGAGACAATTGAAGGATCTTGAGGGAGTTAGTGCCATCAAGAAGCTCAAGACAACTCAGAGCACTGATTGAAGGAATCAAGTCCAAGGAATCTTAGATTTGCTTGTAGAGTGAGGATAGCTAGGGATATAGATGGTATTCTAAGCCCATTGGTTCAATTCAGTAACCTTTGGAGTTAAGTGTTGAACTTGTAAAAGAAGCTTTACCATAATCCCAAAGAGCCAAGTCTAGTTGATAAGAGCTCAAGGAGACGTAGCCCATTATATTAGGGTGAAATCCTAGATTAAATTTGTTGTTATGTGTGTGTTGCTTATTTGCTACATTATATTAATGTTATATGTGTTTTATATCAGCAGAAACACTTAAAGCACTAAAAAAGTTAAAAACAAACAAAGACATACACCTGTTTCAAGTAATTAATTCCGCAATTGTCAACATAAGCTAGATCATATATTTGTTAAGCTTTGGAGTGGGAGGTTCTTGTATGTACAACAAGATGTTAAACCCTAATTTCAGATCAGGCTCTCTCTCTTTGAAAGGAACTTTGTTGGGTCAGGTGTGTTTGTTCTTGGATATGCCTTTAAATATTAAAAATTTTGAATGTCTTGTTTGGAAAAACAAGATCCTCACCTGGAAAAACCTGTGTAAGAGAGGTTTTGAAGGTCCTAGCATATGTTATCTCTGTAACGGTTCTTTTGAAAATGTGCTACATCTATTCTCTCAATGTCCTTTCACTGTTGCATGTTGGATCCATGATTTACAGTGTCTAAATGTAAAATCACGATGGTTTTTCATTTCTATTGAGGAGTGTTGCAAATGATGGATGTTGCAATGAAGAAAACAATGGACTTGTCCTTTTTATTATTATTTGGGGCATATGGAAGGATACAAATTCTCTAATTTTTAGGAATATCCTTTTGACATTTCATGTATTATCAACAAGATCTGTGCACTATATAGAAAATATGGGTAAAATAAACATAAGGAAAAACCACACATATCCATGGTTGGGGTTCCAAATTATCTATTTCTAGTTTTTTTATGAGGATGTCGAATGTGGGAAATGCAGATGTGGTGCCCTTGGCGAGGTATCATAGGTACTCCACTCCAGTACCATTTTTTTGGAGCTATGGCATTGGGATGAACACAAGGGCTGAGGTGGTCGCATTGTGGGGGATTTTATACTGTACAATGAGACTTAATATTGATCATATTTATATCTTTGGCAATTCTCGGGTCGTCATTGATTGGCATCCGTTTGTTGTCCAATTAGATGCACAAGATTAGAGTATTAAACACTTCATTTCATAATATATCTTTTGAACATATTTATAGGGAAAATAACTCGTGTGCACACACTCTTTCTGAAAGGATCTCTACCAACATTCACACTAGGGTGTGTTGTGGAATGTTGTGTCATTTCCATTAGTATGATTTTTTCTATGCCATTCCTCGCTTTTATTCTACAGGTTTTAAACTAAATGGCACTGCATAACAAGTAGTTTTTCTACTATCTAAACTTTTTCTTATTAGTATATGTATGATAGGAAATAGATGTTATGAACTAAGTATAATCTAGATGATCGTATTGTGATGGATATGTAATAATGAATCCTTTATCAATTGAAGGTTGTGTTCTACTTGTTATAATTTGGAACATGTAAGTGATGCTACATGAACATATGAACTCATTAGTCCCTGTCGTAGGACACACAGGGACTATAGTAATCGAAATGATGGAATTTAACATTAAATAAGATGATTATTATGAAAAATAACCGATTACTATTCCGAATAGCCAAATTTTTTAAAATGAATTGGTTTGATCATCTTATTTGGCCTCTTCCTGAGGCGGGAGGATAAAAGCATAAGATTATATTCATATTTTTCTTGGCATTTGGAAATTTAGCTTCACAAAGTAAACTAATGCTAGCATCGGTTGAAAATATTAAATGTTAAAAATAATGAATTACCTACGCTACGCTAGATGAATGCAGGCATGCAACTCTTTTTTGCTAATTGAAATATATGAATGCATAATAGATACAGAGACAAAGACATGAGCGGTCGAGCGTATTTATTTTCTCGGCTGCTCTGGCACTAATGTCAGCTTTGTCCTAACAAGTGGCAACCTGCTACCACTAAGTGGTTGATCATCTGCTACTACGTGGATGATCACCATCTTCTTGGGCAAGAAACGATTTCTTGGGTAAGAAATGACTCACGTGCCTTCTAAATGATGCAGAAAACTAATATGTTGATGTTACCTTTGTTGATTGTAGGTGATTCTTCAATTGTTGATTTTCGGTAATGCTTCAATTCATATTCTAGAACTTATGAGCACTCACATTGTTTCAACATTGATGGTGCTAATAGCTACATATGGCTATGGAAGAAATTCTCAACACACATGAACTGATGGGAATTGTGTCAACATCTCTTTCAACATTGATGGCCCAGCACCTGGCCTCCGCTTGGATGCTACTTGACTAATAATCAGAAGAAGTGACTCTTAATCTACATCACAAGTAAATAAGGTAAATATATCAATAACTCATAATCTGCAACATAAGTAAATCAGGTAAATATATCAGTAGCTCTTAATCTGCATCATAAGTAAATCAAGTAAATATAGTAAAATCTTTACCTATAAGCCCTAACATGCTTGTACTTTATATATAGCATGCCTATACTTTATATATTGTATTTTATACATTATGACGAGTAAAAACCATAAACAATATAAGCAACTATGAGGTAAGAATGTATGGGAATATGCGGACTGGTCCTAATTCAGAGGTATATTTTGAATTTTAGTTTTTAATATGACAGAGTTAAAACCAAATTGAAATTTGCAATTTTTTTTCCCTCCTTAGTGGTTAATAAACTTAGGGTCCTTAGTGATTTCTAGGCTATATCTAGATGCTAATGCTTAAGACATCTAACACAAACAAGAATAACCATGCATTGCAGATAGTTCAAATGTGAAATCAAAATGTACCCTGTTTTCTATGCTTAAATCTATGTTGGTGCCTAACACATCCAGCGAAAGAAATAATGACCTCGTAGTTCTTAAAATGGTTTAAAACATACCCATTTTTCTATGGTCAAATTTATCGTAGTACCTAACACATCAAGGAAACAAAATAATTGCCAAGCATGCAGTGAAGCTAGCAACCAAGCATGCAGTGAAGCTAGCTATTTAGATGTGGATTTAGAACATACCCTGTTTTCTATGGTTATTCAGACGTGGACTGAAAACATACCCTGTTTTCTATGGTTAAATCTATGCTAGTACCCACCCCATCAAGGAAAAAAAATAGTGTTCATGCAGTGAAGATAGTTTTCATGTGAGCTCGAAAATTCTCTTTCATTGAGAGTAATCATGGTTTAGATTTTAGTTCACAACATACCATGTTTTATTGAAAAAGGCATTCAAGACATCCCATCTTGACATGGGAAGGCATCCATAATCTTATCTTCAACCGATGGAAAGATGAAATTAAGGCATGATCATACTCAAATTCATATGAACCAAGTGATGATATAGTTCACAATTAAAAAAAATACTGATACATTATTGTAACCTTACTAACCTTTCACAACGGTGGCCAATAGTGGGTTTTCAAGAAGTTGACAAAGAATTGATAAAAATTATAAGCAATTTTGCATTCAAAGAAAGTAAGAATTTACTTCATCATACTGAAGACAGTAATTTTGAGTAGCCCTTTCCTTTCCTTCCCTAGTTCAACAAACTAGGGTTGTTTATTACCAAGTTGTTTACTTCCCAAGCATCATGCGCTTTTAAACTTTGATATATTGATTTCAATTACAGAATGGCCCCTTCCAACGTCTGCAATTTCAACCTAAAAATGATTCCATCTATTCCAAATCCAAAATTATTTCTCTCCTCATTTCTCTTACTACTAACACTAGTACTTGCTCACTTACCTCACTTTGATATTCCCACCAATTCCCTATCATCCAATTGCAGTGGCAGCGAAAATACCATGAATGGAAGTACTCGGGAAAACAAATTGAAGGTGAAGGGTAGAGCATTTACTAAATTTAGTAGGGAGTCGTACTGCCAACTGCATGTCCCATAATCACATTTCTCTGGTAGCCACTAGTCTAGAATCACACATATAAAATCCTGGTCAGTCTCACCAATGGCAGATTCTCCCTCCATCCGAATCAGAGCAATAACGGTATTGTTAAAACCGCTTTCACATCATAAATAGTTACAACACGGGGCTTATTATTAAATCACTCGCTCTTACACCACTATAAATCTATGATAGGATCAACATCCGTTATGCTATTGACCTGTGAGAAGACGCCAGAATATCAAATATACGAAGAAATACAACCCAGAACACAGAACAAAATGAGAAATAACAGCATGTATTTTATTATTCAGAGATGAAATTAATGTTCACTTGCCTCTTCGAGGGGGCAACCTCCAATAGAGCAGGGCTCGATTACAGAATAAGACACCACACTCCTCAATGGGGAGTCTCTATCCTTTATATAAGATTCATACATGAAATACCATGGGTCAGTACCATGGTTCTATTAATACCATCTATCTAATACCATGGCCCATTTGCAACTAATTGTGGTCCCCTTCTTTAAATGCGGGTCAACCACTTACAATTATTAATATGGGCTTTATTGACTCTTTAACTAACTATAAATACAACTCGACCCTATTACATAAATAAGGGGGTTAGGGTTGGACCCTGACATTCCCTCGCCCATAAAAGCAGCCTTGTCCTCAAGGTTGAAGCTGCGGAAACCACTGAAGAATAGTGGTTGGTTCCCAGGTTGCATCTTTTGGAGAGGTGTCTTTCCACTTGACGAGGACTTCCTTGATCGTGCAGCCACACAGGTTCCGTTCTCGCATGTCAAGAACCTGTTTAGGTTGGAGCCAGATTGAACCTTCTTCATCCAATTCCAGTAGAATGGTTTGAATTCTGCAATTGTTCTCTACCACTTTCTTGAGGCATGAGACATGGAAGACAGGATGGATTTTTGCAGTGGGTTCCAAGGCTATCTTGTAGGCTACTTCTCCAATGCACTGAACTATTTGATACGATCCGTAGAATTTTGGAGATAATTTCTGATGACCCTTGTCTTTAAGTGATGTTTGCTTGTATGGTTGCAGCCTCAAGAATACCTGATCCCCTTCTTGAAATGTCCGCTCTTAATGACATTGGTCTGCTTATTGCTTCATGCAATTCTGAGCTTGATGGAGATTATCTTTGAGGTGGGCGAGCATGGTTGCATGGTTCTGTAGGAGTTGATCCACTGTTTATACCTTAGAGCATCTGGGGATATAAGAAGTAGGTGAAGGGGGGAGTTGACCATAAACTGCTTCATATGGAGTCATCTTGGTGGCGGCATGATAGTTAGTATTATACCACCATTCAGCTAGAGGTAACCATTGTACCCATTGATGTTTCTTTTCTGAAGTGAAACACCTGAGGTAGGTCTCTAGACATTTGTTGACTACTTCAGTTTGTCCATTAGTTTGGGGATGATAGGAAGTACTGAGTTGGAGCTGGTTACCTTGTAGCTTGAAAAGTTCGTGCCAAAAGTTACTGGTGAAGACCAGGTCATGATCAAACACAATGGAAGTGGGCATGCCATGCAATTTGAAGAGCTGGTCCATGAATTATTGAGCCACCAAGGTGGGTGTAAAAGGAGGGGATAGGGTGCAAAACTGAGCATACTTAGAAAGTATGTCCACAACCACCATGATCACTGACTTGTTGCCTGAATTCGGAAGACTAATAATGAAATCCATAGAAACATCCATCCAGATTGAGGCAGGTATGGGAAAAATGGTTGTAAAGTGCCTGGGGACTTAGCTGTTTCTCCTTTGTGGCACTGACACACATCACATTCAGCTACAAAAGCAAGAGTGTCCTTTTTCATGCCTGTCCAAAAGAAGGAACGACGAGTGCGAGCATAAGTCTGCTAAAAGCCTGAATGTCCTGCATTGGGAGATAAGTGCAACTCTACCAAAATGCAGCTTTTGAGGGTGGATGTCGATGATATCACTACTTTGTCCTTGTAGTGAAGAATATCATCCTTCCAAGAGTAGCCCACTATGGAATTTGGATATGCTTGTAGGTTATGAAAGAGTTGGGAGAGCAAAGGATGTGAAAAACATTCCTTGCGAGCTTCTTCAATCCACTCTGGATTGGGAAGAGAGATTGCTAGCAGGGTGTTGTCCTCCTCAAATTAGCGTGATAAAGCATATTCTACGACATTTTCATGTCCTTTCTTGTAAATTATCTCATTATCATATCCCAACGTTTTTGCTAGCCATCTATTTTATTGTGGCGAGGATAGGCATTGTTCCAAAAAATATTTAAGGCTTTGATGGTCTATGCGTATTTGGAAACGTTGCCCAAATAAGTATGGTTGCCATGTATCCACTACATGTAATATGGCCATCATCTCCTTCTCATAGGTAGATTGTCCCAGATGTTTCCCACTTAGTTGTGCGCTAGTGAAGACCAAGGGTCGACCTTCCTGCATTAAGACAACCCCAATACCTATACATGAAGCATCACATTCAATCACAAAAGATTTGGTGAAGTCGGGTAGTGCCAATACGGGAAGTGGAACACATGGAATGTTTGAGAGCTATAAGCACCTATTGTGCTTCATCATTCCAGACAAATGAATTTTTCTTAAGAAGGTGAGTGAGGGGTCTAGCAATGAGACCATAATTGCGGAAAAATTTGTGATAGTAGCCAGTGAGACCCAAGAATCCCCTCAAAGTCATCAAGGTCTTTGGTTGGGGTCAATCCTGCATTGCCTGGATATTTTTGGGATCCACCTTGACACCTTCACGCCCCACAATGTGGCCCAAATACTCGACTTCTTTCATGCCAAAAGAGAACTTGGAGAATTTGACAAATAATTCATGCTTCCTGAGCAGTTGCAAGAGCAGGTCAGCATGTTGAAGATGTTTTTCCCAGGTGAGGCTGTATATGAGAATGTCATCAAAGAAAACAAGGACAAATTTTTTGAGATATGGTTTGAGCAGGTTATTCATGAGGCTCTGAAAAGTGGATGGGGCATTACAGAGACCAAATGGCATGACCAGGAATTCATAATGGCCTTCATGAGTTCGGAAAGCAGTCTTCGAAATGTATACTTCTTTCATGCGAATTTGGTGATAGCCCAAGCGAAGGTCTAGCTTAGTAAAGAATTGAGCCCCATTCTGTTCATCCAGCAAATCATCAATAATCGGGATGGAGAATTTATCTTTGACCGTCAGCTTGTTGAGGGCCCTGAAGTCTGGACACATGTGTCATTCCCCATCTTTCTTCAGCACCATGACCACAGGCGATGAATAAGGACTAATGCTAGGATGAATGACACTAGCTTCCATGAGTTCCTTGATGATTTTTTCAATTTCATTCTTTTGGGCAAAGGGTACCTATATGGGCACACATTCGGGGGCTATGCCCCTGGGACCAAAGTAATGCTATGATCATGTTCTCCTCTCGATGGTGGAAACTCATGAGGTTTGTCAAAGACCTGCAGATGGTTGTTTAAGACTTGTTGCATCTCAAGATGAATATGAAGAGCAGGGGGCTCGAAGGCCTAAATGGAATTAAATTGGGCGATAACTCCATGGTGGCCCTTTTTTAACAACTTTTCCATCTGATGCGAGCTGATGATAGAAGGAGTACTTGCTTGGGGTTTGCGAAGGGCATGCCTGTGGTCATTCTAATTAAAGTTCATATATAACTCCTGGAAATCCATTGTGATTGGGTTGAGTGCGCGGATCCATTCAACACCCAAGACAATGTCACACCCACCAATGTTGATGGAAAACATGTGGGTCTTTAGGTGGTAATCTCCCATTTGAAGTTTGATATTTTCACAACGGCTGTCACATTTCATTGTCCCCCCATCAACAATCTGTACCTGGAAATTAGGGATTGCTTTGAGAAAACAATGCATAGCTTCTAATTTATGTGTGCTTCCACTTGATATGAAATGACCATACACTAAAAAATGATGTAGAATTGATTAGCCATTAATGACTAGAATGTTAACTGAAAGCACAAAAATCGAGGAAAACAGCTTGAATTGATCACTTTATGACAACTGCTAAACCATAATTAAGATGCAAACAGAAGTGAAAACAACAAAAACATAGATAATACCAAACAACAAGATTGATTACGGAGTTCTTCCTTGATGGACTATGTCTCTGGGTCCGCTTTCAAGATGGGTGGCCATTTTATTAGGAATGAGAAGAAGGAGTCGATTACACAGTGATTTAGTTAGAATGAACTTCCACACAGGCAATTCTAACCTCTTTCATCAGATAGCCCTCTGAACCAGCTTTCCAACGCCACTTACGGTTTCCAATTTCGACTCTGGATGCTCCTGAAACATTGAAAACAAAATTGCCTCTATCCCTCTAGCACTTGCACATGAAACTCAAAAACCACTCCTCCCTTCTTCATGAACAAAAAATGCCTCTTATAGGCCTGCAAGTACATCAAAACCTCCTCAGGCTCAATTAGAAATGAATGTGCTAACTTCTGGGTTACAAATGCCCCGGTCTTGTCATGAAATGACACCTAGGCATTAGGTTACAAGGTCATTTAATTAATTTTTATAACAAAACTAACAATAAACCCAAAAATGACTTTAGAAGTGCCCGAAACCATTACCTGCTAGCTAACTGGGCAGAGATGTTAACGGTCCATGTGACTGGCACTATTCCCTGCGGTTTAAGTGTTGGCGGTTCCAGTTGACAACGCAGACTGATGGTTCATGTGTCTGCATTCTTCGATGCAGTTAGAGGCCAGCGGTTAGTGTTGCGGTCCACTGACTCCTCACCGCACTTTTCCACGTTGCTCACATGAACTTGGTTTCGACACGGCTAACCAGCTGATGGTTAGTGCCTAATTTTTGGCAAACCTAATGGTTTATGATACCCTGTTCACATGATTCCGACACGGTTAGTTGGCCGCGCGGTCTTTTGTGTTTTTAATTTAGTTTATAAATAAACATAGGCCGAGGGTTAATTAAAATGGTTTTATGTGTAGGAATTTAACACATAGAGATATGTGATAGGTTTTTAGGTTATGGTTTAGTGTTTTAGCATAGGATTATGGTTTGTAAGTTATGAATTTGATCTTTAGAACTAGCATTATGTTTTTTGGGTTTTAGATGTAGGATTACCGTTTAGGTGTAGAATTTAAAAACCCTTTTACAATCTTTCGTTACAATGTGACATAAAACCACCTGCGATGAAAAAACCCATGCACATCATCGACTCCAGATGTCTTTGCAATGACAACCCAGACGAGGAATCTATGCCACGGACAACACCCATGTCGACACATCAAACCTGCACAGTCGAACGACAAAAAACATATCATCGACCAATCCTGGCGAAAGTGTCGATGAACATAAGTCAACAGCCAAGTACAACACCACATCAACTAAACGCCATGAAAAACTATGAACATTACCTGAACAACCTGATCATAACCAACACTATCAAAACTGAACTGAAGGGACGATGACACTGAATGATACCCATGAACACTGATGACGACACTTTGAACATCTGTGCAATTTGAATCAATGGATCCTCCTAGATCATTCCTCTCCACTTGAAACCTTTTGGACCACAAAATTTTGCCTAAACAAATAGTCGATGAGGGTAGAACTCCCTCTCTTTCCACCTTGACCTGACAATGTACAAATACATTCGATCAATCACCTACATGTGATGACCCTGATGATGCTGACCATGATACCTTTCGATTCGGTGACCTGTTTCTTCCGTCTGCAGTATGAAAAACTTGCGATGATGGGTAAGCAACCTGTTATCAACATGGAAATTGAATTCTTTCCAGGAAGAATCAGGAGTTAGTGATTCAAAAACATCTTTGAAAACAGTATTTGTAGAACTTTGTTTAATACATCTGATGGGTATTAACAATCTACTTTCTGGAATAACTGAAATATTCAAAAACTCCTTTGATTTTGACTTGACATCAAGTACTTGACATGATTTACTTTCCTGTTGATTGATTACTAAGTGAACTTGTTGCACAAAACTCATCCAGTTGTGATGTAAAGACTGCTGCAAATTATTTTGACTTTGAAAGTATCTAAGTAATTGTTGAATTACTTGAATCACTACTTCTTCATCTATTAACTGATATCTCCATTGACTTACACTTTCACTTAATGCATTAGTTTTCAAATCATGATAAGGAAATTTTAGATCTTCTTTGTCATGAAAACTTATAGACTTCCTCTCCACTTGAAAAGAGGCTTCATTACTTTTTAAAGCATGAAATGATGATGAAATACCAAAGAAATGTAATACTGACTTTCCCTGATACTGACCTGAACCCCTGAAACTGAAAATAAACATACCATCTGAAACCAGTCTCTTATTAGACTCACATGTACCATTCCCTGCAATACACTGCTGATGATGATAGCTTCTAGAATTCAATTGAATGAATGAATTGAAATTCATTATGTCTTTAAGAATATGTTCATAGGACATTAAATGTATCTCATGTTTCTTATCCTATTCATGAATAAGATTTCTTGGAAAAGAATTAACCACCTTGAGCAATTGATCTATGAACTGAATCTCACATCTTGAACAATCAACCTTATGTTGTTCCTTAATGAAAATAAGTACATATTTACTTGAACTTATTAACTGCTTAACTTGATTTGTAACAATTAAATACAAGATTGATTTGACTTTATGTGCCCTAACAATAAATTCAACCCCTTCTTTCTTTAGGTGATATTTATTTGCTCTTCTGTAAAACACTGCATCTCTATTATAAAGATAAGGACTTCCTAAGACAACTCCACATATGTATACTAGGACCACATCTAACTCCACTTCATCAATGTACTTAGATGTAATTGCAAATTTTAACTGACACTACTTTGTGTCATGTATCTGAGTTGATTTATCAATCCAACCTAATGGGTATGGTCTTGGATGATTCTGTGTTTCCAACCCCAATTGATTAACTATATGTTTAGATATTAAATTTGCTTGCGATCCATTGTCAAACATTGTGTCAATCTTTGTATGCTTAGAAGTTATCCTTATGTGGAAGAGTTCAACTCTTTTATCCTCATGTGGAGGATTTATGCTTGAAGAAGATACATTAGTTTTCGAACTTGAACTAGTTTCGGAAGTTTTACCTGTCATAACCATGGCGGTTATCTTCCTTTCATCACCTGAGTCTGAACCCAGATCTTGCTGGACTGCTGCAATGGCCTTCTTATCATCCTTCGCCTTAAGGAATTTTTTGGGCTTAAGTTCTGGATGAAGTTTCCAGCACTTTGATTCATCATGACCGATTCTTTGGCAATGAGAACAAGTAGGTCTTTCCTTCTGAACGATCGCTGATTTCTTTCTCTTTGAAATGTTCTTCCCCTTATTATCACTGGAATCTCTGGTTTCCAACTCTTTGGATGACTGAGATGAAAACTTGAATGGTCTACCAACTGATTCAATATGTATGGCCTGAACACACACCTCAGCAAAATCATCAGGATTAAACATCAATAAAGTATGTTTCAAATATGAATGTAAACTGTCGATGTATTTTAACAAAGTTTCACGTGTATCTAATGAAATACCAAGCGCCAATGCTTTCTTTCTGAACTCCTGAGTAAACTCCCGAAAACTCTACCCTTTAACTTGCTTTAGATGCTGCCAATCAATAACAACTTGTTGCATGTATCCTAAAGGATATAACTGTCTCCTAAGAGCTTTAAAAAACTTAGACCATGAAGAGATGACTTTTCCTTTATGCTTTACATCTAGCTGAGTTTTACCTTCCCACAGATTAAAGCTATTCCCCCCATTCTAAGTGTAGCTAACTGAATTTTAGTTTTATCTTTAGAAATGTTCTGAATGCGACAATACACTTCTAACTGCTTTATCCAGTTATCTAACTTTTCAGGATTCATTCGCCATCATAAACAGGTAACTCAAATTTAACATCAAGTTTCAAAAGAGATGATTTCTTAGGTTTCTTTTCTGTTTCATATTCTTCACTAGAAGAAGAATAAGAAGAAGAAGAAGAAGAGGATGATGGAGATGATGGAGGTGAAGGTGGTTTATCATTCTTCTCTTTACCTTCGTCCTTCTTCGATGATTTTGAATAAGAAGTTGCATCTCTCGCCTTCTTGTCTTCGTACAATTCTCCCAACATCTGCTGCATAGTTAAGAATGCCTGCTAAAACTATTCCTCACTCATCTTAGTTTTAGTGTTTTCACCTTCATCTAGTCCTGACATGATCGATTTCTAAACGACTCGTCGCTTTCCAATCTCTGGACCAATCTACTCAAGGATTTCTTCTCCTCGTTGCAAATTAGACCTGGTTAACATTTAATGGCACATTATACAAACAAAACCTACTCCGATACCAAATTATATGATCTGAAATGACCATATACTAAAAATTGATGTAGAATTGATTAGCCATTAATGACTTGAATGTTAACTGAAAGCACGGAAATGGAGGAAAATTTCTTGAATTGATCACTCTACGACAACTGCTACACCATAATTAAGATGCAAAAAAGAAGTGAAAACAACAAAAACACAGATATACTAGACAAGAAGATTGATTACGGAGTTCATCCCTGATGGACTACGTCTCCGGGTCCGCTTTCAAGATGGGCGACCATTTTATTAGGAATGAGAAGAAGGAGTCGATTACACAGTGATTTAGTCAGACTGAACTTTCATGCAAGCAATTCTAACCTTTGTCATTAGATAGCCGTCTGAACTAGATTTCCAACGCCGCTTACGGTTTCCAATTCTGACTCTGAATGCTCCTGAAACACTAAAAAATATATTTCCTCTATCCCTCCAGAACCTGCACATGAAACTCAAAAACCACTCCTCCCTCCTTCATAACAAAAACTACCTCTTATAGGCCTACAAGTACATCAAAACCTCCTCAGGCTCAATTAGGCATGAATGTGCTAACTTCTGGGTTACAAATGCTTCGGTCTTGTCATGAAATGACACCTAGGAATTAGGTTACAAGGTCATTTAATTAATTTTTATAACAAAACTAACAATAAACCCAAAAATGACTTTAGAAATGCCCGAAATTGTTAGCTGGCAGCTAAACGGGCGGAGGTGCTAACGGTCCATGTGACTGGAACTATTTCCCATGG
This sequence comes from Pinus tabuliformis, assembly GCA_031772625.1. Lineage (NCBI taxonomy): Eukaryota > Viridiplantae > Streptophyta > Pinopsida > Pinales > Pinaceae > Pinus > Pinus tabuliformis. Next base: position 89,764,843 of record CM062810.1, on the reverse strand, counting down.
TTTAAGTGTCGGCGGTTCTGGTTGACAGTGCAGACTAATGGTTCATGTGTCCACATTCTCTGACGCGGTTAGAGGCCAGCAGTTAGTGCTGCGATCTACTGACTGCTCACTTCAACTCTTTTCCATGCTGCTCACATGAACCTGGTTAACCAGCTGATAGTTAGTGCTTGACTGTTGGCTAACCCGATGGTTTATGATACCGTGTTCACATGATTCCGACGTGGTTAGTCGGTCGCTCGGTCTTCTGTGTTTTTAATTTAGTTTATAAATAAACATAAGCCGAGGGTTAATTAAATGGTTTTATGTGTAGGATTTTAACACATAGAGATATGCGATAGATTTTTAGGTTAGGGTTTAGCATAGGAAATAGGTTTAGGACTAATACATGGTTTTGTTGGCATTATGATTCAGGTGTTGTCCTTGATGGAAAACTCTTTCAGGTGGTAAATCAAGAAGGACGCAGGCAATTTGTTCAGCAAGTGCGTCCCCGCAGGTATACCATACAGAACCCGCGTCCAGGGACGCTGGCCAGCCGTTCAGAAGGTGCGTCCGCCCAGTGCACACATTTCAAGGTAGAGAAAAGCTCGTGGGGGTTTCTTGTGTGGTATCTAGCCGACGGTTGTGTGTTTCTATGGTGTCGGCTCATGGTATTGTTCCACGCTTTGGGGAGAAGCTTGCCTATATAAAGCAAAGGAGTTCATTTGGATTATGCATCATCTTGGTTGATCATCTCTTGGTGAGATCTAGTCCATATCTTTAAGGGTAAATCTTCTAATGGACTACGATCTATATGGCGCATGATCAGATCTGTGGATCTGAGTGTTTGGGTTGGTTCTGAAGTCCTCTTATCTTCTATATCTAAAGGGACGCAGATTCAGTGAAGGGAAAGTGCGCCGGGACGCAGTAAAGTAAAGGATCAGGTGCGTCTCTGAAGCGAAGGACGCGGCGCGACTGTGGTATTGGGTGCGTCTCTGAAGCGAAAGACGCGGCGCGATAGTGTTGATGTGTGCGTCGGTCGCAGACAAGCAAAAAGGAACAGTGCGTCTGCACGCAGAACAGCATAAGGTATATTGCGTCCAGTCGCAGGCCACAGAAAGAAAATATGCGTCCCTGTCTTAAGATGATCTGTTAACTGTATATTTCTGTTCATAAGGTGTTCTGGGTTGTTTCTGTAATAACTGATCTGATATCTGTAGTAGACTGTATCTGTTGTATACTTGTTGATCATTTGATTCTTCATGAAAAGAAGTAGGGGGTTGTAGCTCCCTTCCAGGAGAAGTCTGGAAAACGAGAAAGAGTTGTAGCTCTTTGCAGGTTGCAGCCTGCGTGCTGGTAAAGGACTGCACCAGTACAAAATCATTGTAAAAAGAATTTCTTGAAAGAAGATAGAGACATTATTGCAGCAGGTGGTTTTTCTCCCGCATTGGGTTTCCACCTTACATCTTGTGTTCTTCGGTGTGACTGTCTATTTTCTTTATTCATGCTCATTGTTTTATGGTACTGATATGCAAGAATATTTCAAAAGATCAAATAAGGAAGATTTGGTAAATTGCTAGATAATACTGATTCACCCCCCCTCTCAGTATTATTTCCAACAATTGGTATCAGAGCAGGTCCTTCAGAACAGCTTGATCGCTTGAAGGTAGATCGATCATCATGAGCAACTACGAGAGAGAAGCATCAATCAGGCCACCCGTCTTTGATGGAACAAACTTCAATTATTGGAAGGTAAGAGTTACTGCATATCTTCAATCTCTTGGTACAGAAGTTTGGAACATTGTAGAATCAGGCTATGCCTTTCCTTCAGTTACTCCTACAGATCCAGCTGAGAAAAAGCAGTATGAAACAAATGCAAAAGCAGTCAGTACTCTATTAGGAAGTATATCTCAAACAGAGTTCATGAAGGTCATGCACTTCAAATCAGCAAAAGAGATATGGGACAAAATGATCACCAGCTATGAAGGAGATGAACAGGTAAAAGAAGCTAAACTTCAAACTCTCAGGATTCAATATGAGACTCTCAAGATGTATAATGATGAAAGTGTGGCTAATTATTTTCTTCGGGTAGATGAGATTGTTAATTGTATGAAAAATTTGGGTGAAGAAATAAAAGAGACTATAGTAGTTCAAAAGATTCTAAGATCTTTATCTCCCAAGTTTGAATCTAAAGTATCTGCAGTAGAAGAAAAGGAAAATCTCCGTGTTCTCACTATGTCTCAGCTGCATGGAATTCTAACTGCTTATGAAATGAGAAAGGGAGGGCCATCAGACAGAAGGGAAGCTGCTTTTAAAGCATCAGGCAAAGAAGATCACTATGAAGCAAGTCATGTTCCAGAAGAAGAAGAAGAAGAATCAAACTTTGTCAGAAATCTTCAAAGGGGTTCTGGAAGGTTCAGAGGTAAGCTACCTTTCAAATGTTTTGCTTGTGGAAGAGTAGGTCATTATGCTGCAAAATGCTCTTATAAGGATAAAGGAAAGGAACCAGTTAGATGGAACAAGAAACAGGGTACAAATAAGAAAAGCTACTACACCCATGAAGATAGCGATGGCTTATCAAACAGTGATGAAGATGAACAAGGTAACAAATATAGATTGTTAATGGCATTTGAAGATGATAATTATGAGGATGCTATAGATGTGGATAACCTTTATGATGAAATTACTAGACTCAAGAGATGTATAGAAGAAAAGAACATGATTATTGATACTCTACAATTTCAGATTGATGAAAAGGAAAAACATCTTGAAAAATTAGAAGGTGAAATTGTTGGTCTTAGAAAAGAAATTGAGAAAACAAAAACTATTAATCTCAAGTTTGTCAAAGGATCTGAAACGTTGAATGAGATTATCAGTGTGCAGCGGTCTCCACTAAATAAGACAGGTCTGGGCTACAATGGAGAAACTTCTCAAGCTTCCACTTCAAAAAGTTATCTTGATGCTGCAAGAAGAAATGAGCAAGAACACAAGGAAGATCATCAGGTAAAGCAGGGACAAACTTCAAACTATCAGGGGCAATCCAGCTTAAGGGTGAACAAAAGCCAGCCACAGGTAAAATCTTCTCAATTTGGTTCAAGAATAGATGAAAATAGAAATTACAATCAGTCGGCTGGTAGATTCAATAATCGCAGAAACTTCTTCAATGGACAATGCTTTTCTTGCCATAACTTTGGTCACAAAGCAGCCCAATGTGTTGCGTATAAAACAATCATGACTAGGGAAGCTCAAAAACAAAGAAGCATGACAGGGATTACAAAAAGGACCTATAACAATTTTTTAGCTCTTGAAAATGAAGTTGAATGCTCTATTTGCAATAATTTTGGACATGAAGATGTTGAATGCAGAAGCAGGTTTCCGAAAAAAAAGGTACAAGAACAAAAAAGGGAACAAACCTCAGGCACCAAAACATGGAAAATAAAGGAACCTCAAACAGAAAGATGTGGGATAGCATTCTATGCAGAAGGACAAGAAAATCTATGGTACATTGACAGTGGATGTTCAAAGCACATGACAGGTGATAAAGAAAAACTTGAATCTTATTCTAATTTAGAAAAGGGAAAGAAAGTCTCTTTTGGAAATGATACTCCTGCAACTATAAAAGGAAAAGGTATTGCTCCTTTAAAAGAAGATGTTAAGGCTGGAAATGTTTTGTTTGTTGATGGACTAAAGCATAATCTTCTAAGTGTAAGCCAGATGTGTGATCAAAGAACCGAGGTTATATTCAGATCAAATGGATGTCTTGTTCGTGATCTTGATACAGGTAAAACAGTTCTCAAAGGAAAAAGAACTTCAAATAATCTATACATTTTTGATGAAGAACAACAACAATGCTATCTAAGCAAGGATGAAGAGCACTGGTTATGGCATCGAAGGTTGGGACATCTAAGCTTCTCACAAATAAGGAAAGCTTGCAAATATCAGGCAGTTCGCGATCTTCCAGATATCAAAATTCCTGACAACACCATGTGCAGATCATGTCAGTTTGGAAAACAGACTAGAACTAACTTTCCAGAAAAAGAAGGATCAGCCAGCATGCCTCTTGAGCTAGTTCATACAGATGTATGTGGACCATTCAGAAAAAGAACACCTAGAGGAGAGGAATACTTGATATTATTTATTGACGATTTCTCCAGGTTTGTTTGGTTAGGACTTATGAAGCACAAAGATGAAGCTTTCGAAAAATTCAAATCCTTCAAAGCCTTGGCTGAAAATGAATCAGGTCACAAGATTAAGTGCCTCAGATCCGACAGAGGTGGAGAATTTACTTCAAATGAATTTTTCGATTTCTGTGATGAACATGGAATAAGGAGAGAATTTTCTACAGCTAGAACTCCTCAGCAAAATGGAGTAGTGGAAAGAATGAACAGAACAATCCAGCAAATGGCTCGTGCTATGCTTGATGAATCAGGAACTCCTGCAACCTTCTGGGGTGAAGCTGCACATGCGGCAGTTATTATTCTCAACAAGACAAATGTCCGAGTGAACAGCACTCAAACTCCTCATGAGCTCTGGAGTGGTAAAACTCCTTCGGTAAAGCACTTCAAAATCTTTGGGAGCAAATGCTATATCAAAAATACTGAGGAGCAGCTTGGCAAACTTGATCCTAGAGCAGATGAAGGAATTCTTCTTGGCTACTCTCCACATAGCAAAGCATACAAATGCTACAATAAAAGACTTGGCAGAATTGTTGAAAGCATTGATGTAGTGGTTGATGAGAAAGGATACATTCCTAGGCAAATACATCGTGAAGACATTGAAGAAGATGAAAGCTACCCTCAAAGACAGAATGATGAAGAAGAAGAACCGCAAGAACAATTTCAAGACGGACCTCACGAAGAAGCAGAAGAAAGAACAAGAATAGAAGAAAAGACTCCATCCAGATATGTTCAAAAGAACCATCCAGAATCTCAGATCATGGGACAAAAAGAAGCAGGTATACAAACTAGAAGAACTGTTGCAGAAGCTTCAAGTTATTTGGCATTACTCTCCTCTACTGAACCACAAAATGTGAAAGAAGCATGCAAAGATGAATGTTGGGTGAAAGCAATGGATGAAGAACTTGAGCAAATCGAAAAGAACAACACTTGGGAGCTGGTTCCTAGACCAAAGGATAAGAATGTTATCGGAACAAAATGGGTTTTCAAAAATAAATTGAATGAAAATGGAGAAGTAATTAGAAACAAAGCCAGACTTGTTTGTAAAGGGTATGCACAGCAAGAAGGAATAGACTTTGAAGAAACTTTTGCTCCTGTTGCAAGACTTGAGGCCATCCGAATGTTTCTTGCTCTCTCAAGTTGTCAGAACTTCAAAGTATTTCAAATGGATGTGAAATCAGCTTTTCTGAATGGAGATTTGGATGAAGAAGTGTACATTGAACAGCCAGATGGTTTCATTCTTGGAAACGATCCAAATCTTGTATGCCGATTAAAAAAGGCTCTCTATGGTCTCAAACAAGCTCCAAGGGCTTGGTACTACCGGTTGGACAAATATCTTCATCAACAAGGTTTTTCAAAAGGTTCAGCAGATAGCAATCTTTATATAAAAGTTGAAAATGACAAATTACTAATACTTGTTGTGTATGTAGATGACATTATTTTTGGCAGTAATGAAGAAGCTATGAGTCAAAGCTTTGCCTCAGTCATGCAAAAAGAATTTGAGATGTCCTTGCTAGGAGAACTGACATACTTCCTTGGTTTGCAAATCCAACAAAAGAAAGGAGGAATCCTTTTATCTCAAACCAAGTATCTCAAGCAGATTTTGAAGAAATATGGCATGGAAGATGCAAAACCAGTATGTACACCCATGGTTACAGGATGTAGTCTCAGTGCAAATGACGAATCTGCAGCAGTTCATCAACCAACCTACAGATCTATGATTGGAAGTCTTCTATATTTGACAGGTACCCGACCAGACATCATGCATGCAGTTGGAATAGTTGGAAGGTTTCAGGCAAATCCAAAGGAGACTCATCTTCAAGCAGTAAAGAGAATCTTCAAATATCTTCAAGGGACTCAAAATTATGGCCTATGGTATCCTAGAGATACAGATCTCACTCTTCATGCTTATACAGATGCAGATTGGGCCGGAAGCGTGGATGACAGGAAAAGCACAAGTGGTGGTGCATTCTTTATGGGTCCCAGACTGGTATCTTGGTTCAGCAAGAAACAGAGTTCAATTGCCTTGTCTACAGCTGAAGCGGAATATGTTGCGGCTGCATCTTGTTGCACCCAACTTCTTTGGATGATGCAGACTTTGCAGGATTATCAAATCACTTGTACACCTCCTATTCCTATCTTATGTGACAACACAAGTGCAATCAGCATCTCAAAGAATCCGGTTATGCATTCAAAAACCAAGCACATACCAATCAAGTACCATTTTCTCCGGGAACAAGTACTTGAACAGAAGGTCAAGTTGGAGTATGTTCCTTCTAAGGAACAAGTTGCTGATATTTTCACCAAACCATTGCCCAGGGACACTTTTGAATACCTCAGGCAAAAGCTGGGGGTTGTTGATGCATCATCTCACTATTGATCATCTTCCTATTGATGGTATTGGCTCAGGGGGAGCACATAATGCATTGTTGGCATTATGGAGTAGGAGATCTTTGAAATAAGCTGCAATATGTCTCTGTCTCCTTCATGATGGATTTCTGGTTACAGATCTGGAGAAGCATGAGCATAGGGGGAGCATACCCTTTGCCCTTGATGTCAAAGGGGGAGAATGATGAAGCTGAAGATTATGTGGAATGATGAAGCTGAAGATTATGTGGTTGCCATCAAGTCCAAAGGGGGAGTTTGTTGGCATTATGATTCAGGTGTTGTCCTTGATGGAAAACTCTTTCAGGTGGTAAATCAAGAAGGACGCAGGCAATTTGTTCAGCAAGTGCGTCCCCGCAGGTATACCATACAGAACCCGCGTCCAGGGACGCTGGCCAGCCGTTCAGAAGGTGCGTCCGCCCAGTGCACACATTTCAAGGTAGAGAAAAGCTCGTGGGGGTTTCTTGTGTGGTATCTAGCCGACGGTTGTGTGTTTCTATGGTGTCGGCTCATGGTATTGTTCCACGCTTTGGGGAGAAGCTTGCCTATATAAAGCAAAGGAGTTCATTTGGATTATGCATCATCTTGGTTGATCATCTCTTGGTGAGATCTAGTCCATATCTTTAAGGGTAAATCTTCTAATGGACTACGATCTATATGGCGCATGATCAGATCTGTGGATCTGAGTGTTTGGGTTGGTTCTGAAGTCCTCTTATCTTCTATATCTAAAGGGACGCAGATTCAGTGAAGGGAAAGTGCGCCGGGACGCAGTAAAGTAAAGGATCAGGTGCGTCTCTGAAGCGAAGGACGCGGCGCGACTGTGGTATTGGGTGCGTCTCTGAAGCGAAAGACGCGGCGCGATAGTGTTGATGTGTGCGTCGGTCGCAGACAAGCAAAAAGGAACAGTGCGTCTGCACGCAGAACAGCATAAGGTATATTGCGTCCAGTCGCAGGCCACAGAAAGAAAATATGCGTCCCTGTCTTAAGATGATCTGTTAACTGTATATTTCTGTTCATAAGGTGTTCTGGGTTGTTTCTGTAATAACTGATCTGATATCTGTAGTAGACTGTATCTGTTGTATACTTGTTGATCATTTGATTCTTCATGAAAAGAAGTAGGGGGTTGTAGCTCCCTTCCAGGAGAAGTCTGGAAAACGAGAAAGAGTTGTAGCTCTTTGCAGGTTGCAGCCTGCGTGCTGGTAAAGGACTGCACCAGTACAAAATCATTGTAAAAAGAATTTCTTGAAAGAAGATAGAGACATTATTGCAGCAGGTGGTTTTTCTCCCGCATTGGGTTTCCACCTTACATCTTGTGTTCTTCGGTGTGACTGTCTATTTTCTTTATTCATGCTCATTGTTTTATGGTACTGATATGCAAGAATATTTCAAAAGATCAAATAAGGAAGATTTGGTAAATTGCTAGATAATACTGATTCACCCCCCCTCTCAGTATTATTTCCAACAGGTTTAATGCTAGGGTTTAGTGTTTTAGCATAGGATTATGGTTTGTAAGGCATGGATTTGATCTTTAGAACTAGAATTATGTTTTTTGGGTTTTAGATGTAGGACTAGGGTTTAGGTGTAGAATTTAAAAACCCTTTTACAATCTTTCGTCACAATGTGACATAAAACCACTTGCAACGACAAAACCCACGCACATCATTAACTCCAACTGTCTTTGCAACAACAACCCAGGTGAGGAATCTATGCCACGGATGACACCCATGTCGACACATCAAACCTGCAAATTCAAATGACAAAACACATGTCGTCGACAAATCTTGGGAGAACTGTAGATGAACATAAGTCGACAGCCAGGTACAACACCACATCAACTAAACGCCATGAAAAACTATGAACATTACCTGAACAACCTGATCATAACCAACACTGTTGAAACTAAACTGAAGTGACGAAGACAATGAATGATACCCATGAACACTGACAATGACACTTTGAACATCTGTGCAATTTGAATCAATGGATCCTCCTGGATCACCACTATCAATCAAGACTATTACAGGGCGATGTTTAATAAAACCTCTAATTTTGAGAGTTTGGGGAGAAGAAATGCCTGCCAAAGCATGGAGCGAGATAACTGGTTCTTCTGGTGTAGCTAGGAGCTCATCGTCCTACTGGTTGTTCTCATCTTCCTCCTCTGGTCCCTCAAAGGATGGGGCTTCCTCAGATGAACTGTAATCAGTACCATCAATTTGAAAGAATTTGGGTTCCTTGCATTTATGCCCCGGGGAGTATTTGTCATCACAGTAGTAACACAATCCTTGCTTTATTCTTTCCGCCATTTCTGCTGGTGACACCTTTTGAACCTTAAGTGTTTGGGTAGTGCTCGAAGCTTGGGTGGGGCGTCCCTTGGCTATGAAATTTGGACGAGGCGACTGGGCCGCTAACGCGCGTTCCCATTCGCGAACCGTTGTTCAAGCTTCCAGCCATGTGGGTGGTTGGTGCATCTGGAAGTGAGCTTGGATGGCGTCTTTGAGACCACTAATAAAACATTCCAAGTAGAATTCATTTGCCAAACCACCTGTGCCGAAGGCTAATTTCTCAAAGGCTGTAATATAGTCGTGTACTATACCTATCTGTTTGAGCTTAGTAAGATGACCCAAAAAATTGGATTCACATTCAAAGCGTTCACAAAGGGATTTTGAGAACGCCTGCCAATTAATTGGCCTTGCATAGAATTTTTTATGCCACTGCCACCATTGCCATCTTTCTTGGTCCAAGTAAAGGCCTCCCACATGTAGCTTAGTCTCATCATCTCTGATGTGATTCAGTGTGAAATATTGGTCCATTTGTGATAACCATATTACCAGATTAGAGCCATCAAATTTGTACATGTCCAACTTGGGTGGTCGAGGGTGGGAATGTTGGTGGTTTCCATGGAAGTGAATAGAATGACTAGATTCTCCTTCATGGTCTTCATTAAAAGCATATGCCTCTAATTGTACCACCGACTTGCCCTTTGTGAATGTGTCGTTCAATGTCTGGATCTGATTTGATAATTCCTCCAACCTATTTTCAAGGGATTCCATCTTCTCATTGGCCATAGCTTGAGCTTTGGTTTCTACCTTACACAGATCTGGTTCACTTGTCATCACTGTGAAAAAATTTGGGACTGCCCGAAAATTGAAGCTGACAAGTGAATGGTACCACCTCGCTTAGCCTGTCGTCCTGATTCTTATGGGCTAAGTCTCCTATAAGCCTCCCGGGAGGGCCTCAGATTTTTTTATTTTTATTTTTTCTTTATTTTTATTTTTTATAACTTCAAAAGGAGGTTTACTTCTCGATTATCAATACGACAGTAGCCAATTCCTAGAAAAGTTAATCCTGCCCAATGTCCTGCGAGAATCACCCCAAGGTATAAGAGCCATAAGCCTCCCTGCACAAATGGTCAGATCTGTCCGCGAAACCCTCAACTGTAGAGTGTGAGTAGGAATGCGACAGCGACCGAACCCCCGCTGCTAGAGCTGAATGATATTCTGGTGGATCTGATTGTTGTGGCAGTGCAAAACCCAACTTGCTAGATCTGAATGGTATTCTGGTGGATCTAATTGTTGCGGCAGCGCAGAACCCAGCCTGCTAGATCTGATCTGGCAAAGAAGATGATGGTTGATCTCCAAAGAGACAAGGGAACTATGGTCTTAAGGAGTGTCAGGTGCTACAGATCGCAATATACATAAGGGTCCAATAGTAGTACTTGACCCAATATTTCAGGGCACTAACTAAGGAGGATCAATAGTACCCTTAGCCGTACTACCTGACTACCCTATTGTACACACGAGTAATCTCCCCGAGTGCTATTCTCGGTGTATTGTAGCAGGAAGATGGCCGACGTTTTATCTACGACAAGGTTTTAGATGAGCCTAGGGGTCCTCTGATATACCCAAAGGGTACATGGAAGATATTCCGTGCGTAGTTGTGTCTAATGTGCTACTACTCGACGGGTTACCCACAAGGGTTACAAGGGAGTCCAACAAGCGTGACCACCTCTTGTATTTTCTGCATGTGTGCCTCCCCAAATCCACAGGTTTATGCGCTCAACGACAGATCCAGTGGTTTAAAGACGTCGGAACACGTCTCTAGAAAAAAAAAGTTTTGCTACAAATGGAGATACCACCAGCCCTAGAAAGAGCTCTGATACCAATTGTTATGCTCTTGTCCTGCGAGAAGATGCAAGAATACCAAATATGCGAAGAAATACAACACGGAACACATAACAAAATGAGAAATAACAACATGTATTTTATTATTTAGAGATGAAAGCAATGTTCAATTGCCTCTTCAAGGGGGCAACCTCCAATAGAGCAGGGCTTGATTATAGAATAAGACACCACGGTCCTCAATGGGGAGTCGCTATCCTTTATATATGATTCATACATGCAATACCATGGGTCAGTGCCATGTTTCTATTAATACCATCTATCTAATACCATGGCCCATTTGCAACTAACTATGGTTCCTTTCTTTAATTGAGGGTCAACCACTTACAATTATTAATATGGGCTTTATTGACTCTTTAACTAACTATAACTATGACTCAACCCTATTACATAAATAAGGGAGTTAGTGTTGGACCCTAACAACATCCATCTCCATCAGATACTATGTACTCTACGCAACATATCTTAATGTGAGCAAGCATCTATTCCATTGTTGTTCCCTCTTGGTCCATGTAGCGAGCATGGGAAGAAAACAGGATCAATCGCCTCGGCTCTAGTTCAAAAAACTAAAAAGTGCCTTATTATGTAGAAAAGGGGTTCCAAACCGGAAGCCATTATGGGAATTGTCTAGATTTAGCATTGAGTTTGCAGTCCGCAGGAATCGAACCAAGGGGCGCTGGGATCAAACCAAGAATCGAACCAAGTGGAGTTGTTGAGGCTTTTTCCTCCGCCTTGACGGTTCACTTGAAGGAAACATGGTGTTTTCATCCTTGATTTTGCATTAAGAAAATTGTATAAGTACACGATGAAAGTATATCTTCAAATTCTAAGGGTAAGGGAAGGAGAAGCCACAAGTGGCGACCATGAGATGTAAGCTCTATCATGTCTTTCTTACTTTTTCCCATCGCAACGAACAAACGCATGTCATCTTCTCGAAATTTAAGAAATTGTGTTAGCTTTAAGAAACTGTGTTAACATATTTCATGCACAATTCATAATTTAAGAAGGTTAAGGTTTTTGTCCGTACCGTTGTGTCCCCTGAGCATAAGCGAAGAAGAAATATATAGAAGCAATATATAGGTCACGAATTTTGGCAATATTTTTGTTTTCAAAATTATGGCAGATAAAGCAATAATGATGGCAACTGAATCAACAGCAGCCGCTACTCCACTTGGGTCGTAGTGCAAGTCACCATTTGTTAGCATCACTAGTTTTCTTACCAAACAAATCAGATTCGTGAAGTGAAAGAACATCCTTTCATAGCGATGTAATATTACCTTCCCCACGAATGCTAGTGAGTTAATAGCTTACCAAACAAGCAGAAGCAACTGATTCAATTTCTTGATTGGGCAATCGAAGTACTAATGGGACAACTCGGGGTTTGGCTAACTCATTTAATGGCTTGTGCCGGCACTGGCACATAAGAATTATGCTCACTATCTAGGATATATAATGCATTGGCTATACTTGGGACTTTTGTAAACCTCTCGTATCGAAGAACCGAAGCATAAGCCTGGAAACACATCCATCACTGCAACGATTGGGGAACAACGAGGCTCTCATGCAACTCTTATTAATGTGCCTCTTTGACTTTTATTGTCCTTATTTTCATGCTTCTATATATCTATGCGAATAGCAGGAATAAGCTATGAATATTCATATGCGACTACTGGCTTTTTAACGAGCTTTAGTCACATGGCAATGGCTTAATAGCTTTGGTTGGAAATGCTATAGCGAGTGTAACAGCCCTCCCTTGTGTGTTAGACTATGTAAACCTATGATGAGAAAAAGCTAGGTGTGATATGTAATATTGGAAAACAAATATGTTATTAAATAAATTAATAAATAAATCACTTGGAAAAGCGAGACAACAAGAGATGAGATTCTTGCCAAATCTCATTGAGGAATGGGATAGGGATAATCTTTTATGATAAAGCTTCTAGATGTGATTCTAAATAATCTTGGATGGATTGGAGATAAATATCCATCAAGGAAGAAAACATAAAAGCTTTGTGGGAGATAAAGGCAAGCTTTTATGAGGAAAAGCCTCGTGGGATATAAAGGCGAGCTTTTCCAAAAAAGACCTAGGAAAATGGAGAAATCCATAAAAGCGAGACGCCACTAATGGAAACTAAATCATGAAAGAGGGTATTAAATACCCATTGCATAGATCAATTGGAGGCAGTTGATCCATGGCAAGAACCTCAACTTGGGGAGAATCAGAGGTGATTCATGGTTGGGTGGTGGTTCTCTGCTCTCCAAGTGATGTTTTAGTTGGTTTCATGATGCATGGAATGTCTGTATGCTGTTTTCTTCCCCTCTCTATTATAATTCCAGTTGTCTAAGAGAAGGTTTGCTCAAATTTCCTCGCCATAAGAAGGACTAAATGAATTGTATGGTATGCTTATACATGAGTAGATTTACTGATGTTCTCCACCATTATGGTTAATTGCATGAAAAATGGTGAATGGTTACTCTTGACATGTTTGTGTGGTTAAAGTGTTAGCTTATATGTGTATCTGTGTAAGCATGAGAATAATTAAATGAGTTACTTGTGGTAACTATACATAAGTGGACTTATGTGTGCTTATGTTTTTAGGAGTTGAGTTTGAATTAAATGCATATGATTTTTATTGCTTTCTGGGGACTTAGTTAGTAGTTGTATTACCTGGGCCATGGAGCCATTTTTACTTTACTAGAATTTACATGTGACCATTTTACATAAGAAAAATGTTAGCATTAGTACGATAATGGTAGGGTGTTATGTCAATGATTTCAGTAATGTTATTAAGAAATTAACTCTATGGGATGGTCATATATAAATTAAAGTGTAAAATAACTAATAACATGATATGTGGATACATGCAAAACCAGTTAGGGGACAATGCTCCTAAATATCATAGTCAAAGATTCAATGTTTTCTACACCATGCATGTCAAAAGAATGATATCCTATAAGTCTAGTCTAGCTGCGTTTGCATGTTACATAAAAGGAGCCATGCATGTCAAAAGAATGATATCTTATGAGGCTAGTCTAGCTGCTTTTGCATGTTACATAAAAAAGTTATCACTAAAATATTCGACTATGCATGTAAGAGTATGATCACGATTCCTGGCCACTGACATAATGTCTTATAGATGGACAAAGTCCATGTCATGAATCCACCTTATATAAGAAATAAAACATTATACAATTACGGACTCCATGTACTCTTGGCAAGAGCCGAATATTAGGTGTAAAAGAAGAAAATTTTCCAGAATAAAAAATATAGGGGCTTAATTTCCGGGTAGGCTGAGAAGGTACGAGCACTTTTATATACCTGTGCCAAGGCCACATGACGATAGCGTAATAGGTTCTGTTGGAAACGCTGCAAGCGAACACCTTTATATCAGATCAAAATACCCCAGCTTTGGGGCATACGGCCTTTCTAATAAAATACGTAAATCTGGCGACAGGGACTTGCTGCATCGCAGGCCTCCTTGTTTAACTGGTTTTCATATTGATAACTTGTTTTTGTGCCCCTAAAAAGGTGCTTCTTTCATTTGAGATTAAGCATGAATTTCGTCGACAATTAATCAGGCGAGACACTCTAATCATCGGTTCATCTCGACGTTACCGTCTTTTTGAAAACAGAGCCCGTCAATCAAAACTCGCATATGAGGGTCATGCAATTGAAATAGCGAAATATTGTAACAACCGACTATCCAATCCTTTTGGTTCACCATAAAATCAATATTTACCTAAGTTTTGTTGGGCATCTTTAAATTAAATTGAATCAAATGCACAAGAAAGGAAAAGAAAATGCTTTCCTTCATACATGGGCCCGCAAAAGGATAAAGATTAGACAGGGCTCGTGTCTTACTGTACTGTGATTAGACAGGGCTCGTGTCTTACTGTACTGTGCGTTTGGACTCTGCCCTCTACCGATGCTTCTTACTCATCTGCTTCACCGACAGAACCAACTGTAGAACCAACTGCTACATATGCCCTTGCCTACGTTACTGATGCTTCTGGATCAATGGCGAGGATGGACCTGGAACTGGAACAGCCTACCAATATGCATAAACCCGGAACACGCTATTCCCTATATATCCCACCCAAACCCGTGCAAGCAAAAAGTCATCTTTAAACATTTCGTGTGTCTCACACACAATTCATTAAAAAGTTTTAATTGACATGCAGACCCAGCAGTACGTGCATAACAATCTCATCTATGACCTGCAAAATAATGAAAAGATGCACGCTGGTGGACACTGCATTTATCTCAAGGACCCGCATGCCTTGTAACCGGTAAGGAACCGGATGGCTTTTATAGCAGGGTTGTCTATAATGCGACTTTTTGAAGATTCCGGTGACGGAATCCGGCGAAGAAATTGAGGTCAAATCTTGATTTCTTGCAGTTAAAATGGTTTTTTAACTGCATATTTGGATTCACCACCCTGAAAAACCCCTGGGACACTTTCATTGTGCAGAAACTAGCTATCAAACTTGCGATTCCAATAATTCCTGCCGGATTTCGACCGGAAAAATCCGCCGAAAAGGCTTTCAAAAAGTCGCGTTATAGACAACTCCAAAGAAGAAGGGGGTTGTCTATAATGCTACTTTTTGAAGATTCTGGTGACGGAATATGCGGACCCAAGAATTTAATCAAATTATTAAAAATATATGATTAAGAAAAAGAAAAAGCGTTCTTTTGATCAACTCAAACCATTAAAATGATATGGAATTCAAATGATAGAACTTGATTTCAGATGATGCTAATTTTGACCCTTTTTGTATTCCAAAAAGAATTCCTGTTTCGAGATGGTTCCGCTAACGGAATTCTATCTTTTGCATTTCTATTCACTGAAAGGAAAAAGATAAACGAAGGTATGAGCATCGAACCAGTGATCGATGGCCATTGAAGGATGAAGACGTAAAGGTCAAAAAGAATTAGATGCCTTCCTTCCTTCCTTCACATGTAAATCTGTCTGTCCCACCTCGGACTTTCAAGTTTCAACAATATGAAGAAAAGAATAAAGTAAAGAAAGAGAGGAATAATAATAGCAGAGTGCGGTTTCGAAGGAGAAGGAGGAGAAGGATCAACACTGAATTAATTGAGTGCAGAGCCCTCGTTATCAGACTTTTAATAATTTACGTGCGTACTGAATGTCTGGATAGTTCCACGGCTAAGATGAATAATTTACGTGCGGAATTGAGACTGAAAGTTTGAATATTTGGACGATGATTAAACTTTCATTTCATGTGCACGTATCTATCTCTATAAATTCCCTACTCACGCAATAGATGTCATTCCATTTCGTGCAGCATTACCAAACGATCGTTAGAATCGTTGCAATGGCCCTCAATATCCCCTCTTGCTTCCCCCTCCTCTTCCTCGTAGTTTTTCTGATGGCAACGGAGAGCATCAATGGAGATCCAGATGCGTTGCAGGATTTCTGTGTGGCTGACGCCAAGTCTTCTGTTTTTATGAACGGGTTGCCTTGCCTTAAACCCAATGAAGCTTCTCCTAAACACTTCATGACATCGGCTCTGCGCACGCCAGGGAACACATCAGCCAATCCACTGGGAGCCAGCATCGTTGCGGCTAATACACAGAACATGCCAGGCCTCAACACGCTCGGAATACTCATGGCTCGCATAGACATGGCTGTGGGAGGGGTAGTACCTCCTCATATCCATCCCAGAGCCAGTGAAGTACTGTACGTAATGGAAGGGAAACTCTCCGTTGGTTTCGTAGGTTCAGATACCAACAAACTCTTCTCTCATAATCTGGAAGCTGGCGATGTGTTTGTGTTCCCCAAGGGAACACTGCACTTCGTTCAAAACATTGGAGAGAAGCCCGCAATTACGATCAACGCACTCAATAGTCAAAATCCGGGTATTCTTAACATCCCGTTGGCCACTTTCGCTTCCAGTCCCGCCGTTCCCCAGGAAGTGCTGGCCAAGTCATTCGCCATCAGTTCACAGGAGGTGGAGCAGATCAGAAAGCTCCTTGGAGGCAACTGAAGCAGTGATATATAACAATAAGAATAATAATCGCACTGTGCCGTGTAGGTTGGTGTGGGATCATATGATTATTTTCGTTGGGATAAGACGTTTGAATTATGCATCTGAATTATGCGTTTGAATACCGAAATTAGCTGACAAACATGTAACGCCTGACGCCTTTACCATGAATCGTTTAATGTCTCATTTGATTTAATAAACCAGCAAGCAATTATTACAATGGGTGGAAAGAGAACGGATAGGTTTGTTAAATTGGAAAAGTTATAAGAGAAATGTATTTGTGGTTTTTTTTTTTTTATATATTTGTTTTTTAAATTTAGGAATTATAGTATGTCATATTGGGCATATTACACATTAACTACTTATTAAAAACATATTGAGCATTAAAAAATGGGATTCATTGCATCATATTTCATTATAATATGAATCCATACCATCATAGATGATTATGCAATAATATTTTGAAATTAACATTTAGCAAGAAATTTCAAATAATCCACCGGAAGAATTCAAGGGGTTTTCTCAACATGTCATTCCATTATTTGGTTCTATCTAGAATTTTACCTTAGATCTTGTGTTTGACGACAATATAATAATTTGTTTTTCAATTTGATATAATAGAAATATTTTGGACTTGTGTTTGAGAGGCTCCATGATCTTAATGGCAAAGCTGATGTTGATTGATTGCAAATCAAACTATGATTTACATATAAATATAAACAACTTAGTAGGTCAAATACAAGTTTAACAACATAAAATGAAATATACAAAGCAAACATGGATAATAGCTAGAGCTATGAATGCTGATAGGTAGGCTATATAAACTTTAAATGGGTAAACATACCTATTTTGGAATTATTGAACAAGAATCTTGTCTAAATATAAGTTATTGTAACCTCAAATATCTATATAATCAAATTTCTAGGTTTTTTTCGAGCGTCATGGGATGATGACATGAATAGATAAACAAGTAAACATTCAATTATAAACATATAAACGGGAGAGCGAAAAAATTTGAATTGAACTAAAAAGCACTTTTAGATCTATTACCACTAGTGGAAAAAATTACTCACAACTAGAATTATACTTGTAATAGTGAATCACTATACAAGAGAGAAGCCTTTAGCGGTCTAAAGGGTTTTGATATACACATCAAAGCCATCATGGAAACCCAATTTAATTTCATAGGATATCCCACATAACCATATGTATAATGGCCATTTCCTTTTACATTATCTTAAATTCAATTTCGATGTTTGTAATATAGCGTGGTATGGGAAGTGATAGGAAACTCTTTTTATGTTGTGATTTTGTTACTTCTTTTTGTAGATACAAGGTCATGGAAAGGGTTATGGGAAAGAATTGCAGGTATTTTTCAAATAATAGAAATTTCAATAAGCCTATCATCATTTTTGCAATGATGATAATTTTAGTTTATGATATTTTTGGGTTTTATTAGTATATTGACATTTGATATAAAAAAAAAAAAGAAAAACTTGTCATGGAAATTCTTTAATCTTTTAGTTTTGGTTAATTTGACAACTTTATCTTCTCATTTTTGTTAATTTGACAATTCCTGCTTAATTTAGGGTTACAAATTTATTATTCCAATATTTTGCTAGTATAACCGTTAAAGTATTTTCTTTCTAAATACTATTAATTGTTACCAAACTATTAGAAACTGAAAGATTACTTTTAGCATTTTCAAAAGATGCTGATGTTAGTTTATGATTGTTCTGGTGGTGTTAGTTTATAATCGCTCTGGTTATCATCAACTAATCTGAGTCCAATAACAACAAAAAGAGAGCCATTATGATACTTGAATATATATCAGACATACTTATGAGCGTAAACTAGATCCCAATCAACTATATACAGTAATGCCTGCCTATGTTACCAGTTGATGCAAGCTTTATTTCCATTGGGAAATATGGAACGATCATTAGATTTGACGATAAACAAGAGTTAATGGTAGTAAATTTTGTTATAGTGGTTTTTATTATTTTGTGTGAAGCATTCCCTTGTTTTTGGTAAAGGCTGATTTCATTTTCCATGAGATTTTATACTGATTTTAAGGAAAGTATAAAAAATTAATGAAACTTCACTTGTAAATTCTACTGCTCCGATGCAAAGGCCTGCTCGAGCAAGTTTAGCGTGGCATACAACCTATAGTTATCCAAATTTGGAAGTTTAGCGTGGCATACAACCTATAGTTATCCAAATTTGGATGGCTTGATGAGAAGTCCGGATCTTCATTTCATAAATACCCAATCATGTTCCCACACTTATTCAATCTTGAACTCTGTTTGCGGCTCTCAATTAGTCTCCTTTTCGTTTTAGAGCTACCAAAACATGCATACCTGGTTCCATGATCTGCACATTGATATTTCTTATGTCTTATTTTGTGGCTATCACTAATAGCTTTTTTTAAGCAAATCCTATTAGCAACCTTGATGGTGCATGTAAACTTACTTTCTCTCCTCAAATACTACATCTAACCTATTTGAAAACCTATGAAACAAACTGTTTTAAAGCTTTTTGCTGCGATAGGGATATCCTCCAAAAACTACAGATGGATTCAAATATTTTGAAAATCAAGGCGACCCTTTTTCTTAGTGTAAGTGGTTTTCTTCTACATGTTTATTTGTATATACAACGGTTAAGTGAGAATTAAATCTCTAGGTGGAATTAGAATTCTAAAAATATTAGTCATTTCATACAAAGATATGTAAATCTGCAGTTTTCTTAGCTTCTCCTCTTACATTTACTATGTTCATGAGATATTAACCTCGATTAAGGTAATCTTTGCTTATATAATCACTGGGTAAGATATATTTTGTCAACGTTGCCACAATGTTAGACTAATAAACAATCCAATTCATGGTTTTTAACTACCAATACGTTCGGAGAGACACAACATTAATAGCAGAAAATTGTTTAGGGTGGAAAATGGAGGGTAAAAAAGATACTGTGCATGTGGTGTCTATATCATTTCTATGGAGGGGCAGCAAATTGAAATATGTTGGAACGGTGGTGTTGGATCCAATAACAAAGCTGAGGTTATGGTGCTGGCTGGCCTACTATCCTTTTGTGATTTTTTCAACATTCAAGAGCTGCAAATTTTTGGGGATTCAAAGGTGATTATTGATCATGTTCGGTCTATTCACGTCATAAAAAACATCAACTTATCGGGATGGCTGAACAGGATCGAGGCAATATGGAACTACAAAAAGGATTACTCTATAGCCCATATTGATAGGGAAAAAAACAAGGTGGCTGATGCTCTATCCAAGAAAGGACTTTCCTCTCAACATGAAGTCTGGATAATGAGTATTACAATGAACAACAAAAATCACCAGATACAAGAATTTATCATGCCAGATACTTAACTCTCTCTTCACCTGGCTATCAATCTGGTATGCATATAGAAATTTAGCTTTTTTCATGCTGAAAAAAAAAAAAAAAAAACCTCTCTATCTATATCTATTTTCACTTTTGAATTATATTACAACAATTCAGATATAGATATATAGGTAACCACTTTCGGATTAAATACTATGTATGTATAGGTTTATAAATAGAGCAATAAGTTCAAAGCACTGCTGTGTGACCCCAAAAAAAAAATTGAAATAGAATGGCTTCTGCTTTAATTAATAAAAAAAAGTCAAATTACGTCCGCAGCAATTCACGGAATTTCTAAATAATAAATATTTTGTTTATAAAAATATGAATTTATTTTTGGTCAATTGAAGTAGGTATGAGCATGTCAGACGAAATACCGCTAACAATTAAACGACAGAGTACAACTTGTTATATTATGTTATGAAGGAATCATATTATGTTATTGAAATGGCAGGCGTCACTTCTATCGTGGCGTCGCTGGAACACTGGCGTAAATATGGAGCGCTTAATTAGCCGTAAGATATTGGTGCACAGCTGCTGTTACGCGGAGAGGAGGGTGAGCACAAAGCTTTTGCACAGGTGTCAGCAGGAGAGGAGAAGGGTACATGAAAATGGGAGGTGCCTTGATTCAAAAGAAAAGCTTATCGGCTTAATTATTTTGTTTCAAAATTCTACAAGATATCTTAAACTAAATATAATTAACAATATCACATAAAAAAATTACAAACTCCTTGAAAGAACTAAATATACTTTAACGATGTGACCTAACAAATTATGAACCTGGCCCAACCATCCGTAGTTACCTAAATTCGAATTCAATTAATTCGACCCTATAAAATCTAATAGGGAAAAAAGGGGCAGTTTACATTTTACAAATACTTAATTTTTTTTTTTTTAATATTTAAAATTTTAAATGAAGAATCATTATATTCGAAATTTTAATGAAAATTTATTAATATTTTTTTTAACAAAAGTATTTTTGTTTTTTATTTTTAATTATAATTTTTCTATTAACTTATTTCCAATATTAATTTCTCCTATCTAAAATGTTATAGACTTTTTTCTCTAAAATGGTTTTTGAAATAATGAAGGTCAAAACCCATTAAATTTATTATAATTTTGAAATAATAAAAATTAAAATACATTAAATTTTTTATTATTGTAAACTAGAAAAACATGTAAAACTAAAACCTAATAATTTGAACTACAAAACATAAAGCTAGAGTTTAATATAACATTGAAATATAGATAAAAAATTAAATTGAATATAAAAATTAAATTATTCTATAATCTTTTTCTAATATAAAAACTATTTTTTTATATAAAAATTAACCAATTAATTATTTTTTATTTTTTATTAAAATAATTTTATTATTTTTATATCGTGATTTCTCATTTTATAATTTATTTCTACTATTTTTATATAAAAATTATTAATACAATATTTTTTTAAATTATTTTTTTATATAAAAAAATTGTTTCCTTTCCATACATTGTCGAGGCCCAAACTTGTAATCTTCCAAAGCCCGGATACCAATTTTTAGCAGGGGCTCCTGTCACGAGCAAGCTTGCTCTTTCTCTATGTCTCTTCGTATTTCTCTGGTGGCCAACTCCTGATGAACCAGTGATGAACCTACTTGGATCTTTCACACTCTGACGGCCTCAACAATGGCATCCACGCCTTCAAACGGCCTTGGTGTCCCTTCGATCTTTTGGCGAACTTCCTGCGAACTTGGGATGAAAGCACAGAGAAAACTACTACCACAGCGGACTTATAAATACACAGAGGTACTCAATAACAGAATGGCATACTCATTTTATTTCAGAATGGAGAAAATTCTTACAGGATGCTCACAGAGCTTTTACAGAAATGGATTCTATACAGAGATAGACTAATCTCGCATTTACCGGACTTTTCACAGCTCAAAAATTGAACAAGTTACTACCGGAGGCTACCTGGCGAGGTATAGACTCTGTCTCAGAATCAGACTTAACACCCAAACACTTGACTCTTCTAATGGTTCGGCCACTTTAGGTTCTTACCAGTGCCGAGCACACTGATACGCAGGCTTCTCAAACCAACTAAGGACTTTGAGTGATTTCTCGTGTTGCAAGCAGATCAGACTAGATGTCCGCAGATGCAGAGCAGGAGAACACTCGACTCAAACACACACAAAACTCTCAAAATGCCGATGCCCAACAAATGAACCTTACCCTTCTTATATAGGATGAGAGGGGGGGACAAACATTACTGTTGGTCGGACAGAAATGACTTAAAGCTTAAAGAATCATTACTTTTCAGTCTTTACCAGAGCGACGTCCGCACAAATATTCGGGTCCATAAAGCAGACCGAATAATTGCTTTCGGGTAACGCATGAGATATAGTCTGTAAAGTAGATTCATGTACCTAAAACAAATCAGACATTATGGCTATCTACACAGTGGATACTTTTGTACAAAAAGCCCACGAGAAAAGACTAGATGAGAATATTTACACTGTGGAAGCTTTTAAACAGTAAAGCCCACGGGAACTCTGGTCACAATTAAGCCCTTGTGACTGGTACGTAATCAAAATACAGTCAGATCAGGGAATCTGCCTCTTTTATAAAGTAGATCATCACATGCCTTTGTATAAATCCTCCGGACTATCATGGGTTTGCCCAGTATGATTTGATGCTGGACTTTGGTTAAGACATACCATTCTAAGTGCTCTCTCATGTATTCCTGGAGGGAATAATTTGTCATGTGAAAAGGATCCCACTCTTGAACTGTCATTTCTTTGACTGTGTTGTATATGCGATGAAAACATTCCCCAATGTTGTACTCAAAACATCTGTGACAGTATTTTCTTTCATATCTTTCATGATATACTGGGTCCATGGCTGTTCTGCTGACTCCGTAATCTGTCCACCAGTTCTGAAACCATTCACATTGTAGATTTTTCTGGGATGCTGCCATTGTGCTAAATTTCAACTTTGTGTAATGGGTTTCTTCTCTGTCATCAACATTCATGAAGTCCCACCACAGTTTTTTATAATCTGAAAAATCATAAACTGTGTCGGGGAACATTACCTTGGGATCATTTCTGGGCCATCGAGCACATGGTTGGACTTGAGGGTGGTTGATCCACAAGTCTCTGGTTCGGTAGATGCAATAATAGCTTTCATAGATTCCTGTGTCACGGCCTCCATGGTACCAGATACCGGCAATGTCATGAAAATTCATTTCCAGGGCCCGCCTTGCGGTTCCAGCATCTGCTTTTGCTTTGTCATACATCATATCATGGATCCATTTTCTACCCTTTGGGTACACCTTTCTTTCAGGTACATAGTGCTGGAGATCAGTGTGAGGCTGTAAGTTGGCATCAAGGACTTTTGTGTTCCTTAATTGCCATGTGGGTCTCTAGTTGTCTCTGTATGTATCCCAGTCTTGATTATCTGGAATGGTTCTCAAGACCTCTCGTTTTTGGTGCTGGTCCCACTCAGTAATAATCATCATGACATGTGCTGCGTTTTGTTCAAGGTATTCCCTGCTGAGGAAGTCAGGAAGACAATTGTCCTCTCCTTTGATGTGCTCTATGGAAAAATCAAAATTTGCAAAGAGTGCCTGCCATCTGGCAAACTTTGCTTCTTCTGGTTTCTTGATGTCCTTGGATAGGACTTTCTTCATTGCTGACGCATCTGTTCTGAGAAGAAAAGGCTTGTTTATTAGATATACTGCAAACTTGCTGATGCAATTCCATGCAGCTTTCACTTCTCTTTCAATAACAGAATAATTATGTTCTGCTGGGTTCCATACCCCTGAGGCAAACTGTACCACTTGTTCTTCTTTGCCGACTTTTTGTTTCAGAATCCCTCCCCAGCCTATGTCACTGGCATCGGATTCAACTATCTTGAATGCCTCATCATTTGCTATATACAGTATAGGCAAAGATTTTACCTTTGCTTTGATTTCTTGCACTGCTTTGGTATGGGCATCTGACCATTGAGGGGGATTTTTGCCAAGCCGCTTATTGAGCACTTTCCTGTCACTAGCATAGTCTTGATAAAAACTGCTTACATAATTTAGGCAGCCAAGGAACCTTTGCAATTGTGTCTTGTCTTTTAAGACATCTGTAAATTTGTCTGCAAAGTCAATGGCATGTTGTTGCAGAGAGATTTGTCCATTAGAAATCTGGTGGCCTAAGAACTTTATAGAAGTCTGAAATACTTCTATTTTCTTTTTGCTAAGCACCACCCCATTTTTCTTGACCAACTTCATGAAAATATTTACATGTTTGAAGTGATCATCAATATTTTTGGAAAAAATTAAAACATCATCAATATATACAAGTAGCCAATCAAAATATGGCTTAAAAATATCATCCATGACCTTTTGAAACTTTGAAGGAGCATTTTTAAGACCGAATGGCATGACATTCCATTCATAGTGCCCTGCAGGAATACTAAAAGCAGTTTTGAACTTATCTTCCTCATCAATGGAAACTTTCCAAAATCCTGCTTTTAAATTGAACTTTGAAAATATTCTGGCTCCTGCAATTCTTCTGATCAAATCTCCTTTATGTGGATTGGGATAAGTATCATCGGCCAAGACTGACTTTAGAGGCTTGTAATTTATCACAAGTCTAGGGATACCTCTAATTTATTCAGCTCTTTTGTTTACATAGAATCCATAGCAATTCCAGGGGCTAGTGGATTCTCTGATCAATCCTCTGTTGAGAAACTGCTGAATTTATTTTTGGCATAGTTCTCGGTATTCTTGGCTCATAGGGATTGCTCTGCTTTTACAGGGCTTTCCTGTGTATCCTTCTTTATAGGGAAACTTAATGGTATGTTTCTTTCTGTGCCAAAAAGCATTTGGCTCTTCTGAACAACATTTTTCTTCCAGTTTTCCTTTCAGTTCTTGGATTCTTCTTTTGATTTGGGGTAGTTTCAGCTGTTCTTCTACTCTCAATGTGCTTTTTAGATCTTTAAGATCTGATAGCAAAGATTCTGCTTTGTCTAATTTCTGCATGGCTTGAACCATTGTAGAAACTCTTGGGGTTGAAACATAAGGAAGCTCAATTCTTTTTCTTCTACCTTTAGATGTGGGTACAGAAATAAAATAACCAGCTCTACTTCCCTTCAACCTGGCTGAGCCATGAGGTTCTACTGCAGCTAAAAAGACATTCCCTAATATACAATCAACAGGGATGTCTGCTATGGCAAACTTCATGTATACATAGTGGGTATCAAAACATAGTGAAGCTCTAGGAATTTCATATTTGAGTTTCTTATTTCCTAGGCCTACAACTTCTCTTTCAGCAGAGACCCAATATTTCGCTGGAACATTTTTGATGTTAATAATATTAATATCTGCACCAGAATCTAATAATGCAGTCATGAAAAATATCTGGCCTTGGATACAGATTTTTACCTTGACATGATGTTGCTGATATGTGATGGTAAACAGTCTCATATCTTGAAAGCCAAAATTTGGGTCTGACCTTCCTTCAGCAACTTGAATTTCTTGACTATAGGCTGTTGTGTTCCAGGATTCTTCTTCTTTTTCTTCTTTAATCTCCTTGCCTTTCTTAATTTCTGCAATTTGAGCTTTGATTGCAGAAATCTCTGCTTTGAGTTGGTGAATTTCACCACTCACTTCTCCCAAAGTCAGGGATCTTACTTTCCCTGGTTTCTGGTGATGCATTTGGAAAGATTTAGTGTTCCTTTCATAGGATGCATCGACAAACAAAGGTTTCTTACCTGATTCTTTTGAAGCTTTTGATTTAAGCTGATCTGTGAATGCTTCTATCAGGCGGTTCTTCATGGCTCCATCTTCCATTGTCCTGATATGAGATAAAATCTTCATTTCTGCCTCTTCTTCAGCAGATGCCATTAGGACTTTTTCTTTAGGAGGCTTTGTCCTTTCTTCCTCTTCGCTGGAACTGTACAAAAATTCAGAGTCATCTTCATAAAATATATGACATGCACATTCTTCTGAATTAGAGCAAGAACATTCAGATGATTCAGAATCAGAATACTGGCCCATATTAACTTGAAATTCTTCTTCTGAAGTGCTAAAAGAATCAAGAGATGATTCCTCTAATTGGTGCTGCTGGGCTGAGTCTTTGATAATAAGATTTGGGCACCTTTCTGTAACATGGGTCTTTGATTTACATCTCAGGCAAAAGATTGGGCCTGAATGCTCTTTCTTAACCTGTTTAGCTTTTTGAGCATAAACAACTGTCTTTTTTCCCTTATTAAGCTTTGATTCTTCCCCTTGGGGACATCTTGAAGCTGTATGCCCAGTCTGGCCACACAACCAGCAAGTAATTTTGTTCCATTTTTCTTGCTTGGATGTATGCAAATGGATGTCAGAAGGAGTATAATAATGGGTTTTTGGGATATATTTGTAGTGACCCTTCTTTTTATGGCTTTTATCCCTTGTAGAATACTTCCTTTTATTTTTTGGATAATTCCTTCTATTCTTGTAGAAAGTCTCTTTGAATTCTCTTTTGGCCCTTTTCCTAGACTTTCTCTTTTTGACCAATGGGTCATCTATTGTCAGTCCATATTTGCTGCAAATGGACTTTCTATCTGGTAGTCTGGACAATTTTTCCAAAGACTTGTTCACCTTTGAACTGGTACAAAGACTTACCAGTGTCTTTGTAATATGGGAATAAATTTCTCCCCATGTATAAGACTCAAAAGGCAACTGAAAAATTTCTTGCAATCTAATATAGTCAACAAATCTAGAGGGTAGAGCAGCTAGATATACCTGCTTCCAAAGCAAGTTTTTGGAATCTTTCACCTCATAGATTCGCTGCATCCAATCTCTATGAAAATCATCAAATTGAGACATCTTATGACATTTGAGGTTCATCAAAATGACCTCATGCTTGTTGGCAATTTCTGTCTCACTGCCACACCAATGTTCCAGAATCATTGATGTTAGCGCACCAATCATATTGCTTATTACAGTACCATCAGGATTATGAATAACATCTCCTTTTTCATCCTTGAGAACTTCTGCTTCCATGGTCTCAATAAGTTTAGGAGAAGATTCAGTTTCCCACCATCTGAGAAGAGTACCTGTAAAACATTGGATGATGGTTCTGCAAGCATCTACTTTTGATTTTCCTCTAAGACACATGAGTTTATATTCAGTATACAATAAATCAATCATCTGGTGAATTTGGCCAATGTTCATGTTGTCTATGTTCCACTCTCTATGGGAATCAGGGAAGAAAGTATGGGCTTCAGGCAATTTTCCCTTCCCTTCAATGTCAGGAGCAGAATATCTGGAGAATCTATGTTCAAGAGGCTCATAGATTGGGAGGATTTGTGTTTCCTGAGACTTTTGTTCTTCTGCTTCTAGTTCCCTAAATAAGGAAGCAATACTGATGTGTTCAGACTCATCAGTCTTTGAGGTGGTTTCTTTGGGGAACAGCAGAGGGAATTTCTGTACATTTCTTATTGGATTCTCAATCTTTATATTTCTTTTCACCAAGAAAGAATTTGGAACTGGCTTCTCAACTTTTGTGATCTGCATCCTTTCAAATTTCTCATTCAAGCCAGTAAGGAGTGTCTTAGTTACATCAATATGTCCAACTAAGTTTTCTCCTATTTCATCAATCTTATTCAATGATTCCTTGGTGTAAGAACAAGTCATGCTGGAATCAAATTGTAAATTATTCAAACAAGAATTTACACTATTAAGTGAGGACTGTACAACATCTACTTGCTTCTTTACATCTTCTGCTTTAGCCACATTCATTTCCAGACCCTTTATAGCAGTATTGGTCCAATTTAACTGTTCACTAGCCTTTTGAATTCTACCATCAATTCCTAAGGCATTATCATCTTTTTGAACCAGGGGAATGGCTTTGGCTGCATTTGTCTTTTCTCCCAAGATGATTCCTTTATATGGGGGAAACGTAGTAGGGGTTTCAACTGTGGATCCATCAATTGCGGTCCATCCATGCTTATCAGTCATACTGCTAGAAGTAGCACCAGTTAAAACATTTATAGGAGCAATTTTATCTTTCCATGAGCAGAAAGATATCCAAACATTATTTACTTCCATATAATGTTTCCAGTCTGTTGCTAACTTTCTTTTCTGATCTAGGGTATATCCTTGGTCAAATTCATCTGCTTGAGGATTTGTATACAAATCCCAATTCGACATTTCTTTCATCCATTTAGAACTGATTTGTGATTTTAAGCATCCATCCATAAGTGCAAAAAACTTATGCATTTCCATGACTGCATGCTTTTTACAGTCAGAAGGAATCTGTTTGAATCTGCATTCTGGAATCAGTTCTGATTGCTCAATTTTCCCCAACCCATACCTCGGCTTTGCTGGTCTCATTAAGCAAATCATCTGAGTAAGTCTAGGGTCTTCTTCTTCTATTGAATGGATCATGAGAACATGATTTGAATCGGGCTCAGGCTCATGTGGGAAAGGAATATCAGAACATTTAGGATTCGAGCATGAGCTGATAGAAGTGGATGGAGGAGCAACACCAGTGCGAGGATTATGGTGCAGATGAACATTATGTTCGGCTAGGGTAAGCAGATTTATGACATTTGTACAATCTGGACATTTTACTTCTAAAGAAGAAAAATTAACAAGCTGAGCTAATTTGAAAAGCTGTGGATGTTTACAAGAAGAAAAGGATGATGATGAACAGGCGGTATCGACAGTGGAAGGATCTCTGTAGTATTTGGATTTTTTACAAGCAGCGTCTATTCTTCTTCGATCAATGGTTGACCTGCGAGGAAAGGATATGACTGCATTGGAAGCATTTTCAGTTATGTTGGCAGAAGTGATATTTCGGGGAATTTGTGGCCTGGAGTGATTTACAACCCAATTTTCAGGGAATTGCAGATCTTCCCATTTTATCAATAGATGTTCAATCTTTTGGTTCTTTGGGTCAGTTTTGACTACCACACTTGATTTGGAATCTCGACTGGGAGTATGATGGATTGCTGGCCATAAAGTGTTGGTATGTCTGAAACAGGCTTTGGTCTGGATGGCTATATTGTTCCTCTTTCTCTTCATAACAAAACCCGTAGTATGGATTTGCAGCTGTAAGATATCTTTAATGGTTTCATCAAACACATATATGGAAAAGTTTGGGAAACAATCAAAGTATACAGGGCCATCAGACAAAGGGGCTACAATCCCACCGATTATAGAATCTGTATATCTGTTGTGCATTAGATCTCTCACAGTAGCAAGCAAAAATGTTTTTAATACTTTATGGACCAAAGGATTGATGCCAACCCGAATGCAACCAAGATGTAGATAATTTGTCTTTAACCTTTTTGCTTCTGCTTGTAAGGCCTGAGGATTTAGCAGTGGTATTGCCTGAATACTCTCAGAGTTCTCCTGAACTTGACTAACAGACTCTTTAATGCTAATTCTAGATGCAACAATTAAATGGAAAGGAGCTAAATCACTATAGACTTCAGAGGGTGTTATATCTGGTAAAGCCCATCTTGCAGAGGGCTGAAATTCCTCATAAGTAAGTTCAGCAGAGTTTAAGGTTCTACTTGAACTATTTTCAAACATTTCTTTAAGAGGATTTTCTTCTGGATGGGAATCATTTTCTTCAAGCTCTCGAAATGAAACAGACTTTCTGAATGACTCCATTCTTACTTAAAACAGTATAGATCTGAGTACCAACCTTTAGAACCAGACGTTACTGGCTCTGATACCAATTTCTAGCAGGGGCTCCTGTCACGAGCTTGCTCTTTCTCTGTGTCTCTTCGTATTTCTCTGGTGGCCAACTCCTGATGAACCAGTGATGAACCTACTTGGATCTTTCACACTCTGACGGCCTCAACAATGTTATTGCTTCCAAAATTACGTCCGTCAAAGAAATGCTCCGTACCGAATTCAAATTGGCCGAATTATTAATAGTACCAAACCGTACCGAATTATTAACTGTACCAAACGGAATATGCGAATTTGCCAAATGTTTTTTTGCCAGTGCTGCCAAACTTGGTAACTATGCAAAAATCTATTAAATTTATTGGGTAACTATGCAAAAATCTATTAAATTTTAAACATCATTGCAATTATTTTATAAACTTCTATATATAATATGAAGTTTTTGTCGGTGTTTTTAGAAAGGTGTGTAATTTTGATGTGATGTATAGAAAGGTTATTAAGAATTAAAAAATATAATAATAATTTAACATTAACATATAGATTTAATTTAATTTTAGTTTTACTTACACGATAGAATGTAACAAAAAAAACATAAATATAAAATTGGGGAAAAGAAAATTAAATATAAAATTGGGGAAAAGATATATTCGTATAAATTTTTTATAATTATTGATTAGATTTAAATATAAAATTTTCAAATATGAATAATTATTTTAATTTACCAGATAAAATAATGGTTAGTTTATAACTATTATTTATATATTTTATATATTTTTACTTATAAAAATATTTTTGTTTCTAATTATATATTTATTAATTAAATTTTATATGTATTTTAATTATATGTTTTGAAATATTATAATTATAAAGATGAATTATTATAATTTAAATTTACTTTATTATGATATGCATCTTGTAATTTTTTTTTTTATTGTTTATCATTTTATTAATAAGAAAAAAATACAATATAACACATTGAACTGAATCCATTATTTCTTTTTTCAATTGATTAGACATTTTTTTATCTTTTATTTTTTTAATATTCATCTAAAGCATTACTACAACAACTTTCCTATATTAGGTTGTAAAGAATTTGTTGTTTAATAATTCTTTTTTTAACTAAAATATATTGATATGTACATTTATTTTTGTCTTTTATTATTTAGTGAATATTTTATACTTATTTTAAAAGGTACATGTATTAAGCTAGGAAGGAATTACATTTCTTCCTAATAATCGACTCTAAGATGTGCCACAAATATAAAGTATTTGAAATGAAAGATGTTGTACAAATTAATAGGAGTGAAATGTTCTAATTGTTGTAAAATCAAGGGTTAAATGAAAAAATAATAATAATGCCAATTCAATTAAGAAATAGTAAAAATTAAAAAGTAATAAAAATAATACATCAATTCAATTCAGATTCTTATATTGTAATTTTGTATTTATTAATAAAGTTTCAAATCATTTTTGAGAAAAAAATCATAATATACATATGACATTAAAATAAATTTAAATAATAATGATTTATATATATATAGATGTTTTAATTTATTTTTTATTTTTTAATATAACATTTTTTATATTAATTTTTTGATAAAATATTGTAGAGAGTACTCTATCAAATATAGTTCAGTGGTTTGGAAACCCTATTTTGGTAGGTGAACCATGGTGTTCATATTGAGTTTAAGTTCCTAAGTAAATGAAGGTTTACAAAGTCCATTTGATATAAAAGTCATGTTTATTAATTGTTATATAGTCACAATGTGATGTTTTGTAATTAGGGAAAGAGGTTAATGCTTAATACAGAGTCTTCAATTAATGAATATGTGATGTAGCACATGTATTAAAGAACATTAGAGTAAACAGGATAATCCATACATAACAAATACCTTTGATAACCACTCATATAGCTAGATCAAAGATCACAACAATAATATTTTTATGTAGTTAAAATACACAAAGAGGGAAACAATCAATGACCCTAACCAATGCGACCACTTGAGGAAATTTTTCTTAATACGAAAGTAAATATTTTTAATAAGTTAGTTCTCATAACAAGTCATTATCCATGATTAGATAGAGATCATGGACCAATCGAGTGTTAAGCCATGGATCAATATACATTAGTATTGATGAGAATGTTAACCATTGGATCACTCTATATTCATTACTATATTCCATAGTAATGGTGCAAAGTGCTGGTTCTAGCATTCTTCCTTCTTCGGGAACACAAAACAGGTTAAGGCGTAAAGACCGTATGGTGGAGGCGTGAATATGATGGGAACAAATATGGGCCGTCGGATCAAATGAATGGACGGCGGAGATTGTTTGCAGGTGAGGCAATGTGCGATGCGATCAGAGCGCATCGCAATATCGCGTCGGCGGAAGACCAAATGGCGGAGACATAACACATATGGATGCGATCTGCGATTTGCGAACAAATCGCATCGCGGGATCGCAATCGGCAGAAAACACAGGACGTAGCAGAGGCAACTGGGTGCGGACGCGATTTGCGATATGTGATAGTATCGCATCGCAACGTCGCGTCGGAAGACTTCAAGGGAACAGACGGAGGCAGTGGGTATAAATGCGATTTGCGATCTGCGATCAGATCGCGTCGCAAGAAAGAAAAGAAACAGGTGGTTTTCTGAAATAAACACTGCAGTTGGAATTATATTTCAACACAAAGGACCTCTCAAATTATAAATGTATGAGTGCCAAAACTTATAAATAAACCATCGTGTTACCTTGTTGTAGACAACAGACCAAGAATGAGGCTAGTCCCAAAGCTCTAACACATATTCTCGACCCTAGCATGAATGGATGAGGGTGGAGGATTGAAACAAGCCACGCACATTCCAGAATTGGGTAAACTTAGAGCCATAATACCAGGCTGTCAGAAAAGAAACAAAGTCATGGCACAAGAGACAGTAGCAAAAGGAAGACCGAGAATAAAATATCTTCCCTTCCCAGATATCGCCCACGTGAGATAACAAAATACCATATAACACAGAGACAGGAGTACAGAAGACAAAGAAACCCTCATAAAAATCCTTAGTTGCCATGAAAAAATCTCGATCATGTATTTCCAAACCTTCCATTTCAAAACGTAGTCGGTCCTCCAGGAAATAAGCAGTATTAAGTAGTTATCCATTGGTGCAGGGTAACAAGAATTGGGATGAAGAACATACCCAAAAAAAGTGACCAGAGAAGACTATACATCGACCAACACCTGGTGAAGGACCATGCGGAGTGCCTAACCAGAGTCGCACCTTGTCTTATACCACACCCTTTCTGAATTACCTTTGCAGACATGAGACTTACTTACCTCACCAGTGAAAAATCTAGAGAACCTCACCTTTGTTATCACCCTTCCACCTTATTAACATTAAATGGTTGCATGCACGAGTGCACCGCTCCATGTGCATCATGCATGTGGAGGGTGGTGGATTTCCACCTTTTAACTTTCATCATGACAAACTAGTGTGTACGGGACCCGATCCTTCAATTACTTGAATGTAAAACTGTCATTTTATGTGTAACTATCTTCAATGGAAAAATGTTACTTTTGCTAGAATTAATGGAGATTAGGTAATTATTGTTACGTAGTTATGATTGTGCTTTTCTTGGACATTCAGTGCCTCAGGGATTTGATTTACTATCCCTAACTAAGTGTATCTATTTATTATGAGAGTTTAATGTGAAGTTGAAGTGGTGTATTTGCTGGTAGGAGATCCTGGTGATCCGCACCTATGAGCTCTTCCTGTGTTGTTTGCAAATTCATGTCTTCCATATGAAACTGTTGACATGGTATCAGAGCTGCAAGAAGGAGAGGCCTATAAGTTGAGTTGAGGAATATAAAATCACAATGTCATCGCAGGTTGAATGAAGAGTAATCATGACAATGCTCTTTGAGACTACGTAATTTTTTATATTCCGACATCGTTGCAGGTTTCTGGTGTACACTTGTGACTAGTCACGAAAAAGAGGTGAACAATCGTGATGATTGTGTTATCTAAGCGTGGAAAAGCAGTGGCTATGGTGGTTAAAGACTGCATTTGTTTGCTGCGTTAAATTTGAGGAGAGGAGATTAAATCTGTGGCTGCGTTTGAAGGAGATTAACGATGGTTGTGTTTTCACAGCACATTGCCACACGTGAAGTTTTTTTTTAAACTGTAAAGTATTTATCCATTTTTCTTAAAGCCACTCTTTACTTTAAAGCTTCACGTGGAATTTTTAAAAGCCACTTTTTTTTTACATTAAAGCTTCACATTCATGTGGATTTCTGAATTTGGGAATTTTTTTAATTAAATATTTTAATTCTTTAATTAAAAACAAAAAGGAATTTCATTATTTTTTGAAGGGATCCTTATTTTAAAAAAAGGGGTGTGTATTTTGGAGTGATCATTTTTTAAAAAAGAAAAAGAGGATCTGGAATTATTTTAAGTGAAATTGGAGGGTAATTTTTTTTTTTGTGAAGGAAATTTGCAGTGAACACAGTATTTTTTTAACATTTGAGGTTTGCTCAAATTGTTGAAGGTCTTATTCATTCAAGATGAATAATCAAATTGCTGAACCTTATCTCAATGAGAGTAATAAGCTTGACGGTTCCAATTACACAAATTGGAAATTTAAGCTTCAGACTCTGCTTGAGGGACAAAATGCCTATAGCATTGCCACCGATGATGAAGTCAAGCTAACTACTACAACTGGTGGATCGAATACAACAATTCAAGACTGGGAGAAAAGGGAGATGAAGGCAAAGGTGCTACTTAAGTTATCAGTCAAAGATTGCATCATCCCTCACATTCAGGATTGCAAGACAGCGAATGACATCTGGACAATTCTCAAAGAGATGTATGAGATCAAGAACACCAGTCGAACCTTGTACCTCAGGAAGAAGATTCTCTCAATCAAGATGGAGGAGAATGAGTCTGTTTCTTCATTCATATCCCGGATAAAGGAAGTTAAAGATAAACTAACTGATATCAGTTAGACCGTGGCAAATGATGATCTGGTGACAATTACCATGAACGGCATGACGGATGATTATCAGATGTTTATAACTGGATTGAATGCAAGAGAAAAGCCTCCAAGCTTTGAAGAGCTCACTGGGATTTTGCTACAAGAAGAGGAAAGGAGGTTGTCTCTCAAACCTCAAAATCTAGATCTTGCATTGATGACAAATTTCAAGCCAAAAGGGAAAGCAGTGGCTGATCACCAAGAGGTAGCACATCAAGAAAAAGGACACCAAGGTATGACATCACATAAACATGAGTCTGCTCCTAAATGATTTTATTGTGGTAAGATAGGCCATATTGCTAAATTTTTCCATAAGAAAAAGGTAGATGGGGAGAGGTACAAGCAGAGAAGACATGCAGGGCATTTGGCTGATGCAGATGTAGATCAGAATCTGGATGTCAGATTGTTTATGGCTAAGGCTGAGACTGCTTTAGCTACTGAGGAGGATGAATCAAATATTTGGTTCGTAGAGTCTGGAGCCTCCTCACATATGACAGGTAAAAAGCAATGGTTCAGAAATTTTAGAGAATCCAACACTGGAGTAAAAGTATACCTTGGAGATTTTAGAGGGTATGAGATCAAGGGACATGGTCATGTTCTTGTTACTCTGCCTGATGGAAAGATCAGGAATATATCTGATGTGTGGTATGTTCCTAGTATTAAGAAGAATCTGATTTCTGTATCAAAGATTACAGATCAAGATCTCAAGGTAGAATTATTTAAATCTTATTGTATTATAAAAGACTTGCTGGACCAGATGAAGCCTATTGCTACAGGTATTCGCATAGGAGGACTCTACAAATTGGATGTGAAGAATATGCCATAGCGAGCCTTGATGTCATCGGATAAGTCTGCTGAAAATTTGTGGCATCAGCAACTTGTGCATATCAATTTCAGTGACCTTCTTCTATTGCAGAACAAAGGTATGGTAGATGGTCTTCTTGTTTTGAAAAAGTTGCATATTGATTGTGAGGCATGTGCATTCGGTAAACAACATAGAGATGAATTTCCTGCTATTAAAGATAGGAAACAGAGGGATATACTCGAACTTGTACACACTGACTTATGTGGCCCAATGCAGACAAGATCGTTAGGTGGGGCCTACTACTTTTTAATCTTTGTTGATGACTATACAAGATTCACATGGGTATATTTTCTTAAACATAAGAGTCATGCTTTTGAATATTTCAAGCAATTCGGAAACATGATTGAGAAGCAGACAGGAAAGTTCATTAGGATTCTTCGATCAGATCAAGGCGGAGAATTCAAGAAAGGGGTTTTCATCAAATACTGCAATGAGCATGGGATACAGCAGCAATTTACAACACCTTACACTCCTCAACAAAATGGAGTAGTTGAGAGGAAAAACAAAACATTGGTGGAGTGTGCTCGTAGTATGTTGAAAGGTAAGAATCTAACTAATGGTTTTGGGAAAAAGTTGTCAATACTGCAGTATATTATGGGAGTCCTACTAAAAGTCTTTATTATAAAACTCCTTTTGAAGTATTGTTTGCCTTCAAGCCTACAATAAGTCACCTTAGAGTATTTGGTTGTAAAGCTTTTACGCGTGTTCCCAAAGAGAACAGGAAGAAGTTAGATTCAAAGGCCATTAAATGTACCTTCATTGGATACTGCAATGAGTATAAGGCTTATAAAATGTTTGATCCTTCTACTCACAAGGTGTTTGTTAGTAGAGACATAGTATTCCATGAACAGGTTGATGATGGAAATCTTGTTCAAAACAATGAAGAATGGCATGTACCCTTACTTTCAGATGAGAATAGTGAATCAGGGATTAGTCAACAGGAATAGCAGTAGCAGCAGCAGGATAAAGAGGAAGAAATCGAGTTCAATCCACAAAGAGAAGAACACAGCAAAATAATTGAACCCCCACTGCTCAGGAGATCTAACAGGCCGAAACAGTTACTAGCTCGATATAAGGATTATGCGCTCATGACTAGTTTGTTAAACATTGCAGAACATTATAATTTTTATGAAGCTAGTAAGAGTTTTGAATGGAAGGAAGCAATGAAAGAGGAATATGAATCTATTATTAAGAACAATACTTGGGATCTAGTAAAGCTTCCTAATGATAAACAATCCATAAGTTGCAGATGGTTATTTAAGTTGAAATTTAAAGCAGATGGGTCTATTGATAAGCATAAAGCAAGGTTGGTGGCAAAGGGGTATTCCCAGAAAGAACGTATTGATTTTGAAGAAACATTTGCCACTGTCGCAAAACTAAATACCATTAGACTAATTATTGCTTTAGCCTCTAAGAATCATTGGAAAATACATCAATTAGATGTTAAATATGCTTTCTTAAATGGTGATTTAAAATAAGAAGTATACTTAGTGCAACCTGAGGGGTTTGTTAAGAAGGGAGAAGAGCACTTAGTATGTAGATTTAAAGAAAGCTTTATATGGTTTAAAGCAGACTCCTAGATCCTGGTACGAAAAAATTGACTCATTTTTCCTCATGCATGGTTATAAACGGAGCAAAAATGATACCAATTTGTATACTGTGTTTAATGATGAGGGACAGATAGGGTTGATTTCATTATATGTAGATGATCTGATCATGACAGGGAGTGCAGACAATCTCATTGAAGAAATCAAGCAGCAGTCATCACAAAAATTTGAGATGAAGGACCTCGGAGAAATGCATTACTGTTTGGGTCTAGAAGTTTGGAGAGATTCAAGCCAAACTTTCTTGTCCCAGGGTAAGTATGCTAAGAGTTTGTTAACTAAATTCAAAATGGATGAGTGCAAGGCTGCATTTGTGCCTTTACAATAGAACAACTAACTTGAGGTGGATGATGGTTCGAAATATGCAGATGCAACATTGTACAGACAGTTGGTTGGTAGCGTTATCTATTTGACTACAATGAGACCAGATCTAGCCTATGTAGTGAGTGTTTTGAGTCAGTTCATGACTCGATCTCATGAGAACCATTGGATTGTAGCGAAAGGAGTGTTGAGGTATCTGCAAGGAACTTCAGACCTTGGTATTTTGTATTCTGACTCATTTGATGTTAGTTTGACAGGTTATACAGACTCTGATTAGGCAGGAAATTTAGTTGATAGAACATCAATTACAGGTTATGCCTTCAGCATTGGGTCTAAAGTCATCTCTTGGTGCAGCAAGAAGCAGCATACTATAGCCTTATCCTCAGCAGAAGCAGAATATCAAGCTATGTGTGCAGCAGCATGTGAGGCAGTTTGGTTGCGCAGACTTCTCCAAGATGCAGGAGAAGAACAAATAGAAGCTACAGTTATCAATTGCGATAATCAAAGTTTCATCAAACTCGCCTACAATTCTTTGTTTCATAAAAACACTGAGCACATAGACACTCAATTTCATTTTGTCAGGGAGAAGGTGTAGTCCAAAGAGATTTGTGTTTAATATTGTAATTCTTGTGATAATATGGCTGATATATTTACTAAGCCTCTGGGAAGACTGAAGTTTGATTTGTTTAGGGACATATTAGGTGTGTTTAAGAACCCTTTCTCCATTAAGGGGGAGTGTTAGAATTAATGGAGATTAAGTAATTATTGTTACATAATTATGATTGTGCTTTTCTTGGACATTTAGTTTCTATCATTCAGGGATTTGATTTACTATCCC
Source organism: Pinus tabuliformis (assembly GCA_031772625.1). NCBI lineage: Eukaryota > Viridiplantae > Streptophyta > Pinopsida > Pinales > Pinaceae > Pinus > Pinus tabuliformis. The sequence goes on along the minus strand of CM062810.1, from coordinate 89,726,404 downwards.
TAACTAAGTGTATCTATTTATTATGAGAGTTTAATGTGAAACCGAAGTGGTTTATTTGCTGGTAGGAGCTCCTGGTGATCCACACCTGTGAAATCTTCCTGCATTGTTTGCCAATTCATGTCTTCCATATGCAATTGTTGACAACTTTGTGTAATATCTTTTCAAATTGAATATAAGTTAACGGAAAACCAAATCGTAATATGCCTTTATTTAAAGGGAAAATGTTACTTTGTGTAATATGCTTTTTGAAATTAAATACAACTTAACAGAAAAACAAATAGTTATAATTAAGATTATTATATATATATATATATATATATATATATAGATATATATATATATATACACATATATATATATATATATATATACTCTTGAATTTACAATTTATTTTTATAAATTCAAAATATATAAATCTATATATATAATATCTCAATATAATATATATTAAAAATTAGGAATGGTTTAAATGTATTAAAATAATTATATAAACCTTCTCTATCGTAACATTATAACAGCGAATTTAAAATTTAAAATTAAACCAATTAAAATAAACATTAAATTCCTGAAAATGTGTCAAAATGTGCAAATCTCTAAATTCTATAAAAATCTCCTAACTAATGAATGGATTAAACTAGAAACGAAGCTAAAATTTTCCAAATAAGTGTGAATACTCAAAAATATCTACCATAAAATCTTCAAATTAGTCGAATCAAATTATGGAGGGGTTTCCAAGCACATACCAGAAACATATATTTTCTGTATTCATGTGTCATTCATATGCTTAAATACAATAAAATAGGGACAATTTGAAGAAAAGAATGATGATTGACTAATGTAGCTCTAAAAGCATATGGTGAATAATTTCTGTTTGATCCAGTGTAGTTATTATTATTGTCGATATTTTGGGACTTTCCTGAGTGTAATATGTGCTGTAAAAATTTATTGTATATTCATTTTTGTCATTAATTTTTTAACATTTTAATGTTGATTTGATATGTTTTGATATGGGATTACAACATATCAAGACTTTGTTCTGCATGGATATAAGTTCTCACCGTAAAATCTATTTTGTTTTGTTCTGCATGGATATAAGTTCTCACCGTAAAATCTATTTTGGAAAACAAATGATCTTATAGTTTCCAATGTATCATCCGGCGAAAGAACTTAACCATAAAGTTACTGTAAAGTTTTGACACAGCATTTTAAGAGGTACAAAGTAACATTTTGTTGTTGGGAATGCGCGGAAAGTTCACACATACCATATTAGGAGGCATAAAGTAATCTTATAACACCATTTTATTGTTGAAAATAATGTCCACTCGAATGTTATACTGGTAAGATATGAAAGCAAGTAAATAGATTAAAATCAACACCATTTTATTGTTGAAAATAATGTCCACTCGAATGTTATACTGGTAAGATATGAAAGCAAGTAAATAGATTAAAATCAATGTTATGAGGAATGGTTCTATGATGTTGCATATTCAAATAGTAGTTAATATTGATGGTTTATATTTCACACAATATGAATGTATTAAGATCACTGTCATGAGGAATGGTTTTATGAATGTATTAAGATCACTGTCTTGAGGAATGGTTTTATGATATTGTATTATTTATGATTTTTATGTCATGAGGAATGAGGAATGGTTTTATGATATTGCATTACTTAAAACAAAAAACTCACATAATTTCATTAATCTCTTTGCTCAATTACATCACACTTATATAGGAAATAACACAAACTAATTCCTAACCACTCATAACTAATTCTGTTCAACCACCTACAACTAATTCAGTTCAACCACTCATAACTAACTATTTCTGCATTATTCTCACATCCTCCCTTAATGGAGAAATGGATTTTCTACAATACCTAACTGACTTCTAAAAACTTCAAATTTGATTTTACCAAGGGGCTTAGTAAATATATCAGCCACATTATCCTTGGTGTTACAAAATATCAATCCAATTTCATTTGACTCAATTTTCTCACGTACAAAGTGGTACTGTAACTCAACGTGTTTTGTTCTAGCATGGTAAACTGGATTATGTGCTAATTTGATAGCACTCTGATTATCACAATTGATACATGTTGCACCACTTTGTGCTTCTTCAAGATCTGCAAGAATTCTCCACAACCAAATAGCTTCACAGGTGGCATTGGTCAAAGCTTTGTACTCTGATTCTGTTGATGATAAAAAAACAGTTGGCTGTTTCTTACTACTCCAAGATACGACCCCTGATCCAATATGAAATGCATAGCCAGAGGTAGATCGTCTGTCATCTGGATTTCCTGCCCAATCTGAATCAGAAAAACTTGTCAGTGCAACATCAGATACATCAGTATACATAATACCAAGATTCACTGTTCCCTTTAAGTATCGGAGAACTTTCTTTGCAGCAATCCAGTGATTTCCTGAAGGCTTAGCCATGAATTGACTAAGGATACTGACTGAGTATGCAATGTCTGGTCTGGTAGTGGTGAGATAGTTCAAACTTCCCACTAACTGACGATATAATGTTCCATCTGCCTCTTTCGATCCATCTTCTTTGTACAACTTTGCATTCTGTTCTAAGGGAGTTGACATAGCTTTGCAATCTGTCATATTGAACTTTTTAAGAATCTCCTTTGTATATTTGCTTTGAGTGATCAAAGTTTTACCAGGTTCTCTCCATACCTCAATTCCTAAGCAGTAATGCATTTCACCCAAATCTTTCATTTCAAATTCCTGTGACAACTGAACTTTAATTTCTTCAATTAACTTGTGAGCACTGCCTGTTATAATGAGATCATCCACATACAAAGATATTAAAGCAACATTTCCTTTTTCATCTTTCTTAAAATACAAGTTAGGATCATTTTTGCTTTTCACAAATCCATTCTGAAGAAAGAAGGTATCAATCTTTACATACCATGATCTTGGTGCCTGTTTCAAACCATACAATGCCTTTCTTAACCTGCAAACCAGATGCTCCTGTCCCTGTTTGACAAACCCTTCAGGTTGAACCAAATAAACTTCTTCCTTTAAATCACCATTTAGAAAAGCAGATTTGACATCCAATTGATGTATATTCCAATTATGTTTTGTGGCTAAGGCAATCAGTAATCTAATTGTATTCAACTTAGCTACTGGTGCAAAAGTGTCTTCATAATCAATTCCCTCTTGTTGAGCATATCCTTTTGCTACTAATCTTGCCTTAAATTTATCAATTGTACCATCTGCTTTAAATTTTGTTTTGTACAACCATTTGCTTCCAATTGGAACTTTATTTTCAGGAAGTTCCACTAATTCCCATGTTTGATTTTTCATAATAGAAGCATACTCATCATTCATAGCATTAATCCATGGTTCATGTTGTTTAGCCTGCTCATAATCAATTGGTTCTTCAACATTCATTATATTAGACATTAAGGCATAGTCTCTATACCTTTCAGGAAGCCGAGTCTGTCGGGACGACCTTCTTGGTGTGGGTGTTCCATCCATGATTCGTTGGCTTTGAGGTGTATCACCTCCTTGTGATGACTCACTGCTGCTAGATGTGCTCATACTACTGCTATCATCCTGATCCTGTACCTGTACCTGGACCTGTTCCTGTTCCTGCTTAATCAAAGTATCAAGCTTGAGATGTGCATCATTAGAAATATGCCATGTATCATTCTTTGTGTTACTTTTATCAGTCTGCTCATGAAACAATACATCACGACTTGCAAATAGTTTATGGGAACTTGGATCAAACAATTTATAGGCTTTTTGATTCGTACAATATCCAATGAAAACACACTTGATGGACTTGGCATCAAGTTTGCTTCTGTTAACCTTAGGAATATGAGCAAAAGCAGTACATCCAAAGACTTTGAAATGACTCACATCAGGTTTATAACCATAAAGAACCTCAAAAGGTTTGAAAAACTAATTTCTTAGTGGGACATCGATTCTTCAGATAAACAACAGTGTTAATGGCTTCTGCCCAGAAACCATTAGAGATGTTCTTACCTTGCAGCATACTACGAGCAGATTCCACCAAGGTTCTATTCCATCGCTCAGCAACACCATTTTGCTGAGGGGTATGTGGCACTGTGAACTGTGAACTGTTGTTGAATTCCATTAGATTTACAATAGGTGTTAAATGCTTTTGATTTATATTCAACCCTTGATCAGATCTGAGTATTTTGATGCACTTTCCTGTTTGTTTTTCAACCATATTTCGAAACTCTTTAAAATACTCAAATATGTCACTTTTCCTTCTAATGAAATAGACCCAGGTATATCTAGATCTATCATCAATAAAAATAACAAAGTATGAAGCACCACCAAGAGACCTAGTTTGCATAGGTCCACATACATCAGTGTGAATTAATTCAAGTATATCATACTTTCGTTTCTCAGTATGAACAGGAAACTCTTCTCTATGCTGCTTACCAAGTGCACAAGCTTCACATGGTAAATGTTCACACTTCATAACAGGAAGACCTTCAACCATTGATTTCCTTTGTAACAATGATAAATCATTGTAATTTAGGTGCCCATACCTGTGATGCCATAATTCTGCTGTCGATGTCTCTTGAGATGTCAATGCAACATGGCGCTTGACTGTCACATCCAATCTATACAATCCTCCAACCCTGGTACCTGTAGAAACAACCTTGTAGTGGTCCTGAACATCTTTCACTATACACCCCAATTTACCAAATTCTACTTTTAAATGATTATCAGTGATAGTGGAAACAGATAGCAAATTCTTTTTGAGAGCAGGTACATACATCACATTATGAATCTGTCGCATTTGTCCATTAGGTAAGTACACATTTATTATGCCATAGCCTTGAACTTTAAGTGACCTATCATCTCCTAGGTAAATGTGTGTACCATCAGATTTCTCATAATATTTAGCATACCATTCTTTATTACAAGTCATGTGTGCCGAGGCACCAGAATCTATAAACCAAGCATTCTCATCATCAGTTTCAGCAGACAATGCAGCATCAGAAAGAAATAACTTAAGATTTTTAAATCCATCATTCACTGAGGTGTCTCTGTTTATGTAATTTCCATTATGCCTGCTATGTCTTTGATTTGATTCATTATTCTTTCTCCTATAGCAATCTTTAGCCAGATGTCCAGGTTTTCCACAATAATGACATTCAATGTTCCTTTTAACATAAGAATCAGGAGGTGCCATACCTTTCTGCTTTGCTTGAAAACGGCCTCTGTTTCTGTCCCATGGTCTCCCTCGGAATGGTCTTTGGCCTCTTGCAGTCAAAGCCAAATCAGAACCATTTGACTCCAGTTCAAAAGTTTTCATGCGCTCTTCTTCTTGAAGAAGAATTCCAGCCAAGTCTTCAAATGTAGGAGGTGTCGGTCTAGCTGAGAGAGCTGAAATAAAGACTTTATAGTCTGGGACTAACCCCTTTAAAGTAACAGTTACCAAGTCTGTATTAGAAAACTTTTCACCAATATCACCAAGCTTATCACTAAAGTCTTTAATTCGGGAAACAAAGTTGCTAATGCTTTCATTGGTATCCATTTTGATAGATAGCAGCTTTGTTTTTAAAAATAAAATACGGTTTGCATTAGTAGTCTCATACAAACCTTTGAGAGTGTCCCATGTCGCCTTCGAAGTTTCACAGTCCCGAATGTGAGGAATAATATTGTCCTTCACTGACATGCGTAGCAGCACCCTTGCTTTCATTTCACGCTTCTCCCAATCTTGAGTATTAGTAGGAGGTTGAGGCTTGGTCTCGTCACCTTTGACAATCGGCCAGAGATTGTATGCCTCTAGTACTGTTATGATCTTAAATTTCCAATTGACATAATTTTCTCCATCAAGTCTTGAAGACTCATTTAAATATGAATATGCAAGGGGATTAGCCATCTCTCCACCAATGACCAAATTCAAACAAAAAATTTCAAGCTTCTTAAAGTTGGAAAACTGGTTAATAAATAAAACTCTGCAAATTACAAGAATACCGCAGGCCTCACTGCCTGAGAAATGCTCTGCAAATTACAAGAATACCGCAGGCCTCACTGCCTGAGAAATGCTTCAACAGAATACCAAAGAAACTAGTTGTGTAACGTCAAGGGTCAAGAAGCGGAGATAGGAATTATAACAAAACAAAGAAAACCGGGCCGACTGAAAAAAAATATGACCACGGCAGTATAAACGGCGGAAGCTTGCAAACACACCAGCAAAGTTCTGGCAGCACGATCCACGCAGAGTTCTGGACAGGGCGACGGTTACGGTTCTCGACAGCACACAGCACCAGCAACGGTTCTCGACAGCACACCAACGACTGCTCACGATCCTCACTGTCTCGCTTCACGGTTCTTGACAGCACACCAGTCGACGATTCTTGACAGCACACGCACTTGGAGCAGTCTTCAATTGGCAGTGTTCAATACAGTTAAGGCAACATCACACAGTCTCACTAGTCGGCCTGACTCAGCGGCCTCACACGCATAGCAGCGCACAAGCTCTCTGTTACACGACCTCAACACATATGCACAATCCACTGCTTGCCTGATGCTCTGATACCAACTTAAAACAAAAAACTCACATAACTTCATTAATCTCTTTGCTCAATTACATCACACTTATATAGGAAATAACACAAACTAATTCCTAACCACTCATAACTAATTATGTTCAACCACCTACAACTAATTCAGTTCAACCACTCATAACTAACTATTTCTGCATTATTCTCACAGCATTATTTATGGTTTTTATTTCATAAAATATGAGAGTTTTGAAAAGTACATTTTCAATATTATATTTATAGTTTGTTTGTTTGTTTGGTTTTTTTTTTTTATTATATATATATATATATATATATATATATAAATTTAATATATCAATATCATTTGCTTGAATATGAAACCAATTTCATTTTCTTATTAGACTATAAATTTAGAAACTTTGTAGTATTTTCTATTTTTTTTTTCTGAAAATTATTTAGTAGATTTCATTTTTGTGAAATAATTTAAATCTTCGATGCATTTAAGAATTGTGACATGGTTATGAAACCAAACTACAATTTATTCCAATTTAACAATCTTATTGCACAATTTTGAAACAATTGCTAGTATAATATATAGATAAAATAGATTACATCCTTGTCAAAATGTATAACCTCAAACATTTTCCGCCATAAATAAAGTTTATCCTTGTTTATCTTTTCTAATTTATATTTAGAAATATTTTAGTTTTTCCGCTATAAATAAAGTTTAAATTATTATGAATTTAAGTTTAAAATAAATTTGAAATGTATGAAATATTAATAATTCCCATTTAATATGGTTTGAATGCGTTCAATTCGTCATATATCTGCATACTTTTTTATATTTAGGTTCAATTCGTCATATATCAATAAAAACTCGCATGTGAGGCTCACGCAATTGAAAATTATGCCATTCAAATATTGTAACGATAGACTCCACAATCCTTTTGGGTTCACCTGGACCTTACCACCACCATTTCAAAGGCGGAGTCCGCCAAGTTAGCAGACTTTTAATAATTTATGTGGCGAGTTGCGACTGAAAGTTTGAATATCCCTATTGACGTGGGGAATCGAGTCAGGAAATTATGTGCACGTATCTGTCTCTATAAAATCACTACTCACGTAGTCGATGACATTCCATTTCAATTATAGCGTTATCAAGGGATCGTTGCTTAGAATGGTTACAATACAAGTAGCTGGACAGTGCTTTCATTTCTCAATTGAGTATGCATTTGTCATCTTCTTAGGTGCAACAGTGTATTTGCCGTGTTCCGACACAATTACGTGGAAGTGGTCTATCAACGTCATCCATTGCAATAAAAGGAGCATACTCTAGAGAGAAGAATTATATATTAATGTTCACAATTAAGTTCAAAGTTTTTGACTTAAAAAAATAAATAAAAAATCTAGAAATTTTTCTATAATTATAACCGTTCAAATTTTTTAAAGGTCACCCACAATGACCTACGCCTATTACGCATATTAACCTTCGTTGAGATGATCTAGATCTATTTTACAATGTTAAAATAATTCGTTGAGATGATCTAGATCTATTTTACAATGTTAAAATAATTCGTTGAGATGAAACAAATTAACTCAATTACTAGCTATTAAGTACTCATTAGAGGGATCCCTATGTTTTGAGGAAATTCATCAATCGATCATTGGACAATTATGATCCAGTCACAGACAGAACGGATATACAACTTGCAAGTGCTTCTACATGTATAAACATGCAATAAGAGCCCGTCTTTATTTATACATGCTTTCAACAAATCAGATATTCTAGCAGTTGCGAAAACATCTTTATGGTTGGATTAATCACTCTTGAAAAAAGGTTTCACCTACCTTGGTTTCAAAACGAAGCCAAACGCTTATTTTATAATAAACAAGCAATGGCTTATTAACAAATTTGAATGCACACTATCTCACAGGGTTTACAAGGTTCACATATGGCTAATGACTAACTATGTGTAGGATATTAATTCTTGTGAAATCCGTGCTACAGAGCATTTTAATTTATTGGATGCATTTAGTCTTGTTGTACAGCCAAATCATCCATAAAACAAAGTTATTATGGCGAATTTCATTTGGTCTAGGGCGGTGGGTGGGAATAAAAATTATTTGCTATGGTTGGATGATATTATAAATCTGAAAGATTATTGTGGATGAGGATTAACAGATATCAATATTTTCGGGTTGGCACTATAGGAAAAGAGTTTCTGGAGATTCATATTTGGATGTGCCATTTGCCATATCATTTTAAAGGAAAACTATATGAACAATATGACTTCCTTGGAATGGTTTAGGCTTGGACAATTTCCCAAACATAATGAATCATACATTTGAAATAGATTTATGAAGTAAAAACAATGGCTATTGGGAAATATCCATTGGGAGATTGAGATTGGTTCAAAGGTTTTAGTGGGAATCCATCCCATCAACAGGATGAGAGGAGACCACATCTTGCCTATCACAATTATCAAATTATAACATGACGAGGACATTTTTTTCATATCTTAGATCTTAGAAGACTAAGGTTTTATGCAACTATATCCCATTTTAAAAGATGTTGGAGGGTTGGGTCTGGGATGCATATGTTGGGAGCGATATATAATGGATTTACAAATGGAGGGGATTTCTTATAGTGATGATGACGATACTCTTAGTTGGAAGGGTGTCCTTCAACAGGGATAATTAGTGGTCCCAGAGATATACAATCATATCACTCTCTCTCTAAAAGGAACTATGTTGGTTCGACTATGCTTGGTCTTGGAATATTCTTTTAAAGATTAAAATTTTTGGATGGCTTGTCTGGAAAAAGATTTAGAAATGGAGGGGATTTCTCATAATCTTAGTTGGAATGGTGTTTTTGGACAAGGATAATTAGTGGTCTTAGAGGCATATAGTCATATCACTCTCTCTCGGAAAGGAACTATGTTGGTGTAGGTGTGTTTGGTCTTGGAATATGCCTTTAAAGATTAAAATTTTTGGATGACTTGTTTGGAAAAACAAGATCCTCACTTGGGAAAACCTGTGTAAGAGAGGTTTTGAAGATCCTAAGAGATGTTATCTCTATAAGAGGGCATGTTATCTCTATAAGGGTGCCCTCTTGGATCCCTGATTTACAATGTCTAAATGTAAAAGCATGATGGTTTTTTATTTCTATAGAGGAGCGTTGCAAATGGATGTTTCAATGAAGAGAACAATGGACTCTTGCTTTTTTTTATTTGGGGCCTATGGAAGTATACAAATGCTTTTATTTTTAGGAATATCATTTTGACATTTCATGTAGATTATGCACCATATAGAGAATATGGCTGAAAAAACCAAGGAAAAACCAAACCAAACAGATCCCTGGTTGGTGTTCCAAATGATCTATTTTCAACTGGTTTTTTTATGAGATGCTCAATGTGAGCAATTCGGATGAAGTGCCCTCAGCGAGGTGTCACAGTTACCCAGTACCATTTCTTTCGGAGCAGTGGCGTTGGTATGAACAGAAAAGCAGAGGTGGTTGCACTGTGGGGCTTTTATACTATGCTGAGAGACTTAATATTGATCCTATTCATATCTTTGACGATTCTCGGATCTTCATTGATTAGATCAATGACAAGTCCTCCTTGGCCTCCCTTGTCTGTCCAACTAGATGCTCAGGATTAAAGTATTGAAGACTTCATTTCATAATATATCTTTTCAACGTGTTTACAGGGAAAATAGATGCTCTTTCTAAAGAGGGCCTCACTTCGATGTCTCTACCAACATTCCAAGCCACGGTTTGTTGCGGAATGTTGAGTCGTTTCTATCAATATTTTTTTTTTTTTTTTACATGTCATTCCTAGCTTTTATGTTGCAGTTTTTTTTACGGAATGGCACTGCTAAACAAGTAGTTTTGCTACTATCCGCACTTTTTCTTTCTAGTTTATGTATAACCAGTAAATAAATGTTACAAACTAAGTATAATTTACATGAGAGTTTTGTTTCATTTAGATGGATATGTAATGATGAATCCTCTATCAATTATGATTCTAAACATGTAAGAGATGCTACGTGAACCGTCAACATCTGAACTTATTTAGCTTGTTTTCCTATTTTAATAGGATAACCTGTGTTTTTTCTTCCCTGAAAACATGCTTCTTTCATGTGAAATCCTTTCTTCCCTGAAAACATGCTTCTTTCATGTGAAATCCCTGGAAAAATGCTTCTTTCATGTGAATTCCCCGAGAAAAATGCTTCTTTCATGTGAAATCCCTGGAAAAATGCTTCTTTCATGTGAATTCCCCGAGAAAAATGCTTCTTTCATGTGAAATTAAGCATGAATTTCGTCCAATCATTTTCGATTCACCTCGATGTTACCGCCTTTTTTGAAAGCAGAGCCCGTCAACCAAAACTCGCATGTGAGGGTCATGCAATTGAAAATAGCGAAATGTTGTAACAACCGACTATGCAATCTTTTTGGTTCACCTGGACTTTACTGCCTTTTAGAAAACAGAGCATTATCAAACGATCGTTAGAATCGTTGCAATGGCCCTCAATATCCCCTCTTGCTTCCCCCTCCTCTTCCTCGTAGCTTTTCTGATGGCAACGGAGAGCATCAATGGAGATCCAGATGCGTTGCAGGATTTCTGTGTGGCTGACGCCAATTCTTCTGTTTTTATGAACGGGTTGCCTTGCCTTAAACCCAATGAAGCTTCTCCTAAACACTTCATGACATCGGTTCTGCGCACGCCAGGGAACACATCAGCCAATCCACTGGGAGCCAGCATCGTTGCGGCTAATACACAGAACATGCCAGGCCTCAACACGCTCGGAATACTCATGGCTCGCATAGACATGGCTGTGGGAGGGGTAGTACCTCCTCATATCCATCCCAGAGCCAGTGAAATACTGTACGTAATGGAAGGGAAACTCTCCGTTGGTTTCGTAGGTTCAGATACCAACAAACTCTTCTCTCATAATCTGGAAGCTGGCGATGTGTTTGTGTTCCCCAAGGGAACACTGCACTTCGCTCAAAACATTGGAGAGAAGCCCGCAATTACGATCAATGCACTCAACAGTCAAAATCCGGGTATTCTTAACATCCCGTTGGCCACTTTCGCTTCCAGTCCCGCCGTTCCCCAGGAAGTGCTGGCCAAGTCATTCGCCATCAGTTCACAGGAGGTGGAGCAGATCAGAAAGCTCCTTGGAGGCAACTGAAGCAGTGATATATAACAATAAGAATAATAATCGCAGTGTGCCGTGTAGGTTGGTGTGGGATCATATGATTATTTTCGTTGGGATAAGACGTTTGAATTATGCATCTGAATTATGCGTTTGAATACAGAAATTAGCTGACAAACATGTAACGCCTGACGCCTTTGCCATGAATCGTTTAATGTCTCATTTGATTTAATAAACTAGCAATTATTACAACTAGCATTTGCACCAAATGTTGCAAAGGAAACGCCGTAAGGCATAAATTGAGGAGCAATGGCAACATAGGAATAGGAAAATCTGAATAAAATGCAGAAATGTGCATAAATTGAGGAGCAATAGTGACATAGGAATATGAAAATCTAAATAAGATGCAGAAATGTGCATAAATTGAAGAGCAATGGCGACATAGGGATAGGCAAATCTAAAAAAGATGCAGAAATGTAACAATCAACATCTGGGGACATTTGTCCCCACGTCGCACCTCCTTTAATAAAAGCTCTGTCACGATGGTGCACATGCAAGCCTATACAACTTGTACCAAATTTCAGTTCAGGATTGCGTTGACAACAAAGAGCCACCTAGAAAAATTCTTTGTTTCTGTTTGAGTTAAAACTGTTTTCATGGCGTACACCCAGTTTGGATACCAGCTGTCCAGGAGAGCACGTTTCATTGTATTTTCCTTCATTTCCGGTATAACCAGAATCACCACTGGAATTCACATGGAAAAACAATTCAGTCTCTATGAACGCCATTAAATGCAATACACATATTAGATATAGGTGCAGAGTCTCTATCATCTCATGTTGGCAGAAGCAGTAAAAATGATTTCAATTATTGAGAAGTAAATCAGTCATCTAATCCAATCTAGCACAAAATTAACACTCATGGCATCCATCAACATCATGGATTGGTTAAATTTGCAGGTATGGATCCTCCCATATTTTGCTATTTCAGTCATCTAATCCAATCTAGCACAAAATTAACACTCATGGCATCCATCAACATCAAGGATTGGTTTATGCTTTTTATTTACCTTTGTTCTGCTTGTGCATTGCAAGTATTAGATCAAACTCTTTAAAGTCTGTAGGTGATATAGAAGTTATCTCTATTCCACGTTTCTTGGCTACATTCTTCATCTTGGGATCTGCAGGATCACCCTTCAAATAATTTCAACATATTAATACGTGATACCTATTTATTGCAGTATAATACAAAAAAATTTAAAATACCAATTCAATTAGCCTTGACCCATGATAAGCTGGAACCTACTTCATTGTAGTCAATAGTTGCAGCAGAGTCAATTTTGAATGCTGATGTCAATCCCCTTTTCTGCATAGCATCACGAAATACAGCCTCTGCAATGAGACTCCGACAAATGTTGCCTTCCAAGAACAAGAATAAAAAGAGATTATTTTCCTGGAGAGATTAGCAAATATTTTTTCAACTACTTAAGATATCTAAACTTGCAATGCTTTTATCATCCCCAATTGCAACAATAGGAGCCGATAACAAATCATTATCCTTGACAAATCAGATAATAATTTTTCCACAGCTAATAATCATTATCCTTCTTGACATTGATATGCATCACGGCCCTGAAAAAGCAATCATGAGCATTGAGATATCAACGGTAACTGGTTACTAGAATTTCTGCTTTGTAAAGGAATGAAGTAATGCATCTAGAATTTCTGCTTTTAAAGGACTGAAGTAATGCATAACTCTACATGAAATATTTAGTTACCATGAATTGGTAATTATTCTACAAAGTTTTTATGAAGAAGTTTATAGTGGATACTATCTCATGTGATTGTTCTTTTTGTTCCATTTTCTACTGGTAAGTTGAACTCATGATTAAATATTAAAAAATGTGTATCATTATAAACTCAACAACTTATGTAAACATGAAGCAGGCTCACGTGTTTAAATAAAACTGAAATGCATCACTCAGCACTAAAAACAAAAAGATGGAAACCAAATCCTTGGCCCTGGATTCCACTAAAATGTTTCAGCTAGATTTAATGACTAGAGACACAAACATTGAGTGCAGAGAGCATAATGAGCCACACTCCTTGGTGACCAGCTCTGTTTTGACATGAAAATGACAACCAGAAACACACAAAAATAATCTAGAAAATACATACTATGGAGAGACCTTATGGAAGCAGTAAATTGACCATTGAACTTAGAAAGTTCAGGCAATTGGAAGTAGCAAACAAAGTGATCATGTCAAGAGTCGGACCCTTGTTTCAATGGCCCTCCGCACACGACAGCCTTTGATTTGATTTCTTCCTTAGAAGCAGAAGGCTTATTTGATAAAGGATAAGCCCTAGTCCATTAAGATTGATCATCAAAGCATCTACTTTCAGGGGTTGTATGATGGGGAAAATAGTTGAGACAAAGCCAAGGCCTTTCTGAGGTGAGATTTCCCTTCCCCTCTCTTCCACATCCAAGGTTGGGCCTTGATGTAATGCTCCAAGTTACCAGAAATAACTAGAAAAATACTAAATACATCAAATATAGAAAGGCAGTGTGGCTCAAAAGTATAATAATGATGAGACACATCTACATCTCTTTAGAAATAGGAAAATATCTCTTAATAACCAAAATATTGAAAAATCATACACAACTGTGTGAGAATGGCTATAATAATCTCTTGTATATAGTAATTAGGCCCTCCTTATTCACGAGGACCTAGATCCCCGTTAATGTACCATTTCTTTATCTTGTGTCATCATGGAAAAGTTGTACCCTAACTAACAACCTCAGCTGCCCCGCAGCTTCCACCCAATAAAGAGTTGGCATTTAGCCCCTAGACTCCATGTTAATTTCTCTAGCAATTTTACTCAGATCAGATCTGGTTTTATCGTAAAAAAATGTCAGGATTTTGTCAACAGTTGGTCCTTAAAATTTTCTCTCTGTAATCATTGGGTGCATTTTATGACTGTAAAAATCTCGAGTGCCAGTTTATTATGATTTGTTCTAATAGAAACATAGATGAGAAATTGGGTCTGGGTTTTTAATAATATAGAAGCTACAAAGAACCTAGCTCCTTTAGTTGAATTGAATAGGACTACAAAAATTTAGTTAGCTCAAGTCAGGCATGATACAGAGAATTATGCTTGGCTTCAGGCTTTGGATCTTTAGTGTACAATATACTATAAGCTTCTACAATTGGATGGCTGACAATAACGGTAGACGTTATGGAATCATTATTTCGAACAATGACCGATACCGAACTCACTCGTTGAATCATTGGATGGATGATACTCACCAAGGCAAACAAAGAGAACTCCAAAAGGCTTGAAGGTTGCAGATGAATCAGACGCCATGGACCTCAATGCTTCTCTTCGTCCTCCTCATGCTCCTCTTCGTCCTCCTGGTCTCCTGCAAGTTCGGATTAAACCTCCAAACTTTTGGCCTGAAATGAGATGACAAGTTGTGCTAAAATGGGTGAATGTCATACATTTGTTTTATAACTATAAATTCTGCTTCATCATTATAGAACCCACCCTTCAAATATTGGCATTTGCTTGTTGGAATATAGAGACATTCATGGAGTCGCAAGAGCGGAGCCAAAAGCCTCATGTCGCAATCTTCCCTGGGTTTGGGTCGGGCCATCACATCCCACTGCTCGAGCTTGCAAAGCGGCTGACTGTGTACCATGGCTTTTCTGTCACCTTCTTCACCGCCATATGGATGGACGGCTGTCCTCACCACACCCTACCATCTTCGTCAAGGGACATGATCCGCTTCATAGAGCTCCCTGATGTTCAGATCGAAGGGGATCATGCCGAGATGAACATTTTTGTACGCATGCCCTTACTATTGGAGAAAGCTAAAATATTAGTGCAAGATGCTCTCACATCCTTTTCATTTATTGTCTGCGCTTTCATAATCGATTTTTACGGTACACCCATGTTGGATTTCGCCTCAAATGAACATGGAGAAAACTCAGGTGAACAACATGCCGAATTGAGTCGTAACTGCCTAATTAACGCAAGGTGGAAGCGACTTGGCTGTAGATAATCTCTCTGTTGCAATTCGGAATGGCTACAATTGGCTACAAACTGCCATTGCATTACCTCCACGCTTTTTCTCTGCATTTGTCAAACACTAATAATTGTAACCCTTGCAATATCAGAGTTTTATATAGTTTAACAGTTGCAATTGCAAAAGAGGTGAAAAAGGACAACAACTCTGAAATAAGACATACAGAGAGAAAAATGTCTGTTTCTGGAGATACAGGTAAAGAATTCCCGGAGGAAAAATTAACTGTTTCTGGAGATACAGGTAAAGAATTCCCGGAGGATTTGTTGAGTGAAATTTTTTCACGCTTACCTTTTCTGAGCATAAACAGGTTAAGGATTGTTTGTAAACGCTGGAATTATCTGCTCTCCAACCAAAACCAGGTATTCCGTGCCCCTGTTTTTTTAATAAAACGTGAATGCTACAATGGTGGGAGGGCTGCAGAGCTGTGGTGTGCGGAAAGAAATTCAGTTTTGTTCAAACGTACAAATGCTGGAATTATCTGCTCTCCAACCAAAACCAGGTATTCCGTGCCCCTGTTTTTTTAATAAAACGTGAATGCTACAATGGTGGGAGGGCTGCAGAGCTGTGGTGTGCGGAAAGAAATTCAGTTTTGTTCAAACTTCCGATGGAGTTTCAACCATTTCGTTTCAAGAACTTTAATCTTTTCCCTGAGATTCCTTCCAGTGATAATATCTTGGGTATGGCTGTTAAATCTGGGGTTTGCTGTGTTTGTGTCAGTGAAATCTTATGTTGTTACCATAATTGCACGGAGCATAATCTCTATGTATGTAATCCTGCTATTGGGAATATGAAAAAACTTCCAAGGCCTTCACCTTGGATCTCTCACCTCAGATTGTTGTCCTCTCTCATCCATCCACAGACGGTTTCTTTTTTCATTGCGGTTGGAATTCAACGATCGAAAGCATCTTACATGGAGTGCCGATGATCGCTTGGCCTCTCTTTGCTGAACAGAGAATGAATGGCTGAAAATGAATGGCTTCCTTCTAGTGAAGGAGATGAAGGTGGGCATTGAAGCGTAGAAGGGCGCAGATGCATTGGTGAAGAGAGAGGAAGCGGAAAGAGCGGCGAGGGAATTAATGGAAGAAGAGGGGGAATGGAAATGAAGAAGGGATGGCAGAATTGATGGGAAGGCCCATCATTGAGTGACAATT
Organism: Pinus tabuliformis; assembly: GCA_031772625.1. NCBI lineage: Eukaryota > Viridiplantae > Streptophyta > Pinopsida > Pinales > Pinaceae > Pinus > Pinus tabuliformis. The sequence continues at coordinate 89,709,505 of CM062810.1, read as the reverse complement.
GTCATTGACGACATTCCAATAAACTAAACCGTTTACAACATTTTTCACTGATGATCTCATGGCTGGAGTTTATTCCATCGTCTAACAATCGATCTAAGGGCTCATAACTGTTGGGTATACGAACAAAGTCCCACATTGATTAGAAGTGGTAGAAGTGGGAAGGATCATGGGTATATAAGGATGAACAAATATCTCCATTGGTATGAGGCCTTTTGGGGTAAAGCCCAAAAACAAACCCATAAGGGCTTAGGCCCAAAGTGGACAATATCATACCATTGTGGAGATATGTGGTGTCCAGAGTCCCAACAAGTGGTATCAGAGCCAAGTTCGAGGTTACCCAAGTGGATGAATCCTCGGAATGCCGAACAAAGATGGTGAGCCCCCGTAAGCCTGTGGATGAGCTCGGTTAAACAGGCGGTGTGCTCCGGATTCTTCATGGACGTGTTGGGGAACACACGGTGAAGAGGAGTTGACCTGGGATGGAGCAAGCTCTCGAGACAGGTGGTGCTACCATGTAAGGCGTGTGCTTCCAACGCATTGGAGCGGAGAATCCTGGTTGGTAGAGAGGGGAGAATCCTGCGGATGGTTTGAGGGGAGGCTCGATGGTCCTTTGTTCGAGGGGAGGATTGTTGGGTATACGAACAAAGTCCCACATTGATTAGAAGTGGTAGAAGTGGGAAGGATCATGGGTATATAAGGATGAACAAATATCTCCATTGGTATGAGGCCTTTTGGGGTAAAGCCCAAAAACAAACCCATAAGGGCTTAGGCCCAAAGTGGACAATATCATACCATTGTGGAGATATGTGGTGTCCAGAGTCCCAACAATAACGAGACACTGCGGCATGGAGGAGAGTTCCTTTCAGAGAGAACGCCTTATAGCGTAATTAAATAAACATATAAATAAACTTAAAAAATGATTCACCATTTTATAATATTACACATAGAAATAAGATAGATGCTTAAAGTTTTATGCTTTCTCTATTAATTGGAATTGCGCTCATTGAAATGTTAAATATAGGTGAGTCAAAGATACTCTATATGCTTTACCAATAAATATTACAACTCAAACCTTATTTAAACATGCAAATCTGATTAACTGAGTTGACAGTGCACATTTGAACATGAAACTGAAGTGAAAGTGTCACAGGAATGCAAATCTGAATATGAAAACTGACTTCGGAGTGTCACATTGTCTAAGAAAGAAAACCGGAGTATGAAAATGAAGAGAAGTGTAAAAATATATACCCTATAAAGCTATAAAGAATATGAAACTGAAGAGAAGTGTAAAAATATATACCTTATAACGCTATAAAGAATATAAAGCTATAAAGAATATGAAACTGAAGAGAAGTGTAAAAATATATACCTTATAACGCTATAAAGAATATGAAACTGAAGAGAAGTGTAAAAATATATACCTTATAACGCTATAAAGAATATGAAACTGGAGTGAAGTTGAAAATTTGAATATAAAAATGTCAGTTTGGTGTAGTTTAATTGGCAATGTCTGTAAAAATGAAACCAAACCGAAACCGAATTAGAAATCTTGAATTCAAATCTTAATCTATGAAAATAAGACAAAACTTAAGATATATATAATGGGAGAAGCTCTAATGGATGCTATGTATGAAGAATTATTGTGACAGTCTGTAAATGTCACAGGAGAAACTGTGAGCATGGTGAGCCACTTCCGTTGACATAAATTTCATGTCAAACAAAAAATTTTATAACATGTGGGGGCTTTGTTGTGAGAAAAACTCACAATTTTTGCTTTCGGCAAAGGAAGAATACATAACATACTTTTTTTTCTTTTTCTTTTTGTGCTTATTAATTAATTGTAAGCTAGTGTGCTTCTTACTGCATTCTAAGATTTTGGTTTGATTAAACCAACTTCCAAACTTTCCATTAAAATAGTAACAAAGATTTGCCTTTTGGTTAAGTATCCATGTGTATTGTCTTCCAGGTCCCTTGAGATGAAGTAAAGTCATAAAAAGGTGGCAGATGCGTGATGAACTCTTTCTGTTTGGTTCCCCTGCCATTTTTTCCCTGTGGGTAGCGTATCTTTGGATTTTTTTTTTTCAACTTTAGTGTTGGACCTCCATGCTTTTTTGTTTTATGATATTCTTCCAACCTTAGCCAGAGGAAGCGATCCTTTGAAAGTTCGTCAGCCCGGGAATAAATAACTTTTGCCTACACATTTCTTGAAGAAGATGAATCGAATCCAACTATAATGACATATTTCCAACAAAAATAACAATACTGTCCTGTCATTTGACATTCTGCAACAGTACTTGATCAGGGTGCAGTGCAGGTAACTATGGATGATGCACTTTATTACATTTAGATAGACAAAGCTGCAACGAAGCACAAGGAATTTGGCTTTCCTTAATTTTATTATGTTAAGTTTCATTGTGACAAAGCTTGAAGAAATTGGGTAGATGAACCAGCTTTTTTTGTATTTCATGTTTGTATAACCAGATGGGTCGAAAAAATTGGCCATGGAAAAAGAAGCAGGAGGAAAGGGAAGAAGAGAAGCCTAATGTTACCTGCTCGTCTGGTCAGACTCATGAGGTGGGGCATTAATTTCTTATATATCAGAACTCATTTTATATAGATTTAATGCTTTGAAATGATTTTTGATGTTCTATATTATTGGTGTAGCAGGAAGTGCACTTGGAGGAAGAATTGGCAACAGAAAGCAAAGAAGATATGGTGAAGCAGCGTGAAAAACTTTTGGAAGAGGCAGTTTCAGGTAACAATCTTCTACCCATTTACAGGCAGGGTTAGGATACACCTCAGGATTGTTTATATCTTCAATTTCACTATGCGATCAGTGAGCTGAAGAAGCAAGCACGTTCCAGAGATTGTGTCAAAATGGTTTAGTCAATATCAAATTGGTTGACCTGGTTGTGTAACTTCTTCGATTGAGATTCATTCTAGGTGATGATTTGTGGTTGTTTACTTGTGAGCTGAATATATATGTTTTCTGAGTTTTCTTCTCCACAATGTGTAACGTGTTTCTGTCAGTGAGTATGTGCGAGTGTTTTTGAATATGATGGCAAAGTTTGATGCCTCGAAAAATAGATTATAGACCTTGTATATCTTCTCCTTGACCCAGTAGTTTGTCACCTGGCTGTCAGAATTGCTTCTTAGAAAGAGTCTCACTTACCAACACAAATGCTTCGCCTAGTTGTGAAATTTCTTTGATTCTCCATGTTAAATTTAAGAGAGTGCTTAAGATGAGAATAGAGAGTATCAAATAAAAATAGATAGTGCTTAAGATGAGAATAGAGAGTATTAAGGAATAAAATTTTATTTCTCAGCAATCCACTTTCTCATTTTTCTAAAAACGCTTTTTTATCTTTGATAATAGGTAGAGTGTTCATCTTAAACATGGTAGGTTTTATTCTACTTTACACAATTTAACTTAGTTAAAACCATAAACCATATAAATCTAAAAGTTTAATTAACTTTTGTGAATAAATATATGAATAATATTGAATATTACAATTAGATAAATCATATATAATATCTTTAAATAAATTCACCTGTTATAGATAAATCATATAGGTTGGTTTTGAATAATTTCATATGCTTTTTTTTTCCAATTGAATCGATTCTACTTTCTTTTATATATATGAGGGCAGGCAAAAGAAATAATAGAGAAAACATAAGATATTGCTAACCAAATATGTTGGACAAATGCCTTACTCTGGTATGGGTTGTATGTAGGTAAGTTGGGTCGACCATATTATTATTTTGTTATTTAAATATTTAAAGTTTTTAGTTAGAATTTGGTTAGAAAAAAAAAAATATGTTAAATTTTGATATTTATTTTTTAATATGAGTTTGTGATAGTATATATAAATCCAGTATTTTGAAAAATTTTAAGTACTTAGATTATAAAAATTTCACAATTTAAAATATAATTTCAATAAATCTCTATTAAATTTTAAACAAATTAGACTATAGAGAAAACCTTATATAACAGATGAAGTATATTTATCACTACCAACATTATGAAGTATATTTATCACTACCAACATTACGAGCATTATCTAATGCATATAAAAATATACAGGTAAACCGAACCTATTTCTCTAAAACCCCTTTGCATCACATGAATAAATAATAATTAAGAATTTGTGGGTTTCAATTGCTTATTTCCACATAACCTTCAATTACTTCACATGGCACTAAGTTCCAATTATCCTGTGGTGTATTTTATGAGCCCCAGATTGTTTGGATCATACTCAATTTCATGCATCCAGTGGCGTTCTATTGTAGATTACCCCACCCAGTGAAAAAACAATCCTTGAAATTTGATAATACATTCTTTTCTTTTTGTTTTCGAGGTAGGATGGGAAACTGCTCAAGCTGAAGCGGCAACTTCAAAGCGTGAGCTGGAGGTCGCAATTGCAGAGAAGGTTGAACTGAAAAGATCCTTGAATGAATGCCAGATAGAACTTCAATTGGGCAGGGAAGAGATCGATAAGGTGAAATCCGAAAAGAATCTTCTCTTCACATCATACCAAGACGTCCTCCACTCCAAAAGGAGATCCCAAGATGAATTACGCACCATGGAGATGAAACTGGAGATTGCAGAAAAGGAAAAGTCTCGTTTGAAGTATGAACTTCACTTGCTTAACAAGGAAATTGAAATCCGGAGCGAAGAGAGGGAGCACTCCATGAAAGCTGCAGAGGTTTCCCACATGCAATACCTGGAGAATGTCAGAAAGATTGCTCAGCTCCAATCAGAATGCCAGAGGCTGAGAGGATTAGTGGGCAAGAAGGGCAAGAATATATCCCAGCCAAGCAGATCATCATTAACCAAGCCGTGTCCAGCCTCACCTGATTCAAGCAAAAACTTGTTGGACCATGACCTCCTCCAGCTCTCTGCATCAAAATTACCCACCTTGAAATCTCCCCGCCGTTCCCATTCTCGCCATTCAGTAGATAATGCCAGCAGCGTGGCATCTACTGTACATATGGATGAGAATAACGAAGATGAAATGAGCTGTGCTGAATCGTGGGCATCTGCCCTCTTGGCAGAGCTCGATGACTTCAAGAAGGCCGGAAAAAATGAGCAGAGCTCTGCCAATTTTGCCATCCTTGGCGAGATAGTTCAAATCATCCATCCTGGAGCTTCCAGTTTGAACCTTGAAATGGGAAAACTTGTTCAGGCCAAAGAGGAAATCACCCAGCATCGATTTCAGGACAATGCCACTGCTAACATATCTGAATATATTATAAATTGAAAAACAAATTCATATCTTCACCTCCATTCACAATGGGCTACACAGAATTTATCTCTAACGACTCTTCTGCCCTCCATACAGCCACAAAATACAAAATAAAATCGCAAGGGCAAAACAAGCATGCCTTCAGAATATGTAACTGCAACACATTGATACGGATAAAAATCGCGTCAAAACCAAACAAGCAAGAACCGCCCCAAAAAAAAACATTATCTCTACGGTTAAAGCCCTTACAATCTTGCACAGTGACACGGTGAATAAAAATGGTTGAATGATGAGGGCTCTATCCACAGCCAACCATCTTCTATGCATCTAGCGTCTCCCAAAAGAAAATCCGAGGTAGTAGAACAATTTACCCAGACCATTGGCAACCCCTGGTACAGGAGTTGAATGGATGTCTTCCTATAATTTTCCTTGCATATTCCGATACAGAGTGAGCCAGAGAGACGAAACATCGTGGAATGTTGAACGACCCAGTAACAAGCGTCACGGCTGGCATGGTTCAATTCAGATCAACGGTTAACGATTACTTAATCGTCTAACAACAAAATCGAATGGCACACATTTTTACACGCAAGCAGTTTGGGTAGTTCATTTCATAAGGGAACGCCTTACGGCGTAATGAGTGGAAAGAGAACGGATAGGTTTGTTAAATGGGAAAAGTTATAAGAGAAATGTATTTTAGACATATATGTATATATTTTTGTATTTTAAATTTAAGAATTATAGTATGTCTTTCTTTTTTTCTTAGAAAAAAGGATGTAATTTTATTTATATGAAAAAATTACATGTTGTAGACGCTAGAAGCATATGTAGATAGGCTGTTCATAAAGAGAACAAAAGTTACAATAAATGACAAATAAAATTTAGTAGGCCTATGCTTTTCTACCCTTCTTCTTCTCCACCCTCCTGCAACCTTCCGAGTCTGGGGAGGGTGTAATAGTGGCCAGCTAGTTTTCCAGTGCATTCAATGGAAGTTCCTTGTCGGGGGAGGGTGTAATAGTGGCCAACTAGTTTTCCAGTGCATTCAATGGAAGTTCTTTGTCGGATTCAGATCCTTCAGATCCGTGAGTTCTTTTTATGCCGCTTACTTCCATCTGAGATTCTTGATGCTGTTGTATATTGTTTGGCCCCAGAGACGGGGTAATTTCCTCTTGAGTATTTTTCTGCCCCAGATAAATATTAGTTTTTGTTTGGTTTTCTGTAGGTTCTGTCTGCATGTCCTCTTCTTCCATAAGTCTGCTGCCAGCCTTTGGGCTTTTTTGTTGTTTCTTTTTTCCTTTGGGGTCCTTTCTGGACAGTGGACAGTTGAATTGGAGATGTCTAGTTTGCATGCAGCTACGGCATCTAAATGCAGTCTTCTCATAGTTGAGTGGTTGAATCCTCAGAGAATTGTTGTAGTTCAATGTGATGTGTTCAGGCAGTCCCTGACTCAGGTCCACTTCTACGCAAATCCTGGCAAATGTGAAAATTCCCCTGCTTACTCTGTTTTCATCAATTTTTAGGAATTTCCCCAAGGAATTGCCAATGGCTCTTAAAACTTTGTTATGCCAAAAATGTAGAGAGAGATTATGGAATCTTACCCATACATGCATTGTAGAAATTTTCATAGTGTTTGCATCAAAATCAACAAATAAAACTACATAGTGTTTTGAAATAATAAAAATTAAAATACATTAAATTTTTTATTATTGTAAACTAGAAAAACATGTAAAACTAAAACCTAATAATTTGAACTACAAAACATAAAACTAGAGTTTAATATAAAATCGAAATATAGATAAAAAATTAAATTGAATATAAAAATTAAATTATTCTATAATCTTTTTTAATATAATGAAGGCTATTTAGAGGAAGCAGGATGTGATGGCACGATCTTAGCTGGGATAGTCGTCATCCTTCTTCTTTATGCTAACGATATTGTTCTTTTGGCAAGGTGCCCGTCTGATCTTAATAAGCAACTCAGGCTTCTTGAGGATTTCTGCTCTACCATGGGTATGACTGTTAACACTGACAAAACAAAAGTTATGATTATCAAATCCAAGAAGGACACTTATGCTAATTTTATGTATGACAATAATAACTTGGAGGAAGTGTATTCTTACAAGTACCTAGGAATTGATATTCATCACAAGCTCAACTGGAACCATAGCATTGAGAAAAGGTTTAATGGGGGGTGGAAAGCTTACTTTGGTCTTGAAAATAATTGTAAAATAGCAAACCTTGTAATGTGGGATAAAAAGAAGTTCCTCTTTGAAACTTTAGTCACTCCTGTTATCTTATATGGCTGTGAGGTTTGGGGTTGCAGCATTTCCAGAGAATCATGGAGAAAGATTGAGCAAATCCAGAAGCGTTTTATAACTTATAACCTGAAAATTAAAAGTAATACACCCTATCCTATTCTCCTTATAGAAGCAGGTCTTTCCCCTATTGAGAGCGTAGCTATGCTTAGGTTTCTGTTGTACAAGCACAAAATCAGTAACATAGACGATCATAGACTTCCTAAGCTAGCTTTAAATTCTAGCCAAAACCACCTAAGGCTCAATCGAGGGTGGCATAAAGACACAAGGGCCTGGTTAAACTATTGGGAGATCAACGAAAATGATGCATTGCAAAACATAAATAACATTAAAGATATTGTTACTTCTAAGTTCAAAGAAAAAATGTGGTGTGAGAAAGACTTAGCGGCTAAAAGAAAATTAAGTTATTATAAGAAAGTCATCAACCCCACCCTAGAAGATCAAAAGTATCTCTCTATTTTAACTAGCTCAAAGAAGAAAACTAATATAGCAAAGATTAGAACGAATTCTCATGAGCTCCATAGTGAAACAGGTCGTTGGGCAGTTCCTAAAACGCCATGGACGGAAAGGATTTGCCATATATGTGAGAATAGGAACATCGAGGATGAAAACCACTTCCTCATAGAATGCCCTGCGTATAACCACATTAGATCTCAGTTTCACAATCTTTGTTACAATACTGACCTTCCTAACCTTTTACAATGTCACAATTATAGTGAGCTCGGGAGGCTTCTCTCCAAGCTTTTTGAGCATAGGAATAAAATCTTAAATCAACATAGATAATTTGTTTCTTTAGGTCCGATAGACCATTATTTGGTCTCAATGGACGTTAATCATCATCATCATCATCATCATAAAAATTAATCAATTATTTATTTTTTATTTTTTATTAAAATAATTTTATTATTTTTATACTGTAATTTCTCATTTTATAATTTATTTCTACTATTTTTATATAAAAATTATTAATATAATATTTTTTTATATTATTTTTTCAGATAAAAAAATTATTCCCTTTCCATATATTGTCCAGCCCAAACTTGTAATCTTCCCAAGACCGGACCACGTTTGTGGCATACTTATTGCTTCCAAAATTATCCAAAATTACGTCCGTCAAAGAAATGCTCCGTACCGAATTCAAATTGGCCGAATTATTAACGGTACCAAACCGTACCGAATTATTAACTTTACCAAACGGAATATGCGAATTTGCCAAATGTTTTTTTGCCAGTACTGCCAATCTTGGTAACTATGCAAAAATCTATTAAATTTATTGGGTAACTATGCAAAAATCTATTAAATTTTAAACATCATTGCAATTATTTTATAAACTTCTATATATAATATGAAGTTTTTGTCGGTGGAAAAGAAAGGTGTTTTTAGAGAGTTGTGTAATTTTGATATGTTGTATAAAAAGGTTATTAAGAATTAAAAAATATAATAATAATTTAACATTAACATAGATTTAATTTAATTTTAGTTTTACTTACACGATAGAAGGTAAAAAAAAACTAAATATAAAATTGGGGAAAGATATATTCGTATGGGATAAAATAATTATTAGTTTATAATTATTATTTATATATTGTATATATTTTTACTTATAAATATATTTTTGTTTCTAATTATATATTTATTAATTAAATTTTATATGTATTTTAATCATATGTTTTGAAATATCATAATTATAAAGATGAATTATTATAATTTAAATTTACTTTATTATGATATGCATTTTGTAATTTTTTTATTGTTTATCATTTTATTAATAAGAAAAAAATTACAATATAATACATTGCTCACTAGACATTTTTTATCTTTTATTTTTTTAATATTCATCTAAAGCATTACTACAACAACTTTTTCATATTAGGTTGTAAAGAATTTGTTGTTTAATAATTCTGTTTTTAACTAAAATATATTGATATGTATATTTATTTTTGTCTTTTAGTATTTAGTGAATATTTTATACTTATTTTAAAAGGTACATGTATTAATCTAGGAAGGAATTACACTTCTCCCTAATAATGGACTCTAAGATGTGCCACAAATATAAAGTATTTGAAATCAAAGATGTTGTACAAAGTAATAGGAGTGAAATGTTCTAATTATTGTAAAATCAAGGGTTAAATGCAAAAAAAGAATGATAATGTCAATTCAATTAAGAAATAGTAAAAATTAAAAAGTAATAAAAATAATACATCATTTCAATTCAAATTCTTATATTGTAATTTTGTATTTATTAATAAAGTTTCAAATCATTTTTGAGAAAAAAATCATAATATACATATGACATTAAAATAAATTTAAATAATAATGGTTTATATATATATATATAGATGTTTTAATTTATTTTTTATTTTTTAATAACATTTTTTATATTAATTTTTTGATAAAATATTGTAGAGAGTACTCTATCAAATATAGTTCATTGGTTTGGAAACCCTATTTTGGTAGGTGAACCATGGTGTTCATATTGAGTTTAATTTCCTAAGTAAATGAAGGTTTACAAAGTCCATTTGATATAAAAATCATGTTTATTAATTGTTATATAGTCACAATGTGATGTTTTGTAATTAGGGAAAGATGTTAATGCTTAATACAGAGTCTTCAATTAATGAATATGTGATGTAGCACATGTATTAAAGAACATTAGAGTAAACAGGATAATCCATACATAACAAATACCTTTGATAACCACTCATACAACTAGATCAAAGATCACAACAACAATATTTTTATGTAGTTAAAATACACAAAGAGGGAAACAATCCATGACCCTAACCAATGCGACCACTTGATGAAATTTTTCTTAATACGAAAGTAAATATTTTTAATAAGTTAGTTCTCATAATAAGTCATTATCCATGATTAGATAGAGATCATGGACCAATCGGGTGTTAAGCCATGGATCAATATACATTAGTATAGATGAGAATGTTAACCATTGGATCACTCTATGTCTAAAAAATATCACAATTGTTGAATTACAATCCAATTAATTGTTGGTAATGTCGCCATTGATGTCAAAGGAAGAATTGACATTGTTTAGAAAGAAGACAATGATCAAGCATTCAACCAACTAAAGATTAAGCTTGTTTCTCAGGGGTAATCATTTGCAAAGGTATATTTTTTTTGTAAAGAAGGTGGAGGAAGTGCTTTGAAGACACATGTAGAATGATAAAGTTCAATGTAATTTTATAGGGAATCTTGCGTAAACATTCTTGTGTTACCTTACAAATTTGTAAACTAAAGGATCTCCCATTATCAGAAATACTATGTAGACTTGATGAAACTTCAAGTAAATGAAGCAAATAGAGGACACCAGAGCTAGGGCACTTGACCATTAAGAAGTTAATTATATCCTCTATTGTGAAAGGAAATTATGAGTTTTCTTGCCATCACAGAGGAGTGAATATGGGAGCATTTGTTCCAACAACTCCAATTAAAGCTACTTAACCTATTAACTAACTGATAGAAACAACATATTTAATTTTTACATTGTTATTCTTGTAATTTTGAAACTCATGAAGTTCATCTCAATGAGAAAAACATTGTTGAGGAGGTAAATATGGCATATCCATTTGGAGCAATGTTATCTATGAATGGTAAGAGGACGTTTTCGTATCTTTTGGAATGTTGGATCCATGTTCCAATTTGACACCACATTGTTGCAAAGAAAAGACAAAGACACATCTCACCTTTACTGAGTTTATGTAATCACTTGTGCAGGTCATCCAATATATGCCAACAAGATCAAGTTATACCTTGTTCTCCATATGATCTAATATGGATCCAATTGACATGAAAAATGCTTATCACATTTTTAGGACAATAATATTATGGCTAGCTTGTATCATTCCATTTCATGATGAATATCATGTGGGGTGGATTAGGTACTTGAAGAATACAAAAATCAAAGACTTCAAAAAAGGGACATGAATTACAACAATGAAGAAACTTGTTGAATGTTGTTGAGGTAAGTTATCAAGAGTTAGAAGTTTTGCTTGATAAGGATTACGTTTAGGAGAGGGAAAATATAAATCTTCAATACTTCGTACATTTAGCGAAAGAAATGAATCCCAAAAACATTATTGTTATGCCTTGGAGGAATTGTTCTCACTTTGATATGATGGTAAGTCTGTACTACTAGACACCAACATCTAAATGTTTAATACCAAGTGCATAAGTGTTTTTGGTTATTCCCTTCACTTAAGGTAGGTTTTTCACAAATGTATTTTTATTGTAGATCTTGAAAATGTTTATCATGAAAAAACAATGTAAACTTTGAGACAGGAACTATAAAGTCAAAATGAGAACTCTAGCAAGAAAACCCCAAAAAACATAAAAAAACAACCTAAAAATGAGAAATTTTGATGTGGAATACTGGAATGTTGGAAAGTTTAAAAAAATTCAACCATGACATTATGGAAAAAAATTGTGACTAAAAAAACTCTAAAAATGAAAACTTGAATGAAATAGTCATTATACTAGGACTAATTTCTTTTCTAAATGTTAAAAATATGACAACTTTAAAATATTAGCCTAAGACAACTTGACACATCACAACTAAAATTTAAAAGTCAACCATCAAATTTACAGACAGTGTAAGCAAACTCGACCCATTGTAATGAAAACTTAAATACCAACCCTAAAATTGACACATTGTTAGGGCAGACTCGATCCTTTATAATAAAAACTTTAAAATCAACAATCAAATTGAGATATAATGAGATTGGGTGACTAGTCATGGATTGATACCCTGTAGGAAAAAATAAAATATAATAAAATAATATATATATATATATATATATATATATATATATATATATATATATATGAAAAATATAAAAGAACACAAAAGTTAAAACATTGAAAAAAAAACAAAAAGTTTAAAAAATAATAATAAGTAAAAGATAGTATATATTAAACCATAAAAAAATTAAAAAAACATGAAAAAAAAGAAAACAAAAATATTAAACATTCAAACAAATAAAAAAAAATTCTCTTATGCAATTTCTACGGAAACACTTTGCTTAATACAAAACATTTTAAAAAATAATAGCAAGTAAAAAAAAAAAAAAAAACCTTAGAAAAAAAACAAATATAAAAACATGGAAGAAAAAAAACACAAATATAAAATCATATATATAAAAACATAAAAAATTAACAAAATTAACTTGTGAAAACAAATAAATAAATAAAAAAAAAAAAAAAAAAAAAAAAATCGAAACATGCATAATTTAATTAAAAAATAAAAAACTTAATCCAAAACGAAAACAATTTTAAACAAAGACTACATAGTAGCTAGTACCTGCCGCTTAGCTTAAATATAACTTAATTAAACAAAAAAATAAAAAAGACAAAGGTTTCATCACAAAAATAAAATAACTAATAAAATATTGTATTGTTGAATGTCATCACCAAAAATTAAGAAATATGATTAACTAATATTGTTTATATTAACATACATATTTGGAAGCGTTTGATTACAAACAAATTCAAAATTGAAAGTGCAGTTCCTTATGCTATCTTGATAAGTGGAAGAGGGGTTGCTCCTATTGATGCAATTGTTATGGCATGTGTCATAATGTATTTAAAAAATATTGAGCAAATGGAAGTGGGCATAATGCCTAAGGTTGTCTTTAATGACATATTGTGCAAAAGGAAAAAGACATGGATGCAACAAAATAAAAAATGGTTTAGTAAATGGGGTATTTGCTTACACACGTGTCTCATAACCAGTAAAGAGATAAAAAATTTTGTTGGATAAGTTTCACAAGCGTACTTGGGATAGGGAGCTAGGGAGAAAGAAAGAGTACTATATTGAAGTGTTTAATCCCACTCATAATCATCAACAAAAAATGAACATATAGGCCAATATTTCTTGGAGAGCCAAAATTCTTATTTCTCAGTTAAGAACTAATTCTCATCAACTCCGTTGTGAAACAAGGTGCTAGAAAAGGCCAAAAGAAATGTAGGAGGAAATAATATGTATTTTTTGTTCATTCGGAAAAGGAGAAACAGAAAAGCATTTCATTTTAGAATGTGAGGCCTTCAAAGACAACATGGAAAATCATGTAGATATTCTTGCAGCTAGCTCTTGGGATAATCTATTTAACGAGGAGATTTTCGAGAAGTTGAGAGCATTTATTGTGAGACTTCACAGGAAAAGGGTTGAATAAATCAACAAGATGACGAAGCAATCTGTCTCATAGGCTATCTTTAGCCTCATGGAAGTTAAAATTATTTTCTTTATTTCTTTCTGCGTGTGTGTTTTATTTTTATTAATATATAAAATTGTTTATAATTAAATTTATTAAAATATGTTTTTAATATAATAATAATTCATTTTAAACTGAAAATATTGTGAAAAAATTATCATTCAAAAAAAAACATAAAAAAGAAAAAAAAATAAAAATAGTAACTAATAGAAATGGAAGTTACTAAACAACCCATAATAAGACCTCAACCAATCACCTTACAAATAAATAAATTTAAATAATAATAAAAAATAACAAAAATTGAATTCCTAATGTTAAACTATGGATAAGCATTATAAATTTTTGGTCAAAGATAAACTAATAACCAGTTAAAGGAAAAAATGTATAATAATTAAAAAAAATACTAAAAAACAAACAACAAAAAAATAAAAATAAAACATTAAAAATAAATTAGAAAGATAAAATAAAAAGGAAAAACATTACAAAGAAACAAAAAAACATAAAAAAAAAAAAAATCACAATTCATGAAAAGAAAACATAATTAAAAAAAAAAATCAAAAACATTAAAAAAAACATAATTAAAAAAAAATTATTAAATTTTAAGCCCTGGGCTTAGAAAGCCGATTCCAAAAATAGACCAGGGCCCTTGGCCGATTCTCAGAATATACCTACAAAGCTTAGGGTCGCTCGGCCGCTAGGCTGGGCGGCCTTGGTAGCTGAGCGCTCAGCTCCCAAGGCGGCCCAACCCAGTGGCCGAGGGGCCCTGCGCTGGGTTGTCTTCACAGTTGTGCTCAGCTGCCAAAGTCGCGCCTTGGGTTGGGCTGCCTTGGCTGCTACGCTCAGCTGGCAATGTCGTGCCCTAGGTTTGGCAGACTAATTCCGAGAAGGCTTGGCAGACTAATTTCGAGAATCGACCTAGGGCCCAAGCCGATTCTCGAAATTGGGCTGCCAAGCCTAGGGCTTCAATTTTTTTATTTTTTTTATTTTTATTTTTTTTAATTATGGTTTTTTTTAATGTTTTTAAAATTTTTTATTATGTTTTTTTTTAATTGTGTTTTTTCTTTTATGATTTTTGTCTTTTTTTATAGATATTTTTCTATTTGTTGTTTTCTAATATATTTTTAATGTTATTATTTTTGTTATTTTGAAAAAATAAATTAAAATTTCATTATAAAATAACATTGAAAGAAAAAAAAACACATGTTTGGAAAACCCTTTAAAAAACTAAAATCCTAGGACGAAAAAAAAGAAGAGAAATAAGACAACTTAAAAAATTGTTAAATAATCAACATTTAAAAAAACTTTGTGCATACTGAGGATATAAGAAAATTTAAAGGGTCAAAAATGTCTTAAAAAATGTGAATGCTTATGTTGAATGTTTTTCAAAATCCGCATGAAAATCTCCAACATTTAAAAAAATTATCCACAATTAATCCATTAAGAAATTTAAAGTCTTAAAAATAAACCCTATAAAAGAAGTGGTTGATGTTGCATCAACACTTTTCAAATTCAACATGAAAATCACCACGTTTTAAAAAAATTGTTCATATTTGATGCATAAAAAAATTTAAAGTGTCAGAAATATGGTAAAAAAAAAAAGAAAAAAGATTTTTCCTGAATCAACACTTTAAAAATCGATTGATTTTTTTGCTACCTCAAAAAAATGGGTGATCGTATCATTTCCCATTTCAAAGTTTACATTATTAAACCAGAACTAGCTAAGAAATGGTTCGACATGACAATCTTCAAAAGCTTGTAATTTATTATGTTACAAGAAATTATTGTATTCAATATGGGATCCATAGTAGGTTCCTATATTCCAAGCCCCCGCTGCAAATACATTCCAATCTGATGATGCTAGTCTAGAGATAGAGCAAACCTGTTTACCTAGATTCAATTTCTTTTAATCAAGAATAGCCATAGGGCCTGGATGGGAAATGGTGACCTAAATATTGAATATTAAATTATAAAGGTTTTGTAGAAATGAAATCAAAAGCTAGCCATTGGTTGTTCATAGAAAGAAAAGGAGCACAGAGTTTCTCTAGTGACAAATTCACTTCATGAACCTTATGAAATGCAATGAAAAAGGATCCCCCTTTTTGTTACAATGTTGCAACTTGAAAGCAAATATTCTTTACCTCCTTTTGAAGTCAATGGATATGTGATGAGTGGTTCATGCATTGCAAGCAAACAAGAGAAGGAAGTCATGTCATGGAGATAAGGATAGAAAGTAGAATTTGGTACAACAAACATCCAACGGTAGGTTGCTAGACAAATGCAAATCCTCTTTTACTTTTCCTTTAGTGTATGATTATTTTGTTATTAACTTGAAAGAAAATCCAATCCTGGAACTATCAAAGTTGCAAATTTCAAATGTTGAAGACTATTCATTTTCTTGCTAGGAATTTGTTTATGCAGATATTGATTCGAACTATGTCAAAAGACAAATACTTTGAGAAAAAATGAGAAACGAATGGGTGAACCACAAAGAGATACATTTGGAATAGAAAGAGACAAATTTTCAATTTCAAATCCCTATGTTGGAATAGAAAGAGACAATGGATTATATAAAAATAGATTTTTGAATGTAGAGTTGTTAGAGGATTTGTTTTTGTGAGTCCTAGTTCATGAATTTCCTGGTAAAGAGAGAAAAAGGAAAAAGAGTGGATGTAAATCACAATTGAGGAAGAGGAGAAGGGATAAAAACCTACAAAGGGGGAATACATAGAGTACATAACATAGTCAAAGAGAATTCAAAATTCAAAATTTAAAGACCAGGTAAGCCAAAAAAATAAAACTTTACTGTTTAGGGGATTGTGTCTCCTTTCAGGTAGTAGCCTAAAAATGAGCAAGTTAGAGCTTCTAGAAAGTGGGATTTGGTGTTTCAACAAGTTGTATCTTGCAAAATAAAAGAGTGTTTGAAGCCTCTTGTTTTTGGGTGCCTACAAAAGCTAATATAAAATTGGAGTGGGTGCTTGCATTTACATTATAAGAATAAAATTCATTGTTTTCTCCCTTTATGGGTTTCCACTCATATCTTGTGTCTACATGTGTTTCTATTTTGCGTTGATTCTTATGCTATGGTTTAATGTTGCTTATATGTTATATATGTTATTCATATGATGTAATAATTCTTATCTTATATTTTGGATAACTATCATATAGAAAAGTACAACTCGGTAATTGATGACCATTAATGCACTATACTGGTTCACCCCCCCTCTCAATATAGTCAAGCTTCCAATAATTAGTATCATAGCGCAGTTACTTCAAGTATATCTTGAACATTGGAAGGTAATCATGTTTGAATGATGGGTCATCAAGGTGTGCATGTGCTCAGTACCACAAACTTTCATGAATGGAGACAAAAAGTAAAATCTAAACTAATTACTCATGGATTTGAAACCTAAAATGTAGTTACTAATGTTATGGTAAATATCCCCTTTCAAAATAAGTTCAATAGTGGAATACCCAGGTTAAATGTACAACTTACAACAAACTTCATAATCTGGAGTTTGATAAGGTAATAGATCTCAAATTTATAAAAGATATATGGGGTAGGTTGTAGGTCCTGCATGAAGGAGATATCAATAATAGTAGTAGTGGAGAAAAAGAGAAGAAAAAGAATAAGAAGAAAAATACCTCTTACAAAAATTTAATCAATTAAAAATCAATTGTTCTCCAACTTCTCCAAGGGTCGCAGATAATAGTTTATGTGTTAAGCAACATATTACCTATGATTCAGTTCTCATTTTCATAATTCTTCTAAGTGACAGATAGTAGGTTCTGTGATAAGGATCATATTATCTTAAACTTCTCCTTCAAGATTTTTTCATTCATCATTTATATCTAGCAACAAATGGCATTTTGAGACTTTCTGGTCACATATGTATTAAGGGTTAAAGACCAAGTTTTCTAGGTCCTTCATTTAAGAATACAAAAAACAATAAAGTGACAAATAAGTGACAATAAACAATAATCATTAATGTCTTAAGCACAATTTCTCCATAGCCAGGAAATTGGTTTCTTAAGGTACAAGATTAATTGGCACTATTGTTGGGGAGAGAAGACAAGAATAATTTTCCCTGGGTTTTCAATATTTTCCTCTGGTTGTTCAGTGAGGAGGGAATATTTGGCTATTTTGAATAAAAGTAATTGAATAAGAGCACTTTTCCTTGGGTTTATTAAGTTTGAAGTTGATTCTTGAGAATGACAAGTTTCAGCAGTTGGTTGTACATCCACACTTGTGATTTTCACTTACAACATTGATTGGCGACTCCATTGCACTTTGAAATTTTCTTTTTTGGGTTTTAATGGCTCTCCCTGCATTCTTAGTACATAAATTTGATCCATTTGATTTTACTGGGATCACCGGCTATCCTCATGATATGCCTGGATTTTATGCCTAGAATGAGTATCTTCCAAAATTCTGTAGAAAGGAAAATGAAGATCCAGCTCAGCACCTCCAAGAGTTTCATGAATGCATGGAGCAACATGGCATCATTCATCAAGATGTGAAGATGAAGTTGTTTTTATTTTCTTTGGACCTAGAAGCTAGGGTTTGGTTTAGGTCTATGCCTTGTTCAAGCATTTCATCTTTGAAAGATTTCCATTTAGTATTCAATTCTTATTGTAGAACTTAATATCCATACAAGTTTCTTTTTGAAGGTCGTTGTGAATATTATGATTCTAAAGAATCTTTAAAAGCTCATGATAATCCTATTGAAGAAACTAATGATCCTGTTGATAATATATCAAGCATTTAGAGAGGTTATAGCCAGATTAATCAGATCCAAACAAATGCATTAGAGATAGAAGCAAATATGGTGGTTGCAGGAAAAGCACCAGAGACACAGCCTATCCAAGACACGGGAAAAGAAAAGATGGAATCCTCTCAAAGTCAAACATTGGAGGATATGTGTAATGTAATTAAAACTTCGTCAGATAGGTTGAATAAGTTAGAGTTAGAAAATAAGAATTCTCAGAGATATACATTATATGAAGTAGATGAAGATGAAATTGGTATTGAAGGAGAAGAGTATGAATATGATGAAACAAATGCCATTCATGATGAAAATAAAAGTGATGAATATTGGAAGCAATTCTCTGATTTTATGCAGACTAAACTACATAAGAAATATGACTTGAGATTGACGAAAAGATCAAGAAGTCAAGAAAATAAAAGTGAGCAGCAAGTTTCAACTTCCTCACCAAAGGCGATTCCACAAGAATATCAACCTGCAAAACAAGTGAATAAAGGAAATCAAGAGTGTATTTAGATGGGGGAAAATTCAAACATGCATCAAGAATTTCTGCTCAGCAGTCGAGAAGAGGAAGGAATAATTAAGTTGCAAATAAATATCTAGAGTTCCTATTTTGTTAAATTTGATGATCCTCCTATCTATAATGAAAATGGTTTAAATGGGGAACAAGACGAAGCTCTTCAAGTTCATCAGTTAGGTGTTTAACATAGAGGGAGAAAACATAAAGTGGGATATGTTGGACAACAACATATTGAGCCATCTATCATAGCAAAAGAGGCTATATTATGTAAAAAGAAAGTTGATAAAGAGATTGTATATCATTGCATTGAAGAACATAAGTATGCAGTTGGAATGATGTCCTTCGACTCAAGAAATTAGTGGTCTTAGAGGTATATAGTCATATCAATCTGATCAGATATTAATCAAGCACCTTAACCACAGTTAAGAAAAAGGTTGCAAACAATGTACATGCGGTTGCAGTTCACATGACCACCAGTCCTACGTGAATTAGAGTTAAAAGGTTAATATTGGCTTGAAGCGCTAAAACCTTTACTAAGCGCCTTTTTCTTAAAATATGAATTAAGCACGTGGGTGGTCTTGGAAAGACGGTAAATGGTTTCTCACGTGGGTGAAAGGATGGAAGTAGTATTCTACCAAAAGCATGTGATTAGCCTCAACAGGTGACATGTAGTAGGGAAAAATTGATGTTCTTGCGCACCCTTGATTTGATATCGGTCGTGCAGAAATCTGTGCGAGATTGCGCGATGTCCATTGGATCGAGCGGGGTCACATCAACGGTGGAGATCGTACAGGCTAGTTGGCCAGTGGACGACGTGAACATAGTTGGATGGACGAGATAGATCGACGGTTGAGAGTTAACTCGATCGCAAGCTCTATGGAGGATTATCCCTAACCATTGGGATTATACCGCACATATGTGCACCCAACAATTACGATAATGCTAACGACTGCCTCTGACAGTCAGCCTGGTGGAGTGGCTAAATTTTAGCGGATATGCTAATTTTAGCTAGAGATAAGTGCAGTTGCCAAAATTGGTGGAGTATCCCTAGAGGATAAAGCATAAATACACTCTAGGAGCAGTTTTCAAATGGAGAGAGTCCAGAGAAGAGATAGAGAAGCTCAAAAGACTAGCGAGAGTGAAACAACAAGCTCACTAGGCTAATTAGAGCCTTTTGAACCCAATGGAATAATCCAGAGAAGCTGAAGAAGTCATCTTCATGGATAATTTCATCCAGGAAGATTGATTTGGAGCTCATAAGCCACCAGAGGTTGGAGGAAGTTGTAGAAGCTACCAATACTCATTCTTAGTGATCCAATAGTCAATTATGACTGTAAAGGACCTTCTAAATCCATTTTAGGGATTTGCAGAAGCATTTGGATACTTCTAAGGGCCAAGAAGCTACAAGGAAGTTTCAGGTAGAAAATTATCAAATGATCAGTCTGTTGTAGGTGTTTGATATGTGCCAGAGACAGAAGAAGAAGTTCTAGAGATCGTTGAAGAATTCTGAGGGAGTTAGTGCCATTAAGAAGCTCAAGACAACTCAGAGCACTGATTGAAGGAATCAAGTCCAAGGAAGCTTATATCTGTTTGCAGAGTGAGGATAGGCAGGATATAGATGGTATTTTAAGCCCACTGGTTCAGTTCAGTAACCTTTGGAGTTAAGTGTGGAACTTGTAAAAGAAGCTTTACCATAATCCAAAAGAGCCAAGTTAAGTTGACAAGAGCTCAAGGAGATGTAGTCAATGATGTTAGGGTGAACTCATAGATTAAATTTGTTGTTATGTGTGTGTTAATTATTTGCTGCATTATATTACTGTTATATGTGTTTTATATGAGCATAAACACTTCAAGCACTAAAACAGTTAAAACAAACAAAGACATATACCTATTTCAAGTACTTAGTTCTGCAATTGTCAACATAAGTTAGATCATACATTTGTTAATCTTTGGAGTGGGAGGTTCTTGTAAGTATAACAAGATGTTAAACCCTCATTTCAGAATAGGTGGTATCAGAGCTAGCTGCTTGATTGACAGAGCATGCTTGCTTGATTGACAGAGCATAGCTACATGATTGACAGACAATAAATTGTTTGTTTGACTTGATAGGTGTTTAAACAGTACAAAGGATTTGACTATTTGATTGTTTGTAAACTGACTATTACTTGAGTTTGCAAAGGTGAAGGGAAAGCTACAGATAGCTAAGTCCAGGAGAGGATAAGAAGGAAGAAGGGCTGAAGGCATTATCCTTACCCCAAGGACCTCAAGGAAATCCTTGAAGCACAAGAGGTTTGTTTGCAAAAGGCTGCTTGAATAAGCTCCTTGTGAATTTTGTTGAAGTTCTTTTGTTCATTTCTATAATGACAACTTCTACAAGTGAGTTCTCAAAATCCTCCTCCTTCACAAGATTCTTTGATGAAGACATGAAGCAAGACTTGTTCATCATGATGGATATGATGAGAGAAATGTATGAGGATGAAAGGAAGAGCACCAAACTTCAAGAGTAGTTAAATTCCATGAAGGAAGATAAGCAATTTATTTTTGACAAGTTGCAGGAAATGGAGAGCCAACTTCATATTGCAAATATGAGCCTGGAAACAATGCATGAGATGGAGACACAACTCCTTGTTGCTAAAGAAGCCTTAGTCAAGTATCAGCTTGAAGAAGAGGTAAACAATCCTAGTTTGTCTTCAATTTCCTCTAAGAATGTTTATGTTGGTTCTTTTGAAAAACATACAAGATGCATAGGGTCCAAGTGGATGTCAAAAATGGGCTATGAAGGAAAAGGATTGGGAAAACATGCAAGGGGCATTGTTGAGCCAATAATGGTTGAGGAAAGCCCTAAGTATTTAGGTCTTGGCTATGGACAATATTATGGAGAAAGTTCCAAAGTAGCCATGAAGGCAAGTGAAACAGTTCCTAGAAGGAGTTTCATTTCAGGTTCTCTACCTCAAGTTTGTAAATATTGTATTCATGGGGAATACAATAGTTGTTTGAAACATAGTTTGCAAGAAGAAGATGTTCATAAGCATGCAGTCGAACAAGAGAGTTGTGAAATCTCTAACACCATTGAAGAGATTGATGGTGTTCCAAAGGGAGCCACTTCTTCATTTGATTCACCTCCTCATGAAGGTAACAAAGGTGAAAGAGAAGGGTATAAATCTGATTTCAATCATATTTCTTTGATTATGTAAAGCATGATAAATTTCCACATAAGCATTGGAAAAAAATTGCACGTTCCTTTCGTGGTTTGGATAACCATAGTATTTCTAGATGTTGGAAGAGAATGGCCACATACAGGAAACTTTTGAAGAAAAGTAGGCAAGAAGCCAAAGGTCCATTGGACAAGGAAAATCATGTTGTCAAGAAGATGTGCATGTGTTGCACTTACTGCCATAAGCAAGGACATATTGCTACAAAGTGTTGGACTTTGAATCCAACAATGCTTCCACAAAATTTGAAGAAGGTGAGAAGAGAAAATGGCAAGAATGGAAAGGAAGTTTCCATAATTGATGTGTTGCAAGATGATTCACATATTGATGTCAATGTGCAGACAAAGGAAGCACCTTTGATATGGATTGGTAAGAAATGGTTAGAGTACATGTCCAATTAAGGTTGCATGTCTTTTGATTAGATGCATTTCTTTGCTAATGGAATGCAAGTTGCACGCTTTTACCAAAAAGGTGAATGGAAAAAGTTGATTATGAGAAGTCTCGCTTTACTGCACCAAAATTATATTCATTTAAGCCTTGTAAGTACATGTAAATATGATTGAGGATCTTGTACTATTGATTGTGCTTAAGAGAAAGTTGAAGAATGGAATACATACACGAGAATAGTATGTATGAACACAGGGATGTTGATGATTTCCTTGTATTTGAACATGTATGTGTAATTGACTTGATGGTTGATTGCTTTGTTTAAAACATGAATGTAATGTCATATTGACTTGGAAAAATTTGATTTTGTCTCCAAGATTGAAAAAGGAGATAATGATGAAATGTTTCACAAGAGGTGGAATTTTTTCTACTTTGGAAAAGAATCATTAAGTTCTTTTTGTACATGATTGACTTTAACAGTCAGTTGTTTGAAAATGCATGTTTTTTGTCAGCTGGTTATTCAGTCGATCATTGGTATACAAGATGTAAAGACATGATGGTGATTCACATGATGTGAAATTTGTTTCTTTTGATGAAGCAAGAGTTTATGCCATCAAGTTGTTTTCTTGTATTATGTTGCTTTTGACAAGATGTCAGAAGAACAATTGTTTGAGCCACCTTAGATCAATGATCAAGGAAGCGATGTTCAACTACCTTCTGTAAAAATTTTAACAAAAATTCTGAAGGAAAACCATTCTTAATAGGAGTACAAGCGCATTCAGAAAGCAAAGTGTTGACTACCTTCGAGTTTTGGTTCAGAGGCACTGGCCATACAAGGAAAGTGTATGGAGGTTGAAAGAAAGAGGGTGCTGGTACTCTCATCTACTGTACAGATCAATATATTAGTCTTTTGGGGTCCAAAAGATTCTCAATGGGGAGGAGTGATCAGATATTGATCAAGGACCTTAACCACGGTTAAGAACAAGGTTGCAAACAATGTTGCAAAGAATGTACATGCGGTTGTAGTTCACATGACCACCAGTTGTACGTGAATTAGCGTTAAAAGGTTAATATTGTCTTTAAGCACTAAAACCTTTATTAAGCACCTTTTTCTTAAAATATGAATTAAGCATGTGGGTGGTCTTGGAAAGATGGTAAATGGTTTCTCGTGCGGGCGAAAGGCTGGAAGCGAAATTCTACCAAAAGCAAGCGATTAGCCTCAGCAGGCAACACATAGCAGGGAAAAACTGCTTTTCTCGCGCGCCCTCAATTTGATATTGGTCGTGTAGAAATTCGCACGAGATTGTGTGATGTCCATTGGATCAAGTGGGGTCACATCAATGGTGGAGATCGTCCAGGCTAGTTAGCTAGTGGACGACACGATAGCTATTGGATGGACAGGATAGATTGACGGTTGGGAGTTAACCTAATCGCAAGCTCTATGGAGGATTATCCCTAACCGCTAGTATTATACCACACATATGTGCACCCAATAGTTACGGTAATGCTAACGGCTACCTCTGACGGTTAGCCTGACGGAGTGGCTAAAGTTTAGTGGATATGCTAAGTTTAGCTAGAGATAAGTGCAGTTGCAAAAATTGGTGGAGTATCCCTAGAGGATAAAGCATAAATACACTCTAGGCGCAGTTTTCAAATCAAGAAGGCAGAAAACAGAGAGAGTCCAGAGAAAAGACAAAGAAACTCAGAAGACCAGCGAGAGTGAAACAAGAGGCTCACTAGGCTAATTATAGGCTTCTAAAGCCAATGGGATAATCCAAAGAAGCTGAAGAAGTCATCTTCATGGAGAATTTCATCCAGGAAGATTGATTTGGAGCTCAAAGGCCACCAGAGGTTGGAGGCAGTTGTAGGAGCTACCAGTACTCATTCTTAGTGATCCAATAGTCAATTATGATTGTAAAGGATCTTCAGAATCCATTTTAGGGATTTGTAGAAACATTTGGGGACTTCTAAGGGCCAAGAAGCTACAGGGAAGTTTCAAGCATCAAATGATCAAATGATCAGTCTGTTGTAGGTGTTTGATATGTTCTAGAGACAGAAGAAGAAGTTCCAGAGACAATTGAAGAATCTTGAGGGAGTTAGTGCCATCAATAAGCTCAAGATAGCTCAGAGCACTGATTGAAGGAATCAAGTCCAAGGAAGCTTAGATTTGCTTGTGGAGTGAGGATAGCTAGGGATATAGATGGTATTCTAAGCCCATTGGTTCAATTCAATAACCTTTGGAGTTAAGTGTTGAACTTGTAAAAGAAGCTTTACCATAATCCCAAAGAGCCAAGTCAAGTTGATAAGAGCTCAAGGAGACGTAGCCCATGATATTAGGGTGAACTCCTAGATTAAATTTGTTGTTATGTGTGTGTTGCTTATTTGCTACATTATATTACTGTCATATGTGTTTTCTATCAGCAGAAACACTTAAAGAACTAAAAAAGTTAAAAACAAACAAAGACATACACCTATTTCAAGTAATTAATTCTGCAATTGTCAACATAAGCTAGATCATATATTTGTTAAGCTTTGGAGTGGAAGGTTCTTGTAAGTATAACAAGATGTTAAAACCTCATTTCAGTTCAGGCTCTTTCTCTTTGAAAGGAACTTTGTTGGTTCAGGTGTGTTTGATCTTGGATATGCCTTTAAATATTAAAATTTTTGAATATCTTGTTTAGAAAAACAAGATCCTCACCTGGCAAAACCTGTGTAAGAGAGGTTTTGAAGGTCCTAGCATATGTTATCTTTGTAAGGGTTCTTTTGAAAATGTGCTACATCTATTCTTTCAATGTCCTTTCACCGTTTCATGTTGGATCCATGATTTACAGTGTCTAAATGTAAAATCACGATGGTTTTTCATTTCTATTGAGGAGTGTTGCAAATGATGGATGTTGCAATGAAGAAAACAATGGACTCTTCCTTTTTTTAATTATTTGGGGCATATGGAAGGATACAAATTCTCTAATTTTTAGGAATATCCTTTTGACATTTCATGTATTATCAATAATATCTGTGCAGTATATAGAGAATATGGGTAAAAGAAACATAAGGAAAAACCACACATATCCATGGTTGGGGTTCCAAATGATCTATTTCCAGTTGTTTTTATCAGGATGTCGAATGTGGGAAATGTAGATGTGGTGCCCTTGGCGAGGTCTCATAGGTACTCCACTCCAGTACCATTTTTTTGGAGCTATGGCATTGGGATGAACACAAGGGCTGAGGTGGTCGTATTGTGGGGGATTTTATACTGTACAATGAGATTTAATATTGATCATATTTATATCTTTCGCAATTCTCGGGTCGTCATTGATTGGCATCTGTTTGTTTTCCAATTAGATGCGCAAGATTAGAGTGTTAAAAGCTTCATTTCATAATATATCTTTTGAACATATTTATAGGGAAAATAACTCGTGTGCACACACTCTTTTTGAAAGGATCTCTACCAACATTCACACTAGGGTGTGTTGTGGAATGTTGTGTCATTTCCATTAGTATGATTTTTTCTATGCCATTCCTCGCTTTTATTCTGCAGGTTTTAAACTAAATGACACTGCATAACAAGTAGTTTTTCTACTATCTAAACTTTTTCTTATTAGTATATGTATGATAGGAAATAGATGTTATGAACTAAGTATAATTTATATGATCGTATTGTGATGCATATGTAATAATGAATCCTTTATCAATTGAAGGTTGTTATAATTTGGAACATGTAAGTGATGCTACATGAACATATGAACTCATTAGTCCCTGTCGCAGGCCACACAGGGACTATAGTAATCGAAATGATGGTATTTTACATTAAATAAGATGATTATTATGAAAAATAACCGGTTACTATTCCGAATAGCCAAACTTTTTAAAATGAATTGGTTTGATCATCTTATTTGGCCTCTTCCCGAGGCGGGAGGATAAAAGCATAAGATTATATTCATATTTTTCTTGGCATTTGGAAATTTAGCTTCGCAAAGTAAACTAATGCTAGCATTGGTTGAAAATATTAAATGTTAAAAAGAATGAATTACCTACACTACACTAGATGAATGCAGGCATGCAACTCTTTTATGCTAATTGAAATATATGAATGCATAATAGATACAGAGACAAAGACATGAGCGGTCGAGCGTATCTATTTTCTCGGTTGCTCTGGCACTAATGTCATATTTGTCCCAACAAGTGGCAACCTGCTACCACTACATGGTTGATCATCTGCTACTACGTAGATGATCACCATCTTCTTGGGCAAGCAACGCTTTCTTGGGTAAGAAATGCCTCACGTGCCTTCTAAACGATGCAGAAAACTAATATGTTGATGTTACATTGTTGATTGTAGGCGATGCTTCAATTGCTGATTTTCGGTAATGCTTCAATTCATCTTCTAGAACTTATGAACACTCACATTGTTTCAACATTGATGGTGCTAATAGCTACATATGGCTATGGAAGAAATTCTAGACACACATGAACTGATGGGCATTGTGTCAACATCTCTTTCAACATTGATGGCCCAGCACTTGGTCTCCGCTTGGATGCTACTTGACTAATAATCAGAAGAAGTGACTCTTAATCTACATCACAAGTAAATAGCAGTAACTCTTAATCTACATCATAAGTAAATAAGGTAAATATATCAATAACTCATAATCTGCATCATAAGTAAATCAGGTAAATATATCAGTAGCTCTTAATCTGCATCATAAGTAAATCAGGTAAATATAGTAAAATCTTTACCTATAAGGCCTATCATGCTTGTACTTTATATATAGCATGCCTATACTTTATATATTGTATTTTATACATTATGACGAGTAAAAACCATAAACAATATAAGCAACTATGAGGTAAGAATGTATGGGAATATGCGGACTGGTCCTAATTCAGAGGTATATTTTCAATTTTAGTTTTTAATATGACAGAGTTAAAACCAGATTGAAATTTGAATTTTTTTTCCCTCCTTAGTGGTTAATAAACTTAGGGTCCTTAGTGCTTTCTAGGCTATATCTAGATGCTAATGCTTAAGACATCTAACAAAAACAAGAATAACCATGCATTGCAGATAGTTCAAATGTGAAATCAAAATGTACCCTATTTTCTATGCTTAAATCTATGTTGGTGCCTAACACATCTAGCGAAAGAAATAATGACCTCATAGTTCTTAAAATGGTTTAAAACATACCCATTTTTCTATGGTTAAATTTATCGTAGTATCTAACACATTAAGGAAACAAAATAGTTGCCAAGCATGCAGTGAAGCTAGCAACCAAGCATGTAGTGAAGCTAGCTATTTAGATGTGGATTCAGAACATACCCTGTTTTCTATGGTTATTCAGATGTGGACTGAAAACATACCCTGTTTTCTATGGTTAAATCTGTGCTAGTACCCAACCCATCAAGGAAAAAAAATAGTGTTCATGTAGTGAAGATAGTTCTGATGTGAGCTCGAAAATTCTCTTTCATTGAGAGTAATCATGGTTCAAATTTTAGTTCGCAATATACCCTGTTTTATTGAAAAAGGCATTCAAGACATCCCATCTTGACATGGGAAGGCATCCATAATCTTATCTTCAATCGATGGAAAGATGAGATTAAGGCATGATCATACTCAAATTCATATGAACCAAGTGATGATATAGTTCACAATTAAAAAAAACACTGCTAAATTATTGTAACCTTACTAACCTTTCACAACGGTGGCCAGCAGTGGGTTTTCAAGAACCTGACAAAGAATTGATAAAAATTATAAGCAATTTTGCATTCAAAGAAAGTAAGAATTTACTTCATCATACTGAAGACAATAATTTCGAGTAGCCCTTTCCTTTCCTTCCCTAGTTCAACAGACTAGGGTTGTTTATTACCAAGTTGTTTACTTCCCAAGCATCATGCGCTTTTAAACTTTTATAGATTGATTTCAATTACAGAATGGCCCCTTCCAACGCCTGCAATTGCAACCTAAAAATGATTCCATCTATTCCAAATCCCAAATTATTTCTCTCCTCCTTTCTCTTACTACTAACACTAGCACTCGCTTACCTCACTTTGATATTCCCACCAATTTCTTATCATCCAGTTGCAGTGGCAGTGAAAATACCATGAATGGAAGTACTCGGGAAAATAACTTGAAGGTGAAGGGTAGAGCATTTACTAAATTTAGTAGGGAGTCGTACCACCAACTGCATGTCGCATAATCACATTTCTCTAGTAGCCACCAATCTAGAATCGCACATATAAAATCCTTGTCAGTCTCACCAATGGCAGATTCTCCCTCCATCCAAATCAAAGCAATAACGGTATTGTTAAAACCGCTTTCACATCGTAAATAGTTACAACACGGAGCTTATTATTAAATCACTCGCTCTTACACCACTATAAATCTATGATACGATCAACATCTGTTATGCTATTGACCTGCGAGAAGATGCCAGAATACCAAATATACGAAGAAATACAACCCAGAACACAGAAAAAAATGAGAAATAACATGTATTTTATTATTCAGAGATGAAATTAATGTTAACTTGCCTCTTCGAGGGGGCAGCCTCCAATAGATCGGGGCTCGATTACAGAATAAGACACCACACTCCTCAATGGGGAGTCTCTATCCTTTATATAAGTTTCATACATGAAATACCATGGGTCAGTACCATGGTTCTATTAATACCATCTATCTAATACCATGGCCCATTTGCAACTAATTGTGGTCCCTTTCTTTAAATGCGGGTCAACCACTTGCAATTATTAATATGGGCTTTATTGACTCTTTAACTAACTATAAATATGACTCGACCCTATTACATAAATAAGGGGGTTAGGGTTGGACCCTGACATGCCCTCCCCGATAAAAACAACCTTGTCCTCAAGGTTGAAGCTACGGAAACCACTGAAGAATAGTGGTTGGTTCCCAGGTTGCATCTTTTGGAGAGGTGTCTTTCCACTTGAAGAGGACTTCCTTGATCGTGCAACCACACAGGTTCCGTTCTCGCATGTCAAGAACCTATTCAGGTTGGAGCCAGATTGAACCTTCTTCATCCAATTCCAGTAGACTGGTTTGAATTCTGCAATTTTTCTCTACCACTTTCTTGAGGCATGAGACATGGAAGACGGTATGGATTTTTGCAGTGGGTGCGAAGGCTATCTTGTAGGCTACTTCTCCAATGCACTGAAGTATTTGATACAATCCGTAGAATTTTGGAGATAATTTCTGATGACCCTTGTCTTTGAGTGATGTTTGCTTGTATGGTTGTAGCCTTAAGAATACCTGATCCCCTTCTTGAAATTTCTGCTCTGAACGATGTTGGTCTGCCTGTTGCTTCATGCGATTCTGAGCTTGATGGAGATTATCTTTGAGGTGGGCGAGCATGGTTGCATGGTTTTGTAGGAGTTGATCCACTGCTTGTACCTTAGAGCATCTAGGGATATAAGAAGTAGGTGAAGGGGGGAGTTGACCATAAACTGCTTCATATGGAGTCATCTTGGTGGCGGCATGATAGTTAGTATTATACCACCATTTAGCTAGAGGTAACCATTGTACACATAGATGTTTCTTTTCTGAAGTGATACACCTGAGGTAGGTCTCTAGACATTTGTTGACTACTTCAGTTTGTCCATTAGTTTGGGGATGATAGGAAGTACTGAGTTGGAGCTAGGTACCTTGTAGCTTGAAAAGTTCCTGCCAAACGTTACTGGTGAAGATTGGGTCACGATCAAACACAATGGAAGTGGGAATGCCATGCAATTTGAAGATCTGGTCCATGAATGATTGAGCCACCAAGGTGGGTTTAAAAGGAGGGGATAGGGTGAAAAAATGAGCATACTTAGAAAGTATGTCCACAACCACCATGATCATTGACTTGTTGCCTGACTTCGGAAGACTAATAATGAAATCCATAGAAACATCCATCCAGATTGACGCAGGTATGGGCAAAGGTTGTAAAGTGCCTGGGGACTTGGCTGTTTCTCCTTTGTGGCACTGACACACATCACATTCAGCTACAAAAGCAAGAATGTCCTTTTTCATGCCTGTCCAAAAGAAGGAACGACGAGTGCGAGCATAAGTCTTCTGAAAGCCTGAATGTCCTGCAGTGGGAGATAAGTGCAACTCTGCCAAAATGCGGCTTTTGAGGGTGGATGTCGATGATATCACTACTTTGTCCTTGTAGTGAAGAATCTCATCCTTCCAAGAGTAGCCCACTATGGAATTTGGATATGCTTGTAGGTTATGAATGAGTTGGGAGAGCAAAGGATGTGAAAAACATTCCTTGCGAGCTTCTTCAATCCACACTGGATTGGGAAGAGAGATTGCTAGTAGGGTGCTGTCCTCCTCAAATTAGCGTGATAAATCATCTTCTACGACATTTTCATGCCCTTTCTTGTAAATTATCTCATAATCATATCCCAACATTTTTGCTAGCCATTTATTTTGCTGTGGCGAGGATAGGCGTTGCTCCAAAAAATATTTAAGGCTTTAATGGTCTATGGGTATTTGGAAACGCTGCCCCAATAAGTATAGTTGCCAGGTATCCACTGCATGTAATATGCCCATCATCTCCTTCTCATAGGTAGATTGTCCCAGATGTTTCCCACTTAGTTGTTGGCTAGTGAAGGCCAAGGGTCAACCTTCCTGCATTAAGACAACCCCAATACCTGTACATGAAGAATCACATTCAATCACAAAAGATTTGGTGAAGTCGGGTAGTGCCAATATGGGAGTGGAACACATGAAATGTTTCAGAGCTATAAGCACCTATTGTGCTTCATCATTCCAGATGGATGATTTTTTCTTAAGAAGGTGAGTGAGGGGTCTACCAATGAGACCATAATTGCGGAAAAATTTGTGATAGTAGCCAGTGAGACCCAAGAATCCCCTCAAAATCATCAAGGTCTTTGGTTGGGGCCAATCCTGCATTGCCTGGATCTTTTTGGGATCCACTTTGACACCTTCACGCCCCATAATGTGGCCCAAATACTCGACTTCTTTCATGCCAAAAGATCACTTGGAGAATTTGACAAATAATTCATGCTTCCTGAGTAGTTGCAAGAGTAGGTCTGCATGTTGAAGATGTTTTTCCCAGGTGAGGCTGTAGATGAGAGTGTCATCAAAGAAAACAAGGACAAATTTTTTGAGATATGGTTTGAGCAGGTGATTCACGAGGCTCTGAAAAGTGGATGGGGCATTACAGAGACCAAATGGCATGACCAGGAATTCATAATGGCCTTCATGAGTTCGGAAAGCAGTCTTCAAAATGTATACTTCTTTCATGCGAATTTGGTGACAGCCTGAGCGAAGGTCTAGCTTAGTAAAGAATTGAGCCCCATTCTGTTCATCCAGCAAATCATCAACAATCGGGATGGGGAATTTATCTTTGACTATCAGCTTGTTGAGGGCCCTGAAGTTTGGACACATGTGTCATTCCCCATCTTTCTTGAGCACCATGACCACAGGCGATGAATAAGGACTAATGCTAGGACGAATGACACTAGATTCCATGAGTTCCTTGATGATTTTTTCAATTTCATTCTTTTGGGCAAAAGGGTACCTATATGGGAACACATTCGGGGGTTGTGCCCCTGGGACCAAAGTAATGCTATGATCATGTTCTCCTCTCGATGGTGGAAGCTCATGAGGTTTGTCAAAGATTTGCAGATGGTTGTTTAAGACTTGTTGCATCTCAAGATGAATATGAAGAGTAGGGGGCTCGAAGGCTTGAATGATATTAAATTGGATGATAACTCCATGGTGGCACTTTTTTAACAACTTTTCCATCTGATACGAGCTGATGATAGAAGGAGTAATTGCTTGGGGTTTGCGAATGATATGCCTATGGTCATTCTGCTTAAAGTTCATATATAACTCCTGGAAATCCATTGTGATTGGGCCGAGTGTGCGGATCCATTCAACACCCAAGACAATGTCACACCCACCCATGTTGATGGAAAACATGTGGACCTTTAGGTGGTAATCTCCCATCTAAATTTTGATATTTTCACAGCGGCTGTCACATTTCATTGTCCCCCCATCAACAATCTATACCTGGAAATTAGAGACTGCTTTGAGAAAACAATGCATAGCTTATGCGACTCTCTGATGGATAAATTTGTGTGCTTCCACTTGATATGAAATGACCATACACTAAAAAATGATGTAGAATTGATTAGCCATTAATGACTTGAATGTTAACTGAAAGCACGAAAATCGAGGAAAACTGCTTGAATTGATCACTTTATGACAACTGCTAAACCATAATTAAGATGCAAAATATAAGTGAAAACAACAAAAACACAGATAATACCAAACAACAAGATTGATTACGGAGTTCGTCCTTGATGGACTATGTCTTCGGGTCCGCTTTCAAGATGGGCGACCGTTTTATTAGGAATGAGAAGAAGGAGTCGATTACACAGTGATTTATTCAGAATAAAATTCCACACAGGAAATTCTAACCTCTGTCATCAGATAGCCCTCTGAACCATCTTTCCAACGCTGCTTACAGTTTCCAATTCCGACTCTGGATGCTCCTGAAACATTGAAAACAAAATCGCCTCTATCCCTCTAGCACTTGCACATGAAACTCAAAAACCACTCTTCCCTCTTTCATGAACAAAAAATGCCTCTTGTAGGCCTGCAATTACATCAAAACCTCCTCAGGCTCAATTAGGCATGAATGTGCTAACTTCTGGGTTACAAATGCCTCGGTCTTGTCATGAAATGACACCTAGGCATTAGGTTACAAGGTCATTTAATTAATTTTTATAACAAAACTAACCATAAACCCAAAAATGACTTTAGAAGTTCCCGAAACCATTACCTGGTAGCTAATTGGGTGGAGATGCTAACGGTCCATGTGACTAGCACTATTTCTTGCAGTTTAAGTGTTGGCGGTTCCGGTTGACAGCACAGACTGATGGTTCATGTGTTTGCATTCTCCGATGTAGTTAGAGGCTAGCGGTTAGTGCTGTGGTCTACTGACTGCTCACCGCAACTCTTTTCCACGCTGCTCACATGAACCTGGTTTCGACAAGGCTAACCAACTGATGGTTAGTGCCTAATTGTTGGCTAACCTGATGGTTTATGATACCCTGTTCACATGATTCTGACGCAGTTAGTTGGCCGCGCTTCTTTTGTGTTTTTAATTTAGTTTATAAATAAACATAGGCCGAGGGTTAATTTAAATGGTTTTATGTGTAGGAATTTAACACATAGAGATATGCGATAGGTTTTTAGGTTAGGGTTTAGTGTTTTAGCATAGGATTATGGTTTGTAAGGCATGAATTTTATCTTTAGAACTAGCATTATGTTTTTTGGGTTTTAGATGTAGGATTAGCGTTTAGGTGTAGAATTTAAAAACCCTTTTACAATCTTTCATCACAATGTGACATAAAACCACCTGCGACGAAAAAACCCATGCACATCATCGACTCCAGATGTCTTTGCAACGACAACCCAGACAAGGAATCTATGCCACAGACGACACCCATGTCAACACATCAAACCTTCACAGTCGAATGACAAAAAACATGTCGTCGACAATCCTGGCGGAAGTGTCGATGAACATAAGTCGACAACTAGGTACAACACCACATCAACTGAACGCCATGAAAAACTATGAACATTACCTAAACAACCTGATCATAACCAACACTATCAAAACTAAACTAAAGCGACGACGACACTGAATGATACCCATGAACACTGATGACGACACTTTGAACATCTGTGCAACTTGAATCAACGGATCCTCCTAGATCATTCCTCTCCACTTGAAAGCTTTTGGACCACAAAATTTTGCCTAAACAAATAGTCGATGAGGGTAGAACTCCCTCTCTTTCCACCTTGACCTGACGATGTACAAATACATTCGATCAATCACCTACATGTGATGACCCTGATGATGCTGACCATGATACCTTTCGATTCGGTAACCTGTTTCTTCCATCTGCAGGATGAAAAACTTGCGATGATGGGTAAGCAACCTGTTATCAACATGGAAATTGAATTCTTTCTAGGAAGAATCATGAGTTAGTGATTCAAAAACATCTTTGAAAACAGTATTTGTATAACTTTGTTCAATACATCTGATGGGTATTAACAATCCACTTTCTTGAATAACTGAAATATTCAAAAACTCCTTTGATTTTGACTTGACATCAATTACTTGACATGATTTACTTTCCTGTTGATTGATTACTAAGTGAACTTGCTGCACAGAACTCATCCAGTTGTGATGTAAAGACTGCTGCAAATTAGTTTGAATTTGAAAGTATCTAAGTAATTGTTGATTTACTTGAATCACTACTTCTTCATCTATTAATTGATATCTCCATTGACTTACACTTTCACTTAATGCATTAGTTTTCAAATCATGATAAGGAAACTTTAGATCTTCTTTGTCATGAAAACTTATAGACTTCCTCTCCACTTGAAAAGAGGCTTCATTACTTTTTAAAGCATGAAATGATGATGTAATACCAAAGAAATGTAATATTGACTGTCCCTGATACTGACCTGAACCCCTGAAACTGAAAATAAACATACCATCTGAAACCAGTCTCTTATTAGACTCACATGTACCATTCCTTGCAATACACTGCTAATGATGATAGTTCTAGAATTCAATTGAATTAATGAATTGAAATTCATTATATCTTTAAGAATATGTTCATAGGACATTAAATGTATCTCATGTTGCTTATCCTATTCATGAATAAGATTTCTTGGAAAAGAATTAACCACCTTGACCAATTGATCTATGAACTAAATCTCACTTCTCGAACAATCAACCTTATGTTGTTCCTTAATGAAAATGAGTACATATTTACTTGAACTTATTAACTGCTTAACTTGATTTGTAACAATTAAATCCAAGATTGATTTGACTTTATGTACCCTAACAATAAATTCAACCCCTTCTTTCTTTAGGTGATATTTATTTGCTCTTCTGTAAAACACTGCATCTCTATTATAAAGATAAGGACTTCCTAAGACAACTCCACATATGTATACTAGGACCACATCTAACTCCACTTCATCAATGTACTTAGATGTAATTGCAAATTTTAACTGACACTGCTTTGTGTCATGCATCTGAGTTGATTTATCAATCCAACCTAATGGGTATGGTCTTGAATGATTCTGTGTTTCCAATCCCAATTGATTAACTATATGTTTAGATATTAAATTTTCTTGCGATCCACTGTCAAACATTGTGTCAATCTTTGTATGCTTAGAAGTTATCCTTATGTGGAAGAGTTCAACTCTTTTATCCTCATGTGGAGGATTTATGCTTGAAGAAGATACATTAGTTTTCGAGCTTGAACCAGTTTCAGGAGTTTTACCTGTCGTAACCATGGCGGTTATCTTCATTTCATCACCTAAATTTGAACCCAGATCTTGCTGGACTGCTGCAATGGCCTTCTTATCATCCTTCGCCTTAAGGAAAATTTTGGGCTTAAGTTCTGGATGAAGTTTCCAACACTTTGATTCATCATGACCGATTCTCTGGCAATGAGAACAAGTAGGTCTTTCCTTTTGAACGATCGCTGATTTCTTTCTCTTTGAAATGTTCTTCCCCTTACTGTCACTGGAATCTCTGGTTTCCAACTCTTTGGATGACTGAGATGAAAACTTGAATGGTCTGCCACCTAATTCAATATGTATGGCCTGAACACACACCTCAGCAAAATCATCAGGATTAAACATCAATAAAGTATGTTGCAAATATGAATGTAAATTGCCGATGTATTTTAACAAAGTTTCATGTGTATCCAATGAAATACAAAGTGCCAATGCTTTCTTTCTGAACTCCTGAGTAAACTCCTGAACACTCTACCCTTTACCTTGCTTTAGATGTTGCCAATCAATAACAACTTGTTGCATGTATCCTAAAGGATAGAACTATTTCCTAAGAGCTTTAAAAAACTTAGACCATGAAGAGATGACTTTTCCTTTACGCTTTACATCTAGTTGAGTTTTACTTTCCCACAGATTAAAGCTATTCCCCCCATTCTAAGTGTAGATAACTGAATTTTATTTTTATCTTTAGAAATGTTCTGAATGCGACAATACACTTCTAAATGCTTTATCCAGTTATCTACATTTTCAGGATTCATTCGCCATCATAAACAGGTAACTCAAATTTAACATCAAGTTTCAAAAGAGATGATTTCTTAGGCTTCTTTTCTGTTTCAGATTCTGCACTAGAAGAAGAAGAAGAAGAGGATGACGGAGATGATGGAGGTGAAGGTGGTTTATCATTCTTCCCTTTACCTTCATCCTTCTTCGATGAATTTGAATAAGAAGCTGCATCTCTCGCCTTCTTGTCTTCGTACGATTCTCCCAGCATCTACTGCATAGTTAAGAATGCCTGCTGAAACTATTCCTCACTCATCTTAGTTTTAGTGTTTTCACCTTCATCTAGTCCTGACATGATCGATTTCTAAACGACTCATCGCTTTCCAATCTCTGGATCGATCTACTCAAGGATTTCTTCTCCTCGTTGCAAATTAGACCTGGTTAACATTTAATGGCACATTATACAAACAAAACCTACTCCAATACCAAATTATATGATATGAAATGACCATATACTAAAAATTGATGTAGAATTGATTAGCCATTAATGACTTGAATGTTAACTGAAAGCATGGAAATAGAGGAAAATTGCTTGAATTGATCACTCTACGACAACTGCTAAACCATAATTAAGATGCAAAAAAGAAGTGAAAACAACGAAAACACAGATATACCAGACAACAAGATTGATTGTAGAGTTCATCCCTGATGGACTACGTCTCCGGGTCCGCTTTCAAGATGGGCGACCATTTTATTAGGAATGAGAAGAAGGAGTCGATTACACAGTGATTTAGTCAGACTAAACTTTCACGCAAGCAATTATAACCTTTTTCATCAGATAGCCCTCTGAACTAGATTTCCAACGCCGCTTATGGTTTCCAATTTCGACTCCGAATGCTCCTAAAACACTGGAAACAATATTGCCTCTATCCCTCCAGAACCTGCACATGAAACTCAAAAACCACTCCTCCCTCCTTCATAACAAAAACTACCTCTTATAGGCCTATAAGTACATCAAAACCTCCTCAGGCTCAATTAGGCATGAATGTGCTAACTTCTGGGTTACAAATGCCTCGATCTTGTCATGAAATGGCACCTAGGCATTAGGTTACAAGGTCATTTAATTAATTTTTATAACAAAACTAACAATAAACCCAAAAATGACTTTAGAAATGCCCGAAATTGTTAGCTGGCAGCTAAACGGGCGGAGGTGCTAACGGTCCATGTAACTGGCACTATTTCCCGCGGTTTAAGTGCCGGTGGTTCTGGTTGACAACGCAGACTGATGGTTCATGTGTCCACATTCTCCGATGCGGTTAGAGGCCGATGGTTAGTGCTGCGATCTACTGACTGCTCACTGCAACTCTTTTCCACGCTGCTCACATGAACCTGGTTAACCAGTTGACAGTTAGTGCTTGACTGTTGGCTAACCCGATGGTTTATGATACCGTGTTCACATGATTCTGACGCGGTTAGTCGGCCGCTCGATCTTCTGTGTTTTTAATTTAGTTTATAAATAAACATAAGCCGAGGGTTAATTTAAATGGTTTTATGTGTAGGATTTTAACACATATAGATATGCGATAGATTTTTAGGTTAGGGTTTAGCATAGGAAATAGGTTTAGGACTAATACATGGTTTAATGCTAGGGTTTAGTGTTTTAGCATAGGATTATGGTTTGTAAGGCATGGATTTGATCTTTACAACTAGCATTATTTTTTTTGGGTTTTAGATGTAGGATTAGGGTTTAGGTGTAGAATTTAAAAACCTTTTACAATCTTTCGTCATAGTGTGACATAAAACCACTTGCAACAACAAAACCCACGCACATCATTAACTCCAACTGTCTTTGCAACAACAACCCAGGCAAGGAATCTATGTCATGGACAACATCCATGTCGACACATCAAACCTGAAAAGTCAAATGACAAAACACATGTCGTTGACCAATCTTGGGAGAACTGTAGATGATCATAAGTCGACAGCC
The DNA here is from genome assembly GCA_031772625.1 of Pinus tabuliformis. NCBI lineage: Eukaryota > Viridiplantae > Streptophyta > Pinopsida > Pinales > Pinaceae > Pinus > Pinus tabuliformis. The sequence goes on along the minus strand of CM062810.1, from coordinate 89,670,780 downwards.
AGGTACAACACCACATCAACTGAATGCCATGAAAAACTATGAACATTACCTGAACAACCTGATCATAACCAACACTGTTGAAGCTGAACTGAAGTGACGAAGACACTGAACGATACCCATGAACACTGACAACGACACTTTGAACATCTGTGCAATTTGAATCAATGGATCCTCCTGGATCACCACTATCAATCAAGACTATTACAGGGCGATGTTTAATAAAACCTATAATTTTGAGAGTTTGGGGAGAAGAAATGCCTGCCAAAGCATGGAGCGAGATAACTGGTTCTTCTGGGGTAGCTGGGAGCTCATTATCCTATTGGTTGTTCTCATCTTCCTCCTCTGGTCCCTAAAAGGATGGGGCTTCCTTAGATGAACTGTAATCAGTACCATCAATTTGAAAGAATTTGGTTTCCTTGCATTTATGCCTCGGGGAGTATTTGTCATCACAGTAGTAACACAATCCTTGCTTTATTCTTTCCGCCATTTCTGCTGGTGACACCTTTTGAACCTTAAGTGTTTGGGAAGTGCTCGGAGCTTGGGTGGGGCGTCCCTTGGCTATGAAATTTGGACGAGGCGATTGGGCTGCTAATGCGCGTTCCCCTTCGCGAGCTGTTGTGCAAGCTTCCAGCCATGTGGGTGGGTGGTGCATCCGGACGTGAGCTTGGATGGCGTCTTTGAGACCACTAATAAAACATTCCAAGTAGAATTCATCTGCCAAACCACCTGTGTGGAAGGCTAATTTCTCAAAGGCTATAATATAGTCGTGTACTGCACCTTTCAGTTTGAGCTTAGCAAAATGACCCAAAAAATTGGATTCACATTCAAAGCGTTCACAAAGGGATTTTGAGAACGCCTGCCAATTAATTGGCCTTGCATAGAATATTTTATGCCACTGCCACCATTGCCATCTTTCTTGGTCCAAGTAAAGGCCTCCCACATGTAGCTTAGTCTCATCATCTCTGATGTGATTCAGTGTGAAATATTGGTCCATTTGCGATAACCATATTGCCAGATTAGAGCCATCAAATTTGTACATGTCCAACTTGGGTGGTCGAGGGTGGGAATGTTGGTGGTTTCCATGGAAATGAATAGAATGACTAGATTCTCCTTCATGGTCTTCATTAAAAGCATATGCCTCTAATTGTACCACCGACTTGCCCTTTGTGAATGTGTCGTTCAATGTCTGGATCTGCTTTGATAATTCCTCCAACCTATTTTCAAGGGATTCCATTCTCATTGGCCATAGCTTGAGCTCTGGTTTCTACCATACACAGATCTCGTTCACTTGTCGTCACTATGAAAAAATTTGGGACTGCCCGAAAATTGAACCTGACAAGTGAATGTTACCACCTCGCTTAACCTGTCATCCTAATTCTTATGGGCTAAGTCTCCTATAAGCCTCCCGGGAGGGCCTCAGATTTTTTTATTTTTATTTTTTCTAACTTTGAAAGGAGGTTTACTCCCCGCTTATCAATACGGCAATAGCCAATTCCCAGAAAAGTTAATCCTATCCAATGTCCTGCGAGAATCACCCCAAGGTATAAGAGCCATAAGCCTCCCTGCACAAATGGTCAAATCTGTCCGCGAAACCCTCAACTGTAGAGTGTGAGTAGGAATGTGGCAGCGACCGAACCCCCACTGCTAGATCTGAATGATATTCTGGTGGATCTGATTGTTGCGGCGGTGTAGAACCCAACTTGCTAGATCATAATGGTATTCTGGTGGATTTAATTGTTGCGGCGGTGCATAACCCAGCCTACTAGATTTGATCTGACAAAGAAGATGATGGTCGATCTCCAAAGAGATAAGGGAACTATGGTCTCAAGGAGTGTCAGGTGCTACAGATCGCAATATACATAAGGGTCCAATAGTAGTACTCGACCCAATATTTCAGGGCACTAACTAAGGAGGATCAACCGTACCCTTAGCCATACTACCCGACTACCCTATTGTACACACGAGTAATCTCCCTGAGTGCTATTCTCGGTTTATTGTAGCAGGAAGATGGCCGACGGTTTATCTACGACAAGGTTTTAGGTGAGCCTAGGGGGCTTCTGATATACCCAAAGGGTACATGGAAGATATTTCGTGCGTAGTTGTGTCTAATGTGCTACTACTCGACTGGGTACCCACAAGGGTTACAAGGGAGTCCAACAAGCATGACCACCTCTTGTATTTTCTGCATGTGTGCCTCCCCAAATCCACAGGTTTATGTGCTCAACGACAAATCTAGTGGTTTAAAGACGTCGGAACACGTCTCTAGAAAAAAAAAAAAAGTTTTGCTACAAATGGAGATACCACCAGCCCTAGAAAGAGCTCTGATACCACTTGTTATGCTCTTGACCTGCGAGAAGATACAAGAATACCAAATATGCAAAGAAATACAACACAGAACACATAACAAAATGAGAAATAACAACATGTATTTTATTATTCAGAGATGAAAGCAATGTTCACTTGCCTCTTCAAGGGGGCAACCTCCAATAGAGCAGGGCTTGATTATAGAATAAGACACCATGCTCCTCAATGGGGAGTCTCTATCCTTTATATATGATTCATACATATAATACCATGGGTCAGTGCCATGTTTTTATTAATACCATCTATCTAATACCATGGCCCATTTACAACTAACTGTGGTTCCTTTCTTTAAATGAGGGTCAACCGCTTACAATTATTAATATGGGCTTTATTGACTCTTTAACTAACTATAACTATGACCCAACCCTATTACATAAATAAGGGAGTTAGGGTTGGACCCTAACAACATCCATCTCCATCAGATACTACGTACTCTACACAACATATCTTAATGTGAGCAAGCATTTATTCCATTGTTGTTCCCTCTTGGTCCATGTAGCGAGCATGGGAAGAAAACAGGATCAATCGCCTCGGCTCTAGCTCAAAAAACTAAAAAGTGCCTTATTATGTAGAAAAGGGGTTCCAAACCGGAAGCCATTATGGGAATTGTCTAGATTTAGAAGTGAGTTTGCAGTCCGTAGGAATCGAACCAAGCGGCGCTGGGATCAAACCAAGAATCGAACCAAGTGGAGTTGTTGAGGCTTTTTCCTCCGCCTTGACGGTTCACTTGAAGGCAACATGGTGTTTTCATCCTTGATTTTGCATTAAGAAAATTGTATAAGTACACGCTGAAAGTATATCTTCGAATGCTAAGGGTAAGGGAAGGAGAAGCCACAAGTGGCGACCATGAAATGTAAGCGCTATCATGTCTTTCTTACTTTTTCCCATCACAACGAACAAACACGTGTCATCTTCTCGAAATTTAAAAAACTGTGTTAGCATTAAGAAACTGTGTTAACATATTTCATGCACAATTCATAATTTAAGAAGGTTAAGGTTTTTGTCCGTACCATTGTGTCCCCTGAGCATAAGCGAAGAAGAAATATATAGAAGCAATATATAGGTCACGGATTTTGGCAATATTTTTGTTTTCAAAATTATGGCAGATAAAGCAATAAGGATGGCAAATGAATCAACATCGGCCGTTACTCCACCTGGGTCATAGTGCAAATCACCATTTGTTAGCATCACTAGTTTTCTTACCAAACAAATTCAGATTCGTGAAGTGAAAGAACATCCTTCGATAGCGATGTAATATTACCTTCCCCACGAACGCTAGTGAGTTAATAGCTTACCAAACAAGCAGAAGCAACTGATTCAATTTCTTGATTGGGCAATCGAAGTACTAATGGGACAACTTGGGGTTTGGCTAACTCATTTAATGGCTTGCGCCGGCACTGGAACATAAGAATTATGCTCACTATCTAAGACATATAATGCATTGGCTATACTTGGGACTTTTGTAAACCTCTCGTATTGAAGAACCGGAGCATAAGCCTAGAAACACATCCATTACTGCAATGATTGGGGAACAACGAGGCTCTCATGCAACTCTTATTAATGTGCCTCTTTGATTTTGATTTTCCTTATTTTCATGCTTCTATATATCTATGCGAATAGCAGGAATAAGCTATGAATATTCATCTGTGACTACTGGCGTTTTAACAAGCTTTAGTCACATGGCAATGGCTTAATAGCTTTTGTTCGAAATGCTATAGAGAGTGTAACACCCCTCCCTTGTGTGTTAGACTATGTAAACCTATGATGAGAAAAAGCTAGGTGTGATATGTAATATTGGAAAACAAATATGTTATTAAATAAATTAATAAATAAATCACTTGGAAAAGCGAGACACCAAGAGATGAGATTCTTGCCAAATCTCATTGAGGAAAGGGATAGGGATAATATTTCATGATAAAGCTTCTAGATGTGATTCTAAATAATCTTGGATGGACTGGAGATAAATATCCATTAAGGAAAAAAACATAAAAGCTTTGTGGGAGATAAAGGCAAGCTTTTATGAGGAAAATCCTCGTGGGATATAAAGGCGAGTTTTTCCGAAAAAGACCTAGGAAAATGGAAAATTCCATAAAAGCGAGACGCCACTAATGGAAACTATATCATGAAAGAGGGTATTAAATACCCATTGCATAGATCAGTTGGAGGCAGTTGATCCATGCTAAGAACCTCGACTCGGGGGGAATGAGAGGTGATTCATGGTTGGGTGGTGGTTCTCTGCTCTCCAAGTGATGTTTTAGTTGGTTTCATGATGCGTGGAATGTCTGTATGTTGTTTTCTTCCCCTCTCTGTTATAATTTCAGTTGTCTAAGAGAAGGTTTGCTCAAATTTCCTCGCCATAAGAAGGACTAAATGAATTGTATGGTATGCTTATACATGAGTAGATTTACTGATGTTCTCCACCATTCTGGTTAATTGCATGAAAAATGGTGAATGGTTACTTTTGACATGTTTGTGTGGTTAAAGTGTTAGCTTATATGTGTATATGTGTAAGCATGAGAATAATTAAATGAGTTACTTGTGGTAACTATACATAAGTGGACTTATGTGTGCTTATGTTTTTAGGAGTTGAGTTTTAATTAAATGCATATGATTTTTATTGCTTTCCAGAGTGGGGACTTAGTTAGTGGTTGTATTACCTGGGCCATGGAGCCATTTTTACTTTACTAGAATTTACATGTAACCATTGTACATAGGAAAAATGTTAGCATTAAGCACCATAATGGTAGGGTGTTATGTCAATGATTTCAGTAATGTTATTAAGAAATTAACTCTATGAGATGGTCATATATAAATTAAAGTGTGAAATAACTAATAGCATGAGATGTGGATACATACAATGCTCCTAAATGTCATAATCAAAGATTCAATGTTTTCTAAGCCATGCATGTCAAAAGAATGATATCCTATAAGTCTAGTCTAGCTGCGTTTGCATGTTACATAAAAGGAGCCATGCATGTCAAAAGAATGATATCTTATGAGACAGGTCTAGCTGCTTTTGCATGTTACATGAAAAAGTTATCACTAAACTATTCGACTATGTATGTAAGAGTATGATCATGATTCCTAGCCACTGACATAATGTCTTATAGATGGACAAAGTCCATGTCATCAATCCACCTTATATAAGAAATAAAACATTATACAATTACGGACTCCAGGTACTCTTGGCAAGAGCCGAACATTAAGTGTAAAAGAAGAAAATTTTCCAGAATAAAGAATATAGGGGCTTAATTTCTGGGTAGGCTCAGAAGGTACGAGAACTTTTATATACCTGTGCCAAGGCCACATGACGATAGCGTAATAGGTTCTGTTGGAAACGCTGCAAGCGAACACCTTTATATCAGATCAAAATACCCCAGCTTTGGGGCATACTGCCTTTCCAATAAAATACGTAAATCTGGCGACAGGGACTTGCTGCATCGTAGGCCTCCTTGTTTAACTGGTTTTCATATTGATAACTTTTTTTTGTGCCCCTAAAAAGGTGCTTCTTTCATTTGAGATTAAGCATGAATTTCGTCGACAATTAATCAGGCGAGACACTCTAATCATCGGTTCACCTAGACGTTACCGTCTTTTTGAAAACAGAGTTCCTCAATCAAAACTCGCATATGAGGGTCATGCAATTGAAATAGCGAAATATTGTAACAACCGACTATCCAATCCTTTTGGTTCACCTGGATTTACAACCTTTTACAAAGCAGAGCCCGCCTTATCAGAATTTTAATAATTTACGTGCCTACTAAAAGTTTGGATATTTCCACGAATAAGATGAATAATTTACGTGGGGAATTGAGACTGAAGGTTTGAATATTTGGACGATGACTCGAGTTTCATTTCATTTACACGTATCTATCTCTGTAAATTCCCTACTCACTTACTAGATGTCATTCCATTTCGTTTGCAGCATTATCAAACGATCATTTGAATCGTTACAATGGCCCTCAATATCCCCTCTTGCTTCCCCCTCATTTTCCTCGTAGTTTTTCTCATGGCAACGGAGAGAATCAATGGAGATCCAGATGCGTTGCAGGATTTCTGTGTGGCGAACGCCAAGTCTTCTGCTTTTATGAACGGGTTGCCTTGCCTTAATCCCAATGAAGCTTCTCCTAAACACTTCATGACATCGACTCTGCGCACGCCAGGGAACACATCAGCCAATCCAATGGGAATCAGCATCGTTGCTGCTAATACATAGAACATGCCGCACCTCAACACGCTCGGAATACTCATAGCTCGCATAGATATGGCTGTGGGAGTGGAAGTACCTCCACATATCCGTCCAAGAGCCAGTGAAATACTATATGTAATGGAAGGGAAACTCTCCGTTGGTTTCGTGGATTCAGATACCAACAAACTCTTCTCTGCAATTCTGGAAGTTGGCGATGTGTTCGTGTTCCCCAAGGGTACACTGCACTTCGCACAAAACATCGGAGAGAATTGTTGAAATTATAATTTCAACTGCAGTGAACAGAACAGCAGCAGCTACTTTATTCATTTGTCGTGATCCGGCACCCCACATTTTCTCCTAATCTTTTATGACACGCCATTACCATCTTTTCACTCTTTAATTATTTTTGTGTTTCCAGAAGGAAGAAGATCAGATCTAGCGCCACACCGTTACTTTTCAACAACCATATTAATGAGCAGAACGGCTGAAAGAGAAAAGAACCAGCCTCGAGTCGACGTAGCATTTATCAGTCATAGATTTCATCACCACCGACTCAAGAAATACAGCAAAAGATCAAATCTGTTAATTATGAGCAGCAGAAACTTTATCAGCAAGTTAAAGCGGTGAAGACCCTTTCCCGCACTATAAATAGAAACAGAAACAGAAGTAGAAAACAGAGAGATAGATGAAATAGATTGAAAGTCCTTTTGTAACACACAACAGTGTAGAACAAGAGAGTTTTTTTTGTATTGCACAGCAGTGCTGAAATTTTCTGAGATAGTTGTTTTGTGGAACTGAAGCGTTCCTGTTGTAATCCCTCTGTCAAGAGGAAGATGCTCTTTAGCATAATATTTTGTGAAGATCCCTCTACGTGAGGAAGACTTAGTTTTATCTGTTGGTTTATTTTCATAAATAGAAGTTTCTTTCTGTGCGTTGCTGTTACACCAAAAGTTATTTTGTCAAAGATTTCCTGTTGCTGTTACACCGTAAGTCGAAAAATACTTGACGTCAAAAGTTACGTTGCTGCAACACCACGAACAGCGTTGCTGCAACACCACGAACAACAACTGAAAAAAAAACTGTGTTGCTGCAACACCGTTTCCAGAGAACGAATTTTTCTGTTTTTTTGAGTTAAAAACAGAGTATTTTTCTGTGTCAAAAACAGAGTATTATTTTGATCAGTTTTTGATCCTGAGGCAAAGTAGAGTATTATTTTATGCTCTGTTCTTGTGTTTTTGAATTATCAGAAAACAGAGTATTGCTCTCTGTTCATATTTTTGTTGTTTCAGATTTTATCAGAAAATTCTGAACAGTGGAAACAGAGGATTTTTCCACTGTATTTTGTTTGGAATAACCAAAAATTCCCAACATGGTATCAGAGCTTGTCCAGGCTCTTTGAAGACATCAAAGAAGCTGAAAGAAGATTTGTTGCTGCAGCAAATTATCCAGCAGAGCGAAAACGCTGTCAAGGTATTTTTCAGATTAGTTTTTTGTGTAGCTGCTGAAGACAATTAAGTGATTTTTTTACAGTCAAGTATTACAAGAATGGCCAGCACCAGCGTGGGTATGTTTAATACCCAGCTCCCACAGTTCAATGGGAAAAATTATGACTACTGGGCAATAACCATGAGAGCCGTGTTTGCCTCACATGATTTATGGGAACTTGTTGAATATGGATTTGAAGAGCCAGCAAATGAAGAAGAGTTTATTGGATTAACTCAGGCAGAGAAAGAGTTGTTGAAGAGCAATAAGAAGAAGGACTCAAAAGCCCTTGTATTTTTATATCAAGCAGTGCATGAGAGTGTGTTTCCGAGGATAGCAGCAGCCAATACATCCAGAGAAGCATGGCAAACTCTCAAGACAGCCTATCAAGGCATGGAGAAAGTGAAGACAGCAAAACTACAGTTGCTGAGGAAAGATTTTGAGAACCTGCGTATGAAGGAGTCAGACAATATTGACTCATTCTTCACACAAGCAATTGGTTTGGTCACACAGATAAGGTCTCATGGAGAAACTCTTGAAGAAAGGAGGATTGTGGAGAAACTATTGAGGTGCCTACCCTCAAAGTTTGATGTGATTGTCACCACCATAGAAGAGACAAAGGATCTCTCAAATTTTTCAGTTGATGAACTTCATGCATCACTGATAACACATGAGCAGAGGTTGAGTAGAAATGAAAACTCATCTCTAGAGCAAGCATTCAAGACCCAGATGTCATTTGGAAGAGGAAGAGGTCAAGGCAGAGGAAACAAGAGAGGAAGAGGAAGAACCCAATACAGAGGCGGAAGAAACAGTCCAGCAAATGTTCAAGGAAGAGGCAACAATCCAAATCAGAACCAAGGCCATGGCAGTAGCCAGCAAAGTGGACAACATCATGCTCAAGGACAAAGGTATGAAAAATCCAATGTCCAATGTTATTATTGTAAAAAATATGGGCACTATGCAAATGAATGTAAGAAAAAGCAGCATGATATGAGTAATAGATCTAGTGCAAATATCACTAGAGAAAATATCAGTCAAGATAATGTGTTGTTAGTTTGTAATATGGTTGAACCAAACAGTGAAGATATATGGTTTCTAGATTCTGGTTGCAGCAACCATATGACAGGAAACATAGCCCTGTTTTCTGCTTTAGATCAGAGTGTGCAGTCACAAGTCACACTTGGGACTGATAGTAAAATTTCTGTTATGGGAAAAGGAGAAGTTAAAATATTTACAAAGAAAGGTGAAAAGAAAACCATAGCAGATGTTTATTATGTTCCTGGAATGAAGTGTAATCTCTTGAGTATTGGACAACTTGTTCAGAAGGGTTACAATGTTTTCTTTGAGAATGATGTATGCACCATCATGGACAAATTACCCAGCAAACGTTGTATTGCTGAAGTGAAGATGACAAGGAACAGGATGTTCCCTCTCAGAATAAGGGTAGATCTGAAAAATAAAGAAGTAATTGCAGCAGTGACACAAGAGGCCCTCCAAAGTGTACCAAAGGATGAAAATTGGTTGTGGCATTTGAGATTTGGACATCTCAACTTTGGAGGTCTTAATTTGTTGAGTAGAAAAGGAATGGTAAGAGGACTACCATTGATAGAAAAGCCAAACAGCCTTTGTGAAGGTTGTATATTAGGAAAACAACACAGAGAAAGTTTTCCAACTGGGAAAAGCATAAGGGCAAAAGCACCTTTAGAAATTGTCCATTCAGATTTATGTGGACCGACGCAAGCTCCATCACTTGCAGGCAGCCAATATTTTCTAACATTTATTGATGACTTTACTAGAAAGACTTGGGTTTATTTTCTAAAGAATAAGAGTGAAGTGTTTGAAAAATTCCAAAATTTCAAAGCACTTGTAGAAAATCAAAGTGGGTTGCGTATCAAGGTTTTGAGAACTAACAGAGGAGGTGAGTATATCTCCAAAGAATTTTTACGTTTTTGCAGATAAAATGGAATTCATAAGCAATTTACAGCAAGGTACACCCCGCAGCAAAATGGAGTTGCTGAAAGGAAAAACAGAACAATCATGGATATGGCGAGGAGCATGTTGAAGGCAAAGCATTTGCCAAATGATTATTGGGCTGAAGCTGTACACTGTGCAGTATATATTTTGAATAGATGTCCTACAAAAGCAGTGATGAACAAAGTGCCAGAAGAAGCATGGAGTAGGAGAAAGCAAGGAGTCACCCACATGAAAGTTTTTGGTTGTGTGGCTTATGCACACATTCCAGATCAGCTAAGGAAGAAATTGGACAGCAAAGGGGAGAAATGTATTTTCATTGGATATAGTGAAGAATCCAAAGCTTACAGATTATATATCCCATCCACCAAGAAGTTTTTTGTGAGCAGAGATGTTCAATTTATTGAAGAGGAAGCTTGGGATGGAAGCATAGAGAAAACAGTTAATGTTAAAAACTGTTTGTCTCATGATGATGATGATGAGGAGTTGGCTGAAACACATCCCCAAACAGCAGCGCCAACAACAGAACAGCAAAAGACACCATTGAGGAGAAATGAGAATGCTTCTCCAAGCACACCACAAGGAGGAAATTCAAGTGCATCTACAAGCACTTGCACACCGAATGAAAGAGGTAAGAAATTCAGAAATTTAAGTGATATTTATGATGAAGGAATGAATTCCCTGTTTGCTTTGTATTGTCATGTTGATGACCCTGTTCATTTCGAAGATGCAATTAAAGATAAGAAATGGATAGAAGCTATGGATGAAGAAATGAATGCCATAGAAAGAAATAAGACATGGGATTTAGTTGAGCTACCAAAAGGTAAAGAAGTCATTGGAGTTAAATGGGTCTACAAGACCAAAAGTAATGCTGAAGGCAAGATAGAAAGGCATAAGGAAAGACTTGTTGTCAAGGGATACAAGCAGCAATATGGGAAAGATTATGAGGAGAATTTTGCACCAGTTGCAAGAATGGAAACAGTAAGAGCAGTGCTGTCCATAGCAGCACAAAACAAATGGAAAGTTTACCAAATGGACGTGAAGTCAGCATTCTTGAATGGAGTATTAATGGAAGAGGTTTACATCGAGCAACCTCTAGGCTATGAAAAGAAAGGCCAAGAGCACAAAGTCTGCAGATTGAAGAAAGCTCTTTATGGGCTGAAGCAAGCGCCAAGAGCATGGTACAGTAGGATAGATTCCTATCTACTGGAGAACGGATTTGAGAAGTGTGAGGGAGAACCCACTGTTTACATCAAAGAAAAAGACTGTAAAATTTTAATTGTTGTGTTATATGTTGATGATGTGATTTTTACAGGTAATGATGACTACCTCATTAAAAATTTCAAATCAGTCATGAAAGAAGAATTTGAGATGACTGACATGGGTTTGCTGAGATACTTCTTAGGAATAGAAGTAGATCAAAATAAAAATGGAATTTTTATTTCATAGGCAAAATATGTAAATGAAGTGTTGAGCAGATTTAACATGCAGGACAGCAAGGCAGCAATCACTCCCACAGTGATGGGATTAAAACTCAGCAAAGAAGACAGCAGCAAAGATTTTGACCCTAGTGTGTACAAGAGCATAGTTGGCAGCCTCATGTATTTGACTGCAACTAGGCCAGACATAATGTATGCTGTTAGTTTAATTTCCAGATTCATGGAGAAGCCAAAAGAAACACATTGGCAGGCAGCAAAGAGAATTCTGAGGTATGTTAAAGGTACAAAGAGGTATGGCATATTTTATACTGTTTCAGAATGTTCAGATTTAGTTGGATACACAGATAGTGATTGGGCTGGAAGTGTAGATGACCGGAAAAGCACATCTGGTTACATTTTTCACATAGGTTCAGGAGCCATTTCATGGGCTTCCAAGAAACAGCCAATTGTGGCATTGTCTACAGCAGAAGCAGAGTATGTGGCAGCTACAGCAGCAGCATGTCAAGCGGTTTGGATGAGGAGAATGTTGAGAAGTCTATGCCGGGAGCAGGCAACAACAACAGTTATTTTTTGTGACAATAGCTCAGCTATTGCATTATCCAAGAACTCTGTATTCCACAAGAGAACAAAACACATAGACACAAAGTTTCACTACATCAGAGAATTGGTGAACAATGGAGAAATCATTTTACAACATTGCAGGACTCAGGAACAGGTTGCAGATATTCTGACAAAGCCATTGGATCAGAAAAGTTTTGAGTTTTTAAGGAAACTTCTGGGTATGACTGATAACCCAGCAGTTGAAATTAAAGGGGAGTGTTGAAATTATAATTTCAACTGCAGTGAACAGAACAGCAGCAGCTACTTTATTCATTTGTCGTGATCCGACGCCCCACATTTTCTCCTAATCTTTTATGACACCGCCATTACCATCTTTTCACTCTTTAATTATTTTTGTGTTTCCAGAAGGAAGAAGATCAGATCTAGTGCCACACCGTTACTTTTCAACAACCATATTAATGAGCAGAACGGCTGAAAGAGAAAAGAACCAGCCTCGAGCCGACGTAGCATTTATCAGTCATAGATTTCATCACCACCGACTCAAGAAATACAGCAAAAGATCAAATCTGTTAATTATGAGCAGCAGAAACTTTATCAGCAAGTTAAAGCGGTGAAGACCCTTTCCCGCACTATAAATAGAAACAGAAATAGAAGTAGAAAACAGAGAGATAGATGAAATAGATTGAAAGTCCTTTTGTAACACACAGCAGTGTAGAACAAGAGAGTTTTTTTTGTATTGCACAGCAGTGCTGAAATTTTCTGAGATTGTTGTTTTGTGGAACTGAAGCGTTCCTGTTGTAATCCCTATGTCAAGAGGAAGATGCTCTTTAGCATAATATTTTGTGAAGATCCCTCTACGTGAGGAAGACTTAGTTTTATCTGTTGGTTTATTTTCATAAATAGAAGTTTCTTTCTGTGTGTTGCTGTTACACCAAAAGTTATTTTGTCAAAGATTTCCTGTTGCTGTTACACCGTAAGTCGAAAAATACTTGACGTCAAAAGTTACGTTGCTGCAACACCACGAACAGCGTTGCTGCAACACCACGAACAACAACTGAAAAAAAAACTGTGTTGCTGCAACACCGTTTCCAGAGAACGAATTTTTCTGTTTTTCTGAGTTAAAAACAGAGTATTTTTCTGTGTCAAAAACAGAGTATTATTTTGATCAGTTTTTGATCCTGAGGCAAAGTAGAGTATTATTTTATGCTCTGTTCTTGTGTTTTTGAATTATCAGAAAACAGAGTATTGCTCTCTGTTCATATTTTTGTTGTTTCAGAATTTATCAGAAAATTCTGAACAGTGGAAACAAAGGATTTTTCCACTGTATTTTGTTTGGAATAACCAGAAATTCCCGACAAGAACCCGCAATTACGATCAACGCACTCAACAGTCAAAATCCGGGTATTCTTAATATCCCGTCAGCCACTTTCGCTTCCAGTCCCGCCGTACCCCAGGAAGTGCTAGCTAAGTCATTCGCCATCAGTTCAGAGGAGGTGGAGCACATCAGAAAGCTCCTCGGAGGCAACTGAAGCAGTGATATATAACAATAAGAATAATAATCGCACTGTGCCGTGTAGGTTGGTGTGGGATCATATGATTATATTCGTTTTTTTTTCAGATAAAAAAAAACCAGCATATTTTTAAGAGAATATAAAAAGACATATAACAATACATAAGGCAAAAGGGAGAGCTATAACGAGACTCCCAACAATTTTGCAGAGAATGATCATTGAACAATTTTGCAGAGAATGACCATTGACCAGTAGCCAAATCGTCCAAAGATTGGATCCAGAAAAAAGCCCATATGATTATATTCGTTGGGATAAGACGTTTGATTTATGCATCTGAAATTTATAATGTGTGTATAGGAATACAGAAATTAGCTGACAAACATGTCACGCCTGAAGCCTTTACCATGAATCGTTTAATGTCGTCATTTTCAACGATCTCATTTGATTTAATAAACTAGCAATTACTTCAAAAGGGGCAAAGAAAATTATTTCAAAAAATGTTTTTGCCTTTTGAATTTGTTGCCTTTTGAATTTGGAGATTATAGTGTATCATGTTGTCGCAACCGCAAATCACATATGGTAAATATAATGATAATTATCTATTAACAACATATTCAACATTAAAAAATGAGATTTATTGTAGCATAGTTTAATATAAATTCATATCATTATAGATATTATGCAATAATATTTTGAAATTAACATTTAACAAGAAACTTCAATTAGTCCAAGAGAAGAATTCAAGGGGTTTTTTTAACATGTCATTTTATTATTTGGTTCTATCTAGAATTTTACCTTAAACTTGTGTTTGACGACAATATAAGAATTCGTTTTTCATTTTGATATAATAGAAATATTTTGAACTTGTGTTTGAGAGGCTCCATGATCTTAATGACAAAGTTGTGATTGATTGCAAACATAAAATAGCACACAACAAACTACTAATCGAATTCTATCTATTGAATGAGGAAATTACACACATATTTATACAAACAATAGTCTCAAGATAGGAATTCTATCTTAGACGTACAGTAGTGTGGTTGAGAGATTCTCTCACCCACACATTAAACTAGGAGAAGCTATATTCTAGCTAATTTCTATTATGTAGGAACAAACTCCTCAAGTAGAGAATTACAACCATAGACAATTAGGAATTAATTATTTCTAACTCCCCCCTTAATGACTACTTGTCATGCTAGTGATTCACAAAGTCTGGTTGTGGTCAAACATAACAAAGAATATGTTGACATCCATATAAAGAGCAACCATCCACCGGAATGTATGGGTACTAACCACTGCAACCGCCAGTTTTGTAGGATGTCCTTCGCATACATGGTTCTTCCAACCATTATAACTGCACACCTGTACTTGTACCTGTAAACCCCCCCCTAATATCATCATGGGTTTTATCGAATTACCCGTAACCATGCTCTTCTCTGTAGTATCCAATACCACAACACATCCTCTCTTCTCCAGTCTTTTCCACGCCGCAGATCCCTCGTTCAGCAGTAATGTTCACTTGCACAACACGTTGTTTCAATTCACCGGCACAACGTTTCTCAGCACTCTGTCACCGCTATTAAATGAGGTCTCAGACTCAGATTTGGCTCCATGAAGATCCGACACCTTCACGCGAACAACAACACACCAGGCAATCTCCACCTCCAAGCTCCACGCAGATTCAGGTGCAATCTGGCAACCACTATCCACCGCTTGCTCGGCACACACCGTCGAGCTCGACCTATCTGCTGCTTCCTGATCGGATCTCCACACACCTCTGTCGGCACTGTTGCATTTGCCTCTCCAGTGCTTGGGAATGGGGCCTATGCCCTAAACTTGAGGCTCCACCGATCAAGCACTCACACAGATTCAATATGAAGCCCAACGGATTCAAAAAAAAAGAGAAACAAATAGAGCCCTTCTCCTCCAGAAAATAGATTCAGATCTCGACGACTTCGACTCTTTGTAGAGCTTGAGCCCATGCGCAGCGTTCCTCAGCGTTCTCCACGGCAGAGTCGTGGCAGCTTTTTCCTCCCCAATCCTAGATTCAACACTCGACAATTGGAAACGCCGGCCTTCAAGAAAGGGATCTCGGCCTCCTCCTTGGCAGTCCGCGCACCCTCTGGATCTAAAGGCAGAACACGAATTCGGATCCTCCAAAGCATGCAGCCCACAGCATGCAAAAAACAACAGGCTGCTAGCCACGGTGGTCACTCCACCTCCATGCATCGATGGATATCCAAGATGCAGACCACTGTGCGGCCTCCTTCAACAGTAGCAAACAGAAGCTTCAGTAGTGTCTAACGCCTCGTTTCTTCGTTTGTGTCAATTATGTTCTTCGACAAAATATGAGCACTCAACACCCAAGCAGTCTTCAACACAATGGCAACACAAACTAAATATCTATTAGCAGCCACGCACGACTGCATACATGCAGATCTCTTGACTTTGAAGATGCCACAAATCCAGCAACAGATCTCGGATCCCATTTTAGCGCGATGCACCTTCCACAACAAATCTCAGTTCTTCTGAAAATAAAATAGCACATAGCAAACTACTAATCAAATTCTATCTATTGAATGAGGAAATTACACACATATTTATACAAACAATAGTCTGAAGATAGGAATTCTATCTTAGACGTACAGTAGTGTGGTTGAGAGATTCTCTCACCTACACACTAAACTAGGAGAAACTATATTCTAGCTAATTCCTATTATGTAGGAACAAACTCCTCAAATAGAGAATTACAACCATAGACAAGTAGGAATTAATTATTTCTAACTTGCAAATCAAACTATGATTTATATATAAATATAAACAACTTAATAGCTCAAATACAAGTTTAACAACATAAAATGAAATATACAAAGTAGACATGGATAATAGCTACAAAAGCTGATATGTAGGCTATATAAATTTTAAAGGGGTAAACATAGATATTTTGGAATTATTGAAAAAGAATCTTGTCAAAATATAACTTATTGTAACCTCAAATATCGATAGAAATAGAGTAAGATAATCAAATTTCTAGGATTTTTCTGGAGCACCATTGGATGATAACATGAATAGATAAACAAACAAACGTTCAATTTATAAACATATAAATTGCTGAGGGAAAAAATGAATTGAAGTTCCTACACAGACCCTTGAACACGCCCTACTAAAAAAACACTTCTAGCTATAGTTACCACGAGTCGAAAAAATTACTCACAATTAGAATTATACTTGTGATAGTGAATCACTATCGATATACATGTCAAAGCCATCATGAAAACATAATTTAATTTCATAGGATATCCCACATAACTATATTTTTAATGGTTATTTGCCCTTACATTATCTTAAATTCAATTCTGATGTTTCTAATATAGCTTGGTATGGGAAGTGATAGGAAACAATTTTTATCTAGTGATTTTGTTACTTTTTTTTCGTAGATACAAGGTCATGGAACAGGTTATGGGAAAGAATTGCAGGTATTTTTCAATAAGTATATTATCATTTTTGAAATGATGATAATTTTAATTTATGATATTTTTGGGTTTTATTAGTATATTCACATTTGATATAAAAGGAGGACAAACTTATCATGAAAATTCTTTTATTTTTCAGTTTGGTTAATTTAACAATTTTATTTTCTCATTTTTGTTAATTTGACAGTTTTATTTTCTCATTTTTGTTAATTTGACAATTCCCACTTAATTTAGTGTTAAAAATTTGCTATTTCCATGTTTTGTTAGTATAAAAGTTAAAGTATTTTCTTTCTAAATATTAATAATTGTTACCAAAATGTTAGAAACTGGAAAATTACTTTTAGCATTTTCAAATGTTAGTTTATGATTTTTCCGCTGGTGTTAGTTTATGTTTATGATCGTTCTGGTTGTCATCAGCTTATCTGAGTCCAATAACATCAAAAAGAGAGCAATTATGATAGTTGAATATATATCAGACATACTTATGAGCGTAAACTAAATCCCAATAAACTATATAAGGTAATGCCTGCCTATGTTTCCACTTGATGCAAACATGGTCAAAGCTTTATTTCCGCTGGGAAGTATGGAAAGATCATTAGATTTCACGATAAACCATAGTTTTTTGTGTGAAGCATTCCCTTTCTTTTGGTAAAGACTGATTTCATTTTTCATGAAACCTTAAGGAAAGTATAAAAAATTAATGAAACTTCGTACCCTTGTAAATTCTACTGCTCCGATGCCAAGGCCTACTGAATTGTTAGTTAGCTTTTAAGACATGGCATAAAACCTATAGTTATCCAGGTTTGGATGGCATGATGAGAAGTCCCGATCTTCATTTCATAGATAACCAATCATATTCGAACCCGCATCCAATCTTGAGCTCTCTTTGCAGCTTTCGCAACATGGATACCTGACCTTGCAAATCCACTAAGAAAAAGTGAAAGAGTGAGTTCCTTCGATTAAAAAAACAAAAACTTTTAATAAAACTACAGATGTCATTCCGCTTTCGACTTGCCACAGAATTAGGCATCTCAATTAAAAGTAACATTTACAAAATTTCGCTCCATCGTTTTGTTTATAACTCCATAAATAATATCCTTAGATATATATTTTGTATACTATTGTTGGAGTGTTTCTGCTATAGTTCTTTGAAAGAGGTATTGGCTCATAACCAGTTTTTCAAAATCACTGATATGATTTCCTTCAATTAGTTGGTTTCCATATTCAAAGCTTTTGTTTTCAATTTTCTATGGTTCTCACAGATATTCTTCCCACCATGAATTTTATTTCTGAATCCCCAAATTGGGCAACTATCGCAGTTTTGATTTCGGTTTCGAATCGAAAGAGGAGACTTTATAAAGCGTTTGGCACATCTCCGCAGCATAGTAAAAAATGGCAGAGAGACAAAGCAGAATCAAACAGGAAGGAGCTGAAAGATATTGATAAAGAAATACAAACCTTGTCCTCTCGTTATAAAAGTAATTCAATATCCTCAAATATTCGAAAACGAATATGGGAACTTGGGAAAAAGAAACAAAAGATACTAGCTGAGGAGGAATCCACCTGGCGCCTCAAGAGCCGTGCTTTATGGCTCAAAGAAGGTGACAAGAATACAAAGTATTTTCACAGATTTGCGAATAGAAGGAGGCAGGCTAATATGATATGGGAAATAAAGAATGCTGCTGGCAATTCGGTTAACACACAAGAAGATATAACTCGGGAAGCAGTTAATCACTTCAAAAAGGCATACAGCAGAGAGATCGGAAGTTGCATTGAAGATATCCTTTGGGGCATTGATCTATACCCCTCTATGTTTGATGAAAACCAAAATGCTGCCCTTTTCTCGGAAGTCTCTGAAGATGAAATACTGGCCACGATGAAATCATTCCAAAAGGATAAATGTCCGGGCCCGGACGGTTGGTCCATTGAATTCTTCATCCACTTTTTTGAACTGTTCAAGGATGACATTCAGCACTTGATTGAGGAATCAAGAATAAAGGGTTTCATAAATCCCCGTATCACCTCCACATACATAGCCCTGATCCCAAAAAAGCCTCTATCTACTACATTCTCAGACTTCCGACCAATTTCTTTATGCAATGTCTTATATAAGACAATCTCCAAAATCATTGCTATGCGCATAAGAAGTGTGCTATCATTGCATTTAACTCCAGAGCAGCATGGCTTCCTCAAGAACAGAAATATTATGGACGCGGTGGCCATCACACAGGAGTCACTTCATTCTATTCATACAAGAAAGTTGGCGGCTGCTGTTCTGAAGATAGATTTAAGGAAGGCGTACGACAGCGTGGATTGGGGATTTTTGCGATGTCTTCTCGCCAAGATTGGTCTAAATTACAGATGCTCAAGATGGATAATGGCGTGTGTGGAGGAGGTCAATTATGCTGTACTTATCAATGGTTTGCCTTCTCCTTTTTTTAAAGCTGCCAGGGGGCTCAGGCAAGGATGTTCCTTGTCCCCGCTCCTTTTCATATTAGTGATGGACTCTCTCAGCCTCCACATCAAGAAGGCGACCCAACAAAGTTCATGTCGTCCACTTCCCATTTGCAGAGGTATATATTCATCTCATAGTTTTTTCGTAGATGACATTCTCTTAACCGCGATGTTATGCAGGTCAACATGGATTTGTCTTCATGGCATATTGCGAAGATTTCAAAGTGCAACAGGTATAAATGTGAATGAAGGGAAGTCTTCCTTCTATGTCGAAGACACAAGCGGGGATTTGATCCGTTATCTTTCTCAGCTCTTTAACATTCAAGCCAATCCACTGCGGAATGGGCTCAAGTACCTGGGTTTTAAATTGAAAACATCAGGTTACAGGGTGGCGGATTGGTCTTGGATTATTGATAGATTTTACAAGAAAATCGCAGCCTGGGAAAATTTGTGCTTGTCTAAAGGCGGTAGGATGACCTTGACACAGGCTGTCCTTGTTCAAACGATAGTTTATTGGGCACACTTGTTCTTCATTCCTGCTGCTATTATCAAAACCCTGAACAGGATGATTGCCAATTTCATCTGGGGATGTGGCAAAGATCATAACAAATTTCATTTAACCAAGCTATCGGCAATAACCCGACCTAAAAATCTGGGAGGTTGGGGCATATTAGATTTGGCTAATTTCAGGAAAGCTCTTTTATGCAAATCAATGTGGAAGGCTGTCATGGGCGATTCAATATGGAGCTTAGCAATTCGCGCAAAATATATGTATAACAGGGACATGACATTCTGGATAAGGAAGAATCATATTGGATCCCCAACTGGATCGGCTATCTGGAGAGGTTTCAAGAAGCTGGAACCATATTTTAGAAAGAACATCATCTGGAAATTTCAAACGGGTTCGCAGATCTTGATTGGCAGAGAAGCGTTTGCGGGTGGAGCGGGGAAAATTCAAGTTTCCCCTCGGTTATTGAGAGCGCTCCATAACAGAGGCAATTTCTATTGGGCCAGCGTCATCCGGCAATGGGAAGGGGCCATACCCATTTGGAAATCCGCGGAAGAATTGCAACTCAGTGGAGACATGAAGGTGCAGTGGGATGGTGTTTTATCCGCATTGCATGGCCACGGGATTTTCCGATCGGCGGACAAAGACCTGCTTATTTGGGGAGGTATGGATGGTTCCACAAGGGTGAGGGTAAAACATGTTTATTTGCAGTTCCTATGTACTGGGGCCGATATTCCTGGCGAAATTTTCCCTCCCTCACTGTGGAAATCGGGTTGCCCCACCAAGATTATCATTTTTGCTTGGCTGGTCTTTTACAATAGGAATCCTACATGGGAGAACCTGCAAAAACGCAATTGGCACGGGCCAGCCATTTGTCCGCTGTGCAGAGAGAGCTCTGAAAATAATTTTCATTTATTCCTCAATTGTCAACAGGTGCGGCCAATCTGGCAGAGTCTTGTGGATCTATTTGGTTTCCCATTCGGCACTTATCCATCCATCTCTGAAGCAATTAAAATATGGGGCACCATGAAGAAAGAATGGAGAGCCATTCCCTTATTGGCTATTTGGGGCATTTGGAAATGGAGGAATGGCAAAATATTCAGCTCAAAGGTGGATACTAGCTCTTCTGTAACTGATTCTATAATTGCCCTGTACTATGCCCTTGATATACATGGGAAGGACAACAACATTCAGGGAAGGAATTATGAGTCTTCTATCGACAGATATGTGAGTGGTAGTAGATCCAGGTCATCATCTGTTTCGTCAACTCCATGTGCATATTTCGACGGTGCTGCCCAACAAGGTATTTGTGCATGTGGTGTTTTCATCAGTATAGAAAATGCACAAGCTATAGAAATATGCTGGAATGCTGGCCCGGGAACAAACAATAGAGCTGAAGCTGTGGCATTAGCGGGTCTCCTCACATTCAACAATTTCCTTGATATTCCAAAACTGCAAATCTTCGGAGACTCCAAGGTAATAACGGATCATGTTCTGTCAAAGCAACAAGTAAAAAACATTCACCTTGCCGGATGGTTGGACAGGATAGCAACATTATGGAGAAACAGGAAGGACTATTATATATCACATATAGACAGGCACAAAAACAAAAAGGCTGATGCCTTATCTAAATTGGGTCTATCCTTGCCCCAGGGTTCAGGGAGAATGCAGATAAAGGTGGACAGCAATATCTACCAGATCCAGGATTTCCATCTTCAAGGCATATAGTGACAACTGGGGGAAATTTTGGTTAATTTTATTACGTCTTATGCATACATTTCAGTTTCAAACAGTACTGGTATTTTCTTCCTTTATACACAACATTCTCTGCAGTTTTTTGAATCATTTTGAGCTCAATCTCATATGAGTTCCACACAGCCTTCCATCAGCTTCTGAGTGTATATCCTGGAACTTTTGTGTCAGTTTCAGTGTGGGGATACGTCATCTATCCATTGTTATCTTCAGGCTGTTGCATAGTTATAATATGTAGTCACTGTATGTATCATCATGGATTATAATACAAATATTTAGTTTTTTCGTGCTGAAAAAAAACAATCCACCGGAGAGTTTTTATGAATTGCAAAACATGTTACTAATACTTTTATTGAAAACAAAACACAGAATCAGCTCCTGTTAAAGACAGAAGTTTAATAGCAGAACATTTACGGATGGATTCGTAGAAATAGTCATCTGTCTATGGACATGAATATAAATGCACAGTGATTTTATTGATGAGATGCAGTCTTCCGTTTGCAAGACGGCAGCATAAAGCTTTCATCTTTCATCTTAATAAATAGACTTAAAAAGAATGAAAACGGACATCCAACTGTGTAAATAACAACTTGTAGTCATTAATCCAATTCAAGAAACCAAAAATTCCCTAAAAAATAATAAATAGCCCTCTGCAACAGTTTTCACCAAGAAAACCAAGATCTAGGGAATTTTCTACGTTTTACCAAGTAAATTCATGGTTTTGAACTACCAATATGTTTGGAGAAACACAACATTAATAGCATAAAATTGTTTAAGGTGGAAAATTAAGGGTAAAAAAGACAAACCTCTATATCTATATCTATTTTCAATTTTGAATTTTATTACCTCGATTCAACAATTCAAATATAGATATATAGGTAACCACTTTTGGATTAAATCATATGTATATATAGGTTTATAAATAGAGCGACAAATTCAAAGCACTGCTGTCTGACAAAAAAAAATGAATTAGAATAGCTTCTGCTTTAATTAATAAGAAAGAAGTCAAATTACGTCCGCAGCAATTCACGGAATTTCTAAATAATAAATATTTTGTTTACAAAAATATGAATTTATTTTTGGTCAATTGAAGTAGGTATGAGCATGTCAGACTAAATACCGCTGACAATTAAACGACAGAGTACAACTTGTTATATTATGTTATGAAGGAATCATATTATGTTATTGAAATGGCAGGCGTCACTTCTATCGTGGCATCGCTGGAACTCTGGCGTAAGTATGGACCCCTTAATTAGGCGTAAGATATTGGTGCACAGCCGCTGTTACGCGGAGAGGAGGGTGAGCACAAAGCTTTTGCAGAGGTGTCAGCAGGAGAGGAGAAGGGTACATGAAAATGGGGGTGCCTTGATTCAAAAGAAAGGCTTATCGGCTTAATTATTTTGTTTCAAAATTCCACTAGACATCTCGATCCATTGTCAAACACGCTCAAACTAAATATAATTAACAATATCACATAACAATATTACAAATTCCCTGATAAAACTAAATATAATTTAAGGATGTGACCTAACAAATTATGAATCTGGCCAAACCATCCATAGTTACAGAAATTCGAATTCAATTCATTCGGCCCCCTAAAGTCTAATAGGGAAAAAATGGACATTTTACAGATACTTAAACCTATTAATTTTTTTTTGTAATTTCTAAAAATTTAAATGAAAAATCATTGTATTGGAAATTTTAATGAAAATTTATTATTTTCTTTTTAACAAAAATATTTCTGTTTCTTTATTTTCAACTATAATTTTTCATGTTCACTTATTTCTAATATTAATTTCTTTTGTCTAAAATTTTATAGACTTTTTCTCTGAAATGGTTTCGAAATAATCAACCCCACCCTTGAAGATCAAAAGTATCTCTCTATTCTAACTAGCTCAAAAAAGAAAATTAATATAGCAAAGATTAGAACGAATTCTCATGAGCTCCATAGTGAGACTGGCCGCTGGGTAGTTCCTAAAACGCTATGGATGGAAAGGATCTGCCATATTTGTGAGAATAAGAGCATCGAGGATGAAAACCACTTCCTCTTAGAGTGCCTTGCATACAACCACATTAGATCTCAATTTCACAACCTTTGTTACAATACTGACCTTTCTAGCCTTTTACAATGCCAAAATTATAGTGAACTCGGGAGGCTTCTCTCCAAGCTTTTTGAGCATCGGAATAAAATCTTAAATCAAAATAAATAATTTGTCTTTTTAGGTCTGATAGATCATTATTTGGTCTCAGTGGACGTTAACAACCATCATCATCATCATCATCATCAATAAGATCAAAATGCATTAAATTTATTATGGTTTTGAAATAATGAAGATTGAAATGCATTAAATTTATTATTATTGCACACTGGAAAAACATGTAATTATGAACTACAAAAAATAAAATTAGAGTTTAATGTAAATTTGAAATATAAAAATAAAATAAAATTGAATGTAAAAATTAAATTATTTTATAATTGTTTACTAATATATAAATTATTTTTTTTATATAAAAACTCACCAATTAGCTATTTTATATTTTTTGTTAAAATATTTTTTTTAATTGTAGTTTCTCACTTTGTAATTTATTTTTAATATAAAAATTATTATTTTTTTATATAAAATTTTTTAATATAATAATAATTTAATTATTTTTTTATATAAAAAAATTATTTCCTTTCCATAAGTTATTTCTAATAAAATTGTCCAACCCGAAACTTGTAATCTTCCAAAAACCAAGCCACATTTGTTGCATAGTTCATTGCTTCCAAAATTAAGTCCGTCAAATAAGTGCACCATACCGAATTCAAATTGGCCAAATTATTAATTGTATCAATCTGTACCGAATATTTTTTTTTTTAACATGGTCGTTACTTTTGTATTATAAAATGAACTGAAGTAGGACTAAGTCCTATTACATTCCGTTTGCAAAAAATCTTTAATAGAGGAACAAAAGGGGAACGCAGTCCCTACCTCCTCATGTAAGACCTTGTTTCTAAAATACCGAAAAAATAAAAAAACATATTGCTTGACAAAATGTCCTAGCAGCAAGCAAAATTTGCAGAACATTGTAGGAAGAAGACATAAAGATCACCAAAATTGGTTCACAGACTCCTCTGGACTCTGACCCTTCTTTTTACTGTATCTGGAGGAAGCTTCACCCTGCTCGCTTTGATTCAAAGAATTGATGCAGTCAACTGCATCCTCAAGATGCTTGCATTTGTCTTTCAATTCTTCAATCTATGCTTTTTGTTTCTCGATTTCAATTTGCTTGTAGTTATTGACAGTATTCATCTCAGCACAAAGATCTTTGAGTGTTTGAATAAAACGACCAATCATGAATCTATTGGCATGACACATAGCGCAACTCTCTCTTTTTTCCACTTTTTCTAAGTGGTTGCAAAACATTTTTGCTGGCCTGTCAACTATATTGTTGTGTAGTCCTGCTAGAAGATTGCTTTGATCTCTCTTCGTTGCTTTTGAAGAATTCCTTTTTGTAAGCCAATAACACTGTTTTCTCTTGCTAATGCTGGAGACTGAGTGGATCTGCTTCTGTGGAAAGGGAAAAAGAGGAGTAATAGTCTTAGGTCTATTAGACTGACACTTGCAAGTGCTCAGGGGGCTGAAGAAGTCTGAGTGAACCGACCAGAGGTAAAACACTGAGGTTTCTTTGATAAGCAGCAAAAGACCAAGAGTGCAGCTGTGAAGGGATAACAAGGAAGAAGCCAGTACGGGGAGATCACACTGATGGGGAAAGTAGTGGAGAGGGATTCTATTCAACCGAGACTGACTCTGGTCTGAGTGATGAGGTTCAAAGATCTTAAAAGACAGAGATCTAAGAGGAGTGAGATGCAAAAAGGAGAGAGACAGAGTCTCTGAAAACAGGGACTTATACATGCTAAACACAATGGTAGTCCTGCAGTTATTGTCAGCTTGCATAACATAATGAATTCTACATAGATTATTTCCTCTGATAATTTTATCAACTTGCTTACCTCTGCTTAGCTCATGTGTATTGAAATTTCTTGAAGTTTGATTCTCTCTAGTTTCTATTTCCCGATGCTGCCTCTGATAATAAAGGTTCCTACGCTTGAGGTTCTTTTTATAGGCTTGATTGAGCATGCTGAGCTCGTGACTCTTCTCGACCTACTCGTGAATATTTCGATGCTTGCTCAAATTTCTATTCAAATCAGTTCGAACACTGCCAACGTTGATTTGACTTTTAACTACTATGTTCTGATCTTGGGGGCGATTCCTTCTCTGATGTAAATCATGATGGATCCATTTCTTAATTATGAGGATTTTCCTCACTATACGAGGAGGATTGGCTAAGATTTTTCTGCCTGTGATGTACAGGTGGATTTCCTAATGCTTATTCTTATTTTGATTCCTTGCTGCAATTGATTTGATGTGATTAACCATGCTTTGAGTCTTAGATCAATCCCCTTGAGGGAACAAATTATGGGATTTCTTGTTCATAAATATCATGATTTTCTTTCACCCTTCCAGCTCTTCGTCCCACTGCCTTATTGGCCAGTGAGTCGGCCTCCTTGTTTTGGGTTCTAAGGATGTGTTTAAAAACAACATTCCCCAGCTTCTTTATGTTGTCCAAAATTCTTTGTCGAAGTTTATTTAATGCTAGATTTTTTAAGTCTCTCCATGCTTCCATTGTTGCTATTATAATTTCTAAGTCGCCAAATATAATAGGATCTTTTAACTGATATTTTTTGAGGATATTGGTGCCCATTAGAAAACTGTAAGCCTTTGCCCTATTGTTTGACATTGTTCCTAGCCCCCATTCATAAGTAGCTATTGTCTCGCCTCTCAGATCCAGAATTAATCCGTCTGCCCCTGCTCTACCAGGGTTGTTCTTTGAAGCTCCATCAAAGAAAAGAATGTGACTTCTTTGATTTTTGATCCATTCCTCCATCTCCTTGTCGATCCTACAGAGCTTCCAATCTCTGATTTTTCTTCCAACCTTCTTTGGAATTGGTTCCTTGCTGAGACTTCAATGAGGGATTTTCTATACCAATCCTTTTCTTCTTGCTGCAGACTGTTTTGATCCATACTTGGAACTCCATTTGTACTTATCATTTCCGAAATTTGACCCCATGTCTTGGCTAAAATGGTCCCAATATTTGGCTTTTGGCCTTTAAAGATACACTTATTCCTGGCTAGCCATAAATGCCAGCACAGAGTGGAGGGAAGGCACTTCTAGATTCGATTTCTGACAGTTTTTTTCTTTGCATAAGGATACGTTTGCTCCCAATTTATATTTAGAGTTCTCAACTGCTCAATTGTGTCAATGTTCATTTCAAGAGGACTTATGATTTGCTTCCAGCATTGTCTAGCAGTAATGCATTTCAAAAATAAATGTTGAATACTTTCTTCTTATCTTTGACACATTACACATATCGAACGGCCATGAAAACCTTTTTTCCTTAAACTTTCCGCTGTAAGAATCTTTCCTTTTAGAAGAGTATGCAATTTTTTTTATTTTGGGTAGACATTCATTCTTTCATGCTGCTGTCCATAGATTCCAGTTTTCGTAATTGTGGTATTTTTGAAGAAATTTGTAGCCTGATTTTACTGTAAATTTTCCTCCATTTGGATCCCATATATAACTATCTTGGCTCTCTTTATTTATTGGGGCTACTCCTGCAAGTAAAAGCTTCAAATATTCCCACTGATTTTTCAGTCTATCTGAAAAAAACTGCACTCTCCAAGCTGTCCATCTGTTTTGTTCCCACTCAGAGATGGAGTATAATTAAGTTATGCCTTTCTCCTCCATCTAGTCTTTCAGTCCTCTTAAGTTTTGATATTGATTCAATGGGGTTTCTCCCATGATTCTGTCATCCCAAATAGAGGTAAAGTTCCCATTCCCCGGATTCTTGGAGATTTGGTCTCTAACTTGAGGGATATTTTTTTTATGAGTTCCATACTTGAGTACAAGGACGATCTGGGATAATTTCAGTGAGCATCTTTGACCGCTGACAGTTGAGGTATCTCCTTGAAAGTGCTTCGCCCCACCATTGATCCTTCCCATTTAACATTCTCCAAACTAACTTGATCCCAAGTGCATTGTTTGACAAACCTGGAATTCTAATAGAGATACCTCCTTTTTCAAATGGAAGAGTCACTTGATCCCATCGAAACAGACTGAATCTTTTGGATTCTTGTTTTCCTCCTTGCCAAAGAAAGGCTCTAATGATTAATTCCATATGTTTGTGAGTGCTTGCCGGGGCCATAATTATGGCATATTGGTATATTGGCAAGGCTGAAAGGAGAGCTTTAATTAATATTGTTCTGCCTGCTAGATTTAACCACGTCATTCTCCAACTTTGTATTTTCCCCTCTTTTATCTCTTTGTTTGTTCCAGACCTATGACTTAACCATTTCTTTTGCCAATGGTAATCCTAGATATGTAAAATGGCTCCAATTTAGTTGAATCAGAATATCTATTATTTGAGAGATCCTTTGCATTATGTTAATTGACACGTTCCAAGTGTAGATTATGCATTTTTTATTATTTAGAAGACTTCCTGAAACATCAAGGAAATTGTCTAAAACTTTTTTAAACCACCTGGCTATTATACTAGAGGCTCCCCCAATGAGAAGAGTGTCGTCAACAAAGAGCGAGTAGTTTATTTCTTTAACTCCTCTAGCGATTCTAATACTTGTAATTTTCCTTTTTACTCTTTGGTTTTCTAGCTGAATACTCAACGTTTTTGCCATTAAGATGTAGAGGAAGAGGGAAAGCAGACGCCCCTACCTCAGACCTCTTGTGCTTCAAAAGTATCTACTTGGCATCCCATTGATCAACGAAGCTATCCAAGGGGTGGAAATGCATGCCATGACAATATCTATGAACTTAGGAGAGATGCCAAACTTTTGAAGGATAGCCACAAGGAAATTATGATTTACTCTGTCGAAAGCATTGGCCATATCCAGCTTTATAACCATGCTCTTTTCCTTTCATTGAATACTACTGTGAATGGCCTCATGTACTATAATTACATTATCTGTAATCTATCTTTTTGGGACAAAGCCACCTTGGTTTTTAGAGATTAGGCAAGGAAGAATTCTTTTTAATATATTTGCCAAGATTTTTGTGATGATTTTGTAGGAAGAGTTGCATAAAGAGATTGGTCTGTATCTATCAAAGGAGATAGGATTCGGTTTTTTAGGGATGAGAGCCAGCTGAGAAGCTTTGGTATTTTCTCCCACTTTATTTTTTAAAAACATTTTTTATCATTGTTACTAAATCTTTTTTGATTGTCATCCAATGGTTCTTGTAGAAAGCAATTGTAAAACCATCCGGTCCTAGTGCTTTTTCCAGGTGCATACTCCAAATTGCCTCTCTTATTTCCTCATCTGTGACCTCTTTCTCGAGCTCTTTGTTTTGTTGTTCATTGATTTTGCTGCTAATCTGTTGAAGAAAGTCTTCACTGTCCACTTGTTGGTCCCCTACTGATAGGAGGTTTTTATAGTAGTTATGGGCTGCCTTTTTGATAGCTTCTGTTTCCCTTATTTCCTGTCCTTCCACTTGAATTTTTTCGATTTTACTACCTGCTCTTCTTATCTTTAGGTTGTTATGGAAAAAAATGGTGTTTTTGTTTCCCGCTTTTAGCCATAAACATCTTGACTTTTGCCTAATTTCCTCCTCCTCTTGCCTGTTTTTCTTATATAGATCCATGAAAATTTCTTTTCCCTGAGCATACTCTTGCTCGCTATCTTGCTGATTTTCTTTTTCCTTGCACATTTTTTCGAGTTTCTCTTGCAGCGCTATTTTTTAATTTTTTCCCTTGAGAGCGTTTTCTCTTGCCCATGCTTTTAGTTGTAATCTTAAAATTTTCAACTTGGTTTCCCATACATAATGGGGGGAGCCTATTACAATGGTTTCCCAACTTTCCCTTATTAGCTTACCAAAATCTTCCTTGCTGTCCCAGATTTTGTTGTCTTTGAAAGGGATCGGACCTTGATTCTCCAACCTATCCAAAATCAGCACAACAGGCTTATGGTCAGAGGCTGAGGCATGCACTATTTTGCTTTTGATTATGGAGAAGGCTGCTGTGATATTTTCTTGAATCAGGATTCTATCTAAGCTTTGCTTTATTTTCTGTCCACCTACTCTTTTATTACTCCAGGTGAATTTTCCATTACTTGGAGGAATATCAAGGAGTTTGTGCTCTTCTATAAGTTCTTCCAGTATTGCTCTTGAGAGATCGCTGGAATAATTTCCTCCCAGCTTCTCATCTATATGTTTAATCAAATTGAGGTCCCCTCCTATCACTAATTTTCCCCTCTGTCCTTGTGCTTCTTCTTTTACAGATTTCCAACATTGAGCTTTATCTTTATAATGGTTTAGAGAGTATATATTTATGAAGGTATACTCTTCATTCATGCTCTTGTTTTATAAATCTGTTCTTACCCAATAGTTATTGAGTTTTTTTTTAGCAAGTTCCCATTTGCATTTGTTCCACATTGTACATATACTACCTGAGGCTCCATTGGAGTCCATGGCTATTCCTTCAAAATTCTTTTGGATTTTGATCAGTTTTTGAACCTCTGGATTGTTGACTTTGGTCTCTTGGATCATAAGAATATCTGCCTATTCCTGTTATATTATGTCTCGTACTGCATTGATTTTAAAAGCGGATCCCAGACCCCTGTTATTCCAAGAGACCACAATCATTATTTACTAGATTTATGATGAGTCTCTCCCTTTTCGTTTTGTTGATTTTTATCTCCACTTCCCTTTTGTTTGCCGAGATAACAGTCCATTGGCTGTTGGGTGCCTATGGCCATTTCCTTTGCTGCTACCTCGTCCCTTATTTCTTTGTTGGATTTCCTTCCGACTTTTTTCGACTGATCCCTTGCTTGGTTGTTTTCTTTTACTTTGTTTCTTGTAAGAATTCGGTCAACTATGGGTGGGGGGGAGAATGGGCTTTGAATGGGGAATGATATGATGGTTAATGCATTAGCTTGGGAAGGAGAACGAGGGGATGGTAGGTCTTCTCCCAGAAGTTCAAATGGATTAGAGGAAGAGTTTGCTAGAGGGGTCGTATTTATTGGGGGGCAGAGGCTAATGCATTGGTTTCATGGGGCTGAAAGGCATTTGGAGCAACTTGTTTATTATGAGGTTTCTTTCTTTTTACTTGTTCCCAAGTCTCTTCTTGAGCTTTAGCATTCTCAACATTCTCTAGTTCTTTTAGTTTACTACATCTATTTGCAAAATGACCGTATTCATGGCATACCTTGCATTTGAATGGGATTGTTCGTAATCTAGCTACTGAATGTGTATCCATTGATCCACCTTGATTTTAATAGCCTCCGATAGCCCTTTTCCGAGATCTACTTCCACGCAGATTTTAGCACAGGCGTGCATATTATCTTTTGGTTCACATCTGTCTATGTACTTGCCTACTGCATTTTCGATTGCTTTCAACGACTTATTGCCCCAACAGTTAAGGGGAAGATGGGGCAACTTGACCCAAACCGGAACTGCACTTGGTATGTCCATCTCTAGATCAAAATCTGGAGACCATTTGTTTAGATATAAGCCTCTTGAGTCCATAAAATGGGGTCCATTTCTAAATATTAGGTTCCTGTCTTCCTTAGTTTTGAATAGGAAAGTAAAATATCCCCTTCCACAGAATCTTATGGCTATTTTCCCTTGAATATTTGCTCTCTAGCTTCTCTCTACCCATTTTTGGACTGCTCTTGGAGAGGGTCAGAACCCTATAAATTGTCCCACCAAACCACGTTCAAATAAAGAGATAACAACTTTTCTGGGGAGTGTTGGAGGTAATGATATCTCTGGTATGTCTGCTAACTTCATGAATTTACTAGTGGTTGGCTTGGATTTTGGAGCTCCATTTTCTACTATTAGAGAGGCAAAGACTGCTTCGTGATCATCTATCCCTTATTGAGACGAAGTATCTTCCCCTGCAGAGAGGGGCATGGTGAGGGAGAACTCAGTAGTAGGAGGCTTCCAAGAGGAAAGAAAAGAGCGGGAGGCTGCACAGAGAGAGGGGCCGTAGTAAAGAGGGGCCAAGACCGAGCTCAGGGGAGCTTAGTAGCAGGAGGCTTCCAAGTGGTGGAGCTGCACAAGGTAGCGATGGCTGCTAGGTCAGACCTACGCACGCGGGATGTATTCAAGGTAGTTATTACCATCCAAGAAATCATCCAATCAATACCGAATTTTTTTTTTTTGTAAGCTACTGCGTGACCTTTTCTATTATATACAACAACATTAAAACTATACAAACGTACGGGACCTCAACCCGCCCCGCAGGGAAATTGGGTCTGTTGGTCACTCATAAAACATTGTCTGAGAATGTTCACTTGTCCACTTTGAGAAACAACATATCAAAAAGCATAACAGTTCCCTATCTACATTTTGTCTCTTAATGACTAGTCTCAGATACATAACAAAACTGCCATACAGACTGGTTCACTACAGCTTATCACAAAATTCAAAAAAATAACTGGGTAAGACATTCAGTCTACCATGATTTCTCGCTTGATTTCCACCTCATGCTTCGCTTTGGTAAGTTCCTTCAACATGCTATGAATTTCCTCTATTTTGTTGTCCTGCTTCTGTATCATGAGCTGCAGACTGGTCATCTCTTTCTTCATGTCCGACAAACCTTGGGCTATCTCTGTTATCTCAACAGCGACCTGCTCCATTGCTCTGGCTAACAAATGTTTCATCACCCAATACATGTGTAATGCCTGTTTATATAGCGTTAGGCGCCCTCTCGTATTCCCGGGATCCGGAAGCAGGGTGTTCCACTCCTCCATTTCTGGATCGGAGGGTTCGTCCAGAACTCTGTTTTCCAGCGCGTCTATAATCCTCCTGATGTCTTCGTTGGTCTCTTTGCCGTAAGCTCTCTCCGCCTCCTGTGCAGCCTGCCCAATGGAGCAACGACCCTCTTCTGCTGGTTTGAGGCCGGAGTCTTCACCTCATAGTGGTCAGCCTGCCAAGATCTTCCACGTCCCCTACGCCTCCTTCCTTTTCCCATTTTTGCCGGTCTGCCCCTGTTATTACTTCTGCTGCTTTACCCTACTTCAAAGGTCACCCTCGCCCTGCATTCCTCCTCCCCTATCTCCATTTCCCTTTCTCAGGAATTATCAGTTTCCTCCACTGTTTGCTCCTGCTCTCTCCCGGTATTCCTCCTTTCTCCCTCCTTCACCTGCCTTTCCCTTCTTCCTCCCTCCACAATATCGTTTTGACGTCATTTAAGTCTATGATCCGAGTCTCTCTGCCAAACTCCTCTGTCCTTCGCCACCTTCCCAGGTTTCCAATTAACTGTCGTTCTACCTGCTTCGGTTCTTAAATGAATACCGCCACCTAGCCCCTGTTGCAGTAGATGATCGATGTCGATCCTTTCACCTGCCATTTCCATGATTCGATCTACTCCTCGTCTTGGTATGTGTACTCCTCTGCAAGCCACCGCCGTTAACCTGATAATGATAGCCTTGATGTGTGGCGTGTGCTGGCCAAGTCCATATCTCATTACTGCCTTGAACTGGCCGTATTTCTCCACCCCGATCGGGGAAAGTGCGTTATCATGATCACAGCTGCATTGCTTCATTATTGTCCTATTTGGTGATTTGGTTTAAGTGTTCCCATCTTGTCGTGGCCAGCTGAGGTGTCCATATGGTATGCACTTTTCCTTCCGGTTTGTTGCACCCCCAATTTGCCAGATAATCTGTTGTTCTGTTACCTTCTCTTCTTACATGATGAATGACCTTATACTCGATACGTTTCAATGATTCTTCTAGGTCCTGGATGAGGCCCGCCGTCCTCCAGCTCTTAGCCACCTGTTCCCATGACTTACCGTGATTTAGTTTTCTGATTGTCTCTATTACCAAATTTGAGTCCCCTTCTATTTCTAATTTCATGTATCCATTTCTTATTGCGATCCTGATTCCTTGATATGTCGCCATGAATTTGGATTCGTTGTTACTCATTATGCCTCCTCTGTCTCCATAGATCCATCTGGTTTGACCTTGGCTGTCTCTAAAGATCCCTCCATATCCAGCCGGTCCTAGATTTCCTTTCGATGCTCCGTCAAAGTTAAGTTTGATGAAGCCTTCCTGGGGGCGAATGAACATTGTTGGGCTTTGGTTTTTTATACCCTGAGTCTTTTGATGATGAGGGATAACCATCTCGAGTTCCAGGTTTAGCTTTCTTAGGATATGGTTCTCTTCCTCCAAAGTTTTCCACTCTTCCTGGTCACACGTTTCCGATAGTATTGTTTCTCTTATTTGGTTCTGAGTTCTTTTCCATAAATCCTCAGGTGTAGATACCTTACCTTGAAAAATCCTTCTATTTCTCTCTTTCCAAACGTTCCATATATTGAACCCCACTACCAGGTTCCATGCTCTCTTGATCACCGGGCTTTGAAATTGTCCCTTCCCCCATTGAAAGAGAGTTTGAATTATATCCATGGGATTTCGGTTTGACTTTCCAAAGAGGCCTCTAGTTTCATCCCATTGAAGCTGAGCTACCATGCAACCATTTAGGATGTGTTCCTGATCTTCTACATTTTGATTACATAAGCTACATCTTGGTGGTCCTGAGAACCCTCTTTTCTGTATTTGATCCCATGTAAGTATGCGTCTTCTGCCTACTAGCCATGCAAACATAGTGACCTTTGGCCACCACTTATTCTTCCATAATTGTTTCCAGTCTTGTGTTCGAGCTTCCTGTGCTTGCTTGGATTTTATGGTGTAAGCTTCTTTGATTGAGAAAGTGCCTTTTGTGTTTCTGCCCCATCTGAGGATATCTGGTCCATCTCTGTTTTTAATCCTTCGTGATTCCAACTCCTTTATTATCCTGGCTTTTAGTTCCTCCTCGATGTTATTGTCCCATTCTTCAGGTCCTTTCCATTCTCTCCACACCTCATTTTCTCCTCCTTCCTTCCAGTAGTCTTTGACTAGGGTTAAGCCTTTAGCCCTGGCTTCCCTGTAGATATTTTGCAGCTCCTGGATTTCCATCATTCTTCCCCTCTGTTGCCAGGCTTCCTCCCAGAATTTTGATGTCCTTCCATTTCTTATTTCCCAAAAAGCATGTCCATTTATGATATCTCTGTTCTGACATGCCAGCTCCCATATCGCAGATCCTCTTGGCATTTCTTCCTTCCTCATAATTTCTTCGGCTGCTGTGGGCATGTTATATTTTGATGTCCATATTTCCTTCCATAGATCTTTGCCTCCTTTCATCCACCTCCACCAAAGTTTTGCCGCTAGGACTTGGTTTAAGGTATAAGGATCTCTTAGCCCTAACCCCCCTTCCTCCTTTGTTTTTGTTAAGCTGTTCCATGAACTTAGGGCCCATTTCTTCTGCTGTTTTGGGCCTCCCCATAGGAATTTCCTGTAAATTTCAATCATTTTAGTGCAAACTCCTTTCGGCATTGCCATAACTGATAAGGGATAGATAGGGATTGATTGCAATGTCGATTTAAGAAGCACCACCCTAGCTGCTATATTCAGGGTCTGGAAAGACCAGTTTTCTAGTCTGCTCTTAAGTTTCTCTATAATGGGTTGCCAGTTGGCTATCCTTAGCGAGCTTATATCGAGCATGGTTCCTAGGTATTTGGTGGGCAATTCTCCCTTTCTAAACCCCAAGATTCTTGTTAGGTGGGTTTTAACTGTTTCTGGTGAATTGAAAATAAAGGCGCTCGATTTATCCTTATTTATTTCAGTTCCTGAAGCTTCCATGAATACCTCCAGGATCTCCTTTACCTTTTTGACTTCTCTCAGTGATACCTTGCAGAATATCATGATATCATCTACGAACTGTTGGTGCGTAACTGGGATGTTGTTTCCCCATAGGCGCAGCCCTTTAATTTTCCTTTCTCTTAGCTCTTTCTTAAAATACCTTCCCAGCCCTTCAGCTGCTATTATGAACAAGAAAGGAGACAGAGGGTCTCCTTGGCATAGACCTCTTGAAGCATTAAAGGTTGCAGTTGGTGTACCATTTAGAAGTATGGAGAAGTTCGGCGTGGATATCATGCTAAGTATCCAATTCACCCATCTGTTACAGAACCCATAGGCTTGAAGAATGGCTTCCAGATACTTCCAGTTTAGTCTATCGTATGCTTTTGACAGGTCCAGCTTGATCATCATGCCTGGTTCCTTTTTTTGTTTTAAGGTATGTATAACTTCTTGAGAAACTACCAAGCCATCTAAGATTTGCCTCCCTTCCACGAACCCTGTCTGTTCTGGGGATATTATGTTAGGCAAGATTGGTTTGAGTCTTTTGACCATTAAGGTGGCTATAATCTTATAAATAACGTTACAAAGGGCAATCGGCCGGAAGCCTTCTGCTGATTCTGAATGGGTTGTTTTGGGGATGAGAGTTAATAGAGTGGAGTTTAATCCAGGCCATACCTTTTGATGTATGCGCGCTTCCTCCACCACTTCTAGGATTTCTTCTCCTATGAAATGCCAGCAAGCTTGGTAAAACTCTGTTGTATATCCGTCAGGGCCTGGGGCTTTGTTTCTTTTCAAGCCCTTCACTATTTCCTCCACTTCCTCTAGGGTTGCCCTCCTCATCAAGGCTAAATTTTGGTCTCTGGTTACAAGCTTGGGAATTTCCTTACTAATCCTGTCTATGGCCTCTGTTCTATTTCTCTGGGGTTTAGTGAGTAAATCTTTGAAGTGATTTACCAAATCCTATTCCATTTCCTCGTGCTGGATTATGCGTTGGCCTTCCTTATTTTTAATTGAGAAGATCCTATTCCTTTGTCTGTGCTGAATCATAGCCTTATGAAAGAACTTTGTGTTTCTCTCTCCTTCTCTGAGCCACTGAACTCTGGACTTTTGTTTCCATAAGATTTCTTCATGTTTCCTTCGCTCTTCTAATTGGCTTATTACAATGCCTTCTTCTCTGCTTCTCTCCTCATTTCTGCCCTCCAGTATATCCTTCTGTTGCAATTCACTCAATTTCTGTTCTAAGCGCTGCTGCTCTTTGAGGATGTCCCCGAATTCCTCTTTGTTCCATTTTTTTATTCTCCCTTTAAGCTCTTTCAATTTGAGTTGAAAGGTTTGCATCTTGCTTCTTCCACTTTGTCTGCTTTTAGTCCACCATTCTTCTATTTTCGCTAGAAACTTCTGGTCTCTGAGCCAAAAGGCTTCAAACCTAAATGGCCTTCTTTTGGGGCTCTGCTTGAGGTCTATCTCCAACTTTATTGGCCAGTGGTCTGAGCCTACTACTGGTAGGATCATGGCTTCTATGAACACATCTTTCATCATGATTTGTTCTGAGATAAGGAATCTATCCAATCTTGAGGCTATTTGATTTGTCCCTCCTCTACGATTATTCCATGTATGGGTACCATTTATTGTCTGGATATCCACCAGTCTTTGTTCTGTTATCATATCTTTGAACGCTTCCATATCTGAATCTATCCTTCTCAGTCCTCCCCTCTTTTCTTCTAAGGTCTTAATCATATTAAAATCGCCCCCTATAATCCATGGCTTCTCTGGGATAAGTCTTCTCATTGCTTTTAGATTTTGCAGGAATCCTTTTCGTTCTGTTGGTGTATGTGGTCCATACACTCCTGTTAAAACTGTGCTTTTCGATGATCCTATTACCCTGAATGTTCCTGAGAGGATTCGTGGGAGGCTTATCCAATTTTCAAATTGTATTTCCTCCGGGTTCCATATGATTGCCAATCCTCCTGCGCTACCTGTTGCATCTTGTCCCATTAATTCATATCTGGTATTGCCCCTGCTCATTATTTCTTTCATTCTTTCTGTACTAATCTTTGTTTCTTGGACTATCATTATACTTGGTTTATCTCTTTTTAATCTATCTTTCAGGTATCTTTGTTTACCTCTACTGTTGAGGCCTCTGATGTTCCAACTTGTAATAATCATTTTAACAGTTTTGGTGGTAGTTGGAATACCTCTGATAGAGGTATGACCCTTCCGGAGTTCACCAGCATCTCTCCTACCTCCTGAATTGTCTCGCTCATTGTTCGTCTACCCCTCTTTCTTCCTCCTTTTCCAGAGCAGCTCATTCCTATGTTTTGATTTCCTTGTAGTTCTATCAGTTCCATTCTATTTGTTGTTGTTACCCCTACTTTTTCTTTATATTTTTGGAAGGCTTCTTTATATATTTGCTTCTGCTCCTCCGGGATGAATCTTTCATCTAGCAACCTCCATTCATGTAACAGCTTCCTCATTGGTTGTTCCCCTTTTTCCTTTGCCTCCCCATGTTCTGTACCCTTTTGTTCTAATATTTTTTTTCCAGATTCTTTTGAGTTTTCCATAGTCTCTTCCTCACTGTCTTCTTTTTCCCCCATCTCAATCTCTTCTTCCTGGAGGACTTTGAATTTGTTTTGTGTTTCCAAGGTGATATTCTCCTTTGGCTGTCGTCGTTGTGGTTTACTAAACCCTGCTTTCTTTTTCTGCTATACTTCTTTAAAACCCTCTTCCCCCTGTTCCAGTTCCTCTGTTATTATTCTCTCCTCTTCTCTCTTCTCCTTAACATCCTCTGTTCTGTTTAGTGGACATTGTCTGAAAAGATGCCCATATTTGTGACATCGCCTGCATCGAAAAGGTATGTGTTCGTAATCCACTGGTTGTTGCCAGATCTCGTCATGATATTCCAACTCAATGAAGTCTGGGAGAGGTTCAGTTATATTCATATACACGCATATTCTGGCATATGATGTGTATCTTCCTCTTTTTGTGGATTCTGCAACTTTCACAAATGACCCTATTGTATTCCCTATGCCTTCTAAAATTTCTGGGTCCCAAAACTCCATTGGAAGCCCGAAGAGTCTTATCCAGACCGGAGCTGCTAGCATTTTCTCTTTGTCTGGGTTGTAGCAATCTACCCAGTGCCACATAAATAGGCCTGCATTGTTCATGAAGTAGGGTCCCCCCTCGAAAATCCTTTCCTTGTCTTCTATGTTAGAGAATATCACTGTAAAAAAACCTTTCGCTCCTAGTTTTAGTTCCACATGCCCCTTTGGTTTCCATCTCTGTTGTATCCATTTAGATAAGTCTTTCTCTGACGGCCAAAACCCTACAAATTTACATATCAATGCATAGTCTTTCATGTAACTCCTATATTCTTCAAGTTTGTTGCTTGGTATTACGAACCTGGGTTTCTTCGAAGCTCTGGGAAGACATTTACCTCGCAGTCCCATCTGCCAGTTTGCTCCGCCAGCTGAGTTTTCTCCGTTGTTTAGCTTCATTCCATTCCGCATATGCTCCTTACTTGCCTCCCCCATTGCCATGCTCTTGTAGGAGGGGATCTCTCCCCTCCTCCCATTTGTTTCCATTAGGCCCCTCAGCGCTTACTCTTCCTTTCGTTTCCTCTTGCTACGTTTTGGGAATCCTTGATTTGAGCTTTCTTAGTTAAAACTGCACTCCCTACTCGCCTTCCTTGCTTCAGGATCGCATGCAGGACTATTTGTTCAATCAGTACCGAATTATTAACTGTACTAATTTGTACCAAATTATTCACTGTACCAAACCTAATATGTGAATTTGCCCCGCAAAAAAAAATATAAATGGCGAGTGCTGCCAAACTTGGTAACTATGCAAAAATCTATTAAATTTACTTGTAACTATGCAAAAATCTATTAAATTTTAAACATCATTGCAATTATTTTATGAACTTCCATATATAATATGAATTTTTTCTCGGTGGCAAAGAAAGGTGTTTTTAGAGAGGTGTGTATTTTTGATGTGATATATTAAAAGGTTATTAAGAATTAAAGAAAAGTATGATAATAATTTAATTAATATAAAAAGTTAATATAGATTTAATCTAATTTAAGTTTTACTTACGGGTAAGAAGATCAAAAATTTTTAAATATAAAATTTGAGAAAAGATTTATTTGTATAATTTTTCTATAATTATTGGTTAGATTTAAATATACCATTTGAATAATTATTTTAATTTATACTATAAAATAATTATTAGTTTATAATTATTATTTATATATTTTATATATGTTTATTTATGAAAATATTTTTGTTTCTAATTATATATTTATTAATTAAATTTATTAAATTTTATATGTATTTTAATTATATGTTTTGAAATATCATCATTATAAAGACGAATTAATTTAAAGTTACTTTATTATGATATGTATCTTGTAATTTTTTTCTTTATAATTGTTTGTCATTTTATTAATAAGAGAAAAATTACAATGTAACATATTAAATTGAATCTATTATTTCTTTTTTCAATTAATTAGATATTTTTTATTATTTTTAATATTCATCTAAAACCTTACTACACTATCTTTCCCATATTAGGTTGTAAAGAATCTCTTGTTTAATAATTCTTTTTTAACTAAAATAGATTGATATGTACATTTTTTTTGTCTTTTAATATTTTGTATTTTATACTTACTTTAAAAGGTACATGTATTAACATAGGAATGAATTACATTTTTCCCTAATAATGGACTCTATGATGTGCCACAAATATAAAGTATTTGAAATGAAAGACAGTGTACAACCTAATAGGAGGGAAATGTTGTAGTTGTTGTAAAATCAAGCATTAAATGAAAAATATATAAAAATAATAATGTCAATTCAATTAAGAAATAGTAAAATGTAAAAAATAATAAAAATAATACATCAATTCAATTCAAATTCTTATATTGTAATTTTGTTTTTATTAAAAAAGTTTCAAATCATTTTTGAGAAAAAATCATAATATACATATCACACTAAATAAATTTAAATTATATATATATGATTTAATTATTTTTTATTTTTTAATATAACTCTTCTTTACTATTAATTTTATGATAAAATATTGTAAAGAGTACTCTACCAAATATAGTTCAATGGTTTGGAAACCCTATTTTGGTAGGTGAACCATGGTGTTCATATTTAGTTTAAGTTCCTAAGTAAATGAAGGTTTACAAAGCCATTATTTGATATAAATGTCATGTTTATTAATTGTTATATAATCACAATGTGATGTTTTGTAATTAAGGTAAAAGGTTAATGCTTATTACATAGTCTTCATTTAATGAATATGTGACGTAGCACATGTATTAAATAACTTTAGAGTAAACAGGATAATCCATACAGAACAAATACCTTTGATAACCACTCACACAACTAGATCAAAGATCACAACAAAAATATTGTTATGAAATTAAAATACACAAAGAGGGAAACAAACCATGACTCAAACCAATGCGACCACTTGAGGAAATTTTTCTTAATACAAAAGTAAATATTTTTAATAAGCTAGTTCTCATAATAAGTCATTAGCCATGATTAGATAGAGATCATGGACCAATTGGATGTTAAGTTGTGGATCAATATACATTAGTATTGATGAGAATGTCAACCATTGGATCACTCTATGTCTAGAAAGTATCACGATTGTTGAATTACAATGCAACTAATTGTTGGTAATGCCACCATTGATGTCAAAGGAAGAATTGACATTGTTTAGGAAGAAGACAATGATCAAGCATTCAACCAACTAAAGGTCAAGATTGTTTATCAAGAGTAATCATTTGCAAAGGTATATTTTTTTGTAAAGAAGGTGGAGGAAGTGCTTTGGAGACACATGTAGAATGATTAAGTTCAATGTAATTGTATACAAGATCTTGTATAACTATTCCTGCGTTACCTTACAAATTTGTAAAATAAAGGATCTCCCATTATCAGAAAAACTATGTAGACTTGATGAAACTTGAGGTAAATGAAGCAAATAGAGGACACCAGAGCTAGGGCACTTGACCATTAAGAAGTTAATTATATCCTTTATTTTGAAATTAAGTTATGAGTTTTCTTGTTATCACAGAGGAGTGAATATGGGAGCATTTTTTCCAACAAATCCAATTAAAGCTATTTAACCTATCGATTGACTAATAGAAACAACATATCTAATTTTGAAATTGTTATTCTTGAGATTTTGAAACTCATGAAGTTCATCTCAATGAAAAAAACAATGTTGAGGAGGTAAATATGGCATATCCATTTGGAGCAATGTTATCTATGAATGGTAAGAGGATGTTTTCATATCCTTTGGAATGCTTGGATCGATGTTACAATTTGACATCACGTTGTTGCAAAGACAAGACAAAGACACATCTCACCTTTACTGAGTTTATGTAATCACTTGTGCAGATCATCCAATCTATGCCAACAAGATCAAGTTATACCCCGTTCTCCATATGATCTAATATGGATCTAATTGACATGAAAAATGCTTATCACATTTTTAGGACAATAATATTATGGATAGCTTATATCATTCCATTTCATGGTGAATAACATGTGGGGTGGATTAGGTACTTGAAGAATACAAAAATCAAAGACTTCAAAAAAGGACATGAATTACAACAATGATGAAACTTGTTGAATGTTGTTGAGGTAAGTTATCGAGAGTTAGAAGTTTTTCTTGATAAGGATTACATTTAGGAGAGGAAAAATATAAATCTTCAATACTTTGTACATTTAGCCAAAGAAATGAATCCCAAAAACATTATTGTTATTCCTGGAGGAATTGTTCTCACTTTTGATATGATGATAAGTCTATACCACTAGATACCAACATCTAAAGGTTTAGTACCAAGTTCATAAGTGTTTTTGGTTATTCCCTTCACTTGAGGTAGGTTTCTCAT
Organism: Pinus tabuliformis; assembly: GCA_031772625.1. Classification (NCBI taxonomy): domain Eukaryota; kingdom Viridiplantae; phylum Streptophyta; class Pinopsida; order Pinales; family Pinaceae; genus Pinus; species Pinus tabuliformis. The sequence continues at coordinate 89,628,441 of CM062810.1, read as the reverse complement.
AAATGTATCTTTATTGTAGATCTTGAAAATGTTTATCATGAAAAAGCAATGTATACTTTGAAATAGGAACTATAAACTCAAAACGAGAACTCTAGACAAAAAACACCAAAAAAACATGAGAAACAACCTAAAACCGAGAAATGTTGATGCTGGAATACCGGAATGTCAGAAAGTTTTAAAAAAAATCAACCATGACATTATGGAAAAAAATTGTGACTAAAAAACTGTAAAAATGAGCACATGAATGAAAGAGTCATTATACCAGGACTAATTTCTTTTTTAAATGCTAAAAATATGACAACTTTAAAATCTTAGCCTAAGACAACTTACACATTACAACAAAAATTTAAAAATCAACCATCAAATTTACACACAGTGTAAGCAAACTCAACCCATTGTATTGAAAACTTAAATACCAATCATGAAATTGACACATTGTGAGGGCGGACTCAATCTTTTATAATGAAAACTTTAAAATCAACAATCAAATTAAGATATAATGAGATTAGGTGACTAGTCGTGGATCGGTACCTTGTAGGAAAAAAAAAAAATAATAACAATAAATAAATTTATAAATAAATAAAAAGGAAAAATATAAAAGAACACAAAAATTAAAACATTGAAAAAAAATCCAAACAATAAATTAAAAAAATAATAATAAGTAAAAAATAGTATATATTAAAACATAAAATAATTAAAAAAGCATGAAAAAAAAGAAAACAAAAAATTCTCTTATGTGATTTGTAAGGAAAGGCTTTGATTAACAAACTACAAAACATTTTAAAAAATAATAACAAGTAAATAATATTATATATTAAAACATAAAAAAAAAACAAATATAAAAACATGAAAGAAAAAAACAGAAATATATATATATATATATATATATATATATATATATATATATAAACAAAATTAACTTGTAAAAATAAAAAAATTTAAAATAATATTAAAAAATATTTTAAAACATGCATAATTTAATTTAATAAATACAAAAATACTCCAAAACGAAAACAATTTTAAATAATTAAAAAAAATACTAAAAACTAAACCACAAAAAAAATAAAAACTTAAAAATAAATTAGAAAGATAAAATAAAAGGAAAAAACATTACAACGAAAACAAAAAAAACATAATAAAAAAAATTTAAAACATAAAAAAAAAATAATTAAAAAAATAAAAAATAAAAATGTATGAACATTATTAAAAATAAAAATAAAAATTTAAAGCAGTAGGCTTGGCAAGCCAATTTCGAAAATCTACCAGGCCCTTTGGCCGATTCTCGGAATCGGCCTACGAAACTTAGGGTCACTCGGTTGTTGGGATGGGCAACCTTGGTAGCCAAGCGCTCAGCTCCCAAGGCGACCCAACCTAATCGCCGATGGGACTTGGGTTGGGCCATCTTCATAGTTGCACTTAGTTTCCAAGGCTGCACCTTGGACTGGGCTGCCTTGGCAGCTGCACTCAGCTGGCAATGCCATGCCTTGGGCTTGGCAGACTAATTCCGAGAAGGCTTGGTAGACTAATTCCAAGAATCGAGCTGGGGCAAGTTGATTCTTGGAATTGGAATGCGAAGCCTAGGGCTTCAAATTTTAATTTTTTTTATTAATGTTTATAATTTTTTTTTTTTAATTATGGTTTTTTTTAATGCTTTTAATTTTTTTTTAATTATGTTTTTTTTAATTGTGTGCGTTTTTTTTTTATGTTTTTTGGTTTTATTGTAATTTTTATATTTTTTTTAATCTCTATAATTTGTTTTTAATTGTTTTTATTTTTTTGTGTTTTGGATTAATTTTTTATTTTTATTTTTTAAATTATGCATGTTTTGAAATATTTTTATTTAATTTTTAAATATCTTTTACAAGTTAATTTTGTTAATTTTTTTATGTTTTTTATAGAAATTTTATATTGGTTTTTTTTAATATATTTTTAATGTTATTATTTTTGTTATTTTCAAAAAAAAAAAATCATTATTAAAAAACATTGCAAAGAAAAAGAAAAAGAAACATGTTTGGAAAACCCTTTAAAAAACTAACATCCTAGGTCGAAAAACAATAACAGAAATAAGACAAGTTAAAAAATTGTTAAATAATCAACATTTAAAAAAACTTATGCATACTGAGGATATAAGGAAATTTAAAGTGTCAAAAATATCTTAAAAAAATGTGAATGCTTATGTTGAATGTTTTTCAAATTCCGCATGAAAATATCCAACATTTTAAAAAAATACCCACAATTAATACATTAGAAAATATAAAGTGTTAAAAATAAACCCTATAAAAGAAGTGGTTGATGTTGCATCAACATTTTCAAAATCAACATGAAAATCACCAACATTTAAGAAAATTGTTCATATTTGATGCATAAAAATATTTGAAGTGTCAAAAATATGGTTAAAAAAAAGATCTATTCTAAATCAACACTTTTCAAAATCGATTGATTTTTTTGTTACCTCAAAAAATGGGTAATCGTATCAATTCTGATTTCAATGTTTACATTATTAAACCACGTCTAGCCAAGAAATGATTCGACAATGACAATTTTCAAAAGCTTGTAATTTATTATGTTACAAGAAATTAGTGTATCAATATGGGATCCATTGTAAGTTCGTATATTCCAAGCCCCCTCTACAAATACATTCCAATCTCATGATGCTAGTCTAGAGATAGAGCAAAGCAACTCACCTTGATTCAATTTTTTTTTAATCAAGAATGGTCATAGGGTCTGGATGGGAAATGGTGATTTAAATATTGAAGATTAAACTATAAAGGTTTTGTAGAACTGAAATGAAAGGCTAGCCATTGGTTGTTCATAGAAAGAAAAGTAGCACAGAGTTGTTCCAGTGACATATTCACTTCATGAACCTTATGAAATGCAATGACAAAGGATCCCCCTTTTTGTTACAGTATTGCAACTTGTAAGCAAAGATTCTTTACCTCCTTTTGAAGTCAATGGATATGTCATGAGTGGTTTATGCATTGCAAGCAAATGAGAGAAGGAAGTCATGTCATGGAGATAAGGATAGAAAGTAGATTTTGGTACAACAAACATCTAAGGGTAGGCTGCTAGATAGATGCAAATCCTCTTTTGGTTTTCCTTTAGTGCATGATTATTTTGTTATTAACATGAAAGAAAAGGCAATCCTGGAACTACCAAAGTTGCAAATTTCAAAGGTTGAAGACTATTCATTTTCTCGCTAGGCATTTGTTTATGCAAATATCATTTCCAACTATGACAAAAGACAAATATTTTGAGAAAAATGAGAAACGAATGGGTGAACCAAGAAGAGATACATTTGGAATACAAAGAGACAAATTTTCAATATCAAATCCCTATGTTGGAATAGAAAGAGACAATGGATTATATAAAAATAGATTTTGGAATGCAGAGTATTAGAGAATTTGTTTTTGTGAGTCCTAGTTCATGAATTTCCTGGTAAAGAGAGAAAGAGGAAAAGGAGTGGATGTAAATCACAATTGAGGAAGAGGAGAAGGGATAAAAAGCTATAAAGGGGTAAGACAAAGAGTACATAACATAGTCGAAGAGAATTCAAAATTCAAAATTTAAATACCAAGTAAGCATACAAAATAAAACTTTATTGTATCAAGGGATTGTGTCTCCTTTCAGGTAGTAGGCTAAAAATGAACAAGTTAGAGCTTCTAGGAAGTGGGATTTGGTGTTTCTAACAAGTTGTATATTGCAAAATAAAAGAGGGTTTGAATCGTCTTGTTTGTGGATGCCTACAAAAGCTAATATAAAATTGGAGTGGGTGCTTGCATTTACATTACAACAATAAAATTCATGGTTTTCTCCCTTTATGGGTTTCCACTTATATCTTGTGTCTACATGTGTTGCTCTTTTGTGTTGATTCTTATGTTATGGTTTAATGTTGCCTATATGGTATATTTATTATTCATATGATGTAATAATTCTTATCTTATATTTCAGATAACTATCATATAGAAAAGTACAACTTGGTAATTGATGACCATGAATGCACTATACTGATTCACCCCCCCTCTTAGTATAGTCAAGCTTCCAATAATTGGTATCATAGCATAGTTACTTCAAGTATAGCTTTAACATTGGAAGTTAAGCCTGCTTGAATCATGGATCATCAAGGTGTGCATGTGCTTAGTACCACAACATTTCATGAATGGAGAGAGAGTAAAATATAAACTAATTACTCATGGATTTGAAACCCAAAATGTAGTTACTAATGGTTATGGTAAATATCCCCTTTAAAAATAAGTTCAGTAATGGAATACCCAGGTTAAATGTACAACTTACAACAAACTTCATAATCTGGAGCTTGAGAAGGTAATAGATCTCAAATTTATAAAAGATATATGGGGTAGGTTGTAGGTCTTGCATGAAGGAGATATCAATAATAGTAGTAGTGGAGAAAAAGAGAAGAAAAAGAACAAGAAGAAAATGTTATGAAACCAACTCACAGAAAGATAGAAAAGATAGATCAACGCCTTGTAATTCAGCCTCTTCGAGGGGGCAACCTCATTTACATTACACAAATGAAGAATTCTTGGATGATACAAATGACAAAACCTCCTTTCTATAAATAGGAGTCTAAGGGGTCATAATATAATCAGAGCCGACATAAAAATAATAATGTAAGGGCACAACAATAACAATATAGGGACTACATGGGTACAACCATATAATAAGGGGGTTGTACTAATAACAAAAAGGGGTTACACTAGTAGTATAGGGGCCTAACATGCCCCTCTCCTTCAAAAAGTGTTGTCCTCAACGTTTTAGTAGTTCTTGATGCTTCTGTATAAAATTCTTGTCCTCCCATGTGGAATCTTTAGCAAGTAAGTTCTTCCACTTGATGAGATACTCTAAAATTCATCGATTTCGTAGCTGTCAGGTTCTTGTTTCTGTGACTGCTCCAGGTTCCAATATGATTTTTCCTTCCTCTTCAAGTTCTAGAAATATTGTTTGAATTGGGATCTTATGCAACTTTTGAATGAGTGGCCATACTTCTTCGTCCTTCTTCCATTCATCCCTTGCTTCATTTATCCAATCTGGTTGGATAATATATATAGCACAAAACAATGCTTCCACATCGTCAACCTTTCTTGAGAGTGCATCTGCAACAAAATTTTGCTTCCCTTTTCTATAAATGATGTCAAAGTCATAACCCAACATATTTGTGACCCATTTTTTCTGTTCTTCTAAAGATAATAGTTTTTCTAAAAAGTATTTAAGACTATCATGATCCTTTTTTACCTTGAAGTGTCTTCCCATTTGGTAAGGTCGCCATTTCTTAAGTGCATGTAGTATTGCCAACATTTCCTTCTCATAAATAGCTTGCTTGAGATGTAGCAGTAAAAATACCCAATCACCTACATCAAAACATTTTTCACTACAATGTTGATCTACTCATTGTTTCATTCGATTTTTCACCAAAGTGGTGTTATCCTTTAAAAGTTGGAGAACTTGTTGTTGATGCTCAATGTGATATTTCGCTGCTTGAACCTTTTTCTTCTTGATATGTCCTTCTATCTAGAGAGTTTGAGGAGTGGTAATTTCTTCCAATGCTTTACAAGATATGGTCAGATTCATTTCTTGATGCTTGATGTGATCTTTCACTTCTTGAAATGTTCTTTTCTTGATATGTCCTTCTATCTGGATAGTTTGAGGAGTGGTAATTTCAGTCAATGCATTACAAGATATGGTTGGATTCATTTCTTCTTTCTTGATGTGATCCTTCACTTCTTGAACATTTTTCTTCTTGATATTTCCTTCTATCTTGAGAGTTTGAGGAGTGGTAATTCTTGTCAATGCTTTACAAGATATGGTTGGATTCATTTCTTCTTTCTCTGGGGTTTGGTCCTGGTGCATATCCTCTTCTTTTGATGTTTCTTAATCCTTTTCTTCCTCCTCTTCATACTCTATGTAAAATAATTTCTTCTCAGCACACTTATGACCTTTAGTGCATTTTCTATCACAATTGTAACAAAGCCCTTTTTTTCTTTTCTCTTCCAATTGTTGTGGTGTAACCCTTGTAGGTTGTGGAAGGCTGGGAGAAACAACACTTCCATTATTATAGTTGTGAGGGATAGACTTCCTTGTTGCCATAATTTTACTTTCCACTATGTAACAAAGCCCTTTTAATCTTTCCAATTGTTGTGGTGTTGCTCTAAAGAAGGTGTTGCTCTTTGTATCCTCATAATGTGCTATCATTTCCTCCGTGAAAATTGACCATGGAACAAGTTGTTTACGAGAACAAAGCCCTTTATAACATAAAAATTGATCCAGTTCTAAATATGAAGATGCAATACATACCTTTTGTAATAGTCGTACACCATGTAGATCAAAATATTGCTCCATCTGAAGTATCCAATTTACCGGATCCTTGCCATCAAACTTCCTCATATCGCCTTTTCTTGATTTTAGGAGCTCGATCTTGAAACGATTATAACTCTATAATTTTAGTTCTTCCAGTTCTGAAATTGCAACCTGCAGTAGCCCTTTGCGTCCTCTTTCCAATGCCACCATTCTGATCAAATTTAGATTCTCCAAGAACGAGTTATGAACAATCTCCTAAGATGACATGATTACATATCTTTCCAGAAGAGCGAACTTGTATCAAGTGCCATGTGTCATTGTTTTGACCTTAGGATCTAAAAAATATATGTAGGAAAGTACAGTTCGTCCTCTTTCTGTAACTTCTTATGAAATTTCAATTTGATGCACAGAACAAAAGTTATGACTATTTTCCCCAACTCACCTCTTTGGAATGAAATTCGGGAGTCTGCAAAAAGGCCAAATTCCTTAGTTCATATCTCTGCTAATATAGTGCGAAAAGCTCTGAATTTCAGACCCGAGATTTAGACCGTTTTCAATCCAAATGGGTTTTTGTTTTAGCATCTGAAACGCCACAAAAAAAATGTTATAGCAAAAATGCCATGATGACCTGTTTGGAGCAGCGAAACCCTAGAATCCAAAGCTCTGATACCAAATGTTATGAAACCACCTCACAGAAAGATAGAAAAGATATATCAACGCCTTATATTTAGCCTCTTTGAGGGGGCAACCTCCTTTACATTACACAAATGAACAATTCTTGGATGATACAAATGACAAGACCTCCTTTCTATATAGGAGTCTAAGGGGTCATAATATAATCAGAGCCGACATAACAATAATAATGCCAGGCAAAATAATAACAATAGTGGGCTTCTATGTGGCACAATAATAACAATATTGGGACTACATGGGTACAACCATATAATAAGGGTGTTTTACTAATAACAATAAGGGGTTACACTAGTAGTATAGGGACCTAACAGAAAAATACCTCTTAGAAAAAAATTGTTTAATAAAATGAGATCTACTCTTCTAGTGTGAAAGTAGTTGACTTTCATGAGGAGAAGCCAGTTGAAGACCAAGATAATCTTGTCTCGACCCTGATTGAAATAAAAAAGGCTCTCAATGGAAAACAAAGATCATAAGAAACTTCTACAGATACTCGAATAAAGAGAGCATGATTTTAAAAAAGAAATTATTAACTTGAAAACCAAATTAGAAGAGGCGAGGAGAATTGAAGAAGTAATAAGCATCCAGTTGTCAAAAATAAAGGAACAATATGAAATATTATGACTTGAGGTAGTTTCAAAAAAAAATATGGTAGAAAATATCATGACTAACTCAAAGGCAACTATAGAAGATAATGAAACAGTATATAAGAGACCTGTAATAGAATATGGAAGTAACATGATTAACACGGACGTAAGCAAGAACAAGTAGGAGAACTAATAGCCAAGGAATGAGCCAAAGAAAGCGTTTTATACAGTAATTTCATTTTCTACTAGAGATGAATTTAGGAATCTTGCAAGATTCGAAAGGAGGAATAACAACTCCTTTCCTCCTCTCTTGGAATATTTCAAGTGCTTCAATGGACATAAACTTGGACATGTTGCAATTGATTGTAGGAGTAGTCAAATTAGGGTCTATTAGTAGAATATGTAATAGAAGATATAGTTGGAAAGGAAGTTCTTTCAACCAAGCAATCAAGGAAGATCACTCCCCTCACAAAGATCATCTACCATCAGGTACACAAGTTCTTTTTATGACTATTTTTATTCATGCAATACTGTTCGCCATAAGCTTTTTGATTCAAAATAATATGAAATTAAGAGTGGGATTGCACTATGTATAAAGGAAAGGTCAGATGAGGGTAATAAAATGAGAAGGCATTGTTAAGAGATTTACCCAAGAATACAAATTAATTACGGAGAATTACTTGAGAGAAACAAATATACAAATAACCAGCAGCAACCATAAACACATAAACACACATGTTTCTCTGGGAAAACCCCAAATCTGGGGAAAAACCCAATCATAATGAAATTTCATTATCCCTGGCCAAAACCCTAGCCAATCCGGCCAAGTGAGCCTTCATCGCTCACCTCCAGGCCCTTACCTTACAATGAAGTCCTTCGAGCCTTTTATAGGCTCCATTACATATAATACCACGGGCAGAATACCATGGGGGCACAATACCATGTGCCCCAAAACCATCACTGTTTAACACCTCTTTTGACTCTATCCCGAGTCAAGTTTACTTAACAATTCCCCCCTTAAACTTGACTTGGGGTTCCTTGACTAACTCCAGCCAATCCTGCTAAGTGAGACAATCCCGCTCACTCTAGCTCTTACCCCCCTCAAAGTTTTTACCCGGGGTATTGTTAACCCGACATCGCCCCTATCACCTAGGTCTAACCCAGACTTTACCGGTGATTACCCAGGGGTACACATGCCTTACCAGGTCTTACAGTAGTATGCCCATTTACATGCAATAATTTTGACTTCATTAATTTTTTTTTTTTTGTTTATTGTGGCTGCTATTCTCATCCGTATTCTCTCAATTGCGGGCATCCTTGTTTTGTTTCTTTGCTGCCTTCTTGCCAAGTTTAACTGCCTTTAATTTCTAAGATGAATCCTTGAAACTCTCGCCTGGGGTGACTTCACCAGGAGGCCTTGATTTGGATCTGGAGCGTGATAACATGCGATGCTTCTTGTTTGGTTGATATATATCCATGGCATCAGCATTCTCTTCCATGCCACTTGACCTTTCTCGCTTACGACCTCATCGAGACACAGATCTGCTCCGAGCTCTCTCTATTGCTGTCGAAGGATCCAACACCAGGTTAGAAAGATATCTTCCCATCCTGTATCTTGAACCCATTGAACCTTGCGAGCATCGTATCGACCCTCATGTTCATTTCGCGCTTCCAGATTTTGTAAGTGTCCGAGAGCACGATTCAGCCCATGAAGGGAATACTGAAACTCTCAAATTGGAAATCGGTCTGCATGTAAAAATCCTTCATCTGCCTCATGCAACCCATGAGTTAGGGCATCCTGCAGCACCACTTACACTCAGGCACTTTAAGCAGGTCGCTTGGCTTTCTCCAACATGAGTTCCCTCAATGCGAGCTGGTCACCCACGTTGCATGCTTGCTGCTCGCTAAAATCGTTTTGTCCATCGTCCAGCACACATTCGTTGAAACGGTCCCATGTCGCTATGCTTCTCTCGTCGTTCTGCATCAGCAACATTGGTGCCATCGACAGCTCCCTGGATTCTTGGACCAGCGACTTGGACGCTGGCGTCAGGCCGTATCTCGTGCTCTTGTTGCCTCCTGAGATCAATACCGTGCCTCCTCCGATCAACGTTGCCACTGCAACCACGGATCTATATCGACCTTCGGCTCCTCCGGAACAGTGCACACGACCTTCCACTATCTGCCTTTGTAGAACCTTGTTTTGGCTGCATTTAGATTAGATTTGAGAACAAAATATGCATCAATCCTTTTTATGTCTACCAGGCTAAATAACCCTTGGCAACAAAAACATTTTTCTGAAGCCAATACACAACCTTTGGCTCTGATACCAATTGTTAAGAAATTTACTGCATAACATAAATAATCACTGAGAGGAATAAATATAAAAATAGCCAGCAACAACCATAAACACATAAATGCACATGTTTCTCTGGGAAAACCCCAAATCTGGGGAAAAACTCAATCATAATAAAATTTCATTATCCCTGGCCAAAACCCTAGCCAATCCGGCCAAGTGAGCCTTCACCACTCACCTCCAGGCCCTTACCTTACAATGAAGTCCTTTGAGCCTTTTATAGGCTCCATTACATATAATACCACGGGCAGAATACCATGGGGGCACAATACCATGTGCCCTAAAACCATCATTGTTTAACACCTCTTTTGACTCTATCCCGAGTCAAGTTTACTTAACATGCACAAGTTTCTTTATCCCTTCTTAGGTCACATAAGATGCTATAAATGTGATAATCTTGGCCACATGGCTAAAAATTGTAAGTTTCTCAATTCCTTAAATCCATCCATCCAAAAGGAGGAGGTCATTCAAAGAAGACAAAAAAAGAAGCTAAAAGGAGATGCACAAATTAGAATGGAGCCCTATAACGTGTGGAAAAAGAAGAAAGAGCAACAAGTGACCTCAATGAAAAATCGAGGTTAGCATGGACTTATGGGAAGCATATGGAAACATCATGAGTTGCATAAACAACCATTGAATATGCATCAATAGTAGAAGCATGGTGTGTCCATGTTCCTAAAAGCCAAAGGCAAGTTTATAGGATAATAAGAATTGCATCAGCTCAGGGGAAGTTGCTCAAGGAAATAAATCCATGAGAAAAGAAGGTGTAACGTTCTAGTAAACACTGGCCTGTATCCTATTTCTTAATCACAAATATGCAAAAGATGCATTTTTTGTCAAAAAATGCTTTATTTCAGTGGCAAGGATTCCTGACAGGGATTTAAATGTATTATTTTTCATTGTTAAGAATGTATGTTGGTCAACTCATCGAACACAGTTTAGCCCAAAAAATAGAAACAGATACAATTTCTTGGCAAATGTTGCACAAAAGCTATCATGCTTTCCATAGAAAACAAGTTGAACATTAGTTATCCAAACAAAATTCTTAACCCATGTTAAATTAAGCCATCAAAAATTTGAAATTGTAATAAATGTTCACCACTGGGCACACTCTCCCAAGAGAACAAATGACAAAAAAAAATATATTTAACTGATGTAGTAGCTAAGAGTAGGGTGGCATAATTATTAACCAATACCTTGTCATGAAATCAAAAAAGTTGATTGATCATGCATTTATTCGTTATCTATCATATGGCGAGTTTGTCAATGTATTCTTCTAATTGGAATGTTATGGAAAGTTTTCTTTATTCCTGCAAAAAATCAATAAAGCAATAGTCTACTACATTGACATTCACATCAGTCTCTGAAAAGAGAGTCTAGAGAGTTTCCCTTTTGGAAATTATGAAAACAAGAGTTGCAACTCAATCTAAGGATTATGTTCATGGTCAGAGATGTTTACATATGAAAACATTTTATGTGCACCTATTGCTCCTGAGAGAAGCCCACACCCCAATTAGGATCATATATTAGCACTTAAATATGTAAATGCAGTTTAGATCACATGATTCAATAGGATATGAATCAATTATTGGCTTTAATGATTTTGGTGGTTCCCATTGATTTCATTTTTGTTTGTGCTTGCCCTAGTGGGTTTGAAACTAATCAAACATTTGTGCAAAACTTAGGGAACACAAAGGATTTGAGGAAAGATACTTTTATTGAATGTGACTTTTGGGAGGAAAGACCATTACTAAGGATAATTTCTCCAATAAGTACAAGAATGCCATATTGGATTCAAATTTGATCTCAAAACGCCTTTATGCGGAAGCTTGTTGCATGACTAGGGCTAGAAAGATTGGAGATGCAACTCCCAAAGAAAATTTCTTTAAACTTTCACCTTTGAATATATCAAAGATTGGGAGATCTATCAGATTTTCATGAGGGAGTTTAGGTAGCATGATGATCTGAAAACATCAAATGTGATAATTCATCGTGACTGACTTTATCCTTAGTTCACATCCACATTTTCTAGAAGACAAGGTCATGGATTGGCATTGTTCTAGAGATAATGTTGTTTTCAATGCATTATTCTAGAGGGAATGTTATGGAAAGTTTGCTTGATTCCTACATAAAAGAAGTAAAGCAATGGTCAACTATGTTGGCATTTGAATCAGGCTCTAAAAAAAGATGTTAGAGTGTTTTGCTTTTGGAGACGATGAATTCATTAGTAAATCAAACATAGGATTTGTAGCTTAGCTGAGGGTTTTATGAAGGGTGGTATTCATGGCTAGTGTTGTTTACATATGCAAAGGTTTTTATATGCACATATTAGGAAAATAGCAAGCATAGTTGTTTCCAAACTTATAGTTTAATTGTTTGTGTATCTAAAGACTCTCATGTTATCTATTGAGAGGTGAATAGCATAGAATTTGAGGTAGTTGTCAAGATCCCTAGCAAAAGCTTCAATGGTACATGCAAATGAAATGACTAGCGAGGTGGTAAGAACATCCAATATTGTGCTTGATGTATGGAGCATATACAATGATTATGTAACTAAATAATTGATAATTACCTTTATATTTTACCATCTCAATAACATTTTAAATTATTTCAAATCGAATGCAAACAAATTGGTATATAATTCGTCATCGAAGTGTCTAAGTCTCTGTAGTAGATTCAACCCTTAAAACCCACAGGCATGGTTCACATGCATAAAGTGTTGATAATATGAAGAGGGAAAATGGTACTAAGTTATGGATCTTATTTCTAATTAGGAACTACAACGAGCTGAAACTTGGATGTTGATTCAACTTAATTTCAACCCCAAGTGGAAGATCAAAATGAGGGTGCTTTGCATATAAGGTGTTGTTTTTTAAGGTTGAACATCCATATCACTTACTTTGGAAGCCAACATATATGAGAAAAAACTAGGGCTGATTTGTGTTGGATGTAGACAAATATGTATATATCTGTGTGGAGAAATTTGTGATGGTTGGCCTTGTTCAATGCGCCTTCTTGGTGTCTTGGACGTGAACTGTTTGAGGCCTCATCCCAGATTGAAAATCAACAAACTTGTGAGAACATTTTAATACTTTAGATGGGTTGTTTCATTGCTTGCCCACATTGGGAAGGATGTGAGCCTTTGGAGCAATAGATGATCCTCATGACAGGTTTGGGGATATGTGTCACCCTTATACATCGTTCATGAATCCAAACTGAAAGGAATTTCAGGACCGAGGACATATCTTAGAGGAGCATGACTTCATTGAATTATTCAAATATGGAATTGATTTGGAATTGTTTTTATGAGGTTTAACCCAATTTTAAAGGAATATTCAATGGCTCTTATGAAGGAGATCCACTATGTGGAGATATTGGAAGTTGATATTTTTCTAGCACATTTGATGAAGGAAACGAACCTGTTGGAGAGCCTTTTGATGTTGGATGTGGCTTGGGAAAGTCCCTCGTAGATGATGTTGTAGAGGTATGGGGCTTGTGTGTTCACATGGAAAGAAAAAGAAAGATTTGATTGGAGAATCAAAAATTGTTGCAAGGCATTTTAATGTGAGATACTATGAAGGGGAGATTTGGTGAAGTGACAGTGAAGTGAGTTGGCTAGTAGAAGTCTATGTTTGGGACTTTGAGTTAAGGTATTGGTTTGTGTTGTAACACAAGTGATTCAATACCTTAATGCTTTCATAGATTACAGGTGAAAGGATATTTCAACCCAAATTATAAGATGAAATGGGACCATAATTATAGATTATTCATTGGTTTTTTCAATAAACTTGTGAAGCCAACTTCGTTTCTCCTCCCACAATTCCCACCTCAAAACAAGGCATTGTGATTGATGCATGCAAATACTTGCCACCATTGGCAGCCTCCGTCATTATAATTCAATTAGAACTCTCAATGTTTGGGCAAGATCTTGGCCAGTTACAATAAATATAGCATAGACAATATTGGATGTGTGAGCATTAAAGCCTCCCATGGCACCAACTATTGCAGATCCAATTAATTTCTTGGGAATATTCAAGTTAAAAAAAATTGGAATATTTGTCTTCAAAACTTGCTAACAACTTCCTTGGTGACGAGAGCATCACACACCACTAATTTTCCATGCCATTCAATCCAATTCATAGTTGTGGGTTTCTTGTCTACATAGAATGGCCATAAACATTGATAACATGCATGTCATGAAAAGCATTCCAAAGGAAATCAAAAACATTATACACACCCTTCTACACCATATCCATCCCCATGGAATCCCTAGTAAATAAAGTAAACCTCATGTACAAGATCCTCCCTGCAATTACAAATCATATAACTTATAGCCTGGCAAATTTGCTTGTCCTATTCAATATTGAAGTTAAATTCTCATGCTTATTGATATCATCAATATAAAACCTGAGATATGTAACTCTCTTTAGGATTCGTTGTCATATAAATACCCTCATCAATGGCATATTTATTTTTATTTTGTCTCATAATTCATCAAACAAGAGATTTTCTCCATAAATTCTCTCCAACATCAACAAAACAAACCAAAAGAAGATGACTGGTACATTTTTTATAGCAGTGGAAATTTCATTGAAATGATATAAATCAAATAACTTTCTACCCATGAGATCACTGGAATCCTTCAACCTTCCCAAATTCGTATCAAGTTGCAAAAAAAGATACCAAAACTTATAGGGCATCTCTGTCCTAAAGAGAGAATGTTCCAGGAGTGTAATGTGCAATCCCACAATTTTTTTCTATTCATGTTATTTCCACAGGTTGACTCATTCTCATGAAGAATTGTTTTCCATGGGTTGACATCAGTTACTATTTTTGGAGATTAGAGAGTAATGTTTGAGTTAGATAAGAACTATCAGATGGAAAAGAATATCTCATTGAAAGCATGTGAAGCATAAATTGCATCCTTTTGTAAGTACAATCCATGATCACCCTAGAACCAGTGGAAGTGTGGCTTTGAAATATAATTTATGTTTCCTTTGAGCAATTTTTTTTTCTTCTTTCTCAAGAGTTGTAACATTAAATGACACATGTTTGCAATTTTTTGACTAAAATAGGTCTATGAACTTTCATTCTTGGCAATAGAAATTTTATTTATCAGTGTCAAGGAAATTACTAGTGTATTTAATTTGTGCAAAATGATCTCATTCATGGATGGGGTATTGATATGAAGCTTGGATATTATGCATAGGTCAGATTACTACATTTCTTGTTGCTTTGTTTTTCATTTCTTAGCAGATAAGTAAGCATATATACAAAGACAACTCAATTATGGGGGTGCAATTTTCCATTGGTCATATTGTTCTTATGTATTTTGAATTTTTACATTGTCATGGATTGTTGCATTATGTATTCATACAAATATTTTGGCTGAATGGTTGTGCCCACATATGGATTTGTGGAGAGTTTCATGAACATATTGTCTCCACTAATGACCAAATTAGGTTAATGGGACCTGAAAATGTAGCAAATAATAACAACAACATGAGGAGTGCCGAGGACATCTACTCCTTTAGACACATAATTAAAGTAAATAAATAGTATGATATCCTGACAAAAAAGTGGTGGATTCATAATGGATAAACAAACTGCATAGAGTACATCCTTGAAGGTGAAGACATTCCAAACAAGAAATGACACAAAGAACGAGAGTTGGCCTTATAACTGGCATAAATATGAAAGAGAATAATTACCCTTTATTTTATTAATTTTCTTGATTGAGGTCAAAAGGTGTCTCTTTTAAAAGGTAGTTTTGTTTATTGCTATTACTATTGTGTTGCTCAAGGTCAAAACTTATGAAATATTACAATGATGTGCAATTCAAGAATTTTCCATTCCAGATGCTCCTCAATCACCAACACCAAAGATGTTTGTAGTTTCCAAGTAGTCTTATGGTACAATTGAAGAGAAGGTAAATATACATTTTTATGTCCATCACTATCTTTTGGTATTTTCCCCATTAAATTTTCTCTGAATTGCATAGAAACTTGAGATATTCCAAAGTAGATTCCATCTCATATGGGCCATGAAATAAAATCTAGTCTGGTTATATGTAGAGTTTTATAATGTAAATTTTCATGGCATGTGGGCTTAGACCATCATCATCATGTATTTGATCTACATGAATTTTTATAACACAATGTTTCTGACAATCTAATAATAGGTAAGTTAAATAAGGAGTTGAGAGTACAAGGGATTGGCCCCTCGTATTTGAGTGGAGAAAGAACTGTCCGAGTCCATGAAGGAAAAAATGTGAGTTGAAAAACTGTCTTTGCGGGGAATTCAAAATAAGCCTCTTTAGTCTAATTACTTTCTCAACATCATCATTTTTGTCATTGTTCTAGTAGTTTTGGCATCGTACTTTGGAGGAAATTTATTTTCACAGGAATTTCATTTTCCTCCAAGGGATCAAATAATGAAACCACATCAAGCTAAGAGATTCCTTTTATGAGTTGGTGATGGTATTATTCATTACAGACAAGGAACACGTCAATTGTAAGAGAAAAATATGTTGTTTTAGTCCAATTTTGGCATTTTTGAGAAATATATTTCTAGAAAAGTAAAAATCGTTGTTTGAATGGTTCATATTTGTGAGAATTTTTCATCTAGACGAAACAAGAAATTTGTAGTTAGGCTTTATGGTTTGCACCATTATTTTCATTATGAGGAGCACTTTTCTAAGTAAAAGATTTGAGGTTTTATTCTTATGCTCCATAGAAGCTTCAATTTCATTTTCTTTTCAGTTTTAAGAAATGAATGGTGAAACATTATTTTGAAATTTATTTCCTTTATACTAAAAATAAGTACAAGATATAATGGAACAAACTATCCTTTTTAAAAATCAGCTAAGGCTAGAAACCTATGTCCTAAAAATAGTTTTTTTAAAGCATACCTCAATGAGCATTTTCAATACAATACAATATGTATCTTCATCAAGAAGGTTAATTGTCATTAATTTTGGTATACACTACTTGAAATATTTTTGAGCTAATGTGTTTTGAGTGAAACAGTTCACTCATCTTCAGGTCAAAAGAGTAGTAGAGTAGAGGGCAAGTTGCAAATGAAGGAGACTATATCTAATATAGAAAATTGGATTGTTCCTTGACCTCTCTGCTACTTCCATTGGTCTTTATTATTGGAAATGTAGTCTTGTTTCCTACTCCATTTGAACTCATGTTGTAGCTATGCCCATGCAATCAAATTCAATAGTGTGCTCCAGTGTTGGCTAACTTGAAATTCAGAAGCACACATTTTCTTCCCTTGATAGCAATGTAGACATCCAAAATATGGTACTGACGACTGCATCCATTATTCTCCTTGTATCTTCCAAATATTTAGTGCAATCCATTGTTAAGAATGTGCAATGGTTAGTAATGTTAAGTCCTAGATTCATCTTTTCCTTTATTGTATGCAAAGGTTATTGAGTTGTGGAGGTATTATTAGGAAGCTAACATTTTTTTTAATTTCAATATCTAATATGCAACAGTAGGTACGATCAAGTTAGGTTGTAGCAATATCTAGTATGTAGTATTAGATGCTCTATTGAAAATTGTCAAGGAATCGATTTCCTTCTACCATGTACCCTTTAAGAGCAAAGCATTTCCTAATAAGAGCCTAATATATTTTTCCACAGAATCAACTAGAAGTAATTCCTGTATTTTCCCCTTTGTTGCATTTGCAGCCCATTTATTCACTTCCATTCTAACTTCATTCACCATGTGTGCCATTATTTGGCAAATATCATGTTATGTGTAGATCCATTCCATAGTTACTGTATGGCTCTTGTTGTTCCATCCCATCAAGCCCTTGAAAGTTGGGCTCGGAAAGAAGGAATTGTTTACAAGGACACCTCACCAACATTTTGTTGTTCATTCTTGTTTTATAAATAAAGTTTGAACACTAAACTAGAGAATATGTGCATAATCTACTTTTAGTTTTCCTTCTTAATAAATATTATGTTTTGGCATTGATTTTGTAATTTTTCCCAACATTTTGTGGATCTTCCAGGCTGTGATTAAGAAGAAGTATGGTCAAGATGCAACAAATGTTGGAGACGAAGGAGGCTTTGCTCCAATAATTTAGGTGCTTCATTGAATTAAGAGTGAATATTAAACTACAACATTTTTTGTTTCTGTAATTCTTATTGTATTAAATTTTATCTCATTGAAATGCAGGAGAATAAATAAGCCCCAAAATTATTAAATATTTCCATTGACAAAACAAGCTATACTGGCAAGGTTGGCATTCTTTGTAAGTTTTATTCTTTTCCTTTGTGGACTTTTTATTAGCTATAAAGTTGAGATTAGTTACTTGGTTACTTACTCATGAAATATTGTTTCAATTGCCAGGTTGTTATTGGCATGGATGTAGCTGCTTCTGAGTTCTACACTGAGCAGGATCAAAACTATGATTTGAACTTCAAGGAGGAGGTGAGTCTCTATATTGCAATTATTGATACCAATGCAATGGATTTAGTGTGCTCCCTATAATTAACATGTGCATTGACATTTGGACTTTTTTAACATCAAAAAAATAATTTCAATGCATGAAGAAGGAACATGACCATTATTGCTCGATTTTTACACCCTTCTTTCCCTTGTAAACATGAGATAAACAAAAAATGCCTTTATTGGAAGAAAACCCATTAGAGAAATTATGTTATTTATTTGGATATAATTGTCTTCTTACCTTGGAATTGGATCACTACAGAATATTAATGGTAGCCAGAAGATATCAGGATCTGAGCTAATCATGCTTTACAAATCATTTATTCAATATTATCCAATTGTATCTATAGAGGACCCATTTTATCAAGATGATTGTGCTCACTATGAAAAGTTTACGACCATAATTGGGGAAAAGGTGTAAATTGTTTGGGATTATCTATTAGTGAAAAATCCAAAGGTATGTGCTTGGCTTTTGAAACGTTCTTTTATTTTAATCATTGAGAGTTTTCATTGCCCCAGATTGTTCTTCATCGTCATCTTTGTTTCTCTGCTTATGTTTCAATTGTCATTGATATATGCACATGTACTAGTGTAATGTGTTGGAAAGGCGATCAATGAAAAATATTGCAATGCTATTTTACTAAAGGTAAATAGATTCATCCTTAATTCTGTATATTTGTTGTTCATGTGACATATGATGTCTAATACTTTTTTGTAACATGTTGTAGGTGAACCAAATTGGTTATTTACTAAAAGTATTGAAGCAGTAAATATGTCCAAACATGCTAGATGGGGAGCGATGACAAGCCATTGCAGTTTTTGATTTAATGTTGTTTTTCCAAGTCTCTTTATTTCCCTCATTTTTGTAATTTGCGTCATATGTGATATTGATGTGTATATTTTAATGTGTCTCTCATTGTGTGTATGCAGTGGTGAAACATAAGACACCTTTATTGTAGACCTGACAGTGGGCTTGGTCATGGTAATATTCATTTTTTAGTATTTGGTTTCTTTAAAGTGTGTAGAGAGATTAGTGAGTTCAAGATGTGTGGAATGTGAAACCTTAGTGTGTATGGAGTTGAACATTTAATCCTTGTTTTGTTATATACTTCAGGATTGAAGGTTTTTTATTATCATGAAGCAATTAAGGTATAAATTCACTTCTAATCTATAAGGGTTATGTGTCTACATCATCAGGGCCAAATCAGGATAGGGGCCCCTTGTAGGTCTGAGCGAATTGCCAAATATAATCAGGTGCTTTTATAATATGGTCTTCTAATTTTTTTGGAATCAATTATTTGTTCTTCCTTTTATTTAGAGCCTTTATTGTCACCTTTGTAGCTCTTACAAATTGAGGAGGAACGAGGGTGGACAACATTGTGTGGAGGAGCAATTTTCCGTAATTCTGTAGAGGCATACTAAAGAAAAAACAATTGGAATGTTTGAGAATGTTTTTTATGTTTAGGATGTGGGGAAATCAATAAGATGTTTTTCCATTTTCGAGAATGTTTCTCTCTATTTTTTTGGAGAAAGCCTTGATTGTAATGGACATAGAATTAATAAAGGTTATGTGTACGTACCAGTAATAAAGTCAAAATACCCTTTTCTTCTTAGATTCCTCGATTGTTCAAATTATATTTTTTTTAAATTTAAAGACTACCATTTAGACCTGGAAAAGGTAGCACGTGACACTTACTTTTGACCAAATCATAAGCATGTTTTGAATTTAACTCATATCTTCTTTAGATCCAACGATGAATCCTATGACACTAGAGATAGATAACTTATAGGGAATAAGATCAAGAATTGATATGCAGTTAATATCTTTTTTTTTTCTCGGTAACAAGGCTAATCTATTAAATATGTAAAGAGTGCAAAATTACAACAGGTAAGACCAGTATGCTCTTGCCCTCAAAGGGCACCAGACATAGACAAAAACTAAGACTGACAGAGACCCAGACATAATTCCCCATAGCAAGCCGTCGCAGGGGTGGTTCCATGAAGTTCCAAGACTGTCCATAGACGGAAGCCCGCGTAGGGGTCTTAGACAAAAAGAACTGTTCAAGTCGTCCCGCACAGGGGAAACAATAAGTTCTCTCATCATTAACACAAAAAACCAACAGCTTTGACATCCTAAAAAAACATTGACTGAACCAACAACAAACCAGGAGACGAAAACTGAACCTGGAGCGACCTGGTGGAGCAAGGGTACCGGTGTGATTATTCATTCGGCTCATCCGGTTGCTCTTCCACAATTGGGTACCAGCCGTAGTAATCCGGCTCAGCTTCAGTAGGCGAGGTCGCTTCCGCTTCCCCAATAGTCGCGTTAGGAGCATTCTGGGAATGCTTGGATTTTTCCTTGACAGTGGCTCGACTCTTTTCTTCCTGCTCCAACTCAGCTGTCGAAGCCTGCTCTGCTTCCCCATGGTAGTCCTGCATCCCTTGCTCCCGAGCTTCTATGGGGTCATCCACCTTAGGAGGATTCTCGATGAACAGAATGGAAACATGCGCACTGATTCTCGGGTTTGCCGTAGAGCTGGTGAAGTTGAAAATAGTGGAGCCAAAAGCTGGCAAGGAGGCCGAGCTAGAAGCCCCGGCATCCATATGTTGGCCTGAGTGCAGGGGAATGGCTCCAATGGAGCTTGCCAGATTACAGTGGCAGCAATGCCCCGTATCATCTCTCACAGGTCTGCTCGAACCCCCTCCTCTAGAAGAACCACGACGGCTCAGCAACCTCTGTCTGGGTCTCACCATATTGGGATGAGACTCCCTGCAAACTGCCGTGTGAACCAGACTGTCGATTACCAGGACCAGCCCCGTGATGGACCCAATCGTCTGAGAAGGGACCGCTTCAACGGCAGAGAGGCCAACCAAATGCAACACGACCAACATTCCCTACTCCAAACCGGATTTATGCTCTTCATCGTCACTTACCCACCTCGAGTTCCCATCCGCCATTACTGCAGCGATGCTCTGGATCGAGTGCACTCTCCGGGCATTTACTGCTGCCGTCCCAGGTCCATTTGTTTTAAACCGGGAATGATCTCGCCGTCCGCTCGCATGGAGTGCCACGTGATGCCCGTGGATCGGCATGTGGCCAGCCTCCAACTCCCGTCCCATCGCCTTAAACACCCGCATCCGAGGGAGTTTCCTCCATTTGGACCAGTCGAGAGCATTCTTGGGCTTCCTCATTCGGTAATATATCATTCAGCTGTCCTGTAATTAGAGAGTGATTACCTCCCACTCCAACATTGGCCATGTAGTCCGCTATCTTATTGCCCTCCCTCTTTGTATGAGTAAAGGTGATAGCTCTGTTGCTGTGAAGCTTCTGTTCTATTGCCTCCAGACGTGCCTCTAACCTCCAGCTGGTTGCTACTTTTTTGGCTTGTGATCCGTTTAGGATTTTTTTTGCCATATTGATGAGGATTTGGGAGTCTCCTTCAACCTCCAGAGGATAGAGGTTTAGCTCCCCCGCGAGCTGGAGACCCTGCCATAACCCTTCCAATTCAGCTGAGTTGTTGGTGTCCCAACCAATGCTTCCATAGAAGAGTGTCATGGGAGTCCCTTCATGATTTCTGATTATTCCCCCAAAGCCTGCTAACCCAGGATTCCCCTTTGAGGCACCATCAAAGTTGAGTTTGAAAGTGTGCTTTGGCGGAGGCTTCCATTCAACTTGTTTTTCCTTGCTGTTTGTAGGGGGATTCTGTTGGTTCGTGCTGTTGGTGCATCTGATCTGCCAATTGTACATGATAGCTTTCTCATTGGCTAGGGTAGGCCAATCCTCCTTCTTCCATGATCTTAGCATCAGAGTTTCTTGGATATGTTTGCAAAGCATATGCCAGATTGTGTCCATCGAGGAGCGTTGATTTTTGAAAATTCGCTTGTTTCGTTGCTTCCATATACTCCATAGGTTTAGTCCAGGAATCAATCTCCAAATATGATTGAGGATGTTGCTCTTATACGGGTCCTTTTGCCACTGTTGTATGGAATTCGTAATTTCAACTTCAAGTCTGCATCTCTTTTGGCATCGAAAGCTTGCTTTCTCCCATAGTTGGTTGGCTAGAGGACAAGATTCCAACAAGTGTTGGAGTGTTTCCTCATGGGCGCAGCAGTTAACGCATATGGAGGGTCCGTGGAAATTTCTTCTTCGGAGCTTGTCCCAAGTTAGGATTCTCTGATGCCCTACCAGCCAGAGAAAATGACAGATCTTGGGCCATGAGCCTGAGTTCCATATTTGGCCCCAGATCGGTTCCTGAGGTGCAGCGTCATTGCAAATAATTTTATAAGCTTCAGACGTGGTGAACGCTCCCTTTGGTAGATATCCCCATCTTAGGATATCTTCCCTTTCGTCACACCTGATTTTTCTTTTGCTGAGCTCCGTTTCCAATGCTGTGGATGTCTGGCGGTTATCATTTGAGAGGATTTGGTTGCCTGGTTTCCAGGTTCGGAATCCTTTCTCCAAATCCTGGGTCCAAAAGTGCCTGATTTTGACCAGCTGTGTTTCCTCCTCCATATGATGTAGAGGCTGGTTCAGAGCATTGCTGAGGGTGGGCATTTGATTCCATGCGTCCGTCCAGAATCTAGCATTATTGCCATTTCTTACCTCCCAGAAGCTGTGCTTCTGGATCATCTTATAATGTTCCTTGGCAGCATTCCATATTAACGAACCTTTGTTACAGGGTTCCAATCTGATAAGCTCTTCCTGGGGTCGCTGGTTTGCATATTTTGCTGTCCATAAAGTGACCCACGGCTTGCCTGCATTGGTGAGCCATTGCCACCAGATCTTGGCTCCCATGATGGCATTGCTGTGCTCCGGATCCCTTAGTCCAATTCCTCCTTTTGCCTTTGGCTTGCAAACTGTGCTCCATTTTACCAGAGCCCACTTGCGATTGGTTGCATTGCTCCCCCAAAGGAAATTTCTCTGAATTTTCCTTAGTCTTTTTAGGACCCATTTAGGCGCTGCCAGGATGGAAAAAAGGTACAGCGGCATAGCTTGAAGGACAGCTTTAATAAGAACCGCCCGGCTGACAAGGTTCAAGGTTCTGTGAGTCCATTGATTGAGCCGAGATTCAAGCTTTTCAATTAAATTGCGCCAAGAGGAGTGAGTGATGGCTGAGGTAGTGAGGGGAGCTCCAAGATACTTTGAGGGGAGGGTGGCCATAGGGAATCCCAGGATACGGACTATGGCCGACTTGACTACTGGGGGAGTGTTGAAAAAGAAGATCTGCGATTTGGAGCAGTTGATACTGGTCCCTGAGGCTTCTGTAAATTCAGTGAGGACTGCTTTGAAAATTGAGGCTTCTTGAACAGATGGGTACCCATACAGCATCGTGTCATCAAAAAATTGTTGATGGGAGGTAGCTGGCAGGTGGTGAATGGAGATACCCTTAAGCTGGTGCATGTGGAGGGCATTCTTAATGTGACGTCCCAGTCCCTCAGCCATCAAAACAAAGAGGAAGGGGGAGAGTGGGTCACCTTGCCTGATACCTCGGGAGGGATAGAAAGGGCGAGAGGGGATCCCATTTACTAGGATGGAGAAGCTAGAAGAGGAGATAAGGCTCATAACCCAGCGAACCCAAGTGGGGCTGAAACCAAAAGCAGATAACATTTGCTGAATATAATTCCAACTGAGTTTGTCAAAAGCCTTGGAAAGATCCAGTTTAAGGAGCATACCTGCCTGCTTTGAATGCTTGAGAGTATGTGCAATCTCATGTGTGTGGATGATTCCGTCTAAAATCTGTCTTCCTTCCACATAACCTGATTGTTCCGACGAGATAAGCATTGGCAGGATGGGCTTTAGCCTATTTGCGATGACTTTAGAAATGACCTTGTATATGACATTGCATAGTGCTATGGGCCGGAATTTATCCGGTTTGAGCGCATCCTCTTCTTTTGGAATCAGGGCAATGAAGGTGGTGTTGAGCGAGGGAAGCAGCCAATGAGCAACTCTCGACTCCTCCACCACCTCCCAGACTTCCATCTTTATCAAATCCCAGAACCTGTGAAAGAAAGTAGTGGTAAAACCATCCGGGCCAGGAGCTTTTCCATCTTTGAGCTGAGTCATTGCATTGTCTACTTCCTGCATTTGAATTGGGCTTAGGAGGAGTTCATTATGCTCTTCTGTGACTAATTTTGGTATATTGCGGGTAATTCTTTCAATTGCCGGATTTCTGTTGATGTCAGGTTCTTGGTGGACCTGCTTGAAGTGTTCGAGGAGTGTCTTTTCGATTTCCTCATGTTGCTCCACCTTTTCTCCTCCTGGTTTTTGAATGTATGGGATATTGTTGCCCATTCTGCGTTGCACTGTTGTTCTGTGAAAAAATTTTGTATTTCTTTCTCCCTCTTTGAGCCATCTGATTCTTGATTTCTGTTTCCAGTATATCTCCTCCTGCCTTCTTCTTTCTTCTAGCTGAATGTGGATGCGCTGTTCCTGTGCGAGGGTTCGCTCGGTATGCCCGCATGTACTTATTTCTCTTTGCAGTTCCTCCAGTGCTTTTTGAAGATCATTTTGCTCCTTGAATATGTTTCCAAAGGTCTCTCTGTTCCATCTCTTGAGGCAGAGCTTTAGATGTTTGAGTTTCTGTTGAAACTGAAACATTTTGGAGCCGTCTTGAGGGCGGAAGGAGGTCCATGTGGAGTTGACGAAGTCTCTGAGAGAGGGATGAGTGAACCAAAACTCCTCAAAACGGAAGGGTCTTCGCGTTTTATTGCCTGGGCGTTGCCATTGAAGGGCAATTGGCCAGTGATCAGAGCCAGAGTGAGGTAGAATGGTCCTCGAGAGATCCCCCCCTAAGTGGATCGAGTTATCTGATATGAGAAAGCGATCCAGCTTGGAGGCTATTTGATGAGGGCCTGTTCTGCGATTACTCCACGTAAAAGTGCCATTGCAAAACTGTAAGTCTATCAAGGATGCATTCTGAATAAAGTTTTTGAAGTAGGTGTTTTCCTGCTCCAGCTTGTTTCTGCCGCCAATCTTCTCCTCTAATTTTGTGATCATATTATAGTCCCCTCCCGCAATCCACAGAGGGTGCTTGCGATTGGCGTTGAGGACTTCTAAAGTGTGGAGGAGAGCCATCTTTTCCTTTGCTTCCTGAGGGAAGTAAACATTCGAGAGATTCCCATGAATATTTGTGCCGACTATGTGGAAGGTAGCCTGAATGAGATTGTGTGAGGCATGGAAGTCCGACAGAGTAAGGGCTTGAGAGTTCCATGCAATGGCTAATCCCCCTGAAGCGCCCGATGCATCTACAGCGACTGATTGACATCCTGACCATGCTTTGGAGAAGATTCTTTCTAAAGTAGTGCTATTACATTTTGTTTCCTGGAAAAAACAAATTTGTGGCTTTTCCATTTTAATCATATTTTTAAGCATTCTGAGCTTTCCTGGGCCGTTGAGCCCCCTGAGGTTCCATGAGATGAGCTTCATGATTCACTATTGGGGGAGGGCTTGTAGTACTTCGTAAGCTTAGCATACTTACCTGAGTCTACCAGAATCTTTCCGAGCGCGATTGTTCTTTGGAGGTCTGTTCTTCTTCCTCTTTTTTTGGAGTCTTTTGGGGTTTGGCTAAGATCCCAGTGACTGCCTGGCTGAATGCCAAGCTGATTTTGATAATAGGCCCTGGAAATGACCATTTCCAGTTTGTCCAGGTATAGTTTTGGGATACTTTCATATGCTTTTCTCTTACATGCTGCTTCTAGTTCAAGTATGTCTAAACCATATAGATCTATACTTTCCGGCTCTTCCTCCATTTGTTGCACCTGATTGTCTTCTTCTGCAGGAATACCTGGATCCTGGGCGGGGCTTGAGGATCCATCAACCTCCATTTCGTTATCTTTGTCCTGTTGCTTCTCTTTGCTCTCCACAATGAGGATAGGGGGATCTTTAGAGGGGTGGGTTTTGGATGGGTGGGCCTCGGGATGTGGCTGTGAAGAGGAAGAGGGGTGGTCAGAACTTGGAGGGGGGGAGGTGATGTGCTCATCCGAGATATTAACCAGGATTCCAAAGCTATTCCTGACTGAAGATATGCAGTTAATATCACTCTTGCACTTAATTTAAAATTTTTTGTGCTTTTAATATAAAATTCATTTATTCAAAATGGTCCTAGAATTGTGCTACATGGAAAACACCTAAAATTTCACACTTAAGCTTATGTCATTCTTGCACAATAAACAAAAACCACCTAGTGATAATGTGCAAAAAAATTAAGAGCAGTGACATTGCCACCATGTGGCTCTTATTTCTTTAATGATGCAATTCACTCCAACTGTCATAAATTATTTATTATATGTTGTATTTTTCTTTCCATTTGTTTTCACAAGCTATCTCAACCTGAGCTTTTTAGCATGTAACTTACTTAGCATGATTGTGCCTAAGCTTTTCCTAAAGGTTGATTACTAAGTTTTTAAGGTGTTCTTTTATATGGTGATATTTTATTCCTTTTGTTTATATATGTCATCTAGCCACTTGATGGCCACTATCGGCCCGATGAAGAAAACTTGTTTGAGTTTCTTGCTTTTCTGAATGAAAATGATAGACATTGCTGACGTTGAGGTATATATTGTATAAATATTTTATAGTTTACTTTAGTTTATATTGTAGGGTTCATCATCTTTCATGCCTTATACTCTGCATTATGTCTTCTTTCATTTCAAAAGGAAATCAATATTGCTGGTAAGAAGAAAAAATTGAAGAAAGAGGAAAACAATAACACTGGAGTGACAAATGTAGAAATAAAGAGAGAAGAGAACCGATCTAGTGATAACCTTAAAGCTAATATCCTGCATGAGACACACATACACAAAATGATGGTAAAATATTTAGAGTTGGTGTATTCACCTGCAATGCCTTGGCAACGTTTTGAAGTGATGAAACAATATTTCATGTGTAAATTGTATTCCAACCAATATTAAGTTGAAAAATAATATTGTATTACTTGACATTTGGATCCTGGATAAACCTCTAAGTCTAAAAGACTTCATATAAGAGGTAAAAGGTGCCAAATGGCACAAATCCTTTGTAAATCAGAGGAAAATGAAAGTCACAGGTTGTTCTTGAAAATAGCCCCATTGCAGAGATCGTCTTGTTCTAAATCTGTTGCAACATGAATGGGCAAAAATGGACTTAGTATGCAGAAGTTATCGTAGAAAGAAGATGCCCTTTGTTCCTTAGGAAAATAGGCATATCTTCTAAAAATGGCCTAAAAGGATTTATGAGGTAAATCGCATCGGAGGAGGTGAAAGAGTGGATTTAAGTGAAAAGGGAAAACCTCGATCGCCGATCCCTGACATATTGGGTCAGAGGCAGACAGGCGATGTTGCATAAGGACCTGGCTGAGCAATAAGCCGATTGCTGATATCGGCAAATCGCAATCGGCAATGCCATATGGAAAGAGCCTGGGCCAATGCGATATTGTGATCGCCGATATCGGCAGATCGCAATGAGAGCTACACAGAGCAGCATGGCCACACACACACACACACACACACACACACACACACACACACACACACACACACACACACACACACACACACACACACACACACACACATATATATGCATTGATATGATGCGACCGGGCCGGAAAGGGTTATAGATTTCGCTGCAAATTATTTCAAGTCCGAAACAAGCTAGATTTCAGGAGGACCGAAGGTGGTAAGAGGTTTAGGCTGGGCTCCGCCCAATCCCATACAATAGCTGCCACGTGTCTAGGTTGAGGAGAGAGAAAACCACCCTTATCGGGCGGTTAACCCCCGTACAAAAGGGCCACCCAAAATGACCTTAGTCATTGGTTCCAGATCTTCCATATCAACGATGGGGATGCGATAGTGATTTAAAAGGTGGACCCAATGAAATATAAGGTGGGATTCTATAATTTTTTAAGTCCAGGAATTTGATTTTTCAGTGTATTTCCCGTGTATTGGGAATTTCACCCATATGCTTAAGCGAAGCGATATTATGCCTAATGGCGGACCCGAGAGGGTTATAGGGGTGATTTAATGGATTTTTAGGTCCCGAAATCATGCCCAATAATGCATTTTTTGGAAATTCTCTGTGTAACGGGATTTTCCCAATTCTTGTGTTTTTTCTAGAGAAATGGCAACGATCCCTTCGTAACAACCCCTGATCATTGATGCACGCTACAGGTTGGCGTTTTTGACAAATAATGATGCGTTTGAAGCCACAGAGCCATAGATCTAGACAACAGTCAAATAGATAACGCGCGGGGAAGCCAAAAAGCCACAAAAGGATGATTGCACACAGAGAAATGGCTGGGGTAGCCAAAAATCCGGAAGCTCACCTCAAAAGAGGTAGAGAGATCAATTGAGAGCAAGCTGAATGCTGAAAATAGTTGTAGAACTGAGAGAGTAGAGAGAGTTGAAGAGCTACTGTGTAGAGCAGTTGGGGGAGCCTTTGGGGTCACTTGAAGTTCAAGTGAAAAGCCAGAGAGATGAAGCTTGCAGAGAGCCAAGAAGCCAGAGTCGAAGAGCCAGAGCCAAAGCCAAAGCTGAAGAGGCAGAGCCAGAGCCAAGATCTAGAGCCAAGAGCCAAAGCCAGAGCCAGAGCCGAAGAGCTAGAGCGAGAGCCGAGAGCCAGAAAGCCGAGAGCTTCAAGAGCCAGGGATAAAATGGTGTCTAAACCTATCATTTCTATGTAAAACAATGGAGTTGAGCCAAGAGCTTGTAAAAAGGACTTTTCCATAATCCCAAAGAGCCTAGTTGATTTGACTAGAGCTCACGGAGACGTAGCCCAAGAGTTTTGGGTGAACTCCAAATTAATATTAATGTTCTGTGTTTGTTTTTACTGCTGCATTATTTACTGTTATATGTATTTATATATCAGTTCAAGCACATTTACATATCAGCACAAACAACAAATTTTAAAGCATATAATCAGTTTAAATCAAGTACCAACATACACCTATATTTTCAAGCATTTTTAATTCCACATTGGTTAATCATGAAGACTTGGGAATATTTAAAGCTTCAGAAGTGGGAGAGGTTCTTGTAAGTTAGACAAGAAGCCCACGATCCCCATTTTCAAATCAGGTGGTATTAGAGCTTAAGTTTGATTAAACACACCTTCAAAAGAGGTTATATCAAAATGCTTGATTGACAGAGCAAAGATTGCTTGTTTGAAAGGTGTTTGGGCAGTCAAGGATTGATTGTCTGATTGATTGTATGCTTGTTGTACACTGATTATGGTTTGAGTTTGCAGAGGTGAAGAAAAAGCTATAGATAGCTCAGTTTAGCAAGGACAAGAAGAAATAAGAAGTCATTGGCATATTGACAACTTCTACAAGTGAGTCCTCGAATTCTGCTTTCTTCACAAGATTCTTTGATGAAGACATGAAGCAAGAATTGTCCACCATGATGGATATGGTGACAGAAATGTATGAGGATGGAAGGAAGAGAAGCATACTTACAGAGCAGTTGAATTCCATGAAGGAAGAGAAGCAATTGCCTTCCGACAGACTGCAGGAAATGGAGAGGCAACTTCATATTGCAAACATGAACCTGAAAAGGATGCATGAGTTGGAGTCACAACTCTTTGTTGCCAAAGAAGCCTTGGTCAAGTATTAGCTTGAAGAAGAGGTAAGCCATTCCAGTTTGTCTTCAAATTCCTCTAAGAATTCTTATATTGGTTCTTTTGAAAAACATACTAGAGGCATAGGTTCCAAGCTAATGTCCAAGATGGGCTATGAAGGAAAAGCCTTAGGTAAACATGCACAAGGTATTGTTGAGCCAATAATGATTGAGGAAAGGCCTAAGTATTTGGGTCTTGGCTATGGACAAGCTTATGGAGAAAGTTCCAAAGCTACCATGAAGGCCATTAAAACAGCTCCAAGAAGGGGTTGCAATACAGAGTGTGAAGATTGTATTCAGGAGGAATGCAATAGCTTGAAATATCATTTGCAGGATGCAGGTGTTCAGAAGCACACACTTGAACCAGAGAGTTGTGGAAACTCTAATAACCTTGAAGAGATTGATGGTGTTCCAAAAGGAGCCACTTCTTCATTTTCTTCACCTCGTCATGAAGGAAATAAAGGTGAAAGAGGCAGGTATAAATCTGGTTCTAAACACATCCCTTTTGATTTTGCAAAGCATGGTAAAGTTCCACATAAGCATGGGAAAAAAATTGCATGTTCCTTTTGTGGGTTGGATAACCATAATGTTTCTAGATGTTGGAAGAGAATGGCCACATACACGAAACTTTTGAAGGAAAAGAAGCAAGAAGCCAAAAGGTCCATTGGACAAGGAAAATCATGCTATCAAGAGGATGCACATGTGTTGTACTTACTGCCATAAGAAAGGGCATCTTGCTTAAAGGAGTTGGACTCTGAATCCAACAATGCTTCCACAAAAGCTGAAGAAAGTGGAAAGATAAGATGGTAGAAATGCAAAGGTAGATTCCATGACTGATGTGTCTCAGGATGATTCACATGATGATGTTGATGTGCAGGCAAAGGTAGTACCTTTGAAAGGGATTGGTGAGGAATGGTTAGAGTTCTTATCCAATTAAGATTGCATGTCTATTGATGCATCTATTCTCATTTCTTTGTTAATGGAATGCAAGTTGCAAGATTTTACCAAGTAGGTGAATGGAGAAGTTGAGCAGGAGACTCACTTTGTTGTTGCAACATTATATTTCATTTCAACTTCAAAAGTATAGTGTGCTTAAGTGAAAGTTGAAGTATGAAATGCATGCATGAGCAGGAGATGCATGAACACAGGGATGTTGATGATTTCCTTGTATTTGAACATGTATGTGTAATTAACTAAAGGGTTGGTTGCTTTGGCATGCATGTAATGTTGACTTGGGGAAAGTTAACTTGGTCTCCAAGTTGGAGATAGTGATGAAGTGTTTCATCTTTTGAAAAGAGTCCTAATGGTCCTTTTCTACATGCTTGACTTGAAGGGTCATTTGTTTAAAGGCATGTTTTGTGGGCTTGTTATCTAGTCCATCATTTGTATGCAGATGTAAGACATGGAAGTAATTCACAAGCTATGAAATTTGTTTCTTTTGTTGAAGAAGGAGTTTAGTTCATCCAGTTGTTGTCTGTATTTTTGTTGTTGTTAACAGTTGTTATTGACAGCTTGTCCAACAGGTACAAATGAAAGTTTGTGGAGCAAATGAACTTCACGTTTGTTTGAGCCACCTTGGATCAATGATCAAGGCAAAGAAGTTCAAACCACCTTCTATGACCATCTTAGTAGAAGTTTTGCAGGAAGGAAAGGAGGAAGATAGTTCTTCCCAGGAAGACCAGCCCATCCAAGAAGGGAAGTGGTCAGAAACTTTGGTTTAGAGGCACTATGCAAGGCAAGTGTAGGGAGGCCGAGAGAAGAGGGTGAGTCACTCTCATCTACTGTTCAGATCAATATATCAGTCTTTTGGAGACCAAATGTTCTTTTAGTGGGAAAGCGTGATCAAAAAATCGATCCTAGATAAACCTCTAAGTCTAAAAGACTTCATATAAGAGGTAAAAGGTTCCAAATGGCACAAATCATTTGTAAATCAGAGGAAAATGAAAGTCATAGGCTACTCTCAGAAATAGCCCCATTGCAGAGATCGTCTTGTTCTGAATCTGCTGCAACTTCAATGGGCAAAAATGGACTTAGTATGCAGAAGCTATCGCGGAAAGAAGATGCCCTTGGTTCTTTAGAAAAAGAGGCAAATCTTCTAAAAATGGCCTAAAAGGCTTTATGAGGTAAATCTCATCGGAGGAGGTCAAAGAGCGGATTTAAGTGAAAAGGGGAAACCCCGAATCATCGATCCTTGACATATCAGGTCGGAGGTAGACATGCGATGTTGCATAAGGACCGACCC
Organism: Pinus tabuliformis; assembly: GCA_031772625.1. Taxonomy (NCBI): domain Eukaryota; kingdom Viridiplantae; phylum Streptophyta; class Pinopsida; order Pinales; family Pinaceae; genus Pinus; species Pinus tabuliformis. The sequence continues at coordinate 89,596,206 of CM062810.1, read as the reverse complement.
GAGTGATAAGCTGATCACCGATATCGGCGAATCGAAATCGGCGATGCCATATGGAAAGACGTCGGGCCAATGTGATATAACGATCACCAATATTGTTAGATCGCAATCGGAGCTACACAAAGGAGCGGGGCAACACACACACACACACACATATATGCACCGATACGATGTGACCGGACCCGAAAGGGTTATAGATTTTGATGCATATTATTTCAAGTCCAAAACAAGTGGGATTTCGGGAGGATGGAAGGTGGTAAGAGGTTTTGGCTGAGCTCCGCCCGATCCCATACAATGGCTCCTACGTGTCGAGACTGAAGAGAGAGAAAACCACCCTTATTGGGCAGTTAACCCTCGTGTGAAAGGGCCACCCGAAATGAACCTCAGCCATTGGATCCAGATCTCCTAGATCAATGGTGGGGATGCCATAGTGATTTAAAAGGTGGACTCGATGAAATATAAGGTAAGATTCTATAATTTTTTAAGTCCGAGAATTTGATTTTTCAGTGTCTTTCCCATGTATTGGGAATTTAGCCCATATGCTTAAGAAATGCAATATTACACCTAATGGTGGACCTGAGAGGGTTATAGAGGCAATTTAATGGATTTTCAAGTCCCGAAATCACGTCGGATAATGCATTTTTCGGAAATTCTCTATGTAATGGGATTTTCCCAATTCTCGGGTTTTTTCCAAAGAAACGGCCACAATCCCTTCATAACATCCCCTGATTATTGATGCACGCTATAGGTGGGTGTTTTTGACAAACAATGATGTGTTTGAAGCCACAGAGCCATAGAGCCAGATGGCAGTTGAACAAACAACACGCAGGGAAGCCAAAGAGCCACAAAAGGATGATTACACATAGAGAAATGGCTGGGATAGCCAAAAAGCCGGAAGCTCAACTCAAAGGAGGCAGAGAGCTCAATTGAGAGCAAGCTGAATGCTGAAAGCAGTTGCAGAGCCGAGAGAGCAGAGAGTGCCGAAGAGCTACTATGTAGAGTAGTTGAGGGAGCCTTTGGGGTCACTTGAAGTTCAAGTGAAAAGCCAGAGAGCTGAAGGTTGCAGAGGGCCAAGAGGCTAGAGCCAAAGAGCCAGAGCCAAAGCCAGAGTCGAAGAGCCAGAGCTGAGAGCCAGAGCAAATGCCAAAGCCGAAGTCGAAGAGCCAGAGCCAGAAAGCCAAGAGCCAGAAAGCCGAGAGCTTCAAGAGCCAGAGATAAAATGGTGTCTAAACCCATCGTTTCTATGTAAAACATTTGAGTTGAGCCAAGAGCTTGTAAAAGGGACTTTTCCATAATCCCGGAGAGCCTAGTTGAGTTGACTAGAGCTCACGGAGATGTAGCCCAAGAGTTTTGGGTGAACTACAAATTAATATTGTTGTTCTGTGTTTGCTTTTACTGCTGCATTATTTATTATTATATGCATTTATATATCAGTTCAAGCACATTTACATATCAGCACAAACAATAGATTTTAAAGCATATAATCAGTTTAAATCAAATACCAGCATACACCTATATTTTCAAGCATTTTTAATTCCACATTGGTTAATCATGAAGGCTTGGGAATATTTAAAGCTTTGGAAGTGGGAGAGGTTTGTAAGTTAGACAAGAAGCCTAAGAGTCCCATTTTCAGATCAGTTTTTAAGATGTTCTTTTTTAGGACGATATTTTATTCCCTTTGTTTATATAAGTCATCTAGCCACATGATGGCCACTATGCCCTAGTGAAGAAAACTTGTTCGAGTTTCTTGCTTTTCTGGATAAAAATGGTAGACATTACTGATGTTGAGGTATATATTGTATAGATATGTTATAGTTTACTTTAGTTTATTTTGTAGATTTCATCATCTTTCATGCCTTATACTCTGCATTATGTCTTCTTTCATTTCAAGAGGAAATTAATATTGTTGGTAAGAAGAAAAAATTGAAGAAAGAGGAAAACAATAACACTAGAGTGACAAATGTAGAAAGAGAGAGAGAAGAGAACTGGTTTAATGATAACATTAAAGCTAATATCCTGCATGAGACACACATACACAAACTGATGGTCAAATATTTAGATTTGGTGTATTCACCTGCAAGGCCTTGGCAACGTTTTGAAGTGATGAAACAATATTTCATGTGTAAATTGTATTTCAACCAATATTAAGTTGAAAAGTAATATTGTATTACTTGACATTTTATATAATATAATTTATGTGGTCGAAATTATTTATAGTTGCACTTGATATTATTTAGTATTCTAATTAACATATGTAACTTTGTCTTTTCATATTAGATTGACATGCACATTTTATGACAATATTTTTTTAAATTTAGCTGCAAAATCATACTAATTAATTTATGTTGATAAATAATGAACGCATAAAATCAATCTAAAACTACTAAATTAGTAGTTTATATTGATTAATGATGAACAAAAATATAATGAATATATAACTAAATTAGTCATTTATAATGATTATTAGTGAAAGTAAATGAAATGAATATAAACTACTAAATCATTCATTTATATAATGAATATGAAACTACCAAAAATAAATAAATGATTATTACAAATGATAAGTTTGTGATTACAAATAACGACTAAATTTTGCATATATACAACTATTAGTAGCTAATTTGCAATGTCTTATGACATGACAAAAATTTAGTGATATTTCTTTGGTCATTCATTGGTTTCAAACAATGACTAAAATTTGCATTTATATTACTATTAGTAGCTAATTTACATGATCTTATAACATGACCAACATTTTCATCATATTTCTTTAGTCATTAATTGGTTTGTTCAGCTGATCATATAGTAATATATTTTGTTGTATATTTGGTAATTAATTGTGGCAATTAATGACTAATTAAGGAACAATTTTTTTACTAAATATACTACTAGACGATAAAATTGAGACAACCAATTAATGAATAAGATAAAAAAATAAAAATAAAAATTGGTCGCATTATAAAATACTGTAAATTAGCTACTATTGGTCACCGACTAAAAAATGGTCATTTATATGCAAATTTTAGTCGTTTTTTTAGTAACTAATTAGCTATTTTGTACTAGTGTGATGTTGCGTGTTGTTTATTTTTCACTATTGAAATATGCCAAAATTGACTTAGTTTGTGTGTTTTTTCAATATCGATGCGTTTACAATAAGACATAAAATAGCTTGCAAAACTTTACAAGAAACCCCCAATTTTAATTTCATATCATCCATGGAGACACACGTGACCTTATGTATCCCTTATCAAGAATTTCTTTGAGATGAAACTTCAAGTCCACTAATTTGGGCGTGCTCATCCTATAAGGTGCCTTAGATTCTAGTGCTACTCCTGACATCAACTCGATAGAGAAATCCACCTCCCTGTGAGGCTACAGCTCTAGAATATATGCAAGAAACACACCCTGAAATTGCTGTAAAATAGGATACTTCCTCAAGAATTCATCATCCTCATCCTCTTTTCCTTTGTCACTAGAAACATGCACTACAAACAATAAAAATCCTTTCCTGCGACAGAGCTTGGCCTACATAGCTGTAACTATTCTCATTGATGTTGGTTTCTCCTTTCCCTGCAAGACTCTCTTTTCTCCATCATCATCTAAACACTTAATGCCCTTATCATATTAGTCTACCTTAGCGCTATGAATGAACAACCAATCCATCCCAAAAATCATGCTATATGAACCCAAAGGAAGCATATTTAGATGTGATGATGTAGGCATACCATTAAGCTCAAATGCACAAGATATCACCTAGTGATGAACTCTTCTCTTAGTCCCTGTAGCCAACTACACCAACCAAGATTTTACATGCACTTCTTTATTCAAATTGTATTGATCCACTGGGTTAGGAATAATATAACTAAAAATCAATATAGGATGAATCAAAATAAAATAAAATTGATAAAAAATCCTACCTTCCATCTCGATAATAGATGATTGATGATTTGCCTACCTGTTATCCACTGCTGCATAAATCCGGGGAATTATCTAGCCTAGATCCCTAATTGTTTGTGCCTCCTAAGCACTCTAAATTTGAGGCTTGTTGCTCTGATGTAATTGAAAATCTATCCTGCGATGTTCTCCACCACAAGTCCAACAACTCAAAGGTTTCATGTTGTCAACTTTATTCTTTTGTTCCTTAGGATGAGACCCATGTCCTCTCTTAGCTACATTAAACTTCTTATGAGGTGCCACATTTTCCTTCTCACCTGCATCCTCAGATCTTCCTTTCTTGTTAGGCATTTTTCATTTAGTCATTTCATTACCTTTCGAGTCACACTTAAACTCAAGCTTTCACTTTGACCTCTCATAACAATGCTTCAACTTTCCAATGACTTTTTCCAATGATCGAAGCTCATCATACTCAATCCAATCTTTGAATGCTAATGAAAATCCATTGATGAACCTTTATACCTTTGTTTTCTCATCCCTGAGATAGGGAACATACCTTACCATCTCTAGAAATTTGTTCATGTACTCTTTGTCTGTCATGGAACCCATCTTGAGCTCATAGAACTCCATGGCCTTTCCATACTAATATCTCTTAGAAAGGTATTTCTTCTTGAAAAGTCTTTCAATATCATAATAAATCAAATCTTATTTGATGCCTATGACATGCTTAAGATATTCCCACCAGATATATCATTTTCCCATGAGACTAAAGGTAGTTATATTGGCTTCCATTTTCTCTGACTAATCATGCAATCTAAAGAATTTCTTCATCCCAAGTAGCCATGCTTCTACATCATCTGGTTTCTTCACTTCCCCATAAAAATTAGGAGGCTTGGCTTTCTTGAACTCCTCTGGAAAGTAGCCCTTCTCACTCATCCTATAAAGATTCTAGTGGTGATGACGATGATGTCTCTGAGGACCATAGCTAGAATAAAGTCCATGAGTGTTATCCCTCCTATCACGTATATCCAAGGATGTACCACTCTTCACTGTATCATCTTTGTCCATCATGTACCCTTTCCGAGACCTGCTTCATCTACACGATTAGTCTTTTCTTCCCATCCATGATTGGTCCCCAGCTATCCCTACTTATGCAAAAATGAAAGACTCTGGAGGATAACTGCATTAACCTCAATTTTCTTAAGCTATGGAAAGCCTTTCCTATGCCTCAATAAACCACTCATTGTATGCCTTGTAACTCGCAATTTTTGCCTTCAAACTTCTCAATATATGCGCCAAAAAAGGAGAATGTCTCTCTCCCCGTTGCTCAACTGATATCCCCCATCCTACCAATGTCTCTTCAGCCTTGTACAAAGAGTTGTATGAACTGTATTCAACTATTCTTCTCTTCATCTCTTGGCCTTCTATTTGCTACAATATGCCATTGTTAGCTAAATAAAACATAATCAAAAGAATATCTCAATGTATCTCAAGGGAGGCTATTTCATTTACACAAGAAAATATAGATTAGCACGTTATAACATCACAAGCATACCGACTCATATATGGATGTCATAACCATAACAATAAGTAGCTGACATGCATGTGTGATAAACATATAAAAAGCTGACATGCATGCATAAAAATCTTCATTTACCCCAATTTCCAATGTTGCAACCTCGCTGTGATACCACTTTGTAAGACCCCACTCCACACTTACCCACTTTAACCTACTCACAAGGGTAAACATGAGATGAGGGTTACTATGCATGACTGAATTTCCAAGATGCACTTATGGAAATGGAGTCCACCTATCTAGAATTGACCTCAAACACCTAGTGACACACGATCACACTCTTATCGGCATAATTTTACCCAACACTAACTCCTTTAAGTTTTTCTTCTTTAAAATTACCCCAAGTTTATATTTTTGGAAATTTTTCGGGTCTTAAACTTCAGAGGCCATTTTGAGGACCTAAATGACATTTTTAGGGCAAATGGGGAGACCTTAAAAGTTTCATAATGTATTTACATATCTCTTTTCGGCCTCCACATGGAGATCTTCGAAATGAGGTATTATGATAGCCAAATGGAGATCGTATGAAAAAGTTACAACCCCGGGAAGTTAGCGGTCCAAATTATTCATTTATGCAAACACTTGGAGACTATGGAATGTAGGTCATGAATGCATAATCTGTTCACTATTTTCATTAGTTCATTAGATATCCATTATGAAGGCTTGTTGCTCTCTCGCACTAGTTGTAGTAAACATAGATTAGTACATGCATTCATATAAATCAACCATGAGCTGTCAAACCATGAATTTTATCTAGATCAAGAGCACATCATAAGAAATACCATGCATGTAACCAAAATTTAATAAGAATGAAGCCATATCAAATTGGTCATACAATCACACATCAATCAAAACTTTTTCTCATTAATCTCAATAAGGAATAACATATATTAACATATGCATAAAACCAACCAAGTGAGGGACTTCCACATACCACTCAACCATAGATTGGATAAACCAAATATTTGTTTCAGTCAATCACCCCCGTGCCATATTCCAAGCATGAATGTGGGATCGCATGGGATAAACTAAAATAAAACCAACTAAGGAATCCAAAGGTTATACCACCTGTACCCTGAACCATAGTGATTTCACCTAAACCGGTCTAGAAATCACCAACATCAAAACAAGCTTAGATGAATTGGAATTTCTTCACTATACTCAGAGGAATTTTCTTATCTCCACCTACCTTTCAAGAGTTCCGGGATAAATCCCATATCCACCCTCAACCATTGGGAAATTTTATGAGACCACCTCAACTAGGATCCAAAATCTACTAGTCATCCAAAGCTTAAACAAAACAAGGAACCCACTACATCATGGTTATCTAGCAAATGGAAAAGGTAAGGTTGTAACCACTGTCAATCCAAGAAAATCCCATGCCAATGATAACAAAGTAACGAAATAACCAAATGAATGGACCAGACATTCAAATATTAGCAAGGAAATTACACATACAGCCTTTTACCTGTAATGTCTTCCTATTGTAGCTACTCTTCCAACCCTTCCTTGTGCTCCCTTTCTTTCATTTCCTTTTTGATTTCTTGTGTCCAAGTGCTTCCTCTCTCTTCTCTTAGAGCTCTGTTTATGAAAGTGATCAAAGCTAGAACTGACAAAAACCCATGAATTGTTTCTCAGATGGATTTTTATTATTGATGCCTAGTCTCTTCCTTTCATTTTTCCTTTTTCTCCGTTTTCCTTATTTTCTCTCTAATTTCCCTTGCATGCATATTTGTGTCTCTTCATCTTCCTTTTCTCCTATTTTCCTTTATTTCTCATATTAAATTTGCATTTATTGCCTCTTTTCATTTTCTAATGTCTGTCAATTTACATAGCCATTAATTAATCACAAGTGATGCCCACTATAATGATTTCCCCTCCATTCCACTTGGAACACATGTTCCATGACTTTGGTTTAGTTTATTTTCATAGAAAATCAACTTGGGGTTGTTACAAAGTGGATGACCATTTAGTGAATCCAACAACAAAGCTTGTTGATGATAATGAAGTTGTCACTGGAGCATCCAATGGTATGGTAAATTTGTCAATTAAAATTGTTGACATTAAGTTTGATCAAGAACAGTTAGCCAATGATGAATGGTTGCACATGATGCAACATAAAAACATAGACATGATGTTATTTGGTGGGAGAAGCCCAATTGGGTCTGAAAACCAAGTGGAAGATAATTTTTTTGTAGTAGAATAAGTTAGTAATGAAGTGGAAGTGACAAAGGAAAAGAAGGAAACACAAGATGAGAAAGCTCTCATTGCAAAGCAGAAAGAACAAACTCAATATGGTTCTACAATTGTTTTTAAACTTAACCTTGATTTGTAATGTGCAGTTGTTAGCAACAACCAAGAAGAAGCAACAAAAGAAGAAGAATGAATGTTACTGGAATCATGACTTACAACACCATTTTTAATGAAGTATGCATAGAAGTTGCAACAATCAATGAAAATGTTAATGGAATTTTCATGTATTAGAGTCTTGAAGAGATAAAATTTTATCATGAACCTATGTTGCAGAAAATTGACGATGAAGAGCACACTATAGAAAATGACATGTGGCAACAGCCCACATACAAGCCTACTTTTGAACAAGTAGAGGACATACATGGACAACCTAAAATAATGGAAGGGTTGTACCATAAACTAAAATTTAAAATGTACGAAGAAAAAAAAATGTGAAGTAATTTAGAGGCTACATCATCGGAAAGAAAAGAAAAAGAAAAAGAAATCCAAATGATGTCAACTGTTTTTAAAATTGTAAGTATGACTGAGAGTTATACCAATATAGATCTTAATTTAAATTTTGTGGTTGTAATTAAAAGGGAGTGTTATATAAATTAATTCCAACCACCTGCTAGGTGTCATAACTGTCAATCGAGTTTCCATAATTAGTTTGAGTTTATTCCAGTTCAATTGAGTTATAGTTGAGTTCTAGTTCATTTATCAATTATCGGTGTCTCTTATGTAATATTATTTACTTGTTTGAGAATATTGAGAAGGGAAATTCACCCCACATTTTTAATCTTCAACATTAAAAAAAATGTTGGAGAAACTAACTCCAACCACCTGCGAGGTGTCATAACTGTCAATTCATGTGTCATAATAAGTTTGATTTTATAACAGTTTGGTTGAGTTATAGTTGAGTTCCAGTTCAGTTATTAATTATTGTTGTCTCATATGTAATCTTACTTAGTTGTTTGAGAATATTGAGAACGGCACTTCACTCCACAATTTTCAATCTTCAACATATACGAAAATGGATATGTCGCTATAGGAGACATTTCATAATCCACTGCCTTTTTCTAGAGTGAAGCCACATTTCAAAATAGGGTATTGATGTTTTACAAGGTTAGGTTTGAATGAAGTGTATCTAATTTTCGTTAATCTTCATAAATGGTCCACCATTAATGACAAATTAAATTTTCAATAATACATTTCGAAAAAAAAAACTTAAATAAGATTCAAATACTCTATTTAGATATGTAAGGAAGTTACCTTCATCCATTCCATCCATTGATGTGGCAACGACAATGAAAATATGTCAGTATCTTTCATTTTCACTCGTCCAATTATTATTAATTAATAAAATGATTAAAGTACCCAATTCCAATAAAAGAATCTGATCCACTTAGTAATCACAATGTATAATAATCATATTGTGCCATTAATCCAAAATGGATCTAACATAGACTTCTAGGTCTATAAATGTTCCTCACAGAGGAAAATGAAAGTCAAGGGCTGCTCTTGGAAATAGTCCCATTGCATAGATCTTTTCATTCTAAATCTACTGCAACTTGAATGGGATGAAATAGACTTCGAATGAAGAAGTTATTACAAAAAGAAGATTGCCCATTATCCTTAGAAAAGGAGGCAATTTCTTATAAATGGGACTTAAAGGAAAATGTGTTTTTAAACATAAAATCCGTTAGAATCCATTGCATTGCATTCTTTCATCACATCGCAATAAACTAAGGTTGAAGGACTTAAAATAGGCGCAAAGGCTTTCAGCAGACCCGATGGATTTATGAATAAAACAAGTGAAAATTTTGAGTTCCGGAAGGAGGGCAATAAGCGGTATTTTGGGAAAGCTTCAAGAATTAAGTGGTATTGGACAGGCTCTATCCGATTACATACATTGGCCGACACGTAGCACGCAGGAGGAGAGAGGAAACCGCTTTTTTGGGCGGTTAATCCCCATGCAAATTGTGCGCCTGAAATAATTGTGAGTCGTTGGATTAGAGGTCGCGAATCAACAGTCAAGATGCGATCATTGATCACTAATCGGGGGATGCAAAGGGAAGACCCTCGGGCCGTAGCACTTCGAAATGCCGATATATGATTAGTGATAGCACCAATGTGAGGGCTGATAGGGATACACCGATGTTCTGATGGGCCGATTGACGATCAATGAACCCCCGATACTAGGGCTAATGTACATTGCGACTTGCAATTGCGATATGCCGATAAAGGGCGGACCCGATGGGAATTATAAGTGTGAATGAATAAAATTTGAAATCCAGTCTATTTGGATTTTCTTTGTATTTCCCTTATATTGAGGTTTTAACCTCCCGCCTAAGCGATTGTGATATGCCGATAGATGTGATTCTATAATATTTGAAGTCCAGTAAAATGCTAAATCATGTTTTTTTGAGAGTTTTCCTATGTATTGCATTATGTGGCCATTTCTGCAGGAGGAAGGCCGAACGGTTGGGTTTCATCTGCCCAGCGATTCATTACAATAGGAAACTGATTCTTTTGTGGAAATAGTCAAGTTCTTCAATGATGGAGGACTGTAACCGATGCATGATAAAAACACAGAGAGCGCGATTGACCAGGGGAGATGGAGGACTAAAAAAGGTCGATGGAAGGTTGCTGAGAGTGGCTTGAAGGTCAAGCGAACTACCAAGGCAAGCAGAGGCTAAGCAAAGCTCAGAGAGAGCCAGAGCCAAAGCTAGAACCAAGAGCCAGAGCCAGAGTGAGAGCCAAGAGCGAGAGCGAGAGCCAGAGCCAGAGCCAGAGAGCTCGCAACAGACTTATAAGAGCCATGGTGCCGTAGTGAAGCTGCAGAATAGAAAAGAGATCAAATGATCCAGCTGTTGCTAGTGTCCAGAATGTGTTGAAGACAGAAGAAGGCATTCCAGAGATAGTTGAAAGAATTCTGAGGGAGTCAAAGAGACCAAAGCTCAAGAAGCTCAGAGCACTGATTGAAGGAGTCAAGTCTAGAGGATCCTAGATCTGTCTGTAGAGTGAGGACAGCCAGCGGGACAAGATGGTATTCTAAACCCATAGGTTCACTTGTAAACCAATGGAGTTGAGCGTGCAGCTTGTAAAAGAATTTATGCCATAATCCCAGAGAGCTTAGTTAAGTTGACTAGAGCTCAAGGAGACGTAGCCCAAGTTATCACAGTGAACCCCATATTATATTTCTATTATGTGTGATTTCTTATTGTTGCATTGTATTTGCTACTTTATTTGTTGTTATATGTTTCATATTAGTTCAAGAAAATATAATTAAAGCACATAAATAGTTTAAAAACAAACACAAGAATACACCTATTTTCAAGCACTTTTTAATTCCACAATTGATTAATCATAAGGTCTTGGAAATATTTAAGCTTTTGAAGTGCAAGAGGTTATTGTAACCTGACAAGAAGCTTATAGTGCCCCATTTTCAGATCAGGTGGTATCAAAGCTTAAGTTTGATTAACCCCACCTTTAGGAAGGTGATATCAAAGCTAATTATACCAGAGCAAGTGGTAGCAGATCAGAGTTCCTGATTGACAGAGCAAAGATTGCTTGTCTGAAAGGTGTTTAAACAGTCAGAGGTTGATTGTGTGCTTGTTTGTAGACTGACTATTGTTTGAGTTTGTAGAGGTGAAGGGAAAGCTATTGATAGCTCAGTCCAGGAGAGGACAAGAAGGAAGACGGGTTGAAGGCATTCTTCTTATCCTAAAGGACCTCAAAGTAATCCTTGAAGCACAAGAGGTTTGTTGCAAAAGGCTGCTTGAATAAGCTCTTTGTTAGTCTTGTTTGAGGTTCTTTTGTTCATTGGCATAATGACAACTTCTACAAATGAATCCTCAAATTCTTATTTCTTCACAAGAGTCTTTGATGAAGACATGAAGCAAGACTTGTCCACCATGATGGATATGGTGAGAGAAATGTATGAGGATGGAAGGAAGAGCAGCATACTTAGAGAGCAGTTGAATTCCGTGGAGGACGAGAAGCAGTTGCTTTCTGACAAATTGCAAGAAATGGAGAGACAACTTCATATTGAAAATATGAACCTGAAAAGGATGCATGAGTTGGAGACACAACTCCTTATTTCCAAAACAACCTTGGTCAAGTATCAACTTGAAGAAGAGGTAAACAATTCTTGTTTGTCTTCAAATTCTTCTAAGAATGCTTATATTGGTTCTTTTGAAAAACATACTAGAGGCATAGGTTTCAAGCTAATGTCGAAGATGGCCTATGAAGGAAAAGGATTGGGTAAACATGCACACACAGTATTGTTGAGCCAATAATGGTTGAGAAAAGGCCTAAGTATTTGGGTCTTGGCTATGGACAGTCTTATGGAGAGAGTTCCAAAGCTGCCATGAAGACCATTGAAACAACTCCAAGAGGGAGTTTCATTTCCAGTCTTCTCCATCAAGAGTGTGAAGATTGTATTCATGGATAATGCAATAGCTTGAAACATCATTTGTAGGATGCAGGTGTTCATAAGCATGCACTTGAACCAAAGAGTTGTGGAAACTTTGAAAGCCTTGAAGAGATTGATGATGTTCCAAAGGGATTACTTCTTCATTTAGTTCACCTCCTCATGAAGGCAATAAAGGTGAAAGAGAAAGTTATAAATCTGGTTCTTATCATATTCCCTTTGATTATGTTAACCATGATAAATTTCCATGTAAGCATTGGAAAAGAGTTGCATGTTCTTTTTGTGTTTTGGATAACCATAATGTTTCTAGATGTTGGAAGAGAATGACCACATACAAGAAACTTTTGAAGGAAAGGAAGCAAGATGCCAAAGGCCCATTGGACAAGGCAAATCATGTTGTCAAGGGGATGCGCATGTGTTGCACTTACTACCATAAGCAAGGACACATTGCTACAAAATGTTGGACTCTGAATCCAACAATGCTTCCACGAAACTTGAAGAAGGTGGAAAGAGAAAATGGCATAAATGGAAAGGAAGTTTCCATGATTAATGTGTTTAAGAATGATTAACATATTGATGCCAATGTGTAGACAAAGGTCCTACCTTTGAAATGGATTGGTAAGAAATGGTTAGAGTTCTTATCCAATTAAGATTGCATGTCTTTTTGCATCTATTTGCATTTCTTTGTTAATGGAATGCAAGTTGCAGGATTTTACCAAGAAGGTGAATGGAAAAGTTGAGTAGGAGACTCACTTTGTTGTTGCATGATTATATTCATTTCAGCTTCGAAAGTACAGTGTGCTTAAGTGAAAGTTGAGGGATGAAATGCATGCATGAGCATGCTATGCATGAACACAGGGATGTTGATGATTTCCTTGTATTTGAACATGTAAGTGTGATTAACTTGAAGGGTTGATTGCTTTGGCATGCATGTAATGTTAATATTGACTTGAGAAAAGTTGATTTTGTCTCCAAGATGGAGATAATGATGAAGTGTTTCATCTTTCGAAAAGAATACTTGAGATCTTTTCTACATGCTTGACTTGAAGGGTCATTTGTTTGAAGGCATGTTTTGTGGGCTTGGTATCTAGTCCATCATCTGTATGCAGATCTAAGACATGGAGGTAATTCACAAGATGTGAAAATCTATTTCTTTTGTTGAAGCAAGAGTTTTAGGCCATCCAGTTGTTGCCTGTATTTCTCAGTTGTTGTTAACAGTTGTTGTTGAAAGCTTGTCAAACAGGTGCAAATGAAATTTTGTGAAGCAGATGTAGCTTCACATTTGTTTGAGCCACCTTGGATCAATGATCAAGGCAAAGAAGCTCAAACTACCTTTTATGACCATCTCAACAGGAGTTCTGCATGAAGTTAAGGAGGAAAACAGTTCTTCCCAAGAGGACCAGTACATTCAGGAAGGAGAGTGGTCAAAGGCTTTGGTTCAGAGGCACTATGAAAGGAAAGTCTATGGAGGTTGAAAGAAGAGGGTGTTTTTACTGTCATTTACTGTTCATATCAGTATATCAGTCTTTTGGATACCAAAAGCTTTTTAGTGGGAAGGCGTGATACAAAATGGATCTAACATAGACTTCTAAGTCTATGAATGTTCCTCACAGAGGAAAATGAAAGTCAAGGGCTACTATTGAAAATAGTCCCATTGCATAGATCTTTTCATTCTGAATATACTACAACTTGAATGGGATGAAATGGACTTTAGAAGAAGAAGTTATTGCAAAAGGAAGATTGCCTATTATCCTTAGAAAAAGAGGAAATTTCTTATAATGGGACTTAAGCGAAAATGTGTTTCTAAGCATAAAATCCCTTAGAATCCATTGCAACGCATTCCTTTATTGCATCGTAATAAACTAAGGTTGAAGGACTTAAAATAGGCGCAAAGGCTTTCAGCGGACCCAATGAATTTATGAATAAAACAAGCGAACCTTTTGAGTTCCACAAGGAGGGCAGTAACTGGTATTTCGGGCAAGCTTCAAGTAGTAAGCAGTATTGGACGAGCTCCGCCTGATTCCATAGATTGGCTGACACGTAGCACGCAGAGGAGAGAGGAAATCAATTTTTCTAGCAGTTAATCCCTGTTTGGTCAATTTAGTGAAGTCTAAATTGCAACTTTTAAATGTCAACCCGGGGCTCGTAAGCTGATGAAGTGAGGGGTACTGTATGTACTTAGGCAACTATTTCTTAAGTTTTTTTTTGTCATTTTTAACTTTTTAAGTTCGTTTTCAAGTCTATTTCTCCTACAGTGATGTGATGGTGGAAATGAAAATAAAGTGAGTGAGGTGTGTGTGATTGTGATGAGTTCTAGATGATTTCTTAAAGCTTAAAAAGTAATCTACAAGAAAGCTTTGAACAACAACTGAAATGAAATTACTCTTAAAGGAAAAATGAAAGCATCAAATAAAAGACTAATGACCTTGGCCCAGTGTCTATGTTGCTGCAAGAAAATGAAGTTGAAAATGACATCTACATTAACTTAAAAACAAGAGAAACTACTTTAATTCTTCAATGAAATCTCAAGCAATGTACAATCTAAGTGACAAATCACACTACTTAATTTTCCCTTAACCTTTCTGCCTTTAGATGGATTGATCATATAAGAAAGAGTTATGAGTGAGTTAGCAATGTGAGTCTTAAACAAAATAACCAAGCTGTGTTAGTGATATTTTGGTCCTCGATAAAGATATTGAATTATAAAGAAGAGACCATCAACAAGTAAACAACTTGATTAGTAAACAATTATGCAACTCAAAGAAATGATAACAAAGAAATAAAGGCTGCAAACAAAGAAGGTTAGCACCATTAGACAAGATGATCACAAGTATCACTAGCTGTGAAAAAGAAAGAAAAGAAACTGTCCCGGGTACCTAAGCAATCTGAAAAAAAACACACTGATCAGTCATGGAAAAGTGCAGAAATATAAATGGACAGAATTCAAAATTATATACAGCTATTGTACATGATCAAAGCATAGCAAACAAAAGCATTCTATACAACTATTATACAAAAGCTGATAAGAAGAAATGCATGAAATGAAAAGCACTGTACAGGCCTTAAGTAAACAGGGGCCCTCTGCCTACTCCAGCCAGCTCAAAAGATCACTTAAACGCTCAAATGGAGAACAGTCTTCTCATATATTACGTAGCAAAAGTAAAAGTTACAGTGGGGTTCAATATTACATAACAGCAGCTAGCTAATTAGCGTTCAAATACGCTTTATTTATAGCAGAAAAACCAAACTAACTTAATCACAAACTACACTATTCTAACAGCTGTGTGAAGAACACGTAATCTAGCACAGTCCACGGATTTAGGCAACGGTCGAGGTGGGTATTAAATCTCTGGTTGGATTCGTGTTCCCCATCATCTGCGTGGTTGAGGAAGAGGCCAGCTGTGCTTTACGTGCTTTAAACTGAACACGCAGAGCCGTGCCCCGTCAATTACCTTCGTTTGACCGAAGTTGCCCCCTCATTGACCATGGGTGTTTACGACTGTTATGGCTGAGCTGGAAGGACACACACCATGTCCTTAGTGCCACGCACTTGCCCATGTGGCCCTTCTGATCGAAGGACACCTGGATCATGCCGTTTAAGAAAATAGCCGCGGAAACTAGGATCAGCTGTGGAAACTGGGATCAGCTGCGGAAACTGGGATCAGCTGCGGAAACTGCAGGTTTTGAACCAAAATTCTAATCCAACAACACAGTCATTAGCATAATTAATAAACCATGTAAAAGTCCTATAATACAATGATTTAAGCAAATTGATGAAGGAAATGAGTGATAAAGGAAGGAAATGAATGGAAAAGGAGGCTAAGAGGATGTGAAAAGGAGTGCAGGTCTGAGGCTCAACAATCCCCGTGCAAATTGTGTGCCCGAAATGACTATCAATGGTCAAATTAGAGGTCGTCAATCAATGGTCGAGATGCGATCGGTGATCACTGATCAGGGGATTCAAAGGGAAGACCCATGGGTTGTAGCACTTCGATATGCCGATATGGGATCAACGATAGCGCTGATGCGAGGGAGCCGATAGTGATACGCCGATGTTTCGATGGGCTGATTAGCGACATCAGCGAAGCCTCGATACCAGGGTCAATGCACATTGCGACTTCCGATTGCAATATGTAGATAAAGGGTGGACCCGATGGGAATTATAAGTGCGAATGCATAAAATTTGAAATCCGGTTTATTCAGATTTTCTTTGTATTTCCTGTATATTGAGGTTTTGACCTCCCGCCTAAGCGAATGTGATATGCCGATAGAAGGTGGACTGATGGGTTTATAGATGTGATTCTATAATATTTGAAGTCTGGTAAAATGCTCAATCATTTGTTTTCGATATTTTTCCTGTGTATTACATTATGTGGCCATTTCTTCAAGAGGAAGTCCGAACGGTTGGGTTTCATGCGCTTGCCGATTCATTGCAATAGGAAACTGCTTCTTTTGTGGAAACAATCAGGTTCTTCAATGATGGAGGACTGTAACCAATGCATGATAAAAACATAGAGAGAGCGATTTACCAGGGGAGCTGCATGACTGAAAAAGGTCGCTGGAAGGTTACTGAGAGTCGCTTGGACGTTAAGTGAACTACAGAGGCACACATAGGCCGAGAGAAGATCAGAGATAGCCAGAGCCAAAACCAGAGAGCCAGAGCCAGAGCCAGAGAGCTCACAACAGACTTCTAAGAGCCATGGTTTCATAGTGAAGTTGTAGAACAACAAAGAGATCAAATGATCCAGTTGTTGCTGGTGTCTAGAATGTGGTGAAGACAGAAGAAGGCATTCCAGAGACAGTTGAAAGAATTTTGAGGGAGTCAGAGAAGCTAGAAGCTCAAGACGCTGAGAGCACTGACTGAAGGAGTCAAGTCCAGAGGAGCCTAGATCTGTCTTTAGAGTGAGGACAGCTAGTGGGACAAGATGGTATTCTAAACCCATAGGTTTAGTTGTAAACCAATGGAGTTGAGCGTGGAGCTTGTAAAATAATTTATGCCATAATCCCAGAGAGCCTAGTTGAGTTGATTAGAGCTCAAGGAGACGTAGCCCAAGATATCAGGGTTCACTCCATATTATATTGTTGTTATGTGTGATTGCTTATTGTTGCATTGTATTTGCTGCTTTATTTGATGTTATATGTTTCATATTAGTTCAAGAAAATATACTTAAAGCACATAAACAACTTAAAAACAAACACAAGCATACACCTACTTTCAAGCACTTTTTAATTCCGCAATTGGTTAATAATAAGGTCTTGGAAATATTAAAGCTTTGGAAGTGCGAGAGGTTCTTGTAAGCTGACAAGAAGCCTATAGTGCCCCATTTTCAGATCTTCCATGTATATTGGTGTGGAATCACAAGATGTATGAATTTTCATTAGGACAAGATGTTTGAATTCCGCATCTGAAATTTATAATGTGTTAATGGGTAGACGAAGATGAGGTGAGAAACATGCAACTGACTAGGTTCACATTTCAATATGATCAACATGTTTCTATTTCATCTTGTCAACCTTGCCCATAACTATTTAATGTCGTTGTTAGCTAATAAATTCCATGGTCTTAAAACTGTTCAATGGTCTCCTTTCATCTAATAAATTATTTCATTACGAAATTCCATGATACACCTTGATCCACAATAAAATGTGAACTTAAATATAATTGACAATGCTACATAACAAGAAGGTTGCATCAAACGATGGCGGAGCTCGGGAGCTGAACGCGGGAGTTTAGCAGCGACTAGGGCAAACACAGCGAGCAAGGGTAGATTCAAATGGTGGGCGGCAGGGGAGGGAGCTCTGCTCCCTCCTACAAAGACGCAGTGGTCAGCAGGAATAAATCATCAGCTGAAACTAGTAAAGGAGATATGGACAATAGAAATAGGGACATTGAAAAAGACATAGATGGGACTAGAGAAAAAGAAAATAGCAGCACAAAGGACAAAGAGGAAGAAGACAAAAATCTGGGCTCAAAAGACAAAACCTAGAAAGGACCTTGCAAGCCGAAAGCATAAATCACTCCTCGAGTAATATTAAATGACATTGTTTTGCAGGAGCACAGGGAACACATGGGAACCTATGCCATTATCTGTAAATTTATGGGATTATGGCCCACAGAAAAGGCTTTGCAGACGTGGATCAAGTACCATTGGAAGCCCAAAGGTAGCATTGACTTGCATCTAGGGTCAAAAGGATTCTTCATAGTAGTGTTCTCAAACATCGAAGATAAAGACAGAATATTTGAAGGAAGCCCCTATTTTTTTGCAGCGGCAGGTCTCTATATGAGACCTTGGAGGATGAACTTTGTCCCAGAGAGGGAGACATTCCCTTCGGTTCCTGTGTGGGTAAGGCTCTACTCTCTACCTCTTTATTACTGGCAAACTGAATCGTTGGCTGCTATTGGCAATAAACTAGGATGCTTTGTCAAGGCTTCTGAAGCCACTAGAAGGGGAAAATACACCTCCTTTGCCAGGATATGTGTGGAAATGGATCTATCAGGAGCACTTCCGGATGAAGTCATCCTGGAAGTGCACGAGGAGGAATGGGTGCAGACGGTAGACTACGAACATATCCCCTTCAGATGTCGAAGATGCCATGAACATGGACATCTACATAGAGAATTCCCTCTCAGCAAAGAAGATAATAAAGAAAAACCTTACATAATGAAGGACTCTAAAAGCTTCCAGAAAGTGGCTAGCAGAGGAAGAGGGGGAAAAAATGGGCCAAAAATACTACACACGGAAGGGCAAAAGGGTAGTCAAAACAAGTTTAAAGTGCTAGAAGAACCTGAAGAAAGTATAAGAGAGATTCAACTTCAGGAGGATGAAGCTAAGGGTAAAGGAAAAAAAGAGGATACAAATCTTTCTCCAGGAATTGAACCTCAAAAAGAAACCATGAGAAGTGATACAGAGATGGAAACAAACCAGCAAATGACACAAAGTGAAATGGACATGGAAGATCATGAATTACAAGAAATCCTGGACAAGGAAAGCTTGGACCTGGAAGGATTCCTGAGGCAAGGATCCAAAGGATGAATAGAATCCCTGCCTCAAGAAGAATGCCACAAGATACATCAGCTGTTTTTGTGGAAGACTTAGGAACGAGAACTGGAGAAAAGTAAAAACATCCACAAACAGGAGCATAGAGGCATGAAAACAATGAAAGTAATACCAGGACTAGCCACTAGAAATCCAGGCAAAAAGAGTGGCAGAAAAAAGCAACACGAGCTCTTGATTGAGTGCGGAAAGCTAATGGTTGATTCGGGTAAGATGAAAGATCTAACAAGTTACTCCTTTACTAATATTTAATTATGAAGTTCATATCATGGAATATCAGAGGTCTAGGTAGTAAAAGAAAACAGAGAATGCTAAGTAATAGAATGAAATTAGCAATGCTGGACATAATCTTCATTCAAGAGACAAAATGCTCCATTCATAAAATAAGGCAAATCCATAACAAATGGCTCAGCAAATTTGAGTTTCTAGAAGTCAAAGTAGAGAACACAGCAGGTGGGATTCTCACCCTCTGGAACCACCAAAAAGTCAACATCATATAAGCGAAGGCGACAAGATACTACCTATCAACCATCATTCAGCCTATGGGAATGACAGAGACCTTCCTAATGACGAATGTATACGGCCCTCAGAAAATTGATGAGAAGCTTAGATTTCTGAACTCCCTGGTAGAGCTCAGAAGTAGACATGAAGAAATCCCTTAGGTCATTGGAGGAGATTTTAATATGATTAAATCTCTTTCGGACAAAAAAGGAGGCACCAGAATCCTCAGTAGAGATTCAGTAGAATTCCATTCATTTGCGGAAGACATGCAACTGGTTGAATCTAAAATGCATAACGGTCTATTTACCTGGAACAACAAAAGAGGCGGAAATGCTCAGGTTGCCTCGAAATTAGACAGCTTTTTTATCTCCGAGAAACTAATGCTCACAAATTCAGGAATCTCAGCAAGTATTCTCCCATTCGGAGGCTCGGATCATTGGCCGATTCAACTAGAAATCAAGGGAATTTATGCTCCTAGAAACAGACCTTTCATATTTGAGAATATTTGGCTCTCTCATCTAGACTTCATCAGCAACATTGAAAAATGGTGGTCTGAAGATCTTCAGGTTCAGGGCTCCAAAATGTTCCTCCTCCATAAAAGACTAAAGCTCATAAAAGTCAGACTCAAAGAATGGAACAATAAGGATTTTGGTAACATTTTTGCAAACAAAAATTCTGTAGAAGTCAAACTGCAGGAGCTACACCAAGCAATGATCACATATGGTTTTGATAAAACCAAAAATGAGCAAGCTGAAAAACTCAACCTAGAGTGGGAGAATTTATGCAAACAGGAGGAAATATTTTGGAGACAAAAGTCAAGAGTGCAATGGCTTAAAGAAGGTGAGCGAAATATTTGTTTTTTCCATCGTTCCACCATTGCCAATTGAAAGCACAATAGAATCTCCTCATTACTAAATGTTGATGGGGAGCTTCAGACCTCTCACAAGAATATTGAAGGGGTGCTAGTTCAATATTTCAGAGGCATCACTAATGAAAATAATCCAAACAGAGAACAACACATCAAGGAAATTATAAAAAATATTCTGAGGATGGTGTCAAAAGAAGACAACTTTAACCTGAACAAGCCAGTTACCGAAGCAGAGGTCAGTATGGTAATCAAAGACATGCAAAATGGCAAAGCTCCAGGTCCAGATGGTTTCAATGTTGATTTTTTCAAAGCTTGTTGGAAGGTGGTCAAACAGGACATCTTAGAGGTGGTTTAGGACTCTAGAAGAAGTAAATCCATGCTAAAAGCACTCAACAACTCCTTCATATCCCTAATCCCCAAACAGGACTCTGCCCTGACTCCTGATATGTTCAGACCCATTGCTTTATGTAATGTTGTTTACAAGATTATTTCCAAAATATTGGCCAATAGACTCAAACCTCTTCTTCCTTCTTTGATTTCTGGGGTAAAGTCTAGATATGTTGAAGGACGACAAATCCTAGATAATATTATTCAGGCCCACGAGGTTGTTCACTCCCTCACTAGTAAAAAGCAAGCTGGTATGATCATACAACTCGACATTGCAAAAGCATATGACAAGGTGAATTAGACTTACATTAAAAAAGTATTTTCTGCTTTTGGATTTGATCATGACTGGATTAGATGGGTTATGGCTATGATTACTTCAATCAGCTTTTCAATTCTGGTAAATGGCTCGCCCTCAGAGATCTTCACTCCTACCAGAGGTCTCAGGCAGGGTGACCCACTCTCTCCCTTCCTCTTCATTCTCATGATGGAAGGATTGGGCCAAACCATTAAAAAGGCCAAAGGTTTAGGGAAGGTCAAAGGTCTCAATTTAACGGAGAACGGCCAAGCCTTGACTCATCAACAATTTGTGGATGACACCATGCTGTAGGGCATCCCCACAGTCAAGGAAGCCACTGCTTACAAGAAAATATTAAATGACTTTGCCTCGGCTTCAGGTATGGAAGTCAATCTCTCCAAATCAAATTTTTTTTCTTAAACACTAACATTGCTATCCAAAGGAACATATCTAGAATTCTAGGCTTCCAAAGGGAGGTCCTGCCTTCAAAATCATTGGGTATCCCCCTGACGGATAAACCAATGCACAAAAGTATCTAGGAACCAGTGCTCAACAAGATGCAAGACAATATCAAATGTTGGACATACAGGGCGTTGAGCCTGGCTAGCAGATTGATTCTAATGAAGACAGTTCTTCAAGCTATCCTTTTTTTCTTTTTATCAGCCCTGCCAGCTCCCAAAGGGGTCTTACAACAATTCAGGAACATTCAGAGAGACTTTCTCTGGGGCAAGGAGGAGACGAGAAAGAAAAAGTCCCTTATGGCTTGGGATAAAATTTGCAAGCCCAAAAGTCATGGAGGCCTAGGCTTAGATGATCAAGAGATTATAAGTAATGTTTTAGGAGCTAAACTTTGGTGGAGATGGGTTAAATAACCAGGGGTGCAATGGGCTAATACCTGGAAAGAGAAATATGCCAGCTCCTGGCATATGAGTGAGCTCATCAGAATGTCAGGGAACATAAAAGGCTCTCACATCTGGAACAAAGCTTGGGAAAACAGAGGCCTAGTACAAAACTACAGCTTCTGGGAAATCAGAGCAGGAGATCAGGCTCTCTTCTGGGAGGATAAATGGCAGCAAGAACCGATGTTGTTAAGGGAGGAATTTCTAGGCATCAAGCAAGAAATTGATCTCCAAGGGCTAACAAGAGTCAAGGATTTCTGGAATCCTACTCAGGACACTGAGAAATAGAGAAACTGGGGAAGAATAGATTGCAGAGCGGACAGCCCCATAAAAGAAAAAATAGATGAACTCATGTACATATTGGAACAGAGGAAGATTCTGGTTACAGAAGGGCAGGACCAGTTAATATGGGGCCAAAACAAAGAAGTAATCTTTAATATCAAGGAGGCTAAAAGGATTTCTCTTAACCTAGAGCCCTACATTTTGAATAGGTCCTGGCAAAAGCTTTGGAATTACCAAGGATGGATGAAGATCAAACTGTTTATGTGGTTAGTTCATCACAAGAAAATACTAACTTGGGATGACATTCAGAAGAGGGGAATGATGGGGCCTTCTAGATGTCAACTATGTGAGGCTCAAGAGGAGACTATGGAGCATATTCTCAATAGCTGTACCTATACCTCCTGGTTATGGGATTCCTTCAAAAGCATTTTTCAGCAAACAGACAGAGACAAAGGTAGCATTATTAACACCCTGAACGAGTGGAGAAAAGACTTTTCAGACAACGAGATCCTTAATTTAGCTTGGAACTTTACACCAAGCTTTATTATCTGGAATGCTTGGAAAGAGAGGAATAAGAGAATCTTCAAGGGTGAAAAGACTACTCCGCTCTGCCTGATGGATCTGATCTTAAAGTAGATAAAGGAGACTGTGTCCACCACTCTGCACAGTTATCCCTCGAATCCCCCACAGCACCTGAACCAAGAACTCTCAAGTAGCTGGGATTGCATGAGATCATCCTCAATGGTCCGAGAAGAAAAGAAAGCATAGTGGAAAAGGAAAAGGAGTTCTAGCATCCTATACCTAATGGTTACCTAAAATGCAACATTGATGGGGCTTCTAAAAGCAACCCAGGGACTGCAGGTTATGGAGGTGTCTTGAGAGACGAAGATGGAAAAATAATTTTTTCCTTCCACTGTCATTTAGGCCATGCTTCCAACAACATGGAAGAATTGGTGGCATTGGAACAATGTCTAGAGCTTCTTAAACTCAATAACAACACAAATTTTCTCATCGAAGCAGACTCTGAAATTTCTATAAATGCAGTCAAGAAAATCAGCCACGGTACAGCTCCTGAAAAAGTCTCAAAACAATGGAGACTAATTCAAGTGTACCAGAGAATCCAAAAACACCTCCAAAGTCTACGAACAGTTAGCTTCAACCATGTTCCATGGAAGGCCAACTAACTTGCATATCTTCTGGCCAACCTAGGAGTGACTAATCCAGATTGCAGAGTAGAAATGAATTGGCAGGAGATGCCTACAAGCAGGCTAAAAGCTCTCTACGAGGCTCAATCTGCAGAGGACAAAGAAATTTTTTATTGTTGGGCACGAGGAGCAAACCAAGACTAACGCTCTTTTTCCAGTTTCTTCTTCTCAATTCGGTGGTCAACTCCATGTTTTGGGGCTTCCTCTGCTTTGGTGACTTTTTCCTATGGGGAATGGAACCTTTTCTCCTTCGTGCCTTGAGAGGCAACACAGGGTTTCATATGTAGCTCCAGAAGGTTTCGGCAGCTAGTTCCAATGTCGGGTCAAGCAGGTGGAAGGGCGGATCAGCTCCCTCCATGGCTTTCTCGAGCTTTTTGTCTTTTTACGTAGAAAACTAGGATATTAGTGGATTTCCTTTGATCGCAAGGCCCCTGGATGGTAATCAGTGGTTTTTCAGTTCTCTAAGTGATGGACGACAGATCTTCTCGGACGGTTGGTAGTAGCATCAGAACGTCCCGTAGCATCCCATTTTTTCTGTTATGGAAGTCAATACCGCCTCTGGGCGGGTTCGCAGAGTTCGCACCGCTCACAAGTCAAAAGTGTTATCGGATTTCTGGCAGCGATGCCATAGAAATCATGCCACGTGGAGGAGAGACCGGTACATGAACCACTTTCCTCGCGCCTTAAAGTTCGATCACCTTAGGCGTGCAATGGCGCAGGGTGATTCAACGACCAGGATCAAGCGTGCAGTTTGGTAGGACCCGCAGGTTTGGTGAGGTTGGCGGTTTCACTGTTATCGCACCGCTTTTTTTGGAAAAGTGGTTTTTGTTTTTTCGCAACGACACCATTGATTTCTTTACACGTGGCGGAGGGCCTGTTTATTATACCACCTTCCCCGTGCCTTAAAATTCGTCAGCTTTGGGCGTGCGATTGCTTGCTTAGCCGTCCGATCGCGCGGAGTGATTCGTCGCCCTTGCTCCATCTTGCTGTTTAGTGGGGCCGTGGGGTTGATGGGGTCCCCTGTTTTGGCGATTAGTTTTGGTGGTGCTTTTCTTTGGGGTGTCGTCCTTTCACGAGGATTGTGTTCTCTGTCAACTCGGCTGGTACCTTCTATTGGGGCCACGTGTCCTAGTGGGCTTTTGTTTAAGTTTCTTGGTTGGTTGTTGGCCGGAGTTCAGGCCTTTGGTTTGTTTGTTTCTGCCATTAGATTGTTTTTTAAGTTTTGGCTGCTTGGTGGCTGTGGGGTGTGGCTTTTCTTTGGCCCCATGCCCTTTGTTTCCCTGTCGCCTCTTGGGGTTCAGGGATCTTGTATATTATGTAAATTTTTTTGGTTAATTTGATATAGAAGGAAGTACTCTTGCTCTAGCAAAAAAAGACAATGCCACATAACAAAGTACGATATCCCTAAAAAAATATATATATATATTTTAACGATAAGAAATTATTAACCTTCCCAACAATCTATTAAATTTTAAATTTTCACTTAAACAATGGTATTTTAAAGAGGCATGTACTTTTATTTGATATTTAAAAAGGTTGTTAAAATTTATATATATAATTTAAGTACCAAAATTTAAAAGAAAATATTTTATATAAAATAGTTCTTGCACATATATAAAAAAATGTTTAAGTAACATAATTTCAAGGAAATTGTTTTACATAAAATAGTTTTAATAATTTATTTGAAGTCATGATTCTTCATGTTATTTCAATAGAGGTTATAGACCAATGGGTGTCAATCCACAGATTAATAGTCATTACTATGGAGGCGAATATGAGTGGTAGCATCACTCTATGTGTAGAACATATCTTGATTATCATATTACAATGCAACTAATCCATAATTAAAAAAACAAACTTTACTTATTAAACACATTAAACTAAATTGAACTTAACTAAATCCTAAGTGACTAAATATCCTAACAAAAAATACGATTAATTTCCCTAGAAATTGATAAATACTTCACTAAAAAATACCCTTTGTTTTTACTAGATAGCTATTTTTATACCCCAATAAATATAAATCACTAATACTCCTTCCCAATATCTAAACTATAACTTTATTTTCTACCATATTAAACCTACTTTATGAATGAACTTAATAAAACAATGGTTAACCAAATAAAACCCCTTATAAACTACACTTGCAAATGTGATTAACTTATATAAGAGTAATTTGTTCCTTTCTTATTTTTTAGCAAATAAATCTTGAAATAACCCAAAAGATATAAAAATATAAAATTATTATTTACTTCAAAAAATAAAAATAATATTAAAAAATAGTTACTAGGTAATACATTCTGTATAATAGTAATGATTAACAGAATTCTTGTAAAATATTTAGAAACCCACTTGCATCCACTTACATGCTCATGTTTGATTCCCATTTTTATATACTTCTGGTTATTTAGAACTTGTTTCCTTTTAATTACTTATTTTCATGTTCATTTTAAGGGAAATTTTTTCCTCATGTCAACCCCACATAAATCAACGAAGTAAGGGTGAACTTTTTTAGAGTCTAGTTGTAATTAACTTCTAGAGTCTAGTTGTAATGGCATAATATTTTTTCTAGTTGTTTCCATTAATGGTTCTATTTAATGGTTCTATTTTGTCTAATTGAATGTTACGTTCTTTTTAATTACTTATTTTCTTGCTCGTTTGGAGGGAAATATTTTTTTGCGTCTAGCCAATAAAATTGTCTAATTGAATATTAGGTTCCTTTTAATTACTTATTTTCTTGCTCGTTTGTAGGGAAATATTTTTTTGTGTCTAGCCAATAAAATTGTCTAATTGAATATTAGGTTCCTTTTAATTACTTATTTTCTTGCTCATTTGTAGGGAAAGATTTTTCTTGCGTTGAGCCCATAAAATCAAAAGAGTAAAGATGAACTTTTTTTAGAGTCTAGTTGTAATTTTTAATGATATAATTTTTTTATATAATTATTTATCTCAAAGGTTGGATTTTGGCCAGTTTAATATCAAATATAGGTTGAAATCACAGTGATTGTGATTTTTAAATATTTTAAAGATTACAAAATAAGTATAGTTTATTAAATTGGTATATTGTTTTTTTTTTCTTTCTCACACATAATATTTTCATAAGTGAAAATATATATTTCGAAAACCCAATGAGTTTGTTCAAAGAAGTATAAGACTCTTCCTTCTACTATCATTAACATTTTTTTGAAATAGAAGCAAGAAAAAATCATTTCCAAAAATTAAAATTGTATGCCTATAATTTCCTCCAAAACCTTGTCATTTGAGGACTCAATAATCTCCAAGGCCCTTGGTCGAACATGTGGAGCTTCCTTTGAAATATGATTTGTCTCATTGTTAAGCTCTCTAAGGATATGTTTTGTTTACAAACATTTCAATTTGCATGCCTCAACTTTGATTTCTTGAATGATATGGTAGAGGTGAAGACTGATGATACTTACCTTCTCATGCATTTAATTAACTAAAGTTGTGAGTCTCCAAATATTTGTAGTTTTTTTTACTTCAAAGTAATTTGCAATGAACAATAATGCCTAAAGGGATGAGAATTCAACTTTATTTTTGGTGCCCCTCCTAGGAAAAAAATTAATGTGCTTCACTTGATGTTCATTTAAAAATAATACAGTACCAACCTTGCATATCGGTGGATGTCCTTAACTTTCATCATTAAAAAATCCCCATGATTGGTTTCTTTCAGAGGAGGTATTCTTGGAATTCTTGGCTATGTTTGGCTTCCACCGTCTATGCACTAGTAGTGGAAATTATGACTACCATTACAACCTCAATTGAGATAATTTTATCTTGAAATGTTGTTGATTTCTTTCCCGCCATATAGAATGTATCATAACAATCAGCAAAGTTGGATAGGACATAGTCGATGGATCTATCATCCATTCTTAATAATAGTCTTCAAGGGATACCTTGTCCCAAGTGGAAGATGAAGGGTTGAACTTAGATTTTATCATTATCTAGATCTGTCAAGTATATGAACAAGAGATAAAAAGATAAGAGATTGATTTACCGATGTTTCTACACACGGACACCAATTAGGTCTGATCCAACCTCGCTTTAAACCATTATCCCACATAAACATCTTATTGGATAGTCAATTAGGGCTAATCCAACCTCACTTTAAACCATTATCCCACGTAAGCATCGTATTGGATAGTGTTAGCCATAAGGCTAACTTGCACTTCATCATCTCATTATGTTTCCATAGAGTTTTAGACCACCATGCAATATCTCTTGTGAATGTTGATTCAAATTGTGCTCAATATCCTATCTTAACAATGAATTACCTTAAGGTTGAATTCTTTGACTAGACCAACCTATCCTCATCTTCTTCACTAATTTTGATCCTAGCTAGTTACTAAATAGTACTTCAAAACAACAAAGTATAATATTAAAAAATACATTATTATTGATATTAAAGAATGTAGATAAACATATGTGTGTCTTAAAAAACAATAAAAAAAGATATCTTGAAATTTTTTGGTAACATTCTATCCATGAAAAATAGAATGATGTATCTAGGATTTTTAGTGTGTAAATTTTGATAATTAGTCATCATGTTGTTTGAGCTCTCCAGAAATAAATATATATTGTAAATATTTTTGAAACCTTCACCACATGGGTTTTGAATAAATGTGTTTATAGTTACAAACTCCCTAATATTAAAATCATGTTAAAGTTATTGGTTCAAAACTCGTAGATAATCAATGTTTTAAATTATTGTTTTTTTAACAAATTTACAAATAGTATATTAAAATAATATTAAAAGAAAATTAAATTATTAAAAAAGATGCTTTTACAACCTGCAACTAATTTTGTCGTGGTGTAAGATCATATTAATTAGCTCTCTCATGGGTTTCACTCTTACTTTTTAATCCTCTCTCAATGGCTTGGCTCTACCTCTTTAAGAAGATGATTGTTAAAATCAAGGAGAGGGGAAGTATGAGATAAATTCAATAGGTTCTCCAGGTGAGTCACCTAGAGAATGCTCAAGCACTCAACACATTACTCATTCAATCAAAGTCTCGTACATATAAAATCATACACTAATTGGGTGGTTTGAACCATTCCCTAAATAATAGGATCTTGCACCTAAATAAAATTTCTCAATTCTAACAACTAAATACATAGAAAATACTAGATTTCTCTGTTAATTTCAACAATGATAAAAAAAATTGTTATAGTGTAAGCTCATATTAATTACCGGAGTCATCTAACGAGGTGGAGGAATTGCCTAGACGACCAAAAGTGGCCGGAATCCAGACAAAAAATTTTCAAAAAATCTTGTAGAGATAGTGTTTGAATCGTGTTGTTGATGGTGAAAATGGATTGAGCACCATCAAAAATGTCTAGGACACTTAAAATTTTCATGTTTAACAACTATAACTTGGATTTACAAAAATCCTTGCCAGATTTTCTCTAAATATAACCAGTATTTCCATAACTTTTCGGGCAATTCCTCCAGCGAATTAGACTACGACTTAATTACCTCTCTCATAGGTTTCACTCTTACTTTTAATCCTCTCAATGGATTGGCTCTTATCTCATACTTTTATGTTATAATATATGGATGGAATAGACTACATCTCGTCAAAATGGTAAAGTTTAGTTTTTTTTTTTTCAAAATAATTATCAATTTAAATTTAAGAAGTATGAACTATTAATAATTCGAATTTAATATAGTTTTGAATGGATTCAATTGTCATATATCTGACTACTTTTTTATATTTGAAATGTGAAACTCGTACACACGCTTACCATTAACCTACGCACTAAGGCAATTGCATCAATCAAAACTCGCATGTGAAGGTCTCGCCATTGAAAATTATGCCCTTCAAATATTGTAACGACAGGCTAACCAATTCTTTTAGGTTCACCCGGACCTTACCACCTTTTCAAAAGCAGAGCCCGCCAAGTTAGCAGAGTTTTAATACTTTAGGCGGCGAGTTGCGACTAAAAGTTTGAATATTTCTAGTTACGTGGGGAATTAAGTCTGAAAGTTTTGTTTGAATATTTGGACGATGACTAAATTTTCATTTTACGTGCACGTATCTATCTCTATAAATTCACGACTCACGTAGTCGATGTCATTGATTAGCGTTATCAAACGATCGTTGATTAGAATCGTTAAAATACAAGTAGCTGGACAGTGCTTTCATTTCTCGATTGAGTATGCATTTGTCATCTTCTTAGGTGCAACAGAGTGTAATTGTCTTGTTCCGACACAATTACATGGAAGTGGTCTATCAACGTCACCCATTGCAATATTCTAAAGGAGCACATTCTAGAGAGAAGAATGTATATATTATTTTTCACAATTAAGTTTAAAAATTTAAAAGAAATATAAAATCTTGAAATTTATATAAGAATAACCCTCAAAAAATTTTAAAGGTCATCGACACTAACCTATGCATATTAACCTCCGTTGAGATGGCCTAGATTTATTTTACAATGTTAAAATAATTCGTTGAGTCCAATAACAATGAAACAAATTAACTCAATTATTAGTTATTAAGTACACATTATAGGGAAGCTTTAAGGAAATTTATTAAGAGATTATTGGAAAAATATTATCTAGTGGCAAACATGATATACAACTTATAAGTGCTTCTGCATGTTTAAATATGCAATATTATAAGAGCTATTGTTTACTTATACATTGTTTTGACAAATGAGACATTCTTGCAGAGATTGCATAAACATGTTTGTTGTGGGATTAAACACTCTTGAAGAAGGTTTCTACTACTTTGGTTTCAAATGAAGCGAAACAACTATTGTATTATGGACTAACAATTCCTTATTAAAAAATTTGAATGCAAGCTATCTCACTGGGTTCACAGATGGCCAACTATGGATTGCAGATTAATTATTGTAAAGTCAGTGCTACAAAGCATTTTAGTTTATTGGATGCATTTATTCTTGTTGCACAGCCAAATCATCCATAAAACAAAACCATTATCATGAATTTCATTTCGTCTAGGGCATAGGGTGGGAAAAAAATAATTTTGGCATAGTTGGATGATATTACAAAACTAAAAGATTATGTTGGATGAGGATTAAAAGATATCAATATTTTCGGGTTGGCTGTACAGACAGAGTTTCTGGAGATCCATATTTGGATGTGGCATTTGGTAGGTCATTTTAAAGGAAAAATATATGAACAATATGTCTTCCTTGACATGGTTTAGGCTTGGTCAATTTAAAAAATGTAACGACTCATACATTTGGAATAGATTTATGAAGTAAAAATAATGGCTATTGGGAAATCTCCATTGGGAGATTTGGATTGGTTCATAGGTTTTAGTGGGGTTCCATCCCATCAACAGGATGTGAGGAGACTTGGTGGCGATCTCGAGGAGGGACACGTAGCTATGACCATTTAATTCTTTCAGTTTCGAATTAAATTTGGTGATAAGGTTTTGGTATATGTCTTTAATGTGGTTTATTGTGTGTTGTCCGCCCTCTGTATTGACCTCGAGCTTGCAACCATGGGTTATCACTTTCATCGAGGGTGTTTGGAATTTATTTCTCCTTTGCTATGGTTTACCTCTGTGGGTGCTCAATGTTTTCGCCTAGTTCTTGCGATGGTTGGTAAGTATTGTGCCTTACTTGTCCCATATGGTGGTTTGTTGTGTTTTGCTAGTTCTCTGTGGTCTATTGTTTCCGTGCCTTTGCTCGTTCTCTGTAGCGATTCAGTGCTCTAGTTTTTCGAGGGTTTCAAGTCATTTTCCACCTGCAAGTCTATTTGTCTCTATCATTTGGCTCAAGCTTCGTTTCTGCTCTGTTTGTGGTGATTTTTATGTCAATGTTGGATCTGGTGATAGTTCGGCTCTGCAAACACAGGCTATTGCCTAGCTGCTAGACGAGACGACTTGGCGAACTCACTCTCAGGTAATCTTTTTGTTCCAATTTCAATTTCACCCTTTGTTTTTAGGGTTCTAACACTCTGGCTCCTTGGTGAGCAGCCAGAATACTGTCATGGCTCTTCTGCTGGCAGAAACCCTCTGTTGCAGGTCACGAATCTTGTCCTCCATCGTGGAATCGATCCTCCTCCAAGTAAAAAACCCTCGCTCTTTCAATTGGCTATTCACTGTTGTTTGTTTCATCTCCCTAACTAACCGCTGCCCTGCTTTGTGGTGGTGTGGAGGCCCTTCTAGGGGAATGCTGCTCCACGGCTTCGTCCTTGGGACTGTTCGCGAGCTTGGGGAAAACCCGGGTAGGGTCTTTCTGTGGTTGTAGCAGTTTCTTGCTTGCTTTGTTGCTTGTTCTGTCTGTAACTGTTTTGTCGCTTGCTCTTGTCTGTAATCGGTTATGCCCTTGGGGTTTTGGTTCCTTCGTGTCTATATGTGGTCTCCGAGGTGTTCATGCCCTCGCTGTTTGATTAGGGTCTAGCTTATGGACTGTAATGTTTTCGGTTTGCATGGGTTTGGAACCCTCCATGATTTACAGGTTATAGAGTTTGTACAGTGAATTTTGTTGAATGAAAAATGAAAATGAAATGTACAGGAAATGCTTTAAATGCTGAATATAATAGTACTTGGTTTTTTTTGTTGAGGAAAAAAAAAGGAAATATATATGTTGGTGTACCTCTGTTTGGTTCTCGGTTTTGAAATGCTTCCTGTTACAAAATTCTTGTCGATGCTTATTCAGATCTTTTGAATAAATGGTTTCACTGTCTTGCTTTCATTTTGATGCCTGAAACATCTATGCACAGGGAATATAATAAAAATTAATCTACTTCCTTAATGACAGATTTTGAATTGTTTGCTACTATAGAGATTCAAATAATTGTAAATTACAACTTCTGGGCTCTCTCTCCTCTCTGGATGGCAGCCCTTCCATCCTCTCTAGTTTTTCCTTTTCAATGCATTATTAGCAGTTTCTTTACAGTTGAGGAACTGTTCCTCAATTACTTTTCAGTTGTTTAACAGTTTCTTCAAACAAGTTCCTAACTAATCCTATCTTGATCTGCTTGCCTAATTTTAAAAACTAACAATGGCTGAGTCAGCCTTAATTTTAAATGAAACAAAATGAAACAGAAACTCAAAGTGTTTTCCTCTCTATCCAGCAAAATAAAATAAAATAAAAACATTTCCCAGCTGTCGCCTCTTCACTCAGATGCTCTTGCATCAGGCTCCCGAGTTAAATTAAACTCATGGCTCCTATCCATGAGCTCTTCAATAGAGTACCCAATGCTTTGAATTTGGACAACATCTAACCAAGAACTATCTTCAATAGGATGACCCTTCCACTTGACTAGGTACTACAAATATTCTTTCCTTCAAGTTCGTCTGGCCACTTGGGTGTCTAGGATCTGTTCAATTTCTAGAGGCTTCGCTAGGGGCATTTGTTTAATCCATGAACCATTCTCATTTGGGGTATCCCATGTTCGTCTTTCCAAACTGTCTTCTTCATCTGCCGCAATGTAGGGGTATAGATCTACCACATTGAAAATGGGTGAAATTCCAATACCTGGGGGTAACTGCAATTCATAAGCATTCACAGAAAACTTCTGAAGAATCCTGCAAGGCCCAATTCTTTTCCATTTCAAATTATTGTATTCGCCTTTAGGAAACCTCTCCTTGCATAGGTGTGCTAATACCAGGTCTCATACGTTGAATTGTACCTCATGCCTTTTCAAATCTGCTTTCTATTTGTATCTTTGGCTATTGTCTTGTAATTTTAATTTCACCTGTTCATGAATATCACTGATTTCCTTTGCGAAATATTCACCATCAACACTCCTGCACTCCAACTGACCCAAATCTCATAACTCATGTACTCCACGTGGGTGCATTCTGTATAGGATCTGGAAAGGACTACTACCCGTGCTTCGGTTGGGTGAATCGTTATAAGCAAATTCCGCTTGTGCAAGCACACGATCCCACTATCGAGAATTTTCTCCAACCAAACTCCTCAATAAATTTCCCAGACTTCGGTTCACCACTTCGGTTTGACCATCGGTCTGCGGATGATAAGCTGAGTTGAAGTTTAGTTTGGTGTCTAATTTTTTCCATAAGGTTCACCAAAAATGTCCTGTAAACTTAATGTCTCAGTCTGAAACAATAGAATTCGACAAGCCATGTAATCTGACTATCTATGTGAAGAAAAAATGTGCTACATATGTAGTGTCACTGGTTTTCCTACATGGAATGAAATGTGCCATTTTGGTGAAATGATCCACCACCACCATGATGGAATCGAATCCCTGTTGTGTCCTCGGCGGACCTAAGACAAAGTCTAAACTGACTGAGTCCCGTGGTCTGTTTGGAATAGATAAGGGCGTATACAACCCTGTGTTCTGGCTATGTCCCTTTGCAAGCTGACACACTTTGCATCTAGTCACAAACCTCTGTACATCTTTCTGCATCTTCGGCCAATAGTAAAAGTAGCTCAACTGATCCAAGGTCTTGTCTATAACAAAATGCCCGGTTAAACCTCCATTATGCTTTTCCTAGATTAAGTTCTCTCTCATAGAACATTCCGGAATACACAACTTCCCTCCTTTGAACAGTAACCCTTCCTGCATATTATAGACTAGCCATGAAATATTATCTCTCAACAATGGATTTTTACAAGCTTCATAAGCTTCCTTAAAATCTACATCTGCCTCATACAAGTCCTTAAGATGTTCAAATCCTAATACTTGTATCGTACTTTCCTGCAGGATCAAATTCCTCCTTCTTAACGCATCTGCCACTTTGTTGGCTTGGCTGGTAATGTGTTTCAACACAAACATAAAACTCTGCAGGTACTCCACCCACTTCGCATGTTTGTGGTTCAGCTTATGCTGCTGCATAATATACTGCAACACAGAGTTGTCTGAAAATAAGACAAATTCATTGGACAACAGATAATGTCTCCAATGCCTTAGCGCTTGAAACACTCCATAAAATTCCTTGTCATAAGACGTGTACTTCTACATACTTTCATTTAGTTTCTCACTGAAATAGGCTACTAGCTTGTCCTCTTGGCTGAGTACTACACCAATGGTTATCCCACTAGCATCACAATGAACTTGAAAAAGTTTGTTAAAGTCTGGTAATCTCAAAATTAGTTTCTTAGTAATTTTCCTTTTGAGTAGCTAAAAACTTTTCTCTGCCATTTCTGTCCAATGGAAAGGTTGATTTTCCTTCTTAATGGGGTCCACCATGGGTGCACAAATCCCACTTAAGTTTTTAATAAATTTCCGATAAAAAATCACCAATCCATGAAAACTCTGTACCTCAAACAAACTTTTTGGAGATGGCCAACTAACTATGGTTGCAACCTTTTTCGGCTCGATTTTTAGTTCATTCTCAGAAATCACAAATCCCAAATAAATTAACTCTTTCTTCAAAAAAGAACATTTCTTCAAATTTATCAGTAATTTATTCTGCTGCAATTTTTCCAATACCTACCTCACATGTCGAAAATGCTCTTCCTTCGTCTTGTTGAATATAAGTATATCATCAAGATATACAATCCCAAATTTTCCAATGAATTCCTTCAGCATCTCGTTCATCAACCACATGAATGTGTTGGGGGCATTGCTCAATCCAAATGGCATAACTAGCCATTTGTACAAGCCTTCATTAGTCTTGAAAGTTGTCTTCCACTCGTCACCTTCTCAAATTTTGATTTGGTGGTAGCCGCTTTTCAGGTCTATCTTTGAAAAGTACAATTCACCACTCAAACAATCCATCATATCATCCATCCGAGGTAAGGGGATCTGTACCTGATAGTGATCTTTTTAATGGCCCGGGAATCCATGCACATTTTCCACTCACCTCCTTTCTTGGGAGATAAAATAGTTGGCACTGCACAAGGGCTTAAACTCTCCCGAATCAGTCCTTTATCCAACAACTCTTGCACCTGCTTTCGGATTTCTTCATTTTCCTTCGGACTCATCTGGTAGGCGGCCTTGTTTGGCAAATTGTTTCCTGGAATAAAATAAATATGGTGACTAATGCTTTGCTTCGGTGGTAATTTGTCTGGTAGATTGTCTACCATAATATCACTAAATTCTTGCAGCATGTCCTATATCTCTTTAGGTAATTCAGTGACTTCAGTATGGATCAATACTGGTTTTGGCCTTCGCACAACTGCATACTTCACTTCATCATCCTCCATCTATCGCAGAAACTCTTTTCCACCTAACAGTAGTGCTTTTGTCCCACTGGTCTCTACAGCATCCTCTTCCTTCATGGGGACTAAAATATGCTTTATCCCATCTTTAACAAACTTGTAACAATTTGTTGCCCCGTCATGGACGACCTTCCTATCATACTGCCATGGTCTACCGAAAAGATTATGGCACTCGTCCATAGGCATGATATCGCAAGTCATCTTGTCCATATACTTGCAATATGAAACTCTACTTCACACTGCTCATCGACCAGTAGTTGGCGACCTTTCTATAACCAAGACACCCTATATGGAGTTGGGTGCTTTAACTTCTTCAAACCCAATTTTCCCACCATTTCAGTAGCTACCAGATTATCAGTACTTCCACTTTCTATAATTAATTTGCAGCATTTCCCATGTGACTTGCACACAGTCCAGAACAATGCTTTTCTCTGTTTTTGATCAGCTACTTCCTTAGCTGGTTTTAATAATACCTTGTTCAACACCAAGGCTTCCCCGGTTTCTAGCATATTTTCCACCTCCTGTGGTGGTGCCTCTGCTTCATCGGTTTGAGCGACATATGCTCCCCTCTGCCCAATTTGTTAATTTTCATGACATTCACAAGACCTATGTCCCCATTTGTGACACTTGTAACACTGATAGGCATTTCCTCTGCCTCTGCCATTACCTCCTCCTCGCTAGTATGACCTTCCTCCTCTGGTGTTTCTTTCCCTTTCACTCTATCCCGAAGTCTTAAAACTACTATGCTCTTCATTACTGTTGGCAGTCCTACCTCTGCCAAAGGTATGTCCCTAACCTCCATCAGAACCATGTCCTCTTCTAGCATTTTGTTTCCTAGCAATCTTTTCCTCCACCTTCAAAGCACTCTGATAAGCTTCCTCTATGGTCTTAGGGGAAAGAATACTAATTCCGTCTAGGATCTCCATACGTAGACCATTTAAAAACCTCGTTGTTTTCTCAAGGGTATCTTCAACATAACTAGCTCTTAGGTTAACTTTATAAACTTCTTCAGTATATTCCTTCACGATCATCATTCTCTGCCTCAGGTTATGTACTTGTCTATAAAGGGAAATTTGATAATCTTTTGGTAGAAACTTGCTCTTCATTATAGCAACCATCCTATCCCATTTTTTAATCAATGGTTTGTTCAATCTCCTCCTTTCTGCCTATACGTTGTCCCACCATAGTGCTGTATGTCCCTTAAATTTGGTGACAACAAACCTGATCCTCTTGTCTTCGCTGATTTCTTCATACTCAAAATATTTATCTAGCTCACTTATCTAGTCTAACAATGCCTCTATGGACAAACTTCCATCATAATTAGAGAGCTCTGGTCTTGGCTTGATGCTAGCAAAAAAAACTGACCTCAATAGCTTAATTTCTGGTCCTTCGTCATCTGACCCCTCCGTCGTGGCTATGTTTGCCTCCTCACTTTCATCCCCTCCTTCCGCATCTCTATGCCTTCCTGCTTCCTTTGTTGCCAAATGTGTAGTTAAATTCCTAATTTCGTATCGTAACCCTTCATTTGCTACTCTTCTTATGGCTCTTCCTCGACCCCTTCTTC
The DNA here is from genome assembly GCA_031772625.1 of Pinus tabuliformis. Classification (NCBI taxonomy): domain Eukaryota; kingdom Viridiplantae; phylum Streptophyta; class Pinopsida; order Pinales; family Pinaceae; genus Pinus; species Pinus tabuliformis. The sequence continues at coordinate 89,558,884 of CM062810.1, read as the reverse complement.
CTACCTCCATCTTTACTGAGAGAAAGGAACAACCTGCTCCGATACCAAAAATTGGTGGCGATCTTGAGGAGGGACACGTAGCTATGACCGTGTAATTCTTTTGTTTTCGAATTAAATTTGGTGGTAGGGTTTTGGTATATGACTTTAATGTGGTTTTTTGTGTGTTTTCCACCCTCTGTACTGACCTCAGGCTTGCAGCCATGGGTTATCACTTTCGCTGGGGGTGTTTGGAATTCATTTCTCCTTTGCTATGGTTTGGCTCTATGGGTGCTTAATGCTTTCACCTGGTTCTTGTGATGGTTGGTAAGTATTGTGCCTTGCCTGTCTCATATGGTGGTTTGTTGTGCTTCGCTGGTTCTCTGTGGTCTGTTGGTGACATGCCTCTGCTCGTTCTCTTGGTGCCATGCCTCTGCTCATTCTCTGTAGCGATTCACTGCTCTAGTTTTTGGAGGGTTTCAGGTCATTTTCCACCCGCAAGTCTATTTTCCTCTATCATTTGGCTCAAGCTTCATTTCTGCTCTATTTGTGGTGATTTGTATGTTCGATGTTGGGTTTGGTGATGGTTCGGCTCTACAAACACAGGTTCCTACCTAGCTGCTGCATGGGACAACTTGGCGAACTCGCTCTCAGGTAATCTTTTCGTTCCAATTTTAATTTCACCCTTTGTTTTTGGGGTTCTAATGCTCTGGCTCCTTGGTGAGCAGGCAGAATGCGGTCATGACTCTTCTGCTAGTGGAAACCCTCTGTTGCGAGTCTCGGCTCTCGTCCTCCTTTGCGAAAATGATCCTCCTCCAGGTAAAAAACCCTCGCTCCCCTTTCAGTTTGCTATTCACTATTGTTTTGGTTTCGTGGCCCTAAATAACCATTGGCCTACTCTGTGGAGGTGTGCAGGCCCTTCCATGGGAATGCTGCTCCATGGCTTCATCCTTGGGACTGTTCGCGGGCTTAGGGAAAACCTGGGTAGGGTCTTTCTGTGGCTGTAGCAGTTTCTTGCTTACTTCGTTGCTTGTTCTGTCTATAATTGCTCTGTTGCTTGCTCTTATCTGTAATCGGTTATGCCCTTGGGTTTTGGTTCCTTCGTGTTTGTATGTGGTCTTCGAGGTGTTCATGCCCTCACTATTTGATTAGGGTCTAGCCTATGGACTGTATGTTTTTGGTTTGCATGGGCTTGGAACCCTCCATGATTTCTAGGTTATAGAGTTTGTATAATGAATTTTGTTGAATGAAAAATGAAAATGAAATGTACAGGAAATGCTTTAAAATGATGAATATAACAGTACCTGGGTTTTTTTTGTTGAGGAAAAAAAAGGGAAATATATATGCTGGTGTACCTCCGTTTGGTTCTCGATTTTGAAATGCTTACTGTTACAAAATGCTTGTTGATGCTTATTCAGATCTTTTGAATAAATGGTTTCATTGTCTTGCTTTCATTTTGATGCACTACTTCCTTAATGACAGATTTTGAATTGTTTTCTATTATAGAGATTCAAATAATTACAAATTACAACTTCTGGGCTCTCTCTCCTCTTTCGATGGCAACCCTTCCATCCTCTCTGGTTTTTCCTTTTCAATGCATTATTAGCAGTTCTTTACAGTTGAGGAACTATTCCTCAGTTACTTTTCAGTTGTTTACCAGTTTCTTCAAACAAGTTCCTAACTAATCCTATATTGATCTGCTTGCCGAATTTTAAAAACTAACAATCGCTGAGTTAGCCTTAATTTTAAATGAAACAAAACAAAATAAAATAAAATAAAAAAATTTCCTAGTTGTCGCCTCTTCACTCGGATGCTCCTGCATCAAGACCATATCTTGCCTACCATAATTATCAAATTGAAATATGACAAGGGAGTTTTTTCATATCTTATATATGAGAAAACTATGATTTGATGCAACTATATCAAATTTTAAAAGATGTTGAAGGGTTGGTTTGTCTGGTGCATATGTCGGGAGCGATATATATTGGATTTACAAATGGAGAGTATTTCTCATAGTGATGGTGATGATACTCTTAGTTTCAAGGGTGTCCTTCGATAGGGAAAATAAGTGGTGTCAGAGATCTACAATCATATCACTCTCTCTCTAAAAGGAACTATGTTGGTTCAAATCTGTTTGGTCTTGGAATATGCCTTTAAAGATGGAAATTTTTGGATGACTTGTTTAGAAAAATATTTGGAAATGGAGGGGTTTTTTCATAGTGTGATGGTGATGATAATCTTAGTTGGATTAATGGTGTCCTTCGACAGGGACAATTAGTGGTCTTAGAGGTATATAGTCATACCACTCTCTCTCTTAAAGGAAATATATTGGTTCAAGTCTGTTTGGTCTTGGAATATGCCTTTAAAGATTAAAATTTTTGGGTGACTTGTTTGGAAAAACAAGATCCTCACCTGGGAAAACCTGTGTAAGAGAGGTTTTGAAGGTACTAGGAGATGCTATCTCTATAAGGGTGCCTTTGAAAATGCTATACATTTATTTTTCAATGTCCTTTCACTATTTCTTGTTAGATCCGTGATTTACAATGTCTAAATGTAAAATCATGTTGGTTTTTCATTTCTATGGAGGAGTGTTGCAAATGTTGGATGTTTCAATGAAGAGAACAATGGACTCTTCCTATTTTTATTATTTAGGGCATATCGAAGGATAAAAAAGCTCTAATTTTTAGGAATATCCTTTTGATATTTCTTGTATTAGCAATAAGATATTTTCACTATATAGAGAACATGGGTGAAAGAAATAGAAAGAAAAACCACACATAGCCCTGATTGGCATTCCCAATGGTTAGGATGCCCAATGTGGGAAATGTGGATTTGGTGCCCTCGGCAAGGTCTCGCAGGTACTCTAGCACTATTTTTTTTTGCAGTTGTGGCATTGCGACGAACACAAGGGCAGAAATAGTTACACTATAGAAGCTTTTATACTATGCAATGAGACTTAATATTGATCCTATTTATATCTTTAGAAATTCTCAAATCGTCATTAAATGATCAATGACATGTCCTCTTTGGCATCCCCTTGTTTGACTAATTAAATGCACAAAATTAAAGTATTAAAAGCTTCATTTCATAATATATATTTTGAACATATTTACCGGAAAAATAACTTATGCACTTTCTAAAAAGATCTCTATCAACATTCCATGCCATGGTGTGTTGCAAAATGTTGGGTCTTTTCCATCAGTATTATTTTTTCTATGCCATTCCTGGCTCTTATGCTACAGGTTTTTAACTAAAAAAGGGTTGCATGCAGCGGGTAGTCCTTGCGGGTAATGTTTATTTGTAATGTTTATTTAAAAGTAATGTTTATTTGTTTCTTTTAATGAAATTAGTCATGGATCAACTGGCACAGAAGGCAACAGAATTGACATAAAAGGCAACAACATCAGATTTGCACCAGATTTGTGTTCCTTATCTGCCCTTTTCCTTGATTCCTCCTCTACTTTTCCTTTTCTACTACCTATCTCCAAATGCAGTTGGTATTGATACCAAGAGGCAATGCACCTTCTTTTCTGTTTGCAAACCGATAGCCCATCATTTCCCACCTTTGTCATTGTAAGTCTGTCACTGAATTACTTGATTTGAATAAGATGTTTCCCATGTGCATCAGTCCACTACACTTTTCGCCTTTCGTTAGAATTGGTACTCCCATGCTCTTCCCTGATTTGTTCTCCTTTTCGACTCCTAAGCTTTTCTGGCAAGCATAGATTTTCAGATTTCTTTTCATGGTCAAATTCAATCCATCATCCACTTTAATCACCAACCTATTACCGATAGCTTGTTCCTCTGAAGTCTAAGGAGGGGCCAGGGGAGAAGCAAACTTAGCTTTGAGAGAAGCCAACGAGAGCCCAATTCTATTGGCAACTCGTCCCAATTCTAGTCTTTCTTTATGCCCAATGACACACACCCTATTCTAGGACCCAAGAAACTACAAGTTTCTTGCATGTGATTCTCATTCATGGAGAATTCTCCTATAACTTGCACAGAGTTCTGAGATCCATTACTGTACTTGGGATGCCAAATTTTGGTAGCTATTATAGTGCTTTAAATATCCAAATTCTGGTAGCTATTACAGTGCTTGAAATATCCTCATGCGATGTATATCAAGGGCTCTTGAAATATACTAATATTAAGCATATTACAGTGCTTAAGATGCCAAGTTCTGATAGTTATTGCATTATTTGAAATACTCTATATTAGTAGTTTCATTAGTAGTTTCAGAGTTTGGGACACTATTATATATCAACAATGCAGATTTAGAATATAAACAGAGACACCGCTTCTCCACATCCATATCCACAATCGTTTGATGCATCTTATAGTAATCGAGAGACTTGATTTGAACATGAACAGGCAGATTTAGTATTTAGTATATAAGAGATTTTGTAGAATTTTTATTGAAAGCAATTATTTCAAACATAAAAATAAAAACCCACTAATTAAAATATTTGCGTAAACACTAGTACATCCCAAAGTACTTGATTGCACTATGGGTGTTGGACCTTCACGACAGATCCAGAGGCAAACAAACAAAGTACCACTTTACATTTAAGATATAAAAAAAATCACAGATTCTGGCTCTCAGTTGGAAATTATAAAGACATGAGAAAAGTAGTATTTACGAGAATATTGAAGAAAGAAGTACTAATCTAAACATGCTTATTTTAACATGGTGATTATTAAAAAGAAAAATGAGGTAGGGATTGAAGACTTTGTAACTTAGAAGGTCAAAGTTGTAAAAAATTGAAACAATTCCATCATTCGCTAGCTCTGTTTTCTTCAACATCATAATACACAAGCAACAAAATGATTATGATTTTGATTAGCTCACTGATTATGCACAGGTCATCTATGCAAATCGGCTCTTACCTCTGTTACATGTTGCATTGGAATAAAACAATTAAAAATTTAATACAAAATAAAAATATATATAAAAAATAAAATGAAATACAAACAAATATCATAGATGGACACGTGAAGCTAGCATGTAGCCCACCTACCCTTCTAGAATCCCATGCTAAACCTGGGTACCTGTTCTTAGATTCTATCTTCATGGCCTGAGGCTAGAGCTTCTCTTAGAGTCATCCATTTCTGTTGTGTTCAGCCCAACTAATGTAGCAACAGTAGTAGCAGGATAAATAATTGATTTTGTAAATTAAAGATTGCAATGAGAGCATGGTGTGGATAGAGTCAGCTAGAGAGAAGAGCATTGATTCATGTGTTCCAATGTGTGGGACTCTCAGTACATGTGATAGCATTGATGAAAGTTTCAAGAGAAGTCTGAGCAGCGCCATCATGCAATGATGAAAGTTTCAAGATTTCAAGAGCAGTCTGAGAAGCACCATCACTGGTTCTAGTAGTGTCAAGAGTAGTTTTAGTGGAAAGGTAAGAGATGGCATGGGTGCAGAGGCAAATATTTCTGAATGAAAAACCGTTGACAATGTCAAGAACGAAAGGCTTGAGTGTACTGAAAGTGGGAAGAGTAGCCTAAGCGTGACCAACTACAGAAGCAGTGTTAATGACAACAATGAAAGTAACCACAGTAGTTTGAGTAGTGTTGTAAAAAAACCACACAAAGGGAATGATCGAAGATGGGATTCCATTCAGGCTGTAAAAGTCAGAGATGGCTTTTTGGGTTTGAGTCATTTTAGGGTTTTGAAGCTCTTGGGAAGTGGGGATATTGGGAGTGTTTACTTAGCAGAGTTGAAGGGAATGAACCATAATGAAAGTAATGGATAAAGGGTCACTGGAAAACAAGAATAAGTCTCTCAGAATAAGTCTCTTAGAGATTCTTTCTTGTTTAGATCATCCATTCTTACCGACATTGTATTCTCATTTCGAGACAGATAAGTTCAAAGTTTTCCTGCCTGGTCATGGAGTTTTGCAGTGGAGGGGATCTACATACCTTTCGATAGCGACAACCTGGGAAACGCTTTTCTGAAGCTGCTTCACGGTGAGGTTGTCAGCCTTTATGCATATGGAGGTTTACATAGATCAAGTCTATATTTGTTTTTGTTTATTATTTTGTGGGTGGGATTTCCTGACTTTGCTGCAGTAAATCAAACTCCGTGCAAGCTCATCTAATTAAATGTAAGTTTGAATTGAGTTTTGAATTAAGTTTGAAATGAGTTTTGAATTTGTTTGTATGCCAAGATTTTATTCATTCTGGGATTATTGATAATTTGTCGGTACTTAGCATAATATTTTAAAAAAAAAAAAAAATATTCAATCATTCATTTATGCCAAGATTTGATTCATTCATTTACGCTGAGATTTGATTCATCATATCGCAGCTAAATTTTATGGCCACTGCTTGAATATGCATATCACAAATTATAAGAAGTTACACTATAGAAAATAAGAATTTAAGAATTGAGAGTTGAAGTTACACTATAGAATAAGAATTTGAATGTAGAAAATAATATTTGAATGTTGTAAAATTTTTGCCATATTTTTTTTATTACAGAGTGCTTTTTACATATATACATATTTTTTTACAAACTAAACCGGTGAGAGAGAAAATGCAGAGAAAATGCATAGAAACTAAAACTTGTATAGGAATTGAAATTGCAGGTGAAACAACTTGCATAGGAACTTATGCAACTGAAACTGAACTGAAACTCAACTGAAATTGAAACTTAAGGTGAAAATTGCAATTTACTATTTAGTTTGAAATTTATGGTGAAACAACTTGCATAGGAACTAAACTGAAACTTATGGTGAAAATTGAAATTTACCATTTTGTTTGGTTTGCTTTTTTGGCAAGTCACTATCATTTTCTTCCCTTTTCTTCCTTTTGTGGGTGACACGCTCCACACGTTATACCATAAGTCCTGCAATGTTGGCAAAAATCAGTTGCAGTCTTGAAATGTTTGCAAAAATCAATTATAGTGGTAGATTGGCATAAATCATATATGGTTCTTGAGATGCTTGAGAAACTCCATGACTAAGGTGATGGGAAAATGGGCTCTCAGGCAATGGGCATATGGTTGAATAAAGTCCAACGCAATTGCATGCAGCTTAGCAACTTGCCACGAAGCTGTGGGTGGTCATCTAAAATACATTAAAACACATTATATATCTAATCCATCTACTTTGGATAAAATAGAGACGAAACACTTTGCATAAAAATTAGTTTAAGTCGGAAACTAAACAACCACAACTTTGGATAAAATGAATTTGCTAACCTTTGCATAATATTTAAGTCAGCCACCAAACTTTGCATAAAACTTTCTAGTTTAAGTCGGCAACCAAAGTTTGGATAAAATGAATTTGCCAACCTTTGCCTGACCTGGTTAAAATGACATTGGGGCAGGTGAGGTTTGCAATAAGAGGGCAAACTCAAAACATTGGTTAAAAATTTGAGTGAAGAAAATTGTGAATCCTAAAGTTTGGTTAAAAAGCACAATTGAGCAAATTCTTGTGGTCAAACCATGAATTAATCTCCAATCAACGTTGAAGCGATCGCTATAGTCCCTGCTTGACTGGAGCCATTGCCATAGTCCCTGCATTGCCATAGGCAGGGACTAATAACACTGGTAAACAAGCAGTTTTGCTACTATCCAAACTTTTTCTTATTAGTTTATGCATAAAAGTAAATAGATGTTATGAACTAATTATAATTTAGATGAGAGTTTTGTTTCATTTGGATAGATATGTAATAATGAATCCGCTATCAACTGAAGGCTGTGTTCTACTTGTTATGATTTGGAACATGTAAGAGATGCTACCTGAACATATGAACTTATTTAACTGGTTTTCCTAGGATAACTTGTGATGTTTTGTGCCCCGGAAAAGGTGCTTCTTTCATGTGAAATTAAGCATGAATTTCGTAGACAATTAATCGTGCCAAGAATCTCCCATCATTGTCCATTCAGGTGGACGTTACGGCCTTTCTGAAAGCAGAGCCCGTCAATCAAAACTCGCATGTGAGGGTCATGCAATTGGAAATAGGGAAATGTTGTAACCGACTATCCAATCCTTTTGGTTCACCTCAACTTTACTTCCTTCTAGAAAGCAGAGCCTGCCATGTCAGACTTTTGGTTCACGTGGACTTTACTTCCTTTTAGAAAGCAGAGCCCGCCATATCAGACTTTTAATAATTTACGTGCCTACTAAAAGTTTGGATATTTCCACGAATAAGATCAATAATTTACGTGGGGAATTGAGACTGAAAGTTTGAATATTTGGACGATGACTAAACTTTCATTTCATGTGCACGTATTTATCTCTATAAATTCCCTACTCACGCAGTAGATCTCATTCCATTTCGATTGCAGCATTATCAAACGATCCTTTGTTAGAATCGTTACAATGGCCTTCAATGTTCCCTCTTACTCCCCCCTCCTCTTCCTCGTAGTTTTTCTGATGGCAACGGAGACAATCAATGGAGATCCAGATGCGCTGCAGGATTTCTGTGTGGCGGACGCCAAGTCTTCTGTTTTTATGAACGGGTTGCCTTGCATTAATCCCAATGAAGCTTCTCCGAAACACTTCATGACGTCGGCCCTGCGCACGGCAGGGAACACGTCAGCCAATCCAATGGGAATCAGCATCACTGCTGCTAATACACAGAACATGCCGGGCCTCAACACGCTCGGAATACTCATCGCTCGCATAGACATGGCTGTGGGAGGAGTAGTACCTCCTCATTTCCATCCCAGAGCCAGTGAAATACTGTACGTAATGGAAGGGAAACTCTCCGTTGGTTTCGTAGGTTCAGATACCAACAAACTCTTCTCTGAAATTCTGGTCGCTGGCGATGTGTTTGTGTTCCCCAAGGGGACACTGCACTTCGCACAAAACATCGGAGAGAAGCCCGCAATTACGATCAACGCACTCAACAGTCAAAATCCGGGTATTCTTAATATCCCGTCGGCCACTTTCGCTTCCAGTCCCGCCGTTCCCCAGGAAGTGCTGGCCAAGTCATTCGCCATCAGTTCAGAGGAGGTGGAGCAGATCAGAAAGCTCCTCGGAGGCAACTGAAGCAGTGCTATATTATAGTAATAATCGCACTGTGCCGTGTAGCTAGGTTGGTGTGGAATCATAAAAAGTTTGAATAGTATTTTCCTTGGGATAGGATGTTTGAATTATTCAATATGAAATTTATAATGTGTTTATGGTCATACAGAAATTGGCAGAGAAATATGCAACACACTTGGTTCAGATATGAAGACAATCCACACGTTCCTATTTCATCATGTCGCTGTTACCATGAATTGTTTAATTTCGTCGTTAGCTAATAAATTCAAGGGTTTGAAAACAGTTCTATGGTCTCACTTGAGTAACGAATTATTTGGTAGAAATATTATTATTATTATTATTTTAATGGGTAGAAATATTATTATTTTTAATTTTATCAAAATTTTGATAAATATTTTTTTGATCTATTTTATATCTTGTATAGATATTTCCTTTGATCTATTTTATTCTATTTTATATTTTGTATAGTATATATAGAGAAAGATGAAATACGTTTTTCCAACTATTTTTCCTAATCAATTTGATTCAAAATTTAGTAGAGATTTGAGAATCATAAAGTTATATAATCTGCAATATAAATGGCAAAGTTCTAGTGTCTCATGAGTTTGTTTTAGGACTTTGAATCTATTTATACATTTAAAAGTGCATTTTTAAACAATAAAAAATCACAATTTCGCTCAATTTTGTATTGTGAGACTCATGCAAAAAAGCATTTCACCGGCTAGTTAGACTATATATATATATATATATATATATATATATATTAATTATGTATATTCGTAAATATTAAATTTTTATTTAGATTATTCATTAAATTTAGATATGAAATTTGAAATATAATGGTTATTAATATAAATGATTATTTTAATTTAAATGATAAAACAAATCATAACTTATAATTGTTAAGTATATTTTGTATATAGTTTCACATATTTATATATCAAAATATTTGTATTTTTTATTAGATATTTATTAATTAAATTTAATAAGTATCTATATATATATATAGAGGTTAAGAAGATGTATTATTATTTAAATTTTCTTAAATGTGATATGCATATTATTATTTGTTTTTCAAAAAATTGCTTGTAATTTTATTAATAAAAGAAAAATTGTAATAAAACATAATTATTTCTTTATTATCAGTTTTTAATCTTTATTTCAAGCACCACTACAAGATTTTTCTTATAGTCTGCTATAAAGCATTTCTCCATGCAATAATTCTTTTAATTAAAACTAACTAATATGCACATGTATTTTTTGTCTTTTATTATATATTGAATACCTCTCTATGCAATAATTCTTTTAATTAAAACTAACAAATATTTACATGTATTTTTTGTCTTTTATTATCTAGTAACTATTTTATATTTTTTTTAAATGACATGTCTTAATTCCAAGAAGTTGTATCAGCCAGTTGTTGTGATGATGATGATGATGATGGTTAACGTCCACTGAGACCAAACATTGGTCTTTCGGACCTAAAGAAACAAATTATTTATTTTGATTTAAGATTTTATTCCTATGCTCAAAAAGCTTGGAGAGAAGCCTCCCGAGCTCACTATAATTTTGACATTGTAAAAGGCTAGGAAGGTCAGTATTGCAACAAAGATTGTGAAACTGAGATCTAATGTGGTTGTACGCGGGGCACTCTAAGAGGAAGTGGTTTTCATCCTCGATGTTCCTATTATCACATATATGGCAGATCCTTTCCATCCATGGCATTTTAGGAACTGCCCAACGACTTGTTTCACTATGGAGCTCATGAGAATCCGTTCTAATCTTTTATATATTAATTTTCTTCTTTGAGCTAGTTAAAATAGAGAGATACTTTTGATCTTCTAGGGTGGGGTTGATGACCTTCTTATAATAACTTAATTTTCTTTTAGCCGCTAAATCTTTCTCACACCACATTTTTTCTTTGAACTTAGAAGTAACAATATCTTTAATGTTATTTATGTTTTGTAATGCATCATTCTCGTTGATCTCCCAATAGTTTAACCAGGCCCTTGTGTCTTTATGCCACCCCCGATTGAGCCTTAGGTGGTTTTGGTTGGAATTTAAAGCTAGCTTAGGAAGTCTATGATCGTCTATGTTATTGAATTTGTGCTTGTACAGCAGAAACCGAATCATAGGTAGGCTCTCAATAGGGGAAAGACCTGCTTCTATAAGGAGAATAGGATAGGGTGTATTACTTTTAATTTTTCAGGATATAAGTTATAAAACGCTTCTGGATTTGCTCAATCTTTCTCCATGATTCTCTGGAGATGATGCAACCCCAAACCTCACAGCCATATAAGATAATAGGAGTGACTAAAGTTTCAAAGAGGAACTTCTTTTTATCCCACATTACGAGGTTTGCTGTTTTACAATTATTTTCAAGACCAAAATAAGCTTTGCACCTCACATTAATACTTTTCTCAATGCTATGGTTCCAGTGGAGCTTGTGATGAATATCAATTCCTAGGTACTTGTAAGAATACACTTCCTCCAAGTTATTATTGTCATACATAAAATTAGCGTAAGTGTCCTTCTTGGATTTGATAATCATAACTTTTGTTTTGTCAGTGTTAACAGTCATACCCATGGTAGAGAAGAAGTCTAAGTTTCTTATCAAGATCAGATGGGCACCTTGCCAAAAGAACAATATCATCAGCGTAGAGAAGAAGGATGACGACTATCCCAGCTAAGATTGTGCCATCACATCCTGCTTCCTCTAAATAGCCTTCAAGCTGATCGATGTAAATGCCAAATAGGGTAGGGGAGAGGGGACAACCTTGTTTAACTCCGATGTTACACTTAATATCTTTCGACCACCCCTCATTTCTCTTTAGCTTGGCAATTACATTCTCGTATAACCTTATAGCGGCAGCTCTCAACTCGAGAGGAACCTTTAGCTCTTCTAATCTATTCCAAAGGTTGTATCTAGGAACCATATCAAAAGCCTTTCTAAAGTCCACAAAGCAACAAAATAAATTGGATTTATCATTACGACATTCCTCCGCAATGATCCTAAGCGTAACGAGGTGGTCTGTTGTTGAGTGATGCCTTCTGAAACCTGCTTGGCCTTTAGCTCGCTTACCTTCACTTTCAAGCCATATGCTTAACTTTTTTTCCAAAATACTACCATGTAACTTGGCTAAGAGAGGGCTGATCATAATTGTCCGATAATTAGAGGGGTTATTTATATCCCCACTTTTAAAAATAGGGATAATGAGGCTCTCAGTCCAAGGTTTAGGGAACCCTTGCTTGATTGCTTTATTGAAAAGCTTGTGAATGTGGGGGATGAGGACAGGACCTCCAATTTTTAAGATTTCCGCCTGGTAACCTTCAATGTCCTTAGTTTTCCCATTAGCGAGGCGATTAACCCCAAACTTAGTGTCTTCTAAAGAGAAAACTTCTTTCCTTATGAGCAGGGTTTCCAAATTATCCATGACATTTGGAGATTCATAAAGCTTTTTAAGATCGGAATTCCAATCATGAAGAGCAATTTTATTATTATCTTTAGTCTTCCTAGTCAATATCTGCCTCCAAAATTTCTTAGGAGCTACCTTAGAGAGGTGTACATATCATTTACTTACTACTTCGAAATTAAAAATTCTATGTTTCTTCAAAAACTTTGCAAGCTAGTTTACGGCTTATGGGAAACAAATCAAAATTGCAAAAACACATAAACTTGGTAATTTTAGCTAAGTTTTACAGATATAACTAGAGAAAAATAGACAACATGCAACATCACAAAATAGAAATTTGATGAAGGAGTTCACCCCTCCTATGCTACATCTCCGGGTTTAGCTTCCAATGTTGGCCCTTTAAATTATATGCTTAAAATGTCAATTACATTAACATACAATGCTAAAAACAAAAAAATAATATTGTCATTGTGTCCAAAACACCCAAAAACCCTTGTGTACACTCTTCTTGGGCTCAAAAAAGCTGAAAATGACTAAGTTAGGCCTCTTTCTCCATTTATCTATTATTTGTCCTGCAAATTCATTAAACTGGAAAAACTAGCAATGTTTTTCATCCTTTGGCATATTCTCCAGGAGGCAATTTGGCATGGGCACATCAGAAATTCCATTGAAAATTGAAAAAATTGTCGAATAGTTAGTTGGGTGCCTGCGGCCCAACTTCCGCTTTCAGTTTCAATCACATGGTAGTTTATACGGCCAAGGGCACAAGCTAGAAGCCATGTGCTTGCCAACACTTTGTTCTTAGTCGCTTTGTAGGCCATGTGGTCGTGGGCTAGGCCATGCGCCAACCGCTCTGATCCGAGCCCTCAGCAAATGGTCTCGTTATAATAAATATGACCTGGGGCTAGGGATAACCACTCGACCCCTCTGCTTTCGCCATGAGCATGTCGTGTTCCTCAAGATCAAGTAAAATTTTAAATAGAAGAAGCGAGACTTTGGATCTACAAATTCGAAGAAAGGGAAAGGTGCCCCAAAACTGCAAAACAAAGGAAAAAGCCAAGGCGGGGCAGCCCAGGACAACCCTCTAAAGCTGCAAGAAAAGAATAATGTCGTGAAGACGAAGAAGAACACGAGAAAGTGGTGTGAGTTCCATAAGAGCTCCACTCACAACACGAGTGAGTTTCGGGCCAAGCAACCACTAGTGGCTGAGCTAAAGGCTTCGGAATCAGATGCATGTTTTGACTCTGAGTCAGAATCTGACAAGGGGAATGACAAAGGGAAGAAAATTATCAATGCGGAGCCCAACGTCACCTTTGCCACCATGAATATACAGAAGGAGGAACCTGAAGATCCAGAGGAGGAGGAGCTCCTCTTCCACTCCTAGATGTAGGTAAAGGGTTCCCCGCTACAATTCATTATCGATAGTAGGAGCCAAAAGAACCTCATTTCGGTAGAGGTCGTGAAGCAGCTGGGCTTACTGACCATAGCACATCTACAACCATACACCATCTAGTGGCTTCACCAAGGACGAGATCTTCCTGTGAGCCAGTAGTTCTGCCTTCCATACAACATCAAGACCTTCATGGATGAGGTATTATGTGACATTTCTCCCCTTGATGTTTGTGATGTATTATTAGGCCAACCATACTTATGGAAGCGACATGTTGTGTATGAGTTAAGGCCTTGTGTTTTTATTATTACTTTGGGAAATAAGTTGTAGAGGATACCAGAGGTAGCACCGCCTACTGCCATCTCTTTGGTTACTACAAAGCAATGCAGTAAGCTCATTTCCAAAACCTGGAAATTTGTTTTCCTGATGATACACCCTCAAGGAAAGAAGAAGACGGTGGCCACAACCTCTAGACAGGGTCCCTCCACATGACAACAACAAATGGACAAGGACGTGGAGGAGTACGAGGACATCATCACCTCCCCTGCAGGAGTGCCTTTGCACTGTCAGGTCAAACACTCTATCGATCTGACCCCAGGTTCATCGCTGCCCAATGAACCAATCTATCGGTGCTCCATTCTATAGAACGAAAAAATCAAGTGGCAAATTCAGGAGCTGCTCCAAAAAGGTAACATCCATTCGAGTTCATCACCCTGTGGGAGCCCGATTGTGTTGGTACAGAAAAGGGATGGGACTTGGAGACTCTGTATTGACTATCGGGTGCTGGAAAAGATCACTGTCCGGAATAGGTACCCGATCCCATGGATTGATGACCTTTTGGACCAATAGAAGGGGGCAAAATATTTTAGCAAGATTGACTTGAAATCAAGATATCACCAGCTACCGATCGAACCCTCTGATGTGTGGAAGACTACCTTCAAAGCCAAGGAGGGCCTTTTCGAATGCTTGGTTATGCCTTTCGGGTTGACAAATGCTCCTGCAACGTTCATGAGGCTAATGGATGACATCTTTCAGCGATTTACCAACTCATTTGTAGTGGAATACTTAGATGATATCCTAATATTCATCCAGAGTTGGGCAAAGCACCTCCACCACATCCGATAGGTTCTCCAAACACTACGGAAACACAAGCTATGTGACAATTTGGAGAAATGTACTTTTGGAATGACCCAGGTTCATATCTAGGATACATTATTTATGAATGGGGGGTGCATGTGGATCTAGCCAAGATCTAAGTCATTCGGGATTGGTCAGCTCCAACCCGTCTAACCGAGCTCTGTAGCTTTCTGGGTCTTACCAATTTCTACCACAGGTTCATGTTGGGATTCTCTCATATCACTTGGCCCTTGAGTCAAGTCACCAAAGGAGGAGCTAATAAATTCCATGGTCTTAAAACTGTTCAATGGTCTCATTTCATCTAATAAATTATTTCATTACGAAATTCCATGATACATCTTGATCCATAATAAAATGTGAACTTAAATATAATTGACAATGCTACATAACAAGAAGGTTGCATCAAACGATGGCGGAGCTCGGGAGTTGAACGCGGGAGTTTAGCAGTGACCAGGGCGAACACAGCGAGCAGGGGTAGATTCAAATGGCGGGCGGTAGGGGAGGGAGCTCTGCTCCCTCCTACAAAGACGCAGTGGTCAGCAGGAATAAATCATCAGCTAAAACTAGTAAAGGAGATATGAACAATAGCAATAGGGACATTGAAAAAGACATAGATGGGACTAGAGCAAAAGAAAACAGCAGCACAAAGGACAAAGAGGAAGAAGACAAAAATCTGGGCTCAAAAGACAAAACCCAGAAAGGACCTTGCAAACCGAAAGCAGAAATCACTCCTCGAGTAATATTAAATGACACTGTTTTGCAGGAGCATAGGGAACACATGGGAACCTATGCCATTATCTATAAATTTATGGGATTATGGCCCAGAGAAAAGGCTTTGCAGACGTGGATCAAGTACCATTGGAAGCCCAAAGGTAGCATTGACTTGCATCTAGGGTCAAAAGGATTCTTCACAGTAGTGTTCTCAAACATCGAAGATAAAGACAGAATATTTGAAGGAGGCCCCTATTTTTTTGCAGCGGCAAGTCTCTATATGAGACCTTGGAGGATGAACTTTGTCCCAGAGAGGGAGACTTTCTTTTCGGTTCCTGTGTGGGTAAGGCTCTACTCTCTACCTGTTTATTACTGGCAAACTGAATCGTTGGCTGCTATTCGCAATAAACTAGGATGCTTTGTTGAAGCCACTAGAAGGGGAAAATACACCTCCTTTGCCAAGATATGTGTGGAAATGGATCTATCAGGAGCACTTCCGGATGAAGTCATCCTGGAAGTGCACGAGGAGGAATGGGTGCAGATGGTAGACTACGAACATATCCCCTTCAGATGTCGAAGATGCCATGAACATGGACATCTACTTAGAGAATTCCCTCTCAGCAAAGAAGATAATAAAGAAAAACCTTACATAATGAAGGACTCTGAAAGCTTCCAGAAAGTGGCTAGCAGAGGAAGAGGGGGAAAAAAGGGGCCAAAACTACTACACACGGAAGGGCGAAAGGGTAGTCAAAACAAGTTTAAAGTGCTAGAAGAACCTGAAGAAAGTATAAGAGAGATTCAACTTTAGGAGGATGAAGCTAAGGGTAAAGGAAAAAAAGAGGATACAAATCTTTCTCCAGGAATTGAACCTCAAAAAGAAACCATGAGAAGTGATACAGAGATGGAAACAGACCAGGAAATGACACAAAGTTAAATGGACATGGAAGATCATGAACTACAAGAAATCCTGGACAAGGAAAACTTGGACCTGGAAGGATTCCTGAGGCAAGGATCCAAAGGAGGAATAGAGTCCCCGCCTCAGGAAGAATGCCATAGGATACATCAGCTGTTTTTGTGGAAGACTCAGGAACGAGAACTAGAGAAAAGTACAAACATCCACAAATAGGAGCATAGAGGCATGAAAACAATGAAAGTAATACCAGGACTAGCCACCAGAAATCCAGGCAAAAAGAGTGGCAGAAAAAAGCAACACGAGCTCCTGATGGAGTGTGGAAAGCTAATGGTTGATTCGGGTAAGATGAAAGATCTAACCAGTTACTCCTTTACTAATCTTTAATTATGAAGTTCATATCATGGAATATTAGAGGTCTAGGCAGTAAAAGAAAATAGAGAATGCTAAGTAATAGAATGAAATTAGCAATGCTAGACATAATCTTCATTCAAGAGACAAAATGCTCCATTCAGAAAATAAGGCAAATCCATAACAAATGGCTCAGCAAATTTGAGTTTCTAGAAGTCAAGGTAGAGAACACAGTAGGTGGGATTCTCACCCTCTGGAACCCCCAAAAAGTCAACATCATAGATGCGAAGGCGAAAAGATACTACCTATCAACCATCATTCAGCCTATGGGAATGACGGAGACATTCCTAATGACGAATGTATACGGCCCTTAGAAAATTGATGAGAAGCTTAGATTTCTAAACTCCCTAGTAGAGCTCAGAAGTAGACATGAAGAAATCCCTTGGGTCATTGGAGGAGATTTTAATATGATTAAATCTCTTTCGGAAAAAAAGGAGGCACTAGAATCCTTAGTAGAGATTTAGTAGAATTCCATTCATTTACGGAAGACATGCAACTGGTTGACTCTGAAATGCATAACAGTCTGTTTACCTGGAACAACAAAAGAGGCGGAAATGCTCAGGTTGCCTCCAAATTAGACAGATTTTTGATCTCCAAGAAAATAATGCTCACAAATTCAGAAATCTCAACAAGTATTCTCCCATTCGGAGGCTCGGATCACTGGCTGATTCAACTAGAAATCAAGGGAATTGATGCTCCCAGAAACAGACCTTTCATATTTGAGAATATTTAGCTCTCTCATCCATACTTCATCAGCAACATTGAAAAATTGTGGTCTGAAGATCTTCAGGTTCAGGGCTCCAAAATGTTCCTCCTCCATAAAAGACTAAAGCTCATAAAAGTCAAAATCAAAGAATGGAACAAGAAGGGTTTTGGTAACATTTTTGCAAACAAAAATTCTGTAGAAGTCAAACTCTAGGAGCTACACCAAGCAATGATCACATATGGTTTTGATAAAACCAAAAATGAGCAAGCTGAAAAACTCAACCTAGAGTGGGAGAATTTATGCAAACAGGAGGAAATATTTTGGAGACAAAAGTCAAGAGTGCAATGGCTCAAAGAAGGTGAGCGAAATACTTGTTTTTTCCACCGTTCCACCATTGCCAATAGAAACCACAATAGAATCTCCTCATTACTAAATGTTGATGGGGAGCTTCAGACCTCTCACAAGAATATTGAAGGGGTGTTGGTTCAATATTTCAGAGGCATCACTAATGAAAATAATCCAAACAGAGAACAACACATCAAGGAAATTATAAAAAATATTCCGAGGATGGTGTCAAAAGAAGACAACTTTAACCTGAACAAGCCAGTTACCGAAGCAGAGGTCAGTATGGTAATCAAAGACATGCAGAATGGAAAAGCTCCAGGTCCAGATGGTTTCAATGTTTATTTTTTCAAAGCTTGCTGGAAGGTGGTCAAACAGGACATCTTGGAGGTGGTTGAGGACTCCAGAAGAAGTAAATCCATGCTAAAAGCACTCAACAACTCCTTCATATCCCTAATCCCCAAACATGACTCTGCCCTGACTCCTGATATGTTCAGACCCATTGCTTTATGTAATGTTGTTTACAAAATTATTTCCAAAATATTGGCCAATAGACTCAAACCTCTTCTTCCTTCTTTGATTTCTGGGGAAAAGTCTGGATATGTTGAAGGACGGCAAATCCTAGATTATATTATTCAGGTCCACGAGGTTGTTCACTCTCTCACTAGTAAAAACCAAGATGGTATGATCATACAGCTAGACATTGCAAAAGCATATGACAAGGTGAATTGGACTTACATTTAAAAAGTCCTTTCTGCTTTTGGATTTGATCATGACTGGATTAGATGGGTTATGGCTTTGGTTACTTCAATCAGCTTTTCAATTCTGGTAAATGGCTCGCCCTCAGAGATCTTCACTCCTACCAGAGGTCTCAAGCAGGGTGACCCACTCTCTCCCTTCCTCTTCATTCTCATGATGGAAGGATTGGGCCAAACCATTAAAAAGGCCAAAGGTTTAGGGAAGATCAAAGGTCTCCATTTAACGGAGAATGGCCAAGCCTTGACTCATCAGCAATTTGTGGATGACACCATGCTGCAGGGCATCCCCACAGTCAAGGAAGCCACTGCTTACAAGAAAATCTTAAATGACTTTGCCTCGGCTTCAGGTATGGAAGTCAATCTCTCCAAATCAATTTTTTTTTTCTTAAACACTAACATTGCTATCCAAAGGAACATATCTAGAATTCTAGGCTTCCAAAGGGAGGTCCTCCCTTCAAAATATTTGGGTATCCCCCTGACGGATAAACCAATGCACAAAAGTATCTAGGAACCGATGCTCAACAAGATGCAAGACAAGATCAAATGTTGGACTTACAGGGCGTTGAACCTGGCTGGCAGATTGATTCTAATGAAGACAGTTCTTCAAGCTATCCTTGTCTTCTTTTTATCAGCCCTGTCAGCTCCCAAAGGGGTCTTACAGCAATTCAGGAACATTCAGAGAGACTTTCTCTGGGGCAAGGAGGAGACCAGAAAGAAATGGGCCCTTATGGCTTGGGATAAAATTTGCAAGCCCAAAAGTCAAGGAGGCCTAGGCTTAGATGATCAAGATTCTAAGTAATGTTTTAGGAGCTAAACTTTGGTGGAGATGGGTTAAATAACCAGGGGTGCAATGGGCTAATACCTGGAAAGAGAAATATGCCAGCTCCTGGCAAACGAGCGAGCTCATCAAAATGTCAGGGAACATAAAAGGCTCTCACATCTGGAACAAAGCGTGGGAAAACAGAGGCCTGGTACAAAACTACAACTTCTGGGAAATCAGAGCAGGAGATCAGGTTCTCTTCTGGGAGGATAAATGGCAGCAAGAACCGATGTTGTTAAGGGAGGACTTTCTAGGCATCAAGCAAGAAACTGATCTCCAAGGGCTAACAAGAGTCAGGGATTTCTGGAATCCTCCTCAGGACACTGAGAAATGGAGAAACTGGGGAAGAATAGATTGCAGAGCGGATAGCCCCATAAAATAAAAAATAGATGAACTCATGTACATATTGGAACAGAGGAAGATTATGGTTACAGATGGGCAAGACCAGTTAATATGGGGCCAAAACAAAGAAGTAATCTTTAATATCAAGGAGGCTAAAAGGATTTCTCTTAGCCTAGAACCCTGCATTTTGAATAGGTCCTAGCAAAAGCTTTGGAATTACCAAGGATGGATGAAGATCAAACTGTTTATGTGGTTAGTTCATCACAAGAAAATACTAACTTGGGATAACATTCAGAAGAGGGGAATGATGGGGCCTTCTAGATGTCAACTATGTGAGGCTCAAGAGGAGACTATGGAGCATATTCTCAATAGCTGTACCTATACCTCCTGGTTATGGGATTCCTTCAAAAGAATTTTTCAGCAAACAGACAGAGACAAAGGTAGAATTATTAACACCCTGGACGAGTGGAGAAAAGACTTTGTAGACAACGAGATCCTTAATTTAGCCTCGACCTTTACACCAAGCTTCATTATCTGGAATGCTTGGAAAGTGAGGAATAAGAGAATCTTCAAGGGTTAAAAGACTACTCCGCTCTGCCTGATGGATTTGATCTTAAAGCAGATAAAGGAGACTGTGTCCACCACTTTGCACAGTTATCCCTCGAATCCTCCCACAGCACCTAAACTGAGAACTCTCAAGTAGTTGGGATTGCATGAGATCATCCTCAATGGTCTGAGAAGAAAAGAAAGCATAGTAAAAAAGGAAAAGGAGTTCTAGCATCCTCTACATAATGGTTACCTAAAATGCAACATTGATGGGGCTTCTAAAAGCAACCCAGGGACTGCAGGTTATGGACTTGTCTTGAGAGATGAAGATGGAAAAACTCCATGTTTTTGGACTTTCTTTGCTTTGGTGACTTTTGCCTATGGGGAATGGAACCTTTTCTCCTTCGTGCCTTGAGAGGCAACACAGGGTTTCATATGTAGCTCCAGAAGGTTTCGGCAGCTAGTTCCAATGTCGGGTCAAGTAGGTGGAAGGGCAGATCGGCTCCCTCCATGGTTTTCTCGAGATTTTTGTCTTTTTGAGCAGAAAACCAGGATATTAGCGGATTTCCAATGATCGCAAGGCCCCTGGATGGTAATCAGTGGTTTTTCAGTTCTCTAAGTGATGGACGGAAGATCTTCCCGGACGGTTGGCAGTAGCATCAGAACGTCCCGCAGCATCCCATTTTTTCTGTTATGGAAGTCAATACCGCCTCTGGGCAGGTTCGCAGAGTTCGCACCGCTCACAAGTCAAAAGTATTATCGGATTTCTGGCAACGATGCCATAGAAATCATGCCATGTGGAGGAGAGACCGGTACATGAACCACTTTCCCCGCACCTTAAAGTTCGATCACATTAGGCGTGCGATGGCGCAGGGTGATTCAACGACCAGGATCAAGCGTGCAGTTTGGTAGGACCTGCAGGTTTGGTGAGGTTGGCGGTTTCACTATTATCGCACCGCTTTTTTTGGAAAAGTGGTTTTTTTTTTTTTTTTCGCAACGACACCATTGATTTCTTTACACGTGGCGGAGGGCCTGTTTATTATACCACCTTCCCCGCACCTTAAAATTCGTTAGCTTTGGGCACATGATTGCTTGCTTAGTCATCCGATAGCGCGGAGTGATTCATCGCCCTTGCTCCATCTTGTTGTTTAGTGGGGTCGTGGGGTTGATGGGGTCCCTTGTTTCGGTGATTAGTTTTGGTGGTGCATTTCTTTGGGGTGTCGTCCTTTCGCGAGGATTGTGTTCTCTGTCAACTCGGCTGGTACCTTCTATTGGGGCCACGTGTCCTAGTGGGCTTTTGTTTAAGTTTCTTGGTTGGTTGATGGCTGGAGTTCAGGCCTTTGGTTTGTTTGTTTCTGCCATTAGACTTTTTTGTAAGTTTTGGCTGCTTGGTGGCTGTGGGGTGTGGCTTTTCTTTGGCCCCATGCCCTTTGTTTCCCTGTCACCTCTTGGGGTTTAGGGATCTTGTATATTATGTAAATTTTTCTGGTTAATTTGATATAGAAGGAACTACTCTTTCTCTAGCAAAAAAAGACAATGCCACATAACAAAGTACGATATCCCTCAAAAAAAAAAAAAAAATTTAACGATAAAAAATTATTAACCTTCCCAACAATCTATTAAATTTTAAATTTTCACTTAAACAATGGTATTTTAAAGAGGCACATACTTTTATTTGATATTTAAAAAGGTTGTTAAAATTTATATATATAATTTAAGTACCAAAATTTAAAAGAAAATATTTTATATAAAATAGTTCTTACACATATATAAAAAAACGTTTAAGTAACATAATTTCAAGGAAATTGTTTTTCATAAAATAGTTTTAATAATTTATTTGAAGTCATGATTCTTCATGTTATTTCAATAGAGGTTATAGACCAATGGGTGTTAATCCATAGATTAATGCAACTAATCCATAATAAAAAAAAACAAACTTTACTTATTAAACACATTAAACTAAATTGAACTTAAATAAATCCTAAGTGACTAAATATCCTAACAAAAAATACGATTAATTTCCCTAGAAATTGATAAATACTTCACTAAAAAATACCCTTTGTTTTTACTAAATAACTATTTTTATACCCCAATAAATATAAATCACTAATACTCCTTCTCAATATCTAAACTATAACTTTATTTTCTACCATATTAAACCTAATTTATGACTGAAATTAATAAAACAATTGTTAACCAAATAAAACCCCTTATAAACTACACTTGGAAATGTGATTAACTTATATAAGAGTAATTTGTTCCCTTCTTATTTTTTAGCAAATAAATCTTGAAATAACCCAAAAGATATAAAAATATAAAATTATTATTTACTTCAAAAAAGAAAAATAATATAAAAAAATAGTTACTAGGTAATACATTCTCTATAATAGTAATGATTAACAGAATGCTTGTAAAATATTTAGAAACCCACTTGCATCCACTTACATGCTCATGTTTGATTCCCATTTTATATACTTCTTGTTTTTTAGAACTTGTTTCCTTTTAATTGCTTATTTTCATGTTCATTTTAAGGGAAATTTTTTCCTCATGTCAACCCCATATAAATCAACGAAGTAAGGGTGAACTTTTTTAGAGTCTAGTTGTAATTAATTTTTAGAGTCTTGTAATTAATTTTTAGAGTCTAGTTGTAATGGCATAATATTTTTTCTAGTTGTTTCCATTAATGGTTCTATTTTGTCTAATTGAATGTTACGTTCTTTTTAATTACTTATTTTCTTGCTCATGTGTAGGGAAATATTTTTTTGTGTCCAGCCAATAAAATTTTGTCTAATTGAATATTAGGTTCCTTTTAATTACTTATTTTCTTGCTCATTTGTGGGGAAAGATTTTTCTTGCTTTGAGCCCATAAAATCAAAAGAGTAAGGATGAATTTTTTTAGAGTCTAGTTGTAATTTTTAATGATATAATTTTTTATCTAATTATTTATCTTAAAGGTTGGATTTTTTCCAGTTTAATATCAAATATAGGTTGAAATCACAGTGATTGTGATTTTTAAATATTTTAAAGATTACAAAAATAAGTATAGTTTATTAAATTGGTATATTGTTTTTTTTTTCTTTCTCACACAGAATATTTTCATAAGTGAAAATATATATTTTGAAAACCCAATGAGTTTGTTCAAAGAAGTATAAGACTCTTCCTTCTACTATCATTAACATTTTTTTGAAATGGAAGCATGAAAAAATCATTTCCAAAAATTAAAATTGTATGCCTATAATTTCCTCCAAAACCTTGTCAATTGAGGACTCAATAATCTCCAAGGCTCCGGGTCAAACATGTGGAGCTTCCTTTGAAAGATGATTTGTCTCATTGTTAAGCTCTCTAAGGATATGTTTTGTTTTCAACCATTTCAATTTGCATGCCTCAACTTTGATTTCTTGAATGATATGGTAGAGGTGAAGACTGATGATACTTACCTTGTCATGCATTTAATTAACTAAAGTTGTGAGTCTCCAAATATTTGTAGTTTTTTTTACTTCAAAGTAATTTGCAATGAACAATAATGCCTGAAGGGATGAGAATTCAACTTTATTTTTGGTGCCCCTCCTAGGAAAAAATTGAATGTGCTTCACTTGATGTTCATTTAAAAATAATACAGTACCAACCTTGCATATCAGTGGATGTCCTTAACTTTCATTGTTAAAAAATCCCCATGATTAGTTTCTTTCAGAGGAGGTATTCTTGGAATTCTTGGCTATGTTTGGCTTCCACCGTCTATGCACTAGTAGTGGAAATTATGACTACCATTACAACCTCAATTGAGATAATTTTATCTTGAAATGTTGTTGATTTCTTTGCCGCCATATAGAATGTATCATAACAATCATCAAAGTTGGATAGGACATCGTCGATGGATCTATCATCCATTCTTAATAATAGTCTTCAAGGGATACCTTGTCCCAAGTGGAAGATGAAGGGTTGAACTTAGATTTTATCATTATCTAGATCTGTCAAGTATATGAACAAGAGATGAAAAGATAAGAGATTGATTTACCCATGTTTCTACACAGGGACACCAATTAGGTCTGATCCAACCTTGCTTTAAACCATTATCCCACATAAACATCTTATTGGATAGTCAATTAGGTCTAATCCAACCTCACTTTAAACCATTATCTCACGTAAGCATCGTATTGGATAGTGTTAGCCATAAGGCTAACTTGCACTTCATCATCTCATTATGCTTCCATAGAGTTTTAGACCACCATGCAATATCTCTTGTGAATGTTGATTCAAATTGTGCCCAATATCCTATCTTAACAATGAATTACCTTAAGGTTGAATTCTTTGACTAGACCAACCTATCCTAATCTTCTTCACTAATTTTGATCCTAGCTAGTTACTAAATAGTACTTTAAAACAACAAAGTATAATATTAAAAAGTACATTATTATTGATATTAAAGAATGTAGATAAACATATGTGTGTCTTAAAAAACAATAAAAAAAGATATCTTGAAATTTTTTGGTAACATTCTATCCATGAAAAATAGAATGATGTATCTAGGATTTTTAGTGTGTAAATTTTGATAATTAGTCATCATGTTGTTTGAGCTCTCCAGAAATAAATATATATTGTAAATATTTTTGAAACCTTCACCACATGGGTTTTGAATAAATGTGTTTATTAGTTAGAAACTCCCTAATATTAAAATCATGTTAAAGTTATTGGTTCAAAACTCGTAGATAATCAATGTTTTAAATTATTGTTTTTTTAACAAATTTACAAATAG
Organism: Pinus tabuliformis; assembly: GCA_031772625.1. Lineage (NCBI taxonomy): Eukaryota > Viridiplantae > Streptophyta > Pinopsida > Pinales > Pinaceae > Pinus > Pinus tabuliformis. Next base: position 89,533,669 of record CM062810.1, on the reverse strand, counting down.
TATACTAAAATAATATTAAAAGAAAATTAAATTGTTAAAAAAGATGCTTTTACAACCTGCAACTAATTTTGTCATGGTGTAAGCTCATATTAATTAGCTCTCTCATGGGTTTCACTCTTACTTTTTAATCCTCTCTCAATGGCTTGGCTCTACCTCTTTAAGAAGATGATTGTTAAAATCAAGGAGAGGGGAAGTATGGGATAAATTCAATAGGTTCTCCAGGTGAGTCACCTAGAGAATGCTCAAGCACTCAACGCACTACTCATTCAATCAAAGTCTCGTACATATAAAATCATACACTAGTTGGGTGGTTTGAACCATTCCCTAAATAATAGGATCTTGCACCTAAATAAAATTTCTCAATTCTAACAACTAAATACATAGAAAATACTAGATTTCTCTGTTAATTTCAACAATGATAAAAAAAATTGTTATAGTGTAAGCTCATATTAATTACCGGAGTCGTCTAACGAGGTGGAGGAATTGCCTAGACGACCAAAAGTGGCCGGAATCTAGCCAAACAATTTTCAAAAAATCTTGTAGAGACAGTGTTTGAATCGTGTAGTTGATGGTGAAAATGGATTGAGCACAATCAAAAACGTCTAGGACACTTAAAATTTTCATGTTTAACAACTATAACTTGGATTTACAAAAATCCTTGCCGGATTTTCTTTAAATATGACCAGTATTTCCATAACTTTCCCGGCAATTCCTCCAGCGAGTTAGACTACGGCTTAATTACCTCTCTCATAGGTTTCACTCTTACTTTTAATCCTCTCAATGGCTTGGCTCTTATCTCTTTAAGAAGATGATAAAGAAGGGTACTTTTATGTTATAATATATGGATGGAATAGACTACTTCTCGTCAAAATGGTAAAGTTTAGTTTTTTTTTTTTTTTTTCCAAAATAATTATCAATTTAAATTTAAGAAGTATGAACTATTAATAATTCGGATTTAATATAGTTTTGAATGGATTCAATTGTCATATATCTGACTACTTTTTTATATTTGAAATGTGAAACTCGTACACACGCTTACCATTAACCTACGCACTAAGGCATGTGCATCAATCAAAACTCGCATGTGAAGGTCTCGCCATTGAAAATTATGCCCTTCAAATATTGTAACGACAGGCTAACCAATTCTTTTAGGTTCACTTGGACCTTACCACCTTTTCAAAAGCAGAGCCCGCCAAGTTAGCAGAGTTTTAATACTTTAGGCGGCGAGTTGCGACTAAAAGTTTGAATATTTCTAGTTACGTGGGGAATTAAGTCTGAAAGTTTTGTTTGAATATTTGGACGATGACTAACATTTCATTTCATGTGCACGTATCTATCTCTATAAGTTCACTACTCACGTAGTCGATGTCATTGATTAGCGTTATCAAACAATCGTTGATTAGAATCGTTACAATACAAATAGGACAGTGCTTTCATTTCTCGATTGAGTATGCATTTGTCAACTTCTTACGTGCAACAGAGTTTATTTGCCGTGCTCCGACGCAATTACATGGAATGTTGGAATATTAATTCCAACTGCTGTGCAGGGAGAGCAACGGCAGGGCAGTCATCAGCCGGAATCCGCCATCAAAACAGCTCAGGAAAACCACTGACACATATCGGACCGCTTTTGGCCAGCAAGCGGTTTCCGGACAATCGACTCCGATGCAATGAAATGCTTCCACGCATCCATTGCATGTTTTCCCGTGCAGCTCCATCGGAACGTAACGTTCAGTATGAAAGGGCCTCCTGAAATTGCCGTCAACCGTCTGATTGAAAGCAGTCTTGTCCACCGTTGATCAAAGCTGAAGCTGCGTACAAGTCTGAAGGGTATGGACATTGCGTGAAGTTTTAGTTTGACCGCCGGTTCTGTCAACAAGGCCGACTAAATTAATTGACCGCCATGCTGAGAATTAAATGGCATTCATAGATGGTTGGTAAAACACTTAAGTTTTTACGGCATGTATTATTTTTTTTTTTAACATATATGAATATGTATACGCCGTGTTATGTTTTTTCACGAAAGAACATTGTGGCTAGCACAACAGTGCAAGGGTTCATTTTACATAACCAAAACAAAAGGGCTCGTTGTTGTAATGTTTCATTAGCACATGGGATGAATGAAACGAAAAGGCTTGCGGCAGTGAAAAATGAGGGGAGATGCACAACAGTGCATAGATGATGTGTTGACTTCTGTAATAAAAAAAAGACGGTGAAACGCAACAGCGTATGAAGAATCCAAGGTTTTGGTATTATGTGTGGAGGATGTATTAATCCCTCTGAAATGTAATACGCATGGCGTTAAAAACATGTAAAGGTTTTTGCTTTGTCTTCATAACATATGCAATGCAATATGCACAGAAGTGCGGTGAAATGTGAAGTGCAGCAGCGCGGTGAAAAGAAATGTTTTTACGCACAGCAGTGCGAATTGCAGAGGCAAGGCAGCAGCGAACAACTAAGGGATATGCACAGCAGTGCCATCATAGAAGAACAGGGGGAGCATTGTAATAAAAAAAATGGAAGCACACATTGCAGTGAATGCTTTGTTGAACATGAAGAGCAAGAGAGGTACAGCAGCGCGACAGTGAAGAAGATTTTTTTTGTAATGAAATGTAAGGAATTACATTTACAGCAGTAAATGTAAGTAAATGTTTATTTTTATTACAGCAGTATATGTAAAACTCTGTTTTTACAGCAGTAAATGTAAATGAGATTTTTACACACAGCAGTGTAAAATCTCAGAAGGAGACAGAGTAAATTTTTGTTGGTTGAAATGTATTTTTGGTGAATCCCTCTGTCAAGAGGAAGGTGCTTTTCAGCACAGTGTCATGGTGAATCCCTCTGTCAAGAGGAAGGTGCTTTTCAGCATAGTGTGGTGAATCCCTCTGTCATGAAGAAGATGCTTTTCAGCGTAATCTCTGGTGAATCCCTCTATGTGAGGAAGACTCTTTTGTTGTTTGTGGAACTGCATCTGAAGCAGTGTTGGTAATCCCTCTATGTGAGGAAGACCTTTGTGTAACAACAGTTTTGTAATCCCTCTGTTAAGAGGAAGACCTTTTTTTTGTAACAGGCAGTCATATTGATGAATGCAAAGTTTTTTTGGTGTGAAAAATTTCTGTTCTCAGAAAACAAGTTAGCTTCCCTGTGCAAAAGATCCTGTGGCAGAAAAACAGAGCATTGTCTCTGTGTTCAGTTTATTTTGTTTTTGGGATTTTACCAGAAAAATCCCCAACAGTGGTATCAGAGCATTGTTCTGCTCTGTTGAATTTTGTTTGAAATCAGCAGAAATTTCCATCATGGTATCAGAGCTAATCCAGGCTCTTTGAAGGTGACAAAGAAGCTGAAGGAAGGTTTCTGGCTACAACAGCTTCTCCAGCAGAATGAAGACTCAGCCAAGAAAGGATCCAGGTATTTCTCAAGTTTTCTGTGTTACTGTTGAAGACAGTGAGTTATTTTAATACACAGTCAAGCATTTTAAAGCATAGTTAAGAAGTGCAAGGAATGGCCAGCACCAGCACTAGCATGGGTATGTTTAATACCCAGCTCTCACAATTTAATGGGAAAAACTATGACTATTGGGCAATAACCATGAGAGCCCTGTTTGCATCACAAGATTTATCGGAACTTGTTGAGGATGGTTTTGAAAAACCAACAAATGATGATGATTTTAATAGCTTAACTCAAGCAGAGAAAGAGCTGTTGAAGAACTATAAGAAGGAGGATGCTAAGGCCCTCTACTTCTTGTATCGAGTAGTGGATGAGAGTGTGTTTCAAAGGATAGCAGCAGCTAAGACATCCAAAGAAGCATGGGAAACTCTCAAGATAGCCTATCAAGGCATGGAGAAAGTAAAGACAGTAAAACCTCAGTTCATTGAGGAGAAAGCTTGTGAGGAAAGCTTAGAGAAAACAGTAAATGTTAAAAATTGTTTGTCTCGTGACGAAGGTGATGAGGAGATGGCGAAGTACATCCCCAAACAGCAGTGCCAACGCAAGGGCAGCAAGAGACACCCTTGAGGAGAAATGAACAAGAGGCAACAAATGAAGGTATGAATTCTTTGTTTGCTTTATCCAGTCATGTTGATGACCTTGTTCATTTAGAAGATGGAGTTAAAAATAAGAAATGGACAGAACCCATGAATGGGAGAAAGGAATTAAAGTTCCTTGAAGATCTGTTTAAAGAATATGGAGTTCGATATGTAACTCTTGCCAAGATGGTTGAGATGGGCTTCACTGCCAACACCCTTATCAATATGACAGAAGAAGAGATTGAAGATTTGATGAAGACCCTGGTAGAACTCTATCATATGGATCTTCTTATAGGGGAGAGATATGAAATTAAAACTCCCATGAGAGCAGAGAAGGAGCAGGTAGCAGATATACTGACCAAACCATTGGATCAGAAAAGTTTTGAATTTTTGATGAAGTGTCTGGGTATGACTAAACGCCCAGCAGTTGAAATTAAAGGGGAGTGTTGGAATATTAATTCCAACTGCTATGCAGGGAGAGCAACGACAGGGCAGTCATCAGCCGGAATCCGCCATCAAAACAGCTCAAGAAAACCACTGACACATATCGGACCGCTTTTGGTCAGCAATCGTTTCCGGACAATCGACTCCGATGCAATGAAATGCTTCCACGCATCCATTGCATGTTTTCCCGTGCAGCTCCATCGGAATGTAACATTCAGCATGAAAGGGCCTCCCGAAATCGCCGTCAACCGTCCGATTGAAAGCAGTCTTGTCCACCGTTGATCAAAGCCGAAGCTGCGTACAGGTCTGCAGGGTATGGACATTGCGTGAAGTTTTAGTTTGACCGCCGGTTCTGTCAACAAGGCCGACTAAATTAATTGACCGCCATGCTGAGAATTAAATGGCATTCATAGATGGTTGGTAAAACACTTAAGTTTTTACGGCATGTATTATTATTTGTTTTAACATATATGAATATGTATACGCCGTGTTATGTTTTTTTAAGTTGACTTTCGTGAAGAACATTGTGGCTAGCACAACAGTGCAAGGGTTCATTTTACATAACCAAAACAAAAGGGCTCGTTGTTGTAATGTTTCATTAGCACATGGGATGAATGAAACGAAAAGGCTTGCGGCAGTGAAAAATGAGGGGAGATGCACAACAGTGCATAGATGATGTGTTGACTTCTGTAATAAAAAAAGACAGTGAAACGCAACAACATATGAAAAATCCAAGGTTTTGGTATTATTTGTGGAGGATGTATTAATCCCTCTGAAATGTAATACGCATGGCGTTAAAAACATGTAAAGGTTTTTGCTTTGTCTTCATAACATATGCAATGCAATATGCACAGAAGTGCGGTGAAATGTGAAGTGCAGCAGCGCGGTGAAAAGAAATGTTTTTGCGCACAGCAGTGCGAATTGCAAAGGCAAGGCAGCAGCGAACAACTAAGGGATATGCACAGCAATGCCATCATAGAAGAACAGGGGGAGCATTGTAATAAAAAAAATGGAAGCACACATTGCAGTGAATGCTTTGTTGAACATGAAGAGCAAGAGAGGTACAACAACGCGACAGTGAAGAAGATTTTTTTTTGTAATGAAATGTAAGGAATTACATTTGCAACAGTAAATGTAAGTAAATGTTTATTTTTATTACAACAGTATATGTAAAACTCTGTTTTTACAGCAATAAATGTAAATGAGATTTTTACACACAGCAGCTTTAAAATCTCAGAAGGAAAACAGAGTAAATTTTTGTTGGTTGAAAATTTTTGTTGGTTGAAACGTATTTTTGGTGAATCCCTCTGTCAAGAGGAAGGTGCTTTTCAGCACAGTGTCATGGTGAATCTCTCTGTCAAGAGGAAGGTGCTTTTCAGCATAGTGTGGTGAATCTCTCTGTTATGAGGAAGATGCTTTTCAGCGTAATCTCTGGTGAATCCCTCTGTGTGAGGAAGACTCTTTTGTTGTTTGTGGAACTGCATCTGAAACAGTGTTGGTAATCCCTCTATGTGAGGAAGACCTTTGTGTAACAGCAGTTTTGTAATCCCTCTGTTAAGTGGAAGACCTTTTTTTTGTAACAGGCAGTGATATTGATGAATGTAAAGTTTTTTTGGAGTGAAAAATTCTTGTTCTCAAAAAACAAGTTAGCTTCCGTGTGCAAAAGATCATGTGGCAGAAAAACAGAGCATTGTCTCTGTGTTCAGTTTATTTTGTTTTTGGGATTTTACCAGAAAAATCCTCAACAGTGGTATCAAAGCATTGTTCTGCTCTATTGAATTTTGTTTGAAATTAGCAGAAATTTCCATCATGGAAGTGGTCTATCAACGTCACCCATTGCAATATTCTAAAAGAGCATGTTCTAGAGAGAATAATGTATATATTAATTTTCACAATTTCGTTTTTAATTTAAAAGAAATATAGAAATTAGAAATTTATATAATTATAACCGTTCAAAAAATTTATACATGGTTTTGACAAATGAGACATTCGCACATGTTTGTTGTTGGACTAACCACTCTTGAGAAAAAGGTTTCAATGTTGGACCTTACCACCACCATTTGGCGGAGTCTGCTAAGTTAGCAGACTTTTAATAATTTAACTTTTAATAATTTATGTGGCGAGTTGCGACTGAAATTTTGAATATCCATATTCACGTGGGGAATTGAGTCTGAAAATTTGAATATTTGAACGATCACTAAATTTTCATTTCATGTGCACGTATCTATCTCTATAAGTTCACTACTCACGTAGTCGATGTCATTGATTAGCGTTATCAAACGTTCGTTGATTAGAATCGTTAAAATACAAGTAGCTGGACAGTGCTTTCATTTCTCGATTGAGTATGCATTTGTCATCTTCTTAGGTGCAACAGAGTGTAATTGTCTTGTTCCGACACAATTACATGGAAGTGGTCTATCAACGTCACCATTGCAATATTCTAAAGGAGCACATTCTAGAGAGAAGGATGTATATATTATTTTTCACAATTAAGTTTAAAAATTTAAAAGAAATATAAAATCTCGAAATTTATATAAGAATAACCCTCAAAAAAATTTAAAGGTCATCGACACTAACCTATGCATATTAACCTCCGTTGAGATGGCCTAGATTTATTTTACAATGTTAAAATAATTCGTTGAGTCCAATAACAATGAAACAAATTAACTCAATTATTAGTTATTAAGTACACATTATAGGGAAGCTTTAAGGAAATTTATTAAGAGATTATTGGAAAAATATTATCTAGTGGAAAACATGATATACAACTTATAAGTGCTTCTGCATGTTTAAATATGCAATATTATAAGAGCTAGTGTTTACTTATACATTGTTTCAACAAATGAGACATTCTTGCAAAGATTGCATAAACATGTTTGTTGTGGGATTAAACACTCTTGAAGAAGGTTTCTACTACTATTGTTTCAAATGAAGCCAAACAACTATTGTATTATGGACTAACAATTCTTTATTAACAAATTTGAATGCAAGCTATCTCACTGGGTTCACAGATGGCCAACTATGGATTGCAGATTAATTATTGTAAAGTTAGTGCTACAAAGCATTTTAGTTTATTGGATGCATTTATTCTTGTTGCACAGCCAAATCATCCATAAAACAAAACCATTATCATGAATTTCATTTCGTCTAGGGCATAGGGTGGGAAAAAAATAATTTTGGCATAGTTGGATGATATTACAAAACTAAAAGATTATGTTGGATGAGGATTAAAAGATATCAATATTTTCGGGTTGGCTCTACAGACAGAGTTTCTGGAGATCCATATTTGGATGTGGCATTTGGTAGGTCATTTTAAAGGAAAAATATATGAACAATATGTCTTCCTTGACATGGTTTAGGCTTGGTCAATTTCAAAAATGTAACAACTCATACATTTGGAATGGATTTATGAAGTAAAAATAATGGCTATTGGGAAATCTCCATTGGGAGATTTGGATTGGTTCATAGGTTTTAGTGGGGTTCCATCCCATCAACAGGATGTGAGGAGACTTGGTGGCGATCTCGAGGAGGGACACGTAGCTATGACCATTTAATTCTTTCGGTTTCGAATTAAATTTGGTGGTAAGGTTTTGGTATATGACTTTAATGTGGTTTATTGTGTGTTGTCCGCCCTCTGTATTGACCTCGAGCTTGCAACCATGGGTTATCACTTTCATCGAGGGTGTTTGGAATTTATTTCTCCTTTGCTATGGTTTGCCTCTATGGGTGCTCAGTGTTTTCGCCTAGTTCTTGCGATGGTTGGTAAGTATTGTGCCTTACTTGTCCCATATGGTGGTTTGCTGTGTTTTGCTAATTCTCTGTGGTCTATTGGTGCCGTGCCTTTGCTCGTTCTCTGTAGCGATTCACTAATCTAGTTTTTGGAGGGTTTCAAGTCATTTTCCACCTGCAAGTATATTTGTCTCTGTCATTTGGCTCAAGCTTCGTTTCGGCTCTGTTTGTGGTGATTTTTATGTCAATGTTTGATCTCGTGACAGTCCGGTTACGCAAACACAGGCTATTGCCTAGCTGCTAGACGGGACGACTTGGCGAACTCACTCTCAGGTAATCTTTTTGCTCCAATTTCAATTTCACCCTTTGTTTTTGCGGTTCTAACACTCTGGCTCCTTGGTGAGCAGGCAAAATACTATCATGGCTCTTCTGCTGGTGGAAACCCTCTGTTGCAGGTCTCGAATCTTGTCCTCCATCGTGGAATCGATCCTCCTCTAGGTAAAAAACCCTTGCTCTTTCAATTGGCTATTCACTGTTGTTTGTTTCATCGCCCTAACTAACTGCTCCCTGCTTTGTGGTGGTGTGCAGGCCCTTCCAGGGGAATGTTGCTCCACGGCTTCGTCCTTGGGACTGTTCGCGAGCTTAGGGAAAACCCGGGTAGGGTCTTTCTGTGGTTGTAGCAGTTACTTGCTTGCTTTGTTGCTTGTTCTGTCTGTAACTGTTCTGTCGCTTGCTCTTGTCTGTAATCGGTTACGCCCTTGGGGTTTTGGTTCCTTCGTGTCTATATGTGGTCTCCGAGGTGTTCATGCCCTCGCTGTTTGATTAGGGTCTAGCTTATGGACTGTAATGTTTTCGGTTTGCATAGGTTTGGACCCTCCATGATTTACAGGTTATAGAGTTTGTACAATGAATTTTATTGAATGAAAAATGAAAATGAAATGTACAAGAAATGCTTTAAAATGCTGAATATAATAGTACTTGGTTTTTTTTGTTGAGGAAAAAAAAAGGAAATATATATGTTGGTGTACCTCTATTTTGTTCTCGGCTTTGAAATGCTTCCTGTTACAAAATGCTTGTCGATGCTTATTCGGATCTTTTGAATAAATGGTTTCACTGTCTTGCTTTCATTTTGATGCCCGAAACATATATGCACAGGGAATATAATAAAAATTAATCTACTTCCTTAATGACAGATTTTGAATTGTTCGCTACTATAGAGATTCAAATAATTATAAATTAAAACTTCTGGGTTCTCTCTCCTCTCTGGATGGCAGCCCTTCCATCCTCTCTGGTTTTTCCTTTTCAATGCATTATTAGCAATTCTTTACAGTTGAGGAACTCTTCCTCAGTTACTTTTCAGTTGTTTAATAGTTTCTTCAAACAAGTTCCTAACTAATCCTATCTTGATCTGCTTGCCTAATTTTAAAAACTAACAATGGCTGAGTCAGCCTTAATTTTAAATGAAACAAAATGAAACAAAAATGAAACAGAAACTCAAAGTGTTTTCCTCTCTGTCCAGCAAAATAAAATAAAATAAAAACATTTCCCAGTTGTCGCCTCTTCACTCGGATGCTCTTGCATCAGGCTCCCGGGTTAAATTAAACTCATGGCTCCTGTCCATGAGCTCTTCAATAGAGTACCTAATGCTTTGAATTTGGACAACATCTAACCAAAAACTATCTTCAATAGGATGACCCTTCCACTTGACTAGGTACTACAAATATTCTTTCCTTCGAGTTTGGCTGGCCACCTGGGTGTCTAGGATCTGTTCAATTTCTAGAGGCTTCGCTAGGGGCATTTGTTTAATCCATGAACCATTCTCATTTGGGGTATCCCGTGTTTGTCTTTCCGAACTGTCTTCTTCATCTACCACATTGAAAATGGGTGAAATTCCAATACCTGCGGGTAACTGCAATTCATAAGCATTCGCAGAAAACTTCCGAAGAATCCTGCAAGGCCCAATTTTTTTCCATTTCAACTTATTGTATTCGCCTTTAGGAAACCTCTCCTTGCATAGGTGTGCTAATACCAGGTATCATACGTTGAATTGTACCTCATGCCTTTTCAAATCTGCTTTCTATTTGTATCTTTGGCTATTGTCTTGTAATTTTAATTTCATTGTTCATGAATATCACTGATTTCCTTTGCGAAATCTTCACCATCAACACTCCTGCACTCCAACTGACCCGAATATCATAACTCATGTACTCCACGTGGGTGCATTCTGTATAGGATCTGGAAAGGACTACTGCTCGTGCTTCGGTTGGGCGAATCGTTATAAGCAAATTCCACTTGTGCAAGCACACGATCCCACTATCGAGAATTTTCTCCAACCAAACTCAATAAATTTCCCAGACTTCGGTTCACCACTTCGGTTTGACCATCGGTCTGCGGATGATAAGATGAGTTGAAGTTTAGTTTGGTGTCTAATTTTTTCCATAAGGTTCACCAAAAATGTCCTGTAAACTTAATGTCTCAGTCTGAAACAATAGACTTCGACAAGCCATGTAATCTGACTATCTCTGTGAAGAAAAAATGTGCTACATATGTAGTGTCACTGGTTTTCCTGCATGGAATGAAATGTGCCATTTTGGTGAAATGATCCACCACCACCATGATGGAATCGAATCCCTGTTGTGTCCTCGGTGGACCTAAGACAAAGTCTAAACTGACTGAGTCCCGCGGTCTGTTTGGAATAGATAAGGGCGTATACAACCCTGTGTTCTGGCTATGTCCCTTTGCAAGCTGACACACTTTGCATCTAGTCACAAACATCTGTCCATCTTTGTGCATCTTCGGCCAATAGTAAAAGTAGCTCAACTGATCCAAGGTCTTGTCTATAACAAAATGCCCGGTTAAACCTCCATTATGCTTTTCCTAGATTAAGTTCTCTCTCATAGAACATTCCGGAATACACAACTTCCCTCCTTTGAACAGTAACCCTTCCTGTATATTATAGACTAGCCATGAACTAGTATCTCTCAACAATGGATTTTTACAAGCTTCATAAGCTTCCTTAAAATCTGCATCTGCCTCATACAAGTCCTTAAGATGTTCAAATCCTAATACTTGTATCGTACTTTCCTGTAGGATCAAATTCCTCCTTCTTAACGCATCTGCCACTTTGTTGGCTTGGCCGGTAATGTGTTTCAACACAAACATAAAACTCTGCAGGTACTTGTTGGGGGGAAAAGTATCTAATGCAGAATGCCTCTATCCCACTCTGAAGGTGATATTACTTCAGCAACAACTGAATGCAAAGCTATTCAAAGTTTCTTCTTTATGAGATGAGAGAGGGAAGGAAAGGATGATCTACTAACCGTTATCTTGCGCTAATAGTCGATCCAGTCTTCACTCCTTGCTGCTTGCTCCTAGCTCCTTGCCCTTTCACCGGCCCAGCTACACACAGATCCTGTAAAAGCACAAGAAGAGGAAACTACAAGAAGCATACATCCATAATCGATTATAGGATTAGCATAAATCAAATATACAAGCATCTATTCATCATAAAGACACATGCATATAGAAGAACTTCAAATACTTTATTGATAATAGAAGTAAAGTTCTGAGAGAGTTACAACCACAATGGGCCCAATCCAGCAACACCTCCCAGCTGAAAGAAATCTCCTCTTCACCTCCTTCAAGCAAAACACCCAATAGCTCTATACACAAACCAACAACACTTCCTTACTTGCACAAAATTCCAGCCTCCTTAGACCTCATGAGAGAGCTCTATATATAGGAGATTTGGAGAAAGGATGAGTCAGCTTGAGGCTAGCATAAAGCTGACTAGTGTCCTCTCCCACTTTAGTTAATCTTCAGTTCTTGAGTCCACTTGGAGAATCTTGCTTCCACTTGGAGATCAAGACCTTCTTACTCATCATAGGGCGAATTCCTTGAACCAAGTGTCAGTTTGGAAGCTTCCTGGGCAGTTGACACCTTGCAGAATGACTGTGCCACTTGGCCAATCTCGCCCAGCGCAGGTAGCCTTCATTAGTTTTGACCTTCAGCGCAGGTACAAGGAGGAGCAGTTGACATTCAGCGCAGATGCTCAGTGGAGCAGCTGACATGATCCAGAAATAGCCTGTTTTTGAGTGTTTTTGGGTGGAGAACTGATTCTCAGTGCTGTGGTTTGCAGACCTTGTTCCTCTAAGGGTAAGAACAACATGTTTAGGGACTTTGGATCCCTCAGATTATTGACATTTCATGCTCCATGCTGTTAGGCACAAAAATGTCTATAACAGTTGCCCCCTAAAGTATGAGGTCGTTTATCGGGTGAAATGCTTTATTAGGAGGATCCGAAGTTCATTCAATCGCTGAGAGGTGCCCTGCAATAAATTACAATACAATACATTATTTTTCATTCTGCTTTCATGATCTAGCTGAGGCGGGCATTCCCATGCTCAGCTTTATAAATTCATTTTGGTACACATAACAGACGACCGTCTGATGATAGACTGATAATTCTCTGCTGAAATTATCATCCTTTGAGTAGGATGATCATTTGCTGCAATAGTGTACATATCAAATGTCTTTATATTTCCTGAATATATATCGCAGCCCGGATGGATGAAACTAGATCCGGGGTCTTCAATCTCGTTCGATCTTCACTCTAAGTACAAGTCGATCCATGTGAGAATTGCGCTGAAGTCGAACATGGAAAGACATCGCTTGATTACCGGTCAATAATGTAAACCGTTAACAAGCGCGAGAGGAATCACCAATAATGACAATGACCCTCAAGGTACTACAGTACAATTCACGTGGTGTGAATAAAGGACTTGGCGTCGAACACCATGCAAAATCTTCTGGTCGAAGGTCATTGATGTATACCTGTCGCCGGAAGTGAGAAACTTGCCATTGAGGCATGCAAGCTTCAAAGTACTGGGGGGTGTTCCTAGATCAACTTCTTGGATAATGAGCTGAAGTCGACAAGAAGCGATCCGTCAAAGGAGGGCCTTAATGAATCCCACATCAGTGACACGGAACGGAGCTAATGACTTTAGTGGAGGTGAAAACAATCTGTGAAATATGATTCAGGGTGGCGATCATGGGTGGATGAAGGATAATGTATGGCAGTGGATGGGACACGGTTGACTCTTTCTGAACACATCTCTTGAACATATAACGACACTGATGTGATGGATCGGTAGCATTACCCCAAATACAGATGGTTTGGCGAAGACCATGGTGATGAGACCGGTGAATGAAACAACCCAACCCGATGTGATACGGAGGACAAAGTGTCATGTTCAAGAGTGACTTGCTACCATCAAAAGCTTTGAGGTTCTCCCAATTTTTCCCCAGTCATTTCTGACCAGTACCTCTTTATTTTTGTCAAGCTTGAGGAGGATAACATATGCTTGTTCTATAACCTGCCCTTCGGGCAAGCCCATCGCTATGTTTTAACGAGCCTAGCGATAGGGAAACTCGTTCTCGTCTAAAGACAAGTTTGTCGCTATTTAATCTTTTAACGAGTCTAACGACAAGGAAAACTCGGTCCTTTTCATTTTTAGAGAGTCTGAAAAGGTACAGAAAGTTAACTCCAAAATTCCTTTTTCGTCATCTAATCCCTTAAGTCCGAAAAAGTATAAAACAATACAGAAGGGATGATTTTTCGATAATTTTAACGAGCCGAATAAAACAAGCGCTCGACCTTTTTGTGTAATAATCCCTCAGGTCCAAAAAGATTAAAATCTAGAGGAGGGATAGCTCTTCCGGTCACTTTAACGAGCTGGAAGGCCAAAATTCGGCAAACTTTTCATATTTTACGAGTCAAATGAAAAGAGCTCAAAGAAGACTCGTCTTTTGAGGAACGAGTGATAAACAGGGATAGCAGCAGATTCCAGGTACAGGTTGGAATTTTCCAATCACGGCAGTGTCACAAGGATGGCTAAGTGAAATCACTCTTCGCAGCTATTCCTCAAAATGGGTAAACAATCATATGGAGGTGAACGATTGGCCAAATGAAATGGAGGTGGCGGGTGCAAACACGACCAAGGCTTTTATGGCTAATAAATTTACGATCACAATGGTTATTTACCAGAATAGGTTCATTTTTTAATGAGCTTGAACTCTGGAGGAAACTCTTGCTCAAAAGCTTATGTTTATTTTTTAACGAGCATGAACTATGACGCTAAAACTGCTCGGACTTGCGTTTATTTTTTAACGAGCATGAACTTTATGCTAAAACTGCTCGATTTGTGGTCAAATTTTTTGATTTTTTACCATTACTAGCTTTTCTCTTTTCAAATGTAGTACTGTATTTTTCAATTGCTGCAACAAACTATGTTAGAAATGGATAATATTTGCATGAAAATGAGATTATAACCCTAATATTTCACTTTGTACTATGTAAAAAGCCATTAAAAGGTGTTTTTACCTCTCATTTACCATTTCATTTGCATTTGGTTTGTTGGAGCTCTGGAGGTGCCTCTTCCCCCTTGATTTTCATCAGCTGATTCCGAGAGATTCTGCGGACGATTTTCGGCGCCGTCTGGACCAGGTAGGAGCTGAACCCTAGCTCTTTCTTTTCATGGTTTCCTTTTCCTGTTTTTTGCCTGTTTTCCAGTCTTTCTGAGCCCCTGGGGTTTTGCCAGGGCGCCCTAGGATCAGCGCAGGTTTCCCTTTCGAAACCTGCGCTGAAGGTCAAGCTGCCTTAAGGCAGCCTGACCCTCAGCGCAAGTGGGAGACTTCCTGCCTGCGCTGGGCTCAAAAGGACTGAGTTTTGAGGTTATTTTTGATGATTTTTTCGCCAGTTTTTCATCAAAACAGGAACTCATTCTCTCTCTTGTTTGCTTTGCAGGGTGACTTGAGCAAAATGTCCCTTACATGGCGAGAACGAGAACATGAAGAGGAGGACATGATTGCCCTCCATGACCCGGTCACGGTGAACGCGCTGCGGAACTGTGGCCTGCTGAAGTTCTTCTGGATCTCTAGCATGAGAGCACAGATTTCTTTACTGCAGTATATGCTTGATGCTTGGGATCCTGTTAACCAAGTATTCCAGATTAGGGGGAAGACCATCCCCTTGACCATAGAGGACATGTACTTCTTGACTGGGTTGTCAAGACGTGGTGCCTTCGTTTCCTTATCAGGTACGGCCCGGGGGACTGATTCCACCAGAGATTATGTCCGCCAGTATTGCAGGGAAGGTTCTCAGCCGAGCAGAGACGGCAAGATTGTTATCCGCGAGATTACTGATCGGGCTCTCAGGTCCATTCTGTTTACCATTGGTAGGATGGCCGGTAGCGCAGCTTTACATGTTGCCAACAGGTCTTATATGCAGCACGCCTTGGAGTGTCTCCAACCGAAAGTATTCAACTGGTGTGATGCAGTACTTGTTCAGATGAAAAGTCAATTGACCAAGATAAAGGACGGGAAGCTGAAGAACTTTGGATTTGGTTCTATTCTGACTACCTTTGCCTTGGAGAAAATCCCACTGATGCAGCCTCAGTACATCATACTTGACTTGCCCTCTCCGACCGAGCCACGCATGCAGAGGTGGGTTGACCACATGTCTAGGCATGCAGGTCAACCTCAGATTACTTTCACTGAGGCCTTCTTTAGGTGGTTCGAGCGCCTGGAGATGGCGTTTTCTGAGTATCCATATGTGGGTATGGATTTCCGAGGTGATCCGGATTTGGTTTTACCGGATGGCGAGCAGTGGGGTGCTATTGGTAAACTCTTTGACCACTTTACTGTTTATTGTTATTGTTCATAACGTTGCTGTGTTTTATTCTATCAAGACTTTTAATTGTACTCTTGGGTGCATGCAGATATTGGTCCTGTTCGTCCAGCAGTTCGTCCGAGATCGCCAGCTGCTGCCCCAGCAGGGGAGCCTGCTAGGAGAGTCGTTATCCGCGATCTTGACGACACTGAGACCCTTACAGCTGTGCAGGAGCAGGTTGAGAGCCTTACTCGTGGCCTTCCGGATGTACAGATCGACGAGTTACCTTTACAGATGCAGCGTCACACCATTGGCGTGCCTAGACGATGGACTCGTCTCTTGCGCATGATTGCACAGGCCGTGACGTACTATCATGAGCACCACTAGGCTAGGGTGCCCCCTAGCATCTTTTTGAGTTTTTAGGTCATATGACCAATTTTGCCTTGGTTACAGAACATTATGTATGAACTTATATAAACAGCTTATATATTTTGATTTTCGGATTTTATTCTGGTTGATTTACGTGATCCATATGTACAATCTTTGATGATGTGTCCTTTTTTATGAATGTTGCAAATGTCTATCTAACACATAGTTTGCTAATGAGTCGGTTAATGTGTTTAAATTTCTTGAAATATGTTGATATTGAATTGAATCAAATCGCCTTTCCAAGATCTTAACCCTTAGGAACATGCGATAAATAGCTGGATTGCGAACAGAATATATACCATTGAGTTGTAGTATTACGAGCTGTGAGTCTAGCCTGACAATTAGTCGACGTACGCCACGTGTGATGGCATCAGAGAGTAGTTCTATCAACGCGCTATACTCAGCGATGTTGTTCGTTGATTGCCCAATACATACGCCTCTGAAACTTACTAACTCGCCGCTTGGATAAAAAATGGCCCAGGCTGCGGAGGACAGGTTCCGCGAACTACGACTCGCTCCGTCGGCATATCCAACACATGTCTCCATAAGGTTTGACATCTGCCATCAATGAAAAAGGTGGATCACTCGACCAGAACAAATGCTTAAGCGAAAACAAAATACAACAAAAGCATACAGGTTACTATTTAAGCATAGTAACGCTTGAGGTACAACCCGTTGCGGGGCTGCGCCAGTGGAATTCCATCGTAATCCATTAACTCGTAGGCTCCTTTTGCTAACACCCTTTTAACAATATAGGGGCCCATCCATAAGGACTTGAATTTACCTGCTCCCAATTTATCGGATTCTTGGTCATAAAGCAAGACCAAATCACCTTCTGAGAAGACACGGGGTTTGACATTTTTGTCGAACTGAGCCTTGACTCGTTTCTTATGGGCCTCGTTAGCCAAAGCGGCATCACGACGGGTTTCATCCAACTGGATTAATTCCAAGAAATGAGCCTCTTCCTCTGAAGTTCCGGGGAGGAGGTCGATCGCGAGTTTAAGTGACGAAATTTCGCACTGGATCGGCAAGACTGCTTCCAGGCCATACACCAATTGAAAAGGCGTGAACCCGGTTGCATTCTTTACCGAGGTTCGGTAAGCCCACAAAGCTGAATACAGGATTAGGTGCCATCTTCTTTTATGAACCCCGATCATCCTTTGCAACATACGCTTCAGGACCTTGTTGATTGCTTCAACTTGTCCGTTGGCTTGCGGATAATATGGGGTAGAGCTGTCGTGAGATAGCCCTAGCTTGGCAGTTAATTCGACCATCATGTGATTGCGAAAATGCGATCCATGATCTGTAACTATAGCTTGTGGTACGCCGAACCTGGCGACTACATGATTGAAAAAGAAAAGGGCAGCTGTTTCACCAGTGTTATCCAATGTAGGCATCGCCTCGGCCCATTTGGTGAAATAGTCGACAGCGACTATTATATACCCATGCCCCCCGGTCGAGGTGGGGTTACATTGCATGAAATCGATGCCCCACTTGGCGAAGGGCCCAACAGCAACTATAGGCTGCAAGGGTGCGGGTGGTCGTCTGGTTTTGCTATCAAACATTTGACAAGCATGGCAACTTCTGACTGCTGTTATGCAATCTTTGAACATGGTTGGCCAGAAGTATCCTGCTCGTAGGATTATTTGTGCTGTTGCATATCCAGACTGATGCCCCCCACACGCGCCTGAATGACAATCATTCAGGGATTTTTCGGCCTCCTCATGGGTAAGGCACCTCCTCAGAACTGTATCGACACCACGACGGTAAAGTGTATCACCGACGATCATGTAGTCTTTTGCTTGGTATCGTATACGTTTTTGTTCGGAGCGAGAGGTGTTAGGCCTGAACTTTTGGGTTTGG
The DNA here is from genome assembly GCA_031772625.1 of Pinus tabuliformis. Classification (NCBI taxonomy): domain Eukaryota; kingdom Viridiplantae; phylum Streptophyta; class Pinopsida; order Pinales; family Pinaceae; genus Pinus; species Pinus tabuliformis. Next base: position 89,515,510 of record CM062810.1, on the reverse strand, counting down.
AGATAAACTATGATATCTCCATACCACTCATCGCTTACAGATATCAGAAACAAACTTTTGTCCACGATTGACTCTTCCGAAGTTTCATCGTTGGATAATGATGGGAGATCGCATAACAATTCTGCAAAAACTAGAGCTTTCTTTGATTTGGATTTTACAAATTCCAGATCAAACTCTTGAAGGATCGCTATCCATTTTGAATATTTGCCCCCCAGCAACTGTCGCGACAGTATATAAGTCATGGGGTTGCAATCTGACAGGATGGTAGTTTTCCGAAAGAGGACATAATGTCGAAACCTTTGAATCGCTTGAACAGCTGCAAGCGCTAGTTTTTCAACATAAGAATATTTACTTTCTGTATCGTTTAAGTTTTTACTTAAATAATAGATAGGATGTTCAATTCCATCGACTTCTTGAACTAAAACCATCGCAATGGTCGTATCCGCTGCAGCCAGATACAGGTTAAAATCTCTTTGATAGTCCGGGGCGTACATTAATGATGCTTTTACTAGACAATCTTTCAGAGCGTCAAAGGAAGCTTGCGCCACCTGGTCCCAGACAAAAGGTACATCCTTTTTCAAAAGACGAGTATAACCTTTAGCAAGTTCTGCGTAATTTGGAATGAACCTCCTCAGAAAGTTTGCTTTCCCTTGGAGTTTCTGAATCTGAAGCAAATTTGAAGGTGGAGGCAAATTAATGATTGCCTGAACCTTACAAGGGTCGAGACGAATCCCATCTTTAGAGACTACAAAGCCAAGTAAACGACCAGAACCGACGCAAAACACACATTTGTGCGGATTGAGTCTTATCTTGTAGTGTCGGCAACGTAGAAATATCGCTCTTAAATGCTGCGGATGATCAGTCCGCTTTCGCGAATGAGCCGGAAGATCGTCGAGATAAGGTTGAACAATGTTCTTGATGTCATGGAAGGCATAATTCATCGCCCTCTGAAACGTCGCCCCTGCATTCTTTAAACCAAAGGGTAATTTTTGATAAGCGAATGTGCCCCACGGACAAATAAATGCAGTCTTTGACTGGTCCTGTGGGCAGATATTTATTTGATTATACCCGGAGTATCCATCCATAAATGAAAAGATTTCACATCCGGCGCATTCATCAATTATCTGGTCGATGAAGGGTGTAGGGTAGTTGTCCTTTGGACAAGCATGGTTTACATCCCTATAATCGACACACACTCTAATCGTCCCTTGTTTCTTCATAACAGGGACAATATTCGATACCCAATCGGTTAGAGGAACCGGGTAGATGAATCCAGCATGGAGGAGTTTTTCAACTTCCGCCTTAATGGCAGCGGCTTTCTTCGGGTGCACCTGCCGAAGCCGTTGCCTTACTGGTTTGACATCAGGATACATTTTAATTTCATGTTCAACGATACTCGAGTCGATGCCTAGCATTTCATCATATGACCATGCAAAGACATCTCTAAATTCGCGAAAAAGAGCGTTATATATTTCCAGTTCTGAAGGGGAACAACCTTTGCCGACATAAATATTCTCTACAACATCTGTTTTAGTCGAGATATTTATGGCTATAGTCTCCTCAATATTGGATAGGTTTCGCTCGGAATCCACCGTATTTACAGTATTCGTTAGGAATTCAAATACTGAAGGGTGATAAAGGTCACTTTGAGTATCTTCTTCATATTCCGGAAGAAGGGAACGATGGTGGTGATCATTCCATGGTGCCCCCTCAATCATTATTGATTGTAAGATTCTTTCGTCAGTCCCATGTACTTTAGACCAAGGATCTAATGGGGTTCCATATTCTCTAGATCTATCTACCCAAACGCTTGACGAGCGTTGATTTGGGCTCGCCTCCCATGCTTGAAACATTGATTGCTACAATATTTCCAAAGGGCTTGGGGGCAAAACCATTGAATGATCCATGTTGACCTTCGTGGAAGATATCAGTTAACACAGCTGATGTTTGGGAACTTTTGAAGCACCTCTTTAACTCAGCTTTGAATGGGCAATTCTTTGTGTTATGATCCTTATCATCACATATTAGACATGGATAATTTTGTTTCCCTTTGCCAGGAGGGTTTGAAGAATCTTTCCCACGGGATGACTCACCCTGTTTCTTCTTCTTCCCTTTGTTTTGTTTCTTCTTTCTCCCTGGTTGATTGGTTTCTTTGCCCTTATCTTCCGATACGGCATTTACTTCCGAAGCAAGAATTTCTTCTTTTGCATTTTGATCCGAATTCTTACGGGCTTTCTTTGCGGAAGCCTTTATCGATTTCGTGTTTGCGGTGCCAATCATGCCATCACCGGCATGAGAGTCACTATTTGATTTAGGAGGGGGAGGAATTGAAAATTCCGGTCTAGGGGCGTCAGGTATTTTGTCATAGAGTGTGCCGGACTGGGTATACACCAAGTCCAAATACTGTGCACGAGCAATAACTTGCTCCTCCGTCACGACTCCCCCCTTGGCCACATCTTCCGTAATAGCCGGAAGTAACGACTTTATAAACCATTCAGCTAATAGCTGATCGGGAACATATGTTTTCACCATCCTACGACGACGACGCCACTCATGTATATGATCAGATATATGGGTAGTAGTTGTCTGTTTGAAGTTGGTTAATATTTCTGTTCCCGTTTCATACCTTATCGGTAATTGAAAATGGGTTAAGAAAGTCGTGGCTAGGGAACTAAAGTTGTCGAAAGAGGCTCTTGGCAATTCAATATACCATTTAGCCGCTGGACCTGTCAATGTCCTCTGAAAAAGGCGAAGTCTTATCGAATCATCGTTAAGGGTGTTCGATGAACACCACAGATGAAAGGTCATCACGTGATTCGACGGGTCTTCACCTGGATTTCCATTGAATTTAGGAATGTCAGATGGAAGTTTATGAGGAATCGCTGGCCACCAAGGGGCATAAGCAATCGGATCGTTCGTTAACCGATGTAAATCAGGTAACTCTAAAGTCGCCACGAATGGTAACTGTTGATTCAGGTTAGGCGAAGCGTAACCAGGGTACGATGGAATCGCTTGAGCAGTGGGTCTTTGCATACTAGCATAATGTAATTGATGTTGGTATGATTGATACGGTTGATGGACTTGACCACTATAAAGTGGTTGGTTTTGACCGTTTTGGATATACGGTTGTCCACTATTCGCAAACATCTGCTGCTCAGAACCTTGGTATACTTGCTGGAACTGCGGTTGTTGGTATTGTACAAGCCATGGTTGTGACGCCATGTTCTGTTGCGCCATGCTAACCATTAGACCAAGGTGTGGGGTAATTGTACCCGTTTGTACTTGTGTCGCCCCACCAGTTGGCGATTGTGGTTGTGACCCATGGTCAAGTGACTGTTGCATTACAACCTGAGAAATCTGAGGTTGACATGTAACAGGTATCGCTTGAACTTGAGACACAGTTACAATAGCCGGTGTGGTTGGGATATTCGTCACAGGTACACACTGTTGCATAGAATATACAATCCTTGGTTGTTGAGGTAGCATAGGTACCCAACTACTTGATGCAATTCCAGTATAACCTGAATACTGTTGAGAACTGCCATATGGATATCCTCTCGGAGGAGGTAATGAAAGGGCATACTGCCCCCCATATGGTAGCAATCCGGAACTCAGAGGGATTGTTAGTCCTTGAGGACTAGATGGCCCAAACTGACGTCCATGAGAATCAATCTGTCGAGTTTCAACATAAGAATTACCGGGTATTACTCCGGATGAACAAACTGGAACAGACCATACTGTCGACATAGTCCCTTGGTGGACTCCTTCTAGCTGTTGAGAGCTAGTTGGGACAGCTGGTATGCCGGCAAACATCGTTGGAGTGACGGCAGGGGCTTCTGCTGTCGTTGTGTCATTTGACACAGTCCTAGATGATGACGGTTGTTCAGACATTTTAAGTCTATCCAATAGATTGCCTAGCGATTCTACAGGAACTTCCACTTGTGGTGGATTAACTTCTGATGAAGGAAATAGAGTGACCCCGACTCCAAAATGAGTTGGAGTACTTGCTTACGGATCCTCTGCAATTTCCTCTATCGCAATCAAACTCGGTGGAAGAGGAAGACCGTCAGGTCCGTAAAATATTTCTGGTGCCGAAGAAGTGGTTGCTTCGACAACGACAGTTGTTTGAGGAGCAAAACTCTCTGGACCGGTTACAGATGGAACTGGTTCAGTTACACAAGTGTTTGCCCCCAGACTAGGATCAGTATTACTGTCCTTCTGTGGCTGTTGAACTTCTTCTATAGAGGCAGGGTTTCCAGAAATGTTAGGAGTAATCGGAACCTCGGATGTAGTAGGAACACTTGTTCTAACTTTCAAAGGAGATTTTGAACCGGTTAAACGAGTTCGCTTTGCCCGTACTGTTTTCGATTCTGGGGACAAAGACGGTTGACTCGCAAGCCTCCGCGAACGACGGATTTTCAATTGACTTTCTTCCACGATTGCGGATTACTCGATCAACTAAAATATTAAAAGGGGAAATTTGTGTTTCCGAATTGAATGAATTTTATTAGACGCTTTTAGACACAACTTGCTTTTTCACTTTTTAAGAGTCGAGAAAAAGCTAAAGATGACTCTAGTCTCCTTCGATGTATTAACGAGCCCGAAGTGACAAATGCTCGGTTGGACTTTTTCAGTTATAGAGTTTGAAAAAGGCCAAAAGAAACTGCTCTGGAGATCTAGGCAGAGGGTGTGCCAAACCTTTCGCAAAACCACAGAATACGTTTTACGGTACGAGTGGTCGATCTTCGTGAATGCTGTGTTCACTGCATTGCGATCAGTAGGGCGGCCGACACGGTTTCCTATGGATAAAGGCTTTGATCCTATAGGGGTCTCCCAATATATACGCGACGGTACGTGGGAGCACAAGTCCGTATTAGTGCCACCGACTCTCAGGAGGAATCACCCACCTTCGTCGAGATCGACAGTCACTATGTTTAACGACGCCGGAACACGTCTCTAGCTTAGACCTCTAGATGTTTGCATTATGTTTCAAAGCGTTGTTAGGTTCATTCAATATATTTTAAGTTGATCTTTTTAAAGTTTGCCTTTCAAGGTTCACCACGAGATGTATTGATACAAATTCCTAAATGCAGTCTAAGATGAGAAGCAAGCTTTTCAAATCTTTTCGACTTATGAAAATCTTAACTATTGAGGGAAAAGAGAGATGAAATCCTTTTCACACAGATCAAAGAGCACTCGCTAATGCACTTTTTCCCTAAATCAACATACAAACTTAATGCAAAATGCAAAGATGCAAGTATTTCTTTTTTCTTCCTTAATGTTTGATGAAATACAAAAAGAAAGTTGTTGTATAGTTTCGAATTCAATTTCAAGCGAAAGCAAACAAGTTTGTCCAAAATCGAAAGACACCTTACGATTCACTTGTTTCGACACTTAGAAATATATGAATTCAAACCATATAACGAAAGTGACAAACTCAATCAGCTATGAACAACAAATAAACTAACTCTTAAGATCAGAACGACACTTAATCACAGGTCTAGATCTAAGAGGTCAATGCAAGACTGGTTCACTTTCGTTATGGGAAACTGTAAATGACACAAGAAATACACAAAGAACAAACACAATTTCTTTATACAACTGAGGTGGAATAATGACAAAGGAAGATGGTTTCAGATAGGCCCACTGACTGGTAACAAACAGCAAAAACAATAGTGAAAACAAGGCAAGACACAGTAGGAAACCTCAGTAACTCAAGCCAAGACTGGTCCAGCACAGGTGTAACACTGCTTGTTTGACCTTCAACGCAGGTAGCCCCTTCGGGAACTGCGCTGAAATGCAGACTTCCTTTGTACAACCTGCAATGAAGAACGAGACTTTCGTCCGTCTTGGTTTCCGGGTCACAGATTGCTAAAAAATTCACAGTTTTTGCTCAAATCAGAAGCTATCAGTCAAGGACACACTAAGGGATGTAAAGGAGGATGAAAAGCTATCACTAAGAGCTTATTAGAGTCTTTGTGGATCAGCTCTTCAAATCATAAACTTGCCCAGAAACTGAGCTAGAGTAGCTGCCCTCTACTTTGTGTCTGATGGACTCAAACACAGTTCGATTCGGTACTCCCTTTGTTTATGAAATGAATAGCAAGAAACACAACAAACCAACAAGATACGCTCCCCAGTGGAGTCGCCAATTTGGTGGGGGGAAAAGTATCTAATGCAGAATGCCTCTATCCCACTCTGAAGGTGATAGTACTTCAGCAACAACTGAATGCAAAGCTATTCAAAGTTTCTTCTTTATGAGATGAGAGAGGGAAGGAAAGGATGATCTACTAACCGTTATCTTGCGCTAATAGTCGATCCAGTCTTCACTCCTTACTACTTGCCCCTAGCTCCTTGCCCTTTTACCGGCCCAGCTACACACAGATCCTGTAAAAGCACAAGAAACAGAAACTACAAGAAGCATACATCCATAATCGATTATAGGATTAGCATAAATCAAATATACAAGCATCTATTCATCATAAAGACACATGCATATAGAAGAACTTCAAATACTTTATTGATAATAGAAGTAAAGTTCTGAGAGAGTTACAACCACAATGGGCCCAATCCAGCAACAACTCCCAGCTGAAAGAAATCTCCTCTTCACCTCCTTCAAGCAAAACACCCAATAGCTCTAGACACAAACCAACAGCACTTCCTTACTTGCACAAAATTCCAGCCTCCTTAGACCTCATGAGAGAGCTCTATATATAGGAGATTTGGAGAAAGGATGAGTCAGCTTGAGGCTGGCATAAAGCTGACTAGTGTCCTCTCCCACTTTAGTTAATCTTCAGTTCTTGAGTCCACTTGGAGAATCTTGCTTCCACTTGGAGATCAAGACCTTCTTACTCATCATAGGGCGAATTCCTTGAACCAAGTGTCAGTTTGGAAGCTTCCTGGGCAGTTGACACCTTGCAGAATGACTGTGCCACTTGGCCAATCTCGCCCAGCGCAGGTAGCCTTCATTAGTTTTGACCTTCAGCGCAGGTACAAGGAGGAGCAGTTGACATTCAGCGCAGATGCTCAGTGGAGCAGCTGACATGATCCAGAAATAGCCTGTTTTTGAGTGTTTTTGGGTGGAGAACTGATTCTCAGTGCTGTGGTTTGCAGACCTTGTTCCTCTAAGGGTAAGAACAACATGTTTAGGGACTTTGGATCCCTCAGATTATTGACATTTCATGCTCCATGCTGTTAGGCACAAAAATGTCTATAACAGTACTCCACCCAATTCGCATGTTTTTGGTTCAGCTTATGCTGCTGCATAATATACTGCAACACAGAGTTGTCTGAAAATAAGACAAATTCATTGGACAACAGATAATGTCTCCAATGCTTTAGTGCTTGAAACACTCCATAAAATTCCTTTTCATAAGACGTGTACTTCTACATACTTTCATTTAGTTTCTCACTGAAATAGGCTACAAGCTTGTCCTCTTGGCTGAGTACTACACCAATGGCTATCCCACTGGCATCACAATGAACTTGAAAAAGTTTGTTAAAGTCTGTGTAATCTCAAAAAAAGTTTCTTAGTAATTTTCCTTTTGAGCAGCTAAAAACTTTTCTCTGCCATTTCTGTCTAATGGAAAGGTTGATTTGCCTTCTTAATGGGGTCCACCATGGGTGCACAAATCCCACTTAAGTTTTTAATAAATTTCTGATAAAAAATCACCAATCCATGAAAACTTTGTACCTCAAACAAACTTTTGGGAGATGGCCAGCTAACTATGGCTGCAACCTTTTCCGGCTCGATTTTTAGTTCTTTCTCAGAAATCACAATTCCCAAATAAATTAACTCTTTCTTGAAAAAAGAACATTTCTTCAAATTTATCAGTAATTTATTCTGCTGCAATTTTTCCAATACATACCTCACATGTCGAAAATGCTCTTCCTTCATCTTGTTGAATATAAGTATATCATCAATATATACAATCCCAAATTTTCCAATGAATTCCTTCAGCATCTCGTTCATCAACCACATGAATGTGATGGGGGCATTTCTCAATCCAAATGGCATAACTAGCCATTTGTACAAGCCTTCATTAGTCTTGAAAGCTGTCTTCCACTCGCCACCTTCTCAAATTCTGATTTGGTGGTAGCCTCTTTTCAGGTCTATCTTTGAAAAGTACGCTGCTCCACTCAAACAATCCATCATATCATCCATCTAAGGTAAGGGGATCTGTACCTGATAGTGATCTTTTTAATGGCCCAGGAATCCATGCACATTTGCCACTCACCTCCTTTCTTGGGAGCTAAAACAGTTGGAACTGCACAAGGGCTTAAACTCTCCTGAATCAGTCCTTTATCGAACAACTCCTGCACCTGCTTTCGGATTTCTTCATTTTCCTTCGGACTCATCTGGTAGGCAGCCTTGTTTGGCAAATTGTTTCCTGGAATAAAATAAATATGGTGACTAATGCTCTGCTTCGGTGGTAATTTGTCTGGTAGATTGTCTACCATAATATCACTAAATTCTTGCAGCATGTCCTGTATCTCTTTAGGTAATTCAGTGACTTTAATATGGATCAATATTGGTTTTGGCCTTCGCACAACTGCATACTTCACTTCATCATCCTCCATCTATCGCAGAAACTCTTTTCCACCTAACAGTATTGCTTTTGTCCCACTGGTTTCTACAACATCCTCTTCCTTCATGGGGACTAAAATATGCTTTATCCCATCTTTAACAAACTTGTAACAATTTGTTGCCCTGTCATGGATGACCTTCCTATCATACTGCCATGGTCTACCGAACAGATTATGGCACTTATCCATAGGCATGATATCGCAAGTCATCTTGTCCATATACTTGCCAATATGAAACTCTACTTCACACTGCTCATCGACCAGTAGTTGGTGACCTTTCTATAACCAAGACACCCTATATGGAGTTGGGTGCTTTAACTTCTTCAAACCCAATTTTCCCACAATTTCAGTAGCTACCAGATTATCAGTACTTCCACTTTCTATAATTAATTTGTAGCATTTCCCATGCAACTTTCACACAGTCCAGAACAATGCTTTTCTCTGTTTTTGATCAGCTACTTCCTTAGCTGGTTTTAATAATACCTTGTTCAACACCAAGGCTTCCCCGGTTTCTAGCATATTTTCCACCTCCTGTGGTGGTGCCTCCGCTTCATCGGTTTGAGCGACATATGCTCCCCTCTGCCCAATTTGTTAATTTTTAAGACATTCAAAAGACCTGTGTCCCCACTTGTGACACTTGTAACACTGATAGGCATTTCCTCTACCTCTGCCATTACCTCTTCCTCGCTGGTATGACCTTCCTCCTCTGGTGTTACCTTCCCTTTCACTCTGTCTCGAAGTCTTCGAACTACTATGCTCTTCATTACTGTTGGTAGTCCTACCTCTGCCAAAGGTCTGTCCCTAACCTCCATCAGAACCATGTCCTCTTCTAGCATTTTGTTTCCTAGCAATCTTTTCCTCCACCTTCAAAGCACTCTGATAAGCTTCCTCTATGGTCTTAGGGGAAATAATACTAATTTCGTCTAGGATCTCCATCCGTAGACCATTTACAAACCTCGTTGTTTTCTCAAGGGTATCTTTAACATAACTAGCTCTCAGGTTAACTTTATAAACTTCTTCAGTATATTCATTCACGATCATCATTCTCTGCCTCAGGTTATGTACTTGTCTATAAAGGGAAATTTGATAATCTTTAGGCAGAAACTTGCTCTTCATTCTAGCAACCATCCTATCCCATTTTTTAATCAATGGTTTGTTCAATCTCGTCCTTTCTGCCTATTCGTTGTCCCACCATAGTGCTGCATGTCCCTTAAATTTGGTGACAACAAACCTAATCCTCTTGTCTTCGCTGATTTCTTCATACTCAAAATATTTATCTAGCTCACGTATCTAGTCTAACAATGCCTCTATGGACAAACTTCCATCATAATTAGAGAGCTATGGTCTTGGCTTGATGCTAGCAAAAAAAATTGACCTCAATAGCTTAATTTCTGGTCCTTCGTCAGCTAACCCCTCCGTCGTGGCTATGTTTGCCTCCTCACTGTCATCCCCACCTTCCGCATCTATACGCCTTCCTGCTTCCACTGCTACCAAATGTGTAGTTAAATTCCTAATTTCGTATTGTAACCCTTCATTTTCTACTCTTCTGATGGCTCTTCCTCGACCCCTTCTTCCTACCTCCATCTTTACTGAGAGAAAGGAACAACCTGCTCTGATACCAAAAATTGGTGGCGATCTTGAGGAGGGACACGTAGCTATGACCGTTTAATTCTTTTGGTTTCGAATTAAATTTGGTGGTAGGGTTTTGGTATATGACTTTAATGTGGTTTATTGTGTGTTTTCCACCCTCTGTACTGAATTCATTTCTCCTTTGCTATGGTTTGGCTCTATGGGTGCTTAATGCTTTCGCCTGGTTCTTGCGATGGTTGGTAAGTATTGTGCCTTGCCTATCTCGTATGGTGGTTTGTTGTGCTTCGTTGGTTCTCTGTGGTCTATTGGTGCCATGCCTCTGCTCGTTCTTTGTAGCGATTCACTGCTCTAGTTTTTGGAGGGTTTTAGGTCATTTTCAACCCGCAAGTCTATTTGCCTCTATCATTTGGCTCAAGCTTCGTTTTTGCTCTATTTGTGGTGATTTGTATGTTTGATGTTGGGTTTGGTGATGGTTCGGCTCTACAAACACAGGTTCCTGCCTAGCTGCCGCATGGGACAACTCGGCGAACTCGCTCTCAGGTAATCTTTTCGTTCCAATTTCAATTTCACCCTTTTTTTTTGGGGTTCTAATGCTCTGGCTCCTTGGTGAGCAGGCAGAATGCGGTCATGACTCTTCTCCTAGTGGAAACCCTTTGTTGCGAGTCTCGGCTCTCCTCCTCCTTTGCGAAAATGATCCTCCTCCAGGTAAAAAACCCTCGCTCCCCTTTCAGTTGGCTATTCACTGTTGTTTTGGTTTCGTGGCCCTAACTAACCATTGGCCTACTCTGTGGAAGTGTGCAAGCCCTTCCAGGGGAATGCTGCTCCATGGCTTCATCCTTGGGACTGTTCGCGGGCTTAGGGAAAACCCGGGTACGGTCTTTCCGTGGTTGTAGCAGTTTCTTGCTTGCTTCGTTGCTTGTTCTGTCTGTAATTGCTCTGTTGCTTGCTCTTATCTGTAATCGGTTATGCCCTTGGGTTTTAGTTCCTTCGTGTTTGTATGTGGTCTCCGAGGTGTTCATACCCTCACTATTTGATTAGGGTCTAGCCTATGGACTGTAATGTTTTTGGTTTGCATGGGCTTGGAACCCTCCATGATTTCTAGGTTATAGAGTTTGTATAATGAATTTTGATGAATGAAAAATGCAAATGAAATGTATAGGAAATGCTTTAAAATGATGAATATAATAGTACCTGGGTTTTTTTTTGGTTGAGGAAAAAAAAGGGAAATATATATGTTGGTGTACCTCCGTTTGGTTCTTGATTTTGAAATGCTTCCTGTTACAAAATGCTTGTTGATTCTTATTCAGATCTTTTGAATAAATGGTTTCATTGTCTTGCTTTCATTTTGATGCATTACTTCCTTAATGACAGATTTTGAATTGTTTTGTACTATAGAGATTCAAATAATTACAAATTACAACTTCTGGGCTCTCTCTCCTCTTTCGATGGCAACCCTTCCATCCTCTCTGGTTTTTCCTTTTCAATGCATTATTAGCAGTTCTTTACAGTTGAGGAACTATTCCTCAGTTACTTTTCAGTTGTTTACCAGTTTCTTCAAACAAGTTCCTAACTAATCCTATCTTGATCTACTTGCCGAATTTTAAAAACTAACAATGGCTGAGTTAGCCTTAATTTTAAATGAAACAAAACAAAATAAAATAAAATAAAAAAAAATTCCGAGCTATCGCCTCTTCACTCGGATACTCCTGCATCAAGACCATATCTTTCCTACCATAATTATCAAATTATAACATGACAAGGGAGTTTTTTCATATCTTATATCTGAGAAAACTATGATTTGATGCAACTATATCAAATTTTAAAAGATGTCGAGGGTTGGTTTGTCTGGTGCATATGTCGGGAGCGATATATATTGGATTTACAAATGGAGAGTATTTCTCATAGTGATGGTGATGATACTCTTAGTTTCAAGGGTGTCCTTCGACAGGGAAAATAAGTGGTGTCAGAGATCTGCAATCATATCACTCTCTCTCTAAAAGGAACTATGTTGGTTCAAATCTGTTTGGTCTTGGAATATGCCTTTAAAGATGGAAATTTTTGGATGGCTTGTTTGGAAAAATATTTGGAAATGGAGGGGTTTTTTCATAGTGTGATGGTGATGATAATCTTAGTTGGATTAATGGTGTCCTTCGACAGGGACAATTAGTGGTCTTAGAGGTATATAGTCATACCACTCTCTCTCTTAAAGGAAATATATTGGTTCAAGTCTGTTTGGTCTTGGAACATGCCTTTAAAGATTAAAATTTTTGGGTGACTTGTTTGGAAAAACAAGATCCTCACCTGGGAAAACCTATGTAAGAGAGGTTTTGAAGGTACTAGGAGATGCTATCTCTATAAGGGTGCCTTTGAAAATGCTATACATCTATTTTTCAATGTCCTTTCACTATTCCCTGTTAGATCCGTGATTTACAATGTCTAAATGTAAAATCATGTTGGTTTTTCATTTACATGGAGGAGTGTTGCAAATGTTGGATGTTTCAATGAAGAGAACAATGGACTCTTCCTATTTTTATTATTTGGGGCATATCGAAGGATAAAAAAGCTCTAATTTTAAGGAATATCCTTTTGACATTTCTTGTATTAGCAATAAGATATTTTCACTATATAGAGAACATGGGTGAAAGAAATAGAAAGAAAAACCACACATAGCCCTGATTGGCATTCCCAATGGTTAGGATGCCGAATGTGGGAAATGCGGATTTGGTGCCCTCGGCAAGGTCTCGCAGGTACTCTAGTACTATTTTTTTTTTTGCAGTTGTGGCATTGCGACGAACACAAGGCCAGAAATAGTCACACTATAGAAGCTTTTATACTATGCAATGAGACTTAATATTGATCCTATTTATATCTTTAGAAATTCTTGAATCGTCATTAAATGATCAATGACATGTCCTCTTTGGCATCCCCTTGTTTGACTAATTAAATGCACAAAGTTAAAGTATTAAAAGCTTCATTTCATAATATATATTTTGAACATATTTACCGGAAAAATAACTTATGCACTTTCTAAAAAGATATCTATCAACATTCCATGCCATGGTGTGTTGCAAAACGTTGCGTCTTTTCCATCAGTATTATTTTTTCTATGCCATTCCTGGCTCTTATGCTGCAGGTTTTTAACTAAACAAGGGCTGCATGCAGCGGGTAGTCCTTGTGGGTAATGTTTATTTGTAATGTTTATTTAAAAGTAATGTTTATTTGTTTCTTTCAATGAAATTAGTCATGGATCAACCGGCACAGAAGGCAACAGAACCGAGATAAAAGGCAACAACATCAGATTGAAATTAGTCATGGATCAACAGGCACACAAGGCAACAGAACCGACATAAAAGGCAGCAACATCAGATTTGCACCAGATTTGTATTCCTTATCTACCCGTTTCCTTGATTCCTCCTCTACTTTTCCTTTTCTACTACCTATCTCCAAATGCAGTTGATACCAAGAGGCAATGCTCCTTCTTTTCTGTTTGCAAACCAATAGCGCCCATCGTTTCCCACCTTTGTCATTGTAAGTCTGTCACTGAATTCCTTGATTTGAATAAGATGTTGCCCATGTGCATCAGTCCACTGCACTTTTCGCCTTTCGTTAGAATTGGTATTCCCATGCTCTTCCCCGATGTGTTCTCCTTTTGGACTCCTAAGCTTTTCTGGCAAGCATGGCTTTTTCAGATTGCTTTTCATGGGCAAATTCAATCCATCATCCACTTTAATCACCAACCTATTGCCGACAGCCTGTTCCTCTGAAGTCTGAGGAGGGGCCATGGGAGAAGAAAACTTAGCTTTGAGAGAAGCCAACGAGAGCCCAATTTTATTGGCAACTCGTCCCAATTCTAGTCTTTCTTTATGCCCAATGACACACACCCTCTTCTAGGACCCAAGAAACTACAAGTTTCTTGCATGTGATTCTCATTCATGGAGAATTCTCCTATAACTTGCACAGAGTTCTGAGATCCATTACTGTACTTGGGATGCCAAATTCTGGTAGCTATTATAGTGCTTTAAATATCCAGATTCTGGTAGCTATTACAGTGCTTGAAATATCCTCATGCGATGTATATCAAGGGCTCTTGAAATATACTAATATTAAGCATATTACAGTGCTTAAGATGCCAAGTTCTGATAGTTATTGCATTATTTGAAATACTCTATATTAGTAGTTTCATTAGTAGATTCAGAGTTTGGGACACTATTATATATTAGCAATGCAGATTTAGAATATAAACGGAGACACCGCTTCTCCACATCCATATCCACAATCGTTTGATGCATCTTACAGCAATCCAGAGACCTGATTTGAACATGAACAGGCAGATTTAGTATTTAGTATATAAGAAATTCTGCAGAATTTTGATTGAAAGCAATTATTTCAAACACAAAAATAGAGACCCACTAATTAAAATACCTGCGTAAACGCTAGTACATGCCAAAGTACTTGATTGCACTATGGGTGTTGGACCTTCATGGCAGATCTAGAGGCAAACAAACAAAGTCCCACTTTACATTTAAGATATAAAAAACAATTGCAGATTCTGGCCCTCAGTTGGAAATTATAAAGACGTGAGAAAAGTAGTATTTACGAGAATATTGAAGAAAGCAGTACTGATCTAAACATGGTGATTTTAACATGGTGATTATTAAAAAAAAATTGAGGTAGGGATTGAAGACTTTGTAACTTAGAAGGTCAAAGTTGTAAAAAATTGAAACAATTCCATCATTCGCTAGCTCTGCTTTCTTCAACATCATAATACACAAGAAACAAAATGATTATGATTTTGATTAGCTCACTGATTATGCACAGGTCATCCATGCACATCGGCTCTTACATCTGTTACATGTCGCATTGGAATAAAACAATTAAAAAGTTAATAAAAAATAAAAATATATATAAAAAATAAAATGAAATACAAACAAATATCAGAGATGGACACGTGAAGCTAGCATGTAGCCCACGTGCCCTTCTAGAATCCCATGCTAAACCTGGGTACCTGTTCTTAGATTCTATCTTCATGGCCTGAGGCTAGAGCTTCTCTCAGAGTCATCCATTTCTATTGTGTTCAGCCCAACTAATGTAGCAACAGTAGTAGCAGGATAAATAATTGATTTTGTAAATTAAAGATTGCAATCAGAGCATGGTGTCGACAGAGTCAGCTATAGAGAAGAGCATTGATTCATGTGTTCCATTTTGTGGGGCTCTCAGTACATGTGATAACATTGATGAAAGTTTCAAGAGAAGTTTGAGCAGCACCATCATGCATTGATGAAAGTTTCAAGATTTCAAGAGCAGTCTGAGCAGCACCATCACCGGTTCTAGTAGTGTCAAGAGTAGTTTTAGTGGGAAGGTAAGTGATGGCATGGGTGCAGATGCAAATATTCCTGAATGAAAAACCGTTGACAATGTCAAGAACGAAAGGCTTGAGTGTGTTGAAAGTGGGAAGAGTAGCCTGAGCGTGGCCAACTACAGAAGCAGTGTTAGTGACAACAATGAAAGTAACCACAGTAGTTTGAGTAGTGCTCTAAACAAACCACACAAAGGCAATGATCGAAGATGGGATGCCATTCAGGCTGTAAAAGTCAGAGATGGCTTTTTGGGTTTGAGTCATTTTAGGCTTCTGAAGCCCTTGGGAAGTGGGGATATTGGGAGTGTTTACTTAGCAGAGTTGAAGGGAACGAACCGTAATGAAAGTAATGGATAAAGGGTCATTGGAGAACAAGAATAAGTCTCTCAGAATAAGTCTCTTAGAGATTCTTTCTTGTTTAGATCATCCATCCTTATCGACATTGTATTCTCACTTCGAGACAGATAAGTTCAAAGTTTTCTTGCCTGGTCATGGAGCTTTGTAGTGGAGGGGATCATCATACCTTTCGACAACGATAACCTAGGAAACGCTTTTCTGAAGCTGCTTCACGGTGAGGTTGTCAGCCTTTATGCATATGGAGGTTTACATAGATCAAGTTTATATTTGTTTTTGTTTATTATTTTGTGGGTGGGATTTCATGACTTTGCTACAATAAATCAAACTCCGTGCTCAGTGTTTTGGTAAGCTCATCTAATTAAATGTAAGTTTGAATTGATTTTTAAATTAAGTTTGAAATGAGTTTTAAATTTGTTTGTATGCCAAGATTTTATTCATTCTGGGATTATTGATAATCTGTCGGTACTTAGCATAATATTTTAAATAAAAAAAAATATTCAATCATTCATTTATGCCAAGATTTGATTCATTCATTTACGCTGAGATCTGATTCATCATATCGCAGCTAAATTTTATGGCCACTGCTTGAATATGCATATCACAAATTATAAGAAGTTACACTATAGAAAATAAGAATTTAAGAATTGAGAGTTGAAGTTACACTATAGAATAAGAATTTGAATGTAGAAAATAATATTTGAATGTTGTAAAAATTTTGCCATATTTTTTTTATTACAGAGTGCTTTTTACATATATACATATTTTTTTACAAACTAAACCGGTGAGAGAGAAAATGCAGAGAAAATGCATAGAAACTAAAACTTGTATAGGAATTGAAATTGCAGGTGAAACAACTTGCATAGGAACTTATGAAACTGAAACTGAACTGAAACTCAACTGAAATTGAAACTTAAGGTGAAAATTGCAATTTACTATTTAGTTTGAAATTTATGGTGAAACAACTTGCATAGGAACTAAACTGAAACTTATGGTGAAAATTGCAATTTACCATTTGGTTTGCTTTTTTGGCAAGTCACTATCATTTTCTTCCTTTTTCTTCCTTTTGTGGGTGAAGCGCTCCACACGTTATACCGTAAGTCCTGCAATGTTGGCAAAAATCAGTTGCAGTCCTGCAATGTTTGCAAAAATCAATTACAGTGGTCGATTGGCATAAATCATATATGCTTCTTGAGCCTCTTGAGAAACTCCATGACTAAGGTAATGGGAAGATGGGCTCTCAGGTAATGGGCATATGGTTGAATAAAGTCCAACGCAATTGCATGCAGCTTGGCAACTTGCCACGAAGCTGTGGGTGGTCAACTAAAATACATTAAAACACATTATATATCTAATCCATCTACTTTGGATAAAATAGAGACGAAACACTTTGCATAAAAATTAGTTTAAGTAGGAAACTAAACAACCACAACTTTGGATAAAATGAATTTGCTAACCTTTGCATAATATTTAATATTTAAGTCAGCCACCAAACTTTGCATAAAACTTTCTAGTTTAAGTCGGAAACCAAAGTTTGGATAAAATGAATTTGCCAACCTTTGCCTGACCTGGTTAAAATGACATTGGGGCAGGTGGGGTTTGCAATAAGAGGGCGAACTCAAAACATTTGTTAAAAATTTGATGGAAGAAAATTGTGAATCCTAAAGTTTGGTTAAAAAGCACAATTGAGCAAATTCTTGTGGTTAAACCATGAATTAATCTCCAATCAACGTTGAAGCAATCGTTATAGTCCCTGCTTGACTGGAGCCATTGCCATAGTCCCTGCATTGCCATAGGCAGGGACTAATAACACTGGTAAACAAGCAGTTTTGCTACTATCCAAACTTTTTCTTATTAGTTTATGCATAAAAGTAAATAGATGTTATGAACTAATTATAATTTAGATGAGAGTTTTGTTTCATTTGGATAGATATGTAATAATGAATCCGCTATCAACTGAAGGCTGTGTTCTACTTGTTATGATTTGGAACATGTAAGAGATGCTACCTGAACATATGAACTTATTTAACTGGTTTTCCTAGGATAACTTGTGATGTTTTGTGCCCCGGAAAAGGTGCTTCTTTCATGTGAAATTAAGCATGAATTTCGTAGACAATTAATCGTGCCAAGAATCTCCCATCATTGTCCATTCAGGTGGACGTTACGGCCTTTCTGAAAGCAGAGCCCGTCAATCAAAACTCGCATGTGAGGGTCATGCAATTGGAAATAGGGAAATGTTGTAACCGACTATCCAATCCTTTTGGTTCACCTCAACTTTACTTCCTTCTAGAAAGCAGAGCCTGCCATGTCAGACTTTTGGTTCACGTGGACTTTACTTCCTTTTAGAAAGCAGAGCCCGCCATATCAGACTTTTAATAATTTACGTGCCTACTAAAAGTTTGGATATTTCCACGAATAAGATCAATAATTTACGTGGGGAATTGAGACTGAAAGTTTGAATATTTGGACGATGACTAAACTTTCATTTCATGTGCACGTATTTATCTCTATAAATTCCCTACTCACGCAGTAGATCTCATTCCATTTCGATTGCAGCATTATCAAACGATCCTTTGTTAGAATCGTTACAATGGCCTTCAATGTTCCCTCTTACTCCCCCCTCCTCTTCCTCGTAGTTTTTCTGATGGCAACGGAGACAATCAATGGAGATCCAGATGCGCTGCAGGATTTCTGTGTGGCGGACGCCAAGTCTTCTGTTTTTATGAACGGGTTGCCTTGCATTAATCCCAATGAAGCTTCTCCGAAACACTTCATGACGTCGGCCCTGCGCACGGCAGGGAACACGTCAGCCAATCCAATGGGAATCAGCATCACTGCTGCTAATACACAGAACATGCCGGGCCTCAACACGCTCGGAATACTCATCGCTCGCATAGACATGGCTGTGGGAGGAGTAGTACCTCCTCATTTCCATCCCAGAGCCAGTGAAATACTGTACGTAATGGAAGGGAAACTCTCCGTTGGTTTCGTAGGTTCAGATACCAACAAACTCTTCTCTGAAATTCTGGTCGCTGGCGATGTGTTTGTGTTCCCCAAGGGGACACTGCACTTCGCACAAAACATCGGAGAGAAGCCCGCAATTACGATCAACGCACTCAACAGTCAAAATCCGGGTATTCTTAATATCCCGTCGGCCACTTTCGCTTCCAGTCCCGCCGTTCCCCAGGAAGTGCTGGCCAAGTCATTCGCCATCAGTTCAGAGGAGGTGGAGCAGATCAGAAAGCTCCTCGGAGGCAACTGAAGCAGTGCTATATTATAGTAATAATCGCACTGTGCCGTGTAGCTAGGTTGGTGTGGAATCATAAAAAGTTTGAATAGTATTTTCCTTGGGATAGGATGTTTGAATTATTCAATATGAAATTTATAATGTGTTTATGGTCATACAGAAATTGGCAGAGAAATATGCAACACACTTGGTTCAGATATGAAGACAATCCACACGTTCCTATTTCATCATGTCGCTGTTACCATGAATTGTTTAATTTCGTCGTTAGCTAATAAATTCAAGGGTTTGAAAACAGTTCTATGGTCTCACTTGAGTAACGAATTATTTGGTAGAAATATTATTATTATTATTATTTTAATGGGTAGAAATATTATTATTTTTAATTTTATCAAAATTTTGATAAATATTTTTTTGATCTATTTTATATCTTGTATAGATATTTCCTTTGATCTATTTTATTCTATTTTATATTTTGTATAGTATATATAGAGAAAGATGAAATACGTTTTTCCAACTATTTTTCCTAATCAATTTGATTCAAAATTTAGTAGAGATTTGAGAATCATAAAGTTATATAATCTGCAATATAAATGGCAAAGTTCTAGTGTCTCATGAGTTTGTTTTAGGACTTTGAATCTATTTATACATTTAAAAGTGCATTTTTAAACAATAAAAAATCACAATTTCGCTCAATTTTGTATTGTGAGACTCATGCAAAAAAGCATTTCACCGGCTAGTTAGACTATATATATATATATATATATATATATATATATATTAATTATGTATATTCGTAAATATTAAATTTTTATTTAGATTATTCATTAAATTTAGATATGAAATTTGAAATATAATGGTTATTAATATAAATGATTATTTTAATTTAAATGATAAAACAAATCATAACTTATAATTGTTAAGTATATTTTGTATATAGTTTCACATATTTATATATCAAAATATTTGTATTTTTTATTAGATATTTATTAATTAAATTTAATAAGTATCTATATATATATATAGAGGTTAAGAAGATGTATTATTATTTAAATTTTCTTAAATGTGATATGCATATTATTATTTGTTTTTCAAAAAATTGCTTGTAATTTTATTAATAAAAGAAAAATTGTAATAAAACATAATTATTTCTTTATTATCAGTTTTTAATCTTTATTTCAAGCACCACTACAAGATTTTTCTTATAGTCTGCTATAAAGCATTTCTCCATGCAATAATTCTTTTAATTAAAACTAACTAATATGCACATGTATTTTTTGTCTTTTATTATATATTGAATACCTCTCTATGCAATAATTCTTTTAATTAAAACTAACAAATATTTACATGTATTTTTTGTCTTTTATTATCTAGTAACTATTTTATATTTTTTTTAAATGACATGTCTTAATTCCAAGAAGTTGTATCAGCCAGTTGTTGTGATGATGATGATGATGATGGTTAACGTCCACTGAGACCAAACATTGGTCTATCGGACCTAAAGAAACAAATTATTTATTTTGATTTAAGATTTTATTCCTATGCTCAAAAAGCTTGGAGAGAAGCCTCCCGAGCTCACTATAATTTTGACATTGTAAAAGGCTAGGAAGATCAGTATTGCAACAAAGATTGTGAAACTGAGATCTAATGTGGTTGTACGCGGGGCACTCTAAGAGGAAGTGGTTTTCATCCTCGATGTTCCTATTATCACATATATGGCAGATCCTTTCCATCCATGGCATTTTAGGAACTGCCCAACGACTTGTTTCACTATGGAGCTCATGAGAATCCGTTCTAATCTTTTATATATTAATTTTCTTCTTTGAGCTAGTTAAAATAGAGAGATACTTTTGATCTTCTAGGGTGGGGTTGATGACCTTCTTATAATAACTTAATTTTCTTTTAGCCGCTAAATCTTTCTCACACCACATTTTTTCTTTGAACTTAGAAGTAACAATATCTTTAATGTTATTTATGTTTTGTAATGCATCATTCTCGTTGATCTCCCAATAGTTTAACCAGGCCCTTGTGTCTTTATGCCACCCCCGATTGAGCCTTAGGTGGTTTTGGTTGGAATTTAAAGCTAGCTTAGGAAGTCTATGATCGTCTATGTTATTGAATTTGTGCTTGTACAGCAGAAACCGAATCATAGGTAGGCTCTCAATAGGGGAAAGACCTGCTTCTATAAGGAGAATAGGATAGGGTGTATTACTTTTAATTTTTCGGGATATAAGTTATAAAACGCTTCTGGATTTGCTCAATCTTTCTCCATGATTCTCTGGAGATGATGCAACCGCAAACCTCACAGCCATATAAGATAATAGGAGTGACTAAAGTTTCAAAGAGGAACTTTTTTTTATCCCACATTACGAGGTTTGCTGTTTTACAATTATTTTCAAGACCAAAATAAGCTTTGCACCTCACATTAATACTTTTCTCAATGCTATGGTTCCAGTGGAGCTTGTGATGAATATCAATTCCTAGGTACTTGTAAGAATACACTTCCTCCAAGTTATTATTGTCATACATAAAATTAGCGTAAGTGTCCTTCTTGGATTTGATAATCATAACTTTTGTTTTGTCAGTGTTAACAGTCATACCCATGGTAGAGAAGAAGTCTAAGTTTCTTATCAAGATCAGATGGGCACCTTGCCAAAAGAACAATATCATCAGCGTAGAGAAGAAGGATGACGACTATCCCAGCTAAGATTGTGCCATCACATCCTGCTTCCTCTAAATAGCCTTCAAGCTGATCGATGTAAATGCCAAATAGGGTAGGGGAGAGGGGACAACCTTGTTTAACTCCGATGTTACACTTAATATCTTTCGACCACCCCTCATTTCTCTTTAGCTTGGCAATTACATTCTCGTATAACCTTATAGCGGCAGCTCTCAACTCGAGAGGAACCTTTAGCTCTTCTAATCTATTCCAAAGGTTGTATCTAGGAACCATATCAAAAGCCTTTCTAAAGTCCACAAAGCAACAAAATAAATTGGATTTATCATTACGACATTCCTCCGCAATGATCCTAAGCGTAACGAGGTGGTCTGTTGTTGAGTGATGCCTTCTGAAACCTGCTTGGCCTTTAGCTCGCTTACCTTCACTTTCAAGCCATATGCTTAACTTTTTTTCCAAAATACTACCATGTAACTTGGCTAAGAGAGGGCTGATCATAATTGTCCGATAATTAGAGGGGTTATTTATATCCCCACTTTTAAAAATAGGGATAATGAGGCTCTCAGTCCAAGGTTTAGGGAACCCTTGCTTGATTGCTTTATTGAAAAGCTTGTGAATGTGGGGGATGAGGACAGGACCTCCAATTTTTAAGATTTCCGCCTGGTAACCTTCAATGTCCTTAGTTTTCCCATTAGCGAGGCGATTAACCCCAAACTTAGTGTCTTCTAAAGAGAAAACTTCTTTCCTTATGAGCAGGGTTTCCAAATCATCCATGACATTTGGAGATTCATAAAGCTTTTTAAGATCGGAATTCCAATCATGAAGAGCAATTTTATTATTATCTTTAGTCTTCCTAGTCAATATCTGCCTCCAAAATTTCTTAGGAGCTACCTTAGAGAGGTGTACATATCATTTACTTACTACTTCGAAATTAAAAATTCTATGTTTCTTCAAAAACTTTGCAAGCTAGTTTACGGCTTATGGGAAACAAATCAAAATTGCAAAAACACATAGACTTGGTAATTTTAGCTAAGTTTTACAGATATAACTAGAGAAAAATAGACAACATGCAACATCACAAAATAGAAATTTGATGAAGGAGTTCACCCCTCCTATGCTACATCTCTGGGTTTAGCTTCCAATGTTGGCCCTTTAAATTATATGCTTAAAATGTCAATTACATTAACATACAATGCTAAAAACAAAAAAATAATATTGTCATTGTGTCCAAAACACCCAAAAACCCTTGTGTACACTCTTCTTGGGCTCAAAAAAGCTGAAAATGACTAAGTTAGGCCTCTTTCTCCATTTATCTATTATTTGTCCTGCAAATTCATTAAACTGGAAAAACTAGCAATGTTTTTCATCCTTTGGCATATTCTCCAGGAGGCAATTTGGCATGGGCACATCAGAAATTCCATTGAAAATTGAAAAAATTGTCGAATAGTTAGTTGGGTGCTTGCGGCCCAACTTCCGCTTTCAGTTTCAATCACATGGTAGTTTATACGGCCAAGGGCACAAGCTAGAAGCCATGTGCTTGCCAACACTTTGTTCTTAGTCGCTTTGTAGGCCATGTGGTCGTGGGCTAGGCCATGCGCCAACCGCTCTGATCCGAGCCCTCAGCAAATGGTCTCGTTATAATAAATATGACCTGGGGCTAGGGATAACCACTCGACCCCTCTGCTTTCGCCATGAGCATGTCGTGTTCCTCAAGATCAAGTAAAATTTTAAATAGAAGAAGCGAGACTTTGGATCTACAAATCCGAAGAAAGGGAAAGGTGCCCCAAAACTGCAAAACAAAGGAAAAAGCCAAGGCGGGGCAGCCCAGGACAACCCTCTAAAGTTGCAAGAAAAGAATAATGTCGTGAAGACGAAGAAGAACACGAGAAAGTGGTGTGAGTTCCATAAGAGCTCCACTCACAACACGAGTGAGTTTCGGGCCAAGCAACCACTAGTGGCTGAGCTAAAGGCTTCGGAATCAGATGCATGTTTTGACTCTGAGTCAGAATCTGACAAGGGGAATGACAAAGGGAAGAAAATTATCAATGCGGAGCCCAACGTCACCTTTGCCACCATGAATATACAGAAGGAGGAACCTGAAGATCCAGAGGAGGAGGAGCTCCTCTTCCACTCCTAGATGTAGGTAAAGGGTTCCCCGCTACAATTCATTATCGATAGTAGGAGCCAAAAGAACCTCATTTCGGTAGAGGTCGTGAAGCAGCTGGGCTTACTGACCATAGCACATCTACAACCATACACCATCTAGTGGCTTCACCAAGGACGAGATCTTCCTGTGAGCCAGTAGTTCTGCCTTCCATACAACATCAAGACCTTCATGGATGAGGTATTATGTGACATTTCTCCCCTTGATGTTTGTGATGTATTATTAGGCCAACCATACTTATGGAAGCGACATGTTGTGTATGAGTTAAGGCCTTGTGTTTTTATTATTACTTTGGGAAATAAGTTGTAGAGGATACCAGAGGTAGCACCGCCTACTGC
This sequence comes from Pinus tabuliformis, assembly GCA_031772625.1. Lineage (NCBI taxonomy): Eukaryota > Viridiplantae > Streptophyta > Pinopsida > Pinales > Pinaceae > Pinus > Pinus tabuliformis. The sequence goes on along the minus strand of CM062810.1, from coordinate 89,491,201 downwards.
CATCTCTTTGGTTACTACAAAGCAATGCAGTAAGCTCATTTCCAAAACCTGGAAATTTGTTTTCCTGATGATACACCCTCAAGGAAAGAAGAAGACGGTGGCCACAACCTCTAGACAGGGTCCCTCCACATGACAACAACAAATGGACAAGGACGTGGAGGAGTACGAGGACATCATCACCTCCCCTGCAGGAGTGCCTTTGCACTGTCAGGTCAAACACTCTATCGATCTGACCCCAGGTTCATCGCTGCCCAATGAACCAATCTATCGGTGCTCCATTCTATAGAACGAAAAAATCAAGTGGCAAATTCAGGAGCTGCTCCAAAAAGGTAACATCCATTCGAGTTCATCACCCTGTGGGAGCCCGATTGTGTTGGTACAGAAAAGGGATGGGACTTGGAGACTCTGTATTGACTATCGGGTGCTGGAAAAGATCACTGTCCGGAATAGGTACCCGATCCCATGGATTGATGACCTTTTGGACCAATAGAAGGGGGCAAAATATTTTAGCAAGATTGACTTGAAATCAAGATATCACCAGCTACCGATCGAACCCTCTGATGTGTGGAAGACTACCTTCAAAGCCAAGGAGGGCCTTTTCGAATGCTTGGTTATGCCTTTCGGGTTGACAAATGCTCCTGCAACGTTCATGAGGCTAATGGATGACATCTTTCAGCGATTTACCAACTCATTTGTAGTGGAATACTTAGATGATATCCTAATATTCATCCAGAGTTGGGCAAAGCACCTCCACCACATCCGATAGGTTCTCCAAACACTACGGAAACACAAGCTATGTGACAATTTGGAGAAATGTACTTTTGGAATGACCCAGGTTCATATCTAGGATACATTATTTATGAATGGGGGGTGCATGTGGATCTAGCCAAGATCTAAGTCATTCGGGATTGGTCAGCTCCAACCCGTCTAACCGAGCTCTGTAGCTTTCTGGGTCTTACCAATTTCTACCACAGGTTCATGTTGGGATTCTCTCATATCACTTGGCCCTTGAGTCAAGTCACCAAAGGAGGAGCTAATAAATTCCATGGTCTTAAAACTGTTCAATGGTCTCATTTCATCTAATAAATTATTTCATTACGAAATTCCATGATACATCTTGATCCATAATAAAATGTGAACTTAAATATAATTGACAATGCTACATAACAAGAAGGTTGCATCAAACGATGGCGGAGCTCGGGAGTTGAACGCGGGAGTTTAGCAGTGACCAGGGCGAACACAGCGAGCAGGGGTAGATTCAAATGGCGGGCGGTAGGGGAGGGAGCTCTGCTCCCTCCTACAAAGACGCAGTGGTCAGCAAGAATAAATCATCAGCTAAAACTAGTAAAGGAGATATGAACAATAGCAATAGGGACATTGAAAAAGACATAGATGGGACTAGAGCAAAAGAAAACAGCAGCACAAAGGACAAAGAGGAAGAAGACAAAAATCTAGGCTCAAAAGACAAAACCCAGAAAGGACCTTGCAAACCGAAAGCAGAAATCACTCCTCGAGTAATATTAAATGACACTGTTTTGCAGGAGCATAGGGAACACATGGGAACCCATGCCATTATCTATAAATTTATGGGATTATGGCCCAGAGAAAAGGCTTTGCAGACGTGGATCAAGTACCATTGGAAGCCCAAAGGTAGCATTGACTTGCATCTAGGGTCAAAAGGATTCTTCACAGTAGTGTTCTCAAACATCGAAGATAAAGACAGAATATTTGAAGGAGGCCCCTATTTTTTTGCAGCGGCAAGTCTCTATATGAGACCTTGGAGGATGAACTTTGTCCCAGAGAGGGAGACTTTCTTTTCGGTTCCTGTGTGGGTAAGGCTCTACTCTCTACCTGTTTATTACTGGCAAACTGAATCGTTGGCTGCTATTCGCAATAAACTAGGATGCTTTGTTGAAGCCACTAGAAGGGGAAAATACACCTCCTTTGCCAGGATATGTGTGGAAATGGATCTATCAGGAGCACTTCCGGATGAAGTCATCCTGGAAGTGCACGAGGAGGAATGGGTGCAGACGGTAGACTACGAACATATCCCCTTCAGATGTCGAAGATGCCATGAACATGGGCATCTACTTAGAGAATGCCCTCTCAGCAAAGAAGATAATAAAGAAAAACCTTACATAATGAAGGACACTGAAAGCTTCCAGAAAGTGGCTAGCAGAGGAAGAGGGGGAAAAAAGGGGCCAAAACTACTACACACGGAAGGGCGAAAGGGTAGTCAGAATAAGTTTAAAGTGCTAGAAGAGCCTGAAGAAAGTATAAGAGAGATTCAACTTTAGGAGGATGAAGCTAAGGGTAAAGGAAAAAAAGAGGATACAAATCTTTCTCCAGGAATTGAACCTCAAAAAGAAACCATGAGAAGTGATACAGAGATGGAAACAGACCAGGAAATGACACAAAGTGAAATAGACATGGAAGATCATGAACTACAAGAAATCCTGGACAAGGAAAACTTGGACCTGGAAGGATTCCTGAGGCAAGGATCCAAAGGAGGAATAGAATCCCTGCCTCAAGAAGAATGCCACAGGATACATCGGTTGTTTTTGTGGAAGACTCAGGAACGAGAACTAGAGAAAAGTACAAACATCCACAAACAGGAGCATAGAGGCATGAAAACAATGAAAGTAATACCAGGACTAGCCACCAGAAATCCAGGCAAAAAGAGAGGCAGAAAAAAGCAACACGAGCTCCTGATGGAGTGTGGAAAGCTAATGGTTGATTCGGGTAAGATGAAAGATCTAACCAGTTACTCCTTTACTAATCTTTAATTATGAAGTTCATATCATGGAATATTAGAGGTCTAGGCAGTAAAAGAAAATAGAGAATGCTAAGTAATAGAATGAAATTAGCAATGCTAGACATAATCTTCATTCAAGAGACAAAATGCTCCATTCAGAAAATAAGGCAAATCCATAACAAATGGCTCAGCAAATTTGAGTTTCTAGAAGTCAAGGTAGAGAACACAGTAGGTGGGATTCTCACCCTCTGGAACCCCCAAAAAGTCAACATCATAGATGCGAAGGCGAAAAGATACTACCTATCAACCATCATTCAGCCTATGGGAATGACGGAGACATTCCTAATGACGAATGTATACGGCCCTCAGAAAATTGATGAGAAGCTTAGATTTCTAAACTCCCTAGTAGAGCTCAGAAGTAGACATGAAGAAATCCCTTGGGTCATTGGAGGAGATTTTAATATGATTAAATCTCTTTCGGAAAAAAAGGAGGCACTAGAATCCTTAGTAGAGATTCAGTAGAATTCCATTCATTTACGGAAGACATGCAACTGGTTGACTCTGAAATGCATAACAGTCTGTTTACCTGGAACAACAAAAGAGGCGGAAATGCTCAGGTTGCCTCCAAATTAGACAGATTTTTGATCTCCAAGAAAATAATGCTCACAAATTCAGAAATCTCAACAAGTATTCTCCCATTCGGAGGCTCGGATCACTGGCTGATTCAACTAGAAATCAAGGGAATTGATGCTCCCAGAAACAGACCTTTCATATTTGAGAATATTTAGCTCTCTCATCCATACTTCATCAGCAACATTGAAAAATTGTGGTCTGAAGATCTTCAGGTTCAGGGCTCCAAAATGTTCCTCCTCCATAAAAGACTAAAGCTCATAAAAGTCAAAATCAAAGAATGGAACAAGAAGGGTTTTGGTAACATTTTTGCAAACAAAAATTCTGTAGAAGTCAAACTCTAGGAGCTACACCAAGCAATGATCACATATGGTTTTGATAAAACCAAAAATGAGCAAGCTGAAAAACTCAACCTAGAGTGGGAGAATTTATGCAAACAGGAGGAAATATTTTGGAGACAAAAGTCAAGAGTGCAATGGCTCAAAGAAGGTGAGCGAAATACTTGTTTTTTCCACCGTTCCACCATTGCCAATAGAAACCACAATAGAATCTCCTCATTACTAAATGTTGATGGGGAGCTTCAGACCTCTCACAAGAATATTGAAGGGGTGTTGGTTCAATATTTCAGAGGCATCACTAATGAAAATAATCCAAACAGAGAACAACACATCAAGGAAATTATAAAAAATATTCCGAGGATGGTGTCAAAAGAAGACAACTTTAACCTGAACAAGCCAGTTACCGAAGCAGAGGTCAGTATGGTAATCAAAGACATGCAGAATGGAAAAGCTCCAGGTCTAGATGGTTTCAATGTTTATTTTTTCAAAGCTTGCTGGAAGGTGGTCAAACAGGACATCTTGGAGGTGGTTGAGGACTCCAGAAGAAGTAAATCCATGCTAAAAGCACTCAACAACTCCTTCATATCCCTAATCCCCAAACATGACTCTGCCCTGACTCCTGATATGTTCAGACCCATTGCTTTATGTAATGTTGTTTACAAAATTATTTCCAAAATATTGGCCAATAGACTCAAACCTCTTCTTCCTTCTTTGATTTCTGGGGAAAAGTCTGGATATGTTGAAGGACGGCAAATCCTAGATTATATTATTCAGGTCCACGAGGTTGTTCACTCTCTCACTAGTAAAAACCAAGATGGTATGATCATACAGCTAGACATTGCAAAAGCATATGACAAGGTGAATTGGACTTACATTTAAAAAGTCTTTTCTGCTTTTGGATTTGATCATGACTGGATTAGATGGGTTATGGCTATGGTTACTTCAATCAGCTTTTCAATTCTGGTAAATGGCTCGCCCTCAGAGATCTTCACTCCTACCAGAGGTCTCAGGCAGGGTGACCCACTCTCTCCCTTCCTCTTCATTCTCATGATGGAAGGATTGGGCCAAACCATTAAAAAGGCCAAAGGTTTAGGGAAGATCAAAGGTCTCCATTTAACGAAGAATGGCCAAGCCTTGACTCATCAGCAATTTGTGGATGACACCATGCTGCAGGGCATCTACACAGTCAAGGAAGCCACTGCTTACAAGAAAATCTTAAATGACTTTGCCTCGGCTTCAGGTATGGAAGTCAATCTCTCCAAATCAATTTTTTTTTTCTTAAACACTAACATTGCTATCCAAAGGAATATATCTAGAATTCTAGGCTTCCAAAGGGAGGTCCTCCCTTCAAAATATTTGGGTATCCCCCTGACGGATAAACCAATGCACAAAAGTATCTAGGAACCGATGCTCAACAAGATGCAAGACAATATCAAATGTTGGACATACAGGGCGTTGAACCTGGCTGGCAGATTGATTCTAATGAAGACAGTTCTTCAAGCTATCCTTGTCTTCTTTTTATCAGCCCTGTCAGCTCCCAAAGGGGTCTTACAGCAATTCAGGAACATTCAGAGAGACTTTCTCTGGGGCAAGGAGGAGACCAGAAAGAAATGGGCCCTTATGGCTTGGGATAAAATTTGCAAGCCCAAAAGTCAAGGAGGCCTAGGCTTAGATGATCAAGATTCTAAGTAATGTTTTAGGAGCTAAACTTTGGTGGAGATGGGTTAAATAACCAGGGGTGCAATGGGCTAATACCTGGAAAGAGAAATATGCCAGCTCCTGGCAAACGAGCGAGCTCATCAAAATGTCAGGGAACATAAAAGGCTCTCACATCTGGAACAAAGCGTGGGAAAACAGAGGCCTGGTACAAAACTACAACTTCTGGGAAATCAGAGCAGGAGATCAGGTTCTCTTCTGGGAGGATAAATGGCAGCAAGAACCGATGTTGTTAAGGGAGGACTTTCTAGGCATCAAGCAAGAAACTGATCTCCAAGGGCTAACAAGAGTCAGGGATTTCTGGAATCCTCCTCAGGACACTGAGAAATGGAGAAACTGGGGAAGAATAGATTGCAGAGCGGATAGCCCCATAAAATAAAAAATAGATGAACTCATGTACATATTGGAACAGAGGAAGATTATGGTTACAGATGGGCAAGACCAGTTAATATGGGGCCAAAACAAAGAAGTAATCTTTAATATCAAGGAGGCTAAAAGGATTTCTCTTAGCCTAGAACCCTGCATTTTGAATAGGTCCTAGCAAAAGCTTTGGAATTACCAAGGATGGATGAAGATCAAACTGTTTATGTGGTTAGTTCATCACAAGAAAATACTAACTTGGGATAACATTCAGAAGAGGGGAATGATGGGGCCTTCTAGATGTCAACTATGTGAGGCTCAAGAGGAGACTATGGAGCATATTCTCAATAGCTGTACCTATACCTCCTGGTTATGGGATTCCTTCAAAAGAATTTTTCAGCAAACAGACAGAGACAAAGGTAGAATTATTAACACCCTGGACGAGTGGAGAAAAGACTTTGTAGACAACGAGATCCTTAATTTAGCCTCGACCTTTACACCAAGCTTCATTATCTGGAATGCTTGGAAAGTGAGGAATAAGAGAATCTTCAAGGGTTAAAAGACTACTCCGCTCTGCCTGATGGATTTGATCTTAAAGCAGATAAAGGAGACTGTGTCCACCACTTTGCACAGTTATCCCTCGAATCCTCCCACAGCACCTAAACTGAGAACTCTCAAGTAGTTGGGATTGCATGAGATCATCCTCAATGGTCTGAGAAGAAAAGAAAGCATAGTAAAAAAGGAAAAGGAGTTCTAGCATCCTCTACCTAATGGTTACCTAAAATGCAACATTGATGGGGCTTCTAAAAGCAACCCAGGGACTGCAGGTTATGGACTTGTCTTGAGAGATGAAGATGGAAAAACTCCATGTTTTTGGACTTTCTTTGCTTTGGTGACTTTTGCCTATGGGGAATGGAACCTTTTCTCCTTCGTGCCTTGAGAGGCAACACAGGGTTTCATATGTAGCTCCAGAAGGTTTCGGCAGCTAGTTCCAATGTCGGGTCAAGTAGGTGGAAGGGCAGATCGGCTCCCTCCATGGTTTTCTCGAGCTTTTTGTCTTTTTGCGCAGAAAACCAGGATATTAGCGGATTTCCAATGATCGCAAGGCCCCTGGATGGTAATCAGTGGTTTTTCAGTTCTCTAAGTGATGGACGGAAGATCTTCCTGGACGGTTGGCAGTAGCATCAGAACGTCCCGCAGCATCCCATTTTTTCTGTTATGGAAGTCAATACCGCCTCTGGGCAGGTTCGCAGAGTTCGCACCGCTCACAAGTCAAAAGTATTATCGGATTTCTGGCAACGATGCCATAGAAATCATGCCATGTGGAGGAGAGACCGATACATGAACCAATTTCCCCGCACCTTAAAGTTCGATCACATTAGGCATGCGATGGCGCAGGGTGATTCAACGACCAGGATCAAGCGTGCAGTTTGGTAGGACCTGCAGGTTTGGTGAGGTTGGCGGTTTCACTATTATCGCACCGCTTTTTTTGGAAAAGTGGTTTTTTTTTTTTTCGCAACGACACCATTGATTTCTTTACACGTGGCGGAGGGCCTGTTTATTATACCACCTTCCCCGCACCTTAAAATTCGTTAGCTTTGGGCACACGATTGCTTGCTTAGTCATCCGATAGCGCGGAGTGATTCATCGCCCTTGCTCCATCTTGTTGTTTAGTGGGGTCGTGGGGTTGATGGGGTCCCTTGTTTCGGTGATTAGTTTTGGTGGTGCATTTCTTTGGGGTGTCGTCCTTTCGCGAGGATTGTGTTCTCTGTCAACTCGGCTGGTACCTTCTATTGGGGTTTAGGGATCTTGTATATTATGTAAATTTTTCTGGTTAATTTGATATAGAAGGAACTACTCTTTCTCTAGCAAAAAAAGACAATGCCACATAACAAAGTACGATATCCCTCAAAAAAAAAAAAAAAATTTAACGATAAGAAATTATTAACCTTCCCAACAATCTATTAAATTTTAAATTTTCACTTAAACAATGGTATTTTAAAGAGGCACATACTTTTATTTGATATTTAAAAAGGTTGTTAAAATTTATATATATAATTTAAGTACCAAAATTTAAAAGAAAATATTTTATATAAAATAGTTCTTACACATATATAAAAAAACGTTTAAGTAACATAATTTCAAGGAAATTGTTTTTCATAAAATAGTTTTAATAATTTATTTGAAGTCATGATTCTTCATGTTATTTCAATAGAGGTTATAGACCAATGGGTGTTAATCCATAGATTAATAGCCATTACTATGGAGGAGAATATGAGTGATAGCATCACTATATGTGTAGAACACATCTTGATTATCATATTACAATGCAACTAATCCATAATAAAAAAAAACAAACTTTACTTATTAAACACATTAAACTAAATTGAACTTAAATAAATCCTAAGTGACTAAATATCCTAACAAAAAATACGATTAATTTCCCTAGAAATTGATAAATACTTCACTAAAAAATACCCTTTGTTTTTACTAAATAACTATTTTTATACCCCAATAAATATAAATCACTAATACTCCTTCTCAATATCTAAACTATAACTTTATTTTCTACCATATTAAACCTAATTTATGACTGAAATTAATAAAACAATTGTTAACCAAATAAAACCCCTTATAAACTACACTTGGAAATGTGATTAACTTATATAAGAGTAATTTGTTCCCTTCTTATTTTTTAGCAAATAAATCTTGAAATAACCCAAAAGATATAAAAATATAAAATTATTATTTACTTCAAAAAAGAAAAATAATATAAAAAAATAGTTACTAGGTAATACATTCTCTATAATAGTAATGATTAACAGAATGCTTGTAAAATATTTAGAAACCCACTTGCATCCACTTACATGCTCATGTTTGATTCCCATTTTATATACTTCTTGTTTTTTAGAACTTGTTTCCTTTTAATTGCTTATTTTCATGTTCATTTTAAGGGAAATTTTTTCCTCATGTCAACCCCATATAAATCAACGAAGTAAGGGTGAACTTTTTTAGAGTCTAGTTGTAATTAATTTTTAGAGTCTTGTAATTAATTTTTAGAGTCTAGTTGTAATGGCATAATATTTTTTCTAGTTGTTTCCATTAATGGTTCTATTTTGTCTAATTGAATGTTACGTTCTTTTTAATTACTTATTTTCTTGCTCATGTGTAGGGAAATATTTTTTTGTGTCCAGCCAATAAAATTTTGTCTAATTGAATATTAGGTTCCTTTTAATTACTTATTTTCTTGCTCATTTGTGGGGAAAGATTTTTCTTGCTTTGAGCCCATAAAATCAAAAGAGTAAGGATGAATTTTTTTAGAGTCTAGTTGTAATTTTTAATGATATAATTTTTTATCTAATTATTTATCTTAAAGGTTGGATTTTGTCCAGTTTAATATCAAATATAGGTTGAAATCACAGTGATTGTGATTTTTAAATATTTTAAAGATTACAAAAATAAGTATAGTTTATTAAATTGGTATATTGTTTTTTTTTTCTTTCTCACACAGAATATTTTTATAAGTGAAAATATATATTTTGAAAACCCAATGAGTTTGTTCAAAGAAGTATAAGACTCTTCCTTCTACTATCATTAACATTTTTTTGAAATGGAAGCAAGAAAAAATCATTTCCAAAAATTAAAATTGTATGCCTATAATTTCCTCCAAAACCTTGTCAATTGAGGACTCAATAATCTCCAAGGCTCCGGGTCAAACATGTGGAGCTTCCTTTGAAAGATGATTTGTCTCATTGTTAAGCTCTCTAAGGATATGTTTTGTTTTCAACCATTTCAATTTGCATGCCTCAACTTTGATTTCTTGAATGATATGGTAGAGGTGAAGACTGATGATACTTACCTTGTCATGCATTTAATTAACTAAAGTTGTGAGTCTCCAAATATTTGTAGTTTTTTTTACTTCAAAGTAATTTGCAATGAACAATAATGCCTGAAGGGATGAGAATTCAACTTTATTTTTGGTGCCCCTCCTAGGAAAAAATTGAATGTGCTTCACTTGATGTTCATTTAAAAATAATACAGTACCAACCTTGCATATCAGTGGATGTCCTTAACTTTCATTGTTAAAAAATCCCCATGATTAGTTTCTTTCAGAGGAGGTATTCTTGGAATTCTTGGCTATGTTTGGCTTCCACCGTCTATGCACTAGTAGTGGAAATTATGACTACCATTACAACCTCAATTGAGATAATTTTATCTTGAAATGTTGTTGATTTCTTTGCCGCCATATAGAATGTATCATAACAATCATCAAAGTTGGATAGGACATCGTCGATGGATCTATCATCCATTCTTAATAATAGTCTTCAAGGGATACCTTGTCCCAAGTGGAAGATGAAGGGTTGAACTTAGATTTTATCATTATCTAGATCTGTCAAGTATATGAACAAGAGATGAAAAGATAAGAGATTGATTTACCCATGTTTCTACACAGGGACACCAATTAGGTCTGATCCAACCTTGCTTTAAACCATTATCCCACATAAACATCTTATTGGATAGTCAATTAGGTCTAATCCAACCTCACTTTAAACCATTATCTCACGTAAGCATCGTATTGGATAGTGTTAGCCATAAGGCTAACTTGCACTTCATCATCTCATTATGCTTCCATAGAGTTTTAGACCACCATGCAATATCTCTTGTGAATGTTGATTCAAATTGTGCCCAATATCCTATCTTAACAATGAATTACCTTAAGGTTGAATTCTTTGACTAGACCAACCTATCCTAATCTTCTTCACTAATTTTGATCCTAGCTAGTTACTAAATAGTACTTTAAAACAACAAAGTATAATATTAAAAAGTACATTATTATTGATATTAAAGAATGTAGATAAACATATGTGTGTCTTAAAAAACAATAAAAAAAGATATCTTGAAATTTTTTGGTAACATTCTATCCATGAAAAATAGAATGATGTATCTAGGATTTTTAGTGTGTAAATTTTGATAATTAGTCATCATGTTGTTTGAGCTCTCCAGAAATAAATATATATTGTAAATATTTTTGAAACCTTCACCACATGGGTTTTGAATAAATGTGTTTATTAGTTAGAAACTCCCTAATATTAAAATCATGTTAAAGTTATTGGTTCAAAACTCGTAGATAATCAATGTTTTAAATTATTGTTTTTTTAACAAATTTACAAATAGTATACTAAAATAATATTAAAAGAAAATTAAATTGTTAAAAAAGATGCTTTTACAACCTGCAACTAATTTTGTCATGGTGTAAGCTCATATTAATTAGCTCTCTCATGGGTTTCACTCTTACTTTTTAATCCTCTCTCAATGGCTTGGCTCTACCTCTTTAAGAAGATGATTGTTAAAATCAAGGAGAGGGGAAGTATGGGATAAATTCAATAGGTTCTCCAGGTGAGTCACCTAGAGAATGCTCAAGCACTCAACGCACTACTCATTCAATCAAAGTCTCGTACATATAAAATCATACACTAGTTGGGTGGTTTGAACCATTCCCTAAATAATAGGATCTTGCACCTAAATAAAATTTCTCAATTCTAACAACTAAATACATAGAAAATACTAGATTTCTCTGTTAATTTCAACAATGATAAAAAAAATTGTTATAGTGTAAGCTCATATTAATTACCGGAGTCGTCTAACGAGGTGGAGGAATTGCCTAGACGACCAAAAGTGGCCGGAATCTAGCCAAAATTTTTTCAAAAAATCTTGTAGAGACAGTGTTTGAATCGTGTAGTTGATGGTGAAAATGGATTGAGCACAATCAAAAACGTCTAGGACACTTAAAATTTTCATGTTTAACAACTATAACTTGGATTTACAAAAATCCTTGCCGGATTTTCTTTAAATATGACCAGTATTTCCATAACTTTCCCGGCAATTCCTCCAGCGAGTTAGACTACGGCTTAATTACCTCTCTCATAGGTTTCACTCTTACTTTTAATCCTCTCAATGGCTTGGCTCTTATCTCTTTAAGAAGATGATAAAGAAGGGTACTTTTATGTTATAATATATGGATGGAATAGACTACTTCTCGTCAAAATGGTAAAGTTTAGTTTTTTTTTTTTTTTTTTTCCAAAATAATTATCAATTTAAATTTAAGAAGTATGAACTATTAATAATTCGGATTTAATATAGTTTTGAATGGATTCAATTGTCATATATCTGACTACTTTTTTATATTTGAAATGTGAAACTCGTACACACGCTTACCATTAACCTACGCACTAAGGCATGTGCATCAATCAAAACTCGCATGTGAAGGTCTCGCCATTGAAAATTATGCCCTTAAAATATTGTAACGACAGGCTAACCAATTCTTTTAGGTTCACCTGGACCTTACCACCTTTTCAAAAGCAGAGCCCGCCAAGTTAGCAGAGTTTTAATACTTTAGGCGGCGAGTTGCGACTAAAAGTTTGAATATTTCTAGTTACGTGGGGAATTAAGTCTGAAAGTTTTGTTTGAATATTTGGACGATGACTAACATTTCATTTCATGTGCACGTATCTATCTCTATAAGTTCACTACTCACGTAGTCGATGTCATTGATTAGCGTTATCAAACAATCGTTGATTAGAATCGTTACAATACAAATAGGACAGTGCTTTCATTTCTCGATTGAGTATGCATTTGTCAACTTCTTATGTGCAACAGAGTTTATTTGCCGTGCTCCGACGCAATTACATGGAATGTTGGAATATTAATTCCAACTGCTGTGCAGGGAGAGCAACGGCAGGGCAGTCATCAGCCGGAATCCGCCATCAAAACAGCTCAGGAAAACCACTGACACATATCGGACCGCTTTTGGCCAGCAAGCGGTTTCCGGACAATCGACTCCGATGCAATGAAATGCTTCCACGCATCCATTGCATGTTTTCCCGTGCAGCTCCATCGGAACGTAACGTTCAGTATGAAAGGGCCTCCTGAAATTGCCGTCAACCGTCTGATTGAAAGCAGTCTTGTCCACCGTTGATCAAAGCTGAAGCTGCGTACAAGTCTGAAGGGTATGGACATTGCGTGAAGTTTTAGTTTGACCGCCGGTTCTGTCAACAAGGCCGACTAAATTAATTGACCGCCATGCTGAGAATTAAATTGGCATTCATAGATGGTTGGTAAAACACTTAAGTTTTTACGGCATGTATTATTTTTTTTTTTAACATATATGAATATGTATACGCCGTGTTATGTTTTTTCACGAAAGAACATTGTGGCTAGCATAGCAGTGCAAGGGTTCATTTTACATAACCAAAACAAAAGGGCTCGTTGTTGTAATGTTTGATTAGCACATGGGATGAATGAAACGAAAAGGCTTGCGGCAGTGAAAAATGAGGGGAGATGCACAGCAGTGCATAGATGATGTGTTGACTTCTGTAATAAAAAAAAGACAGTGAAACGCAACAGCGTATGAAGAATCCAAGGTTTTGGTATTATGTGTGGAGGATGTATTAATCTCTCTGAAATGTAATACGCATGGCGTCAAAAACATGTAAAGGATTTTGCTTTGTCTTCATAACATATGCAATGCAATATGCACAGAAGTGTGGTGAAATGTGAAGTGCAGCAGCGCGGTGAAAAGAAATGTTTTTACACACAGCAGTGCGAATTGCAAAGGTAAGGCAGCAGCGAACAACTAAGGGATATGCACAGCAGTGCCATCATAGAAGAACAGGGGGAGCATTGTAATAAAAAAAATGGAAGCACACATTGCAGTGAATGCTTTGTTGGACATGAAGAGCAAGAGAGGTACAGCAGCGCGACAGTGAAGAAGATTTTTTTTTGTAATGAAATGTAAGGAATTACATTTGCAGCAGTAAATGTAAGTAAATGTTTATTTTTATTACAGCAGTATATGTAAAACTCTATTTTTACAGCAGTAAATGTAAATGAGATTTTTACACACAGCAGTGTAAAATCTCAGAAGGAAAACAGAGTAAATTTTTGTTGGTTGAAACGTATTTTTGGTGAATCCCTCTGTCAAGAGGAAGGTGCTTTTCAGCACAGTGTCATGGTGAATCTCTCTGTCAAGAGGAAGGTGCTTTTCAGCATAGTGTGGTGAATCCCTCTGTCATGAAGAAGATGCTTTTCAGCGTAATCTCTGGTGAATCCCTCTATGTGAGGAAGACTCTTTTGTTGTTTGTGGAACTGCATCTGAAGCAGTGTTGGTAATCCCTCTATGTGAAGAAGACCTTTGTGTAACAACAGTTTTGTAATCCCTCTGTTAAGAGGAAGACCTTTTTTTTGTAACAGACAGTGATATTGATGAATGTAAAGTTTTTTTGGTGTGAAAAATTTCTGTTCTCAAAAAACAAGTTAGCTTCCCTGTGCAAAAGATCCTGTGGCAGAAAAACATAGCATTGTCTCTGTGTTCAATTTATTTTGTTTTTGGGATTTTACCAGAAAAATCCCCAACAGTGGTATCAGAGCATTGTTCTGCTCTGTTGAATTTTGTTTGAAATTAGCAGAAATTTCCATCATGGTATCAGAGCTAATCCAGGCTCTTTGAAGGTGACAAAGAAGCTGAAGGAAGGTTTCTGGCTGCAACAGCTTCTCCAGCAGAGTGAAGACTCAGCCAAGAAAGGATCCAGGTATTTCTCAAGTTTTCTGTGTTACTTTTGAAGACAATGAGTTATTTTAATACACAGTCAAGCATTTTAAAGCATAGTTAAGAAGTGCAAGGAATGGTAAGCACCAGCACTAGCATGGGTATGTTTAATACCCAGCTCTCACAATTTAATGGGAAAAACTATGACTATTGGGCAATAACCATGAGAGCCCTGTTTGCATCACAAGATTTATCGGAACTTGTTGAGGATGGTTTTGAAAAACCAACAAATGATGATGATTTTAATAGCTTAACTCAAGCAGAGAAAGAGCTGTTGAAGAACTATAAGAAGGAGGATGCTAAGGCCCTCTACTTCTTGTATCGAGTAGTGGATGAGAGTGTGTTTCAAAGGATAGCAGCAGCTAAGACATCCAAAGAAGCATGGGAAACTCTCAAGATAGCCTATCAAGGCATGGAGAAAGTAAAGACAGTAAAACCTCAGTTCATTGAGGAGAAAGCTTGTGAGGAAAGCTTAGAGAAAACAGTAAATGTTAAAAATTGTTTGTCTCGTGACGAAGGTGATGAGGAGATGGCGAAGTACATCCCCAAACAGCAGTGCCAACGCAAGGGCAGCAAGAGACACCCTTGAGGAGAAATGAACAAGAGGCAACAAATGAAGGTATGAATTCTTTGTTTGCTTTATCCAGTCATGTTGATGACCTTGTTCATTTAGAAGATGGAGTTAAAAATAAGAAATGGACAGAACCCATGAATGGGAGAAAGGAATTAAAGTTCCTTGAAGATCTGTTTAAAGAATATGGAGTTCGATATGTAACTCTTGCCAAGATGGTTGAGATGGGCTTCACTGCCAACACCCTTATCAATATGACAGAAGAAGAGATTGAAGATTTGATGAAGACCCTGGTAGAACTCTATCATATGGATCTTCTTATAGGGGAGAGATATGAAATTAAAACTCCCATGAGAGCAGAGAAGGAGCAGGTAGCAGATATACTGACCAAACCATTGGATCAGAAAAGTTTTGAATTTTTGATGAAGTGTCTGGGTATGACTAAACGCCCAGCAGTTGAAATTAAAGGGGAGTGTTGGAATATTAATTCCAACTGCTATGCAGGGAGAGCAACGACAGGGCAGTCATCAGCCGGAATCCGCCATCAAAACAGCTCAAGAAAACCACTGACACATATCGGACCGCTTTTGGTCAGCAATCGTTTCCGGACAATCGACTCCGATGCAATGAAATGCTTCCACGCATCCATTGCATGTTTTCCCGTGCAGCTCCATCGGAATGTAACATTCAGCATGAAAGGGCCTCCCGAAATCGCCGTCAACCGTCCGATTGAAAGCAGTCTTGTCCACCGTTGATCAAAGCCGAAGCTGCGTACAGGTCTGCAGGGTATGGACATTGCGTGAAGATTCAGTTTGACCGCCGGTTCTGTCAACAAGGCCGACTAAATTAATTGACCGCCATGCTGAGAATTAAATGGCATTCATAGATGGTTGGTAAAACACTTAAGTTTTTACGGCATGTATTATTATTTGTTTTAACATATATGAATATGTATACGCCGTGTTATGTTTTTTTAAGTTGACTTTCGTGAAGAACATTGTGGCTAGCACAGCAGTGCAAGGGTTCATTTTACATAACCAAAACAAAAGGGCTCGTTGTTGTAATGTTTGATTAGCACATGGGATGAATGAAATGAAAAGGCTTGCGGCAGTGAAAAATGAGGGGAGATGCACAGCAGTGCATAGATGATGTGTTGACTTCTGTAATAAAAAAAGACAGTGAAACGCAACAACATATGAAAAATCCAAGGTTTTGGTATTATTTGTGGAGGATGTATTAATCCCTCTGAAATGTAATACGCATGGCGTTAAAAACATGTAAAGGTTTTTTCTTTGTCTTCATAACATATGCAATGCAATATGCACAGAAGTGCGGTGAAATGTGAAGTGCAGCAGCGCGGTGAAAAGAAATGTTTTTGCGCACAGCAGTGCGAATTGCAAAGGCAAGGCAGCAGCGAACAACTAAGGGATATGCACAGCAATGCCATCATAGAAGAACAGGGGGAGCATTGTAATAAAAAAAATGGAAGCACACATTGCAGTGAATGCTTTGTTGAACATGAAGAGCAAGAGAGGTACAACAACGCGACAGTGAAGAAGATTTTTTTTTGTAATGAAATGTAAGGAATTACATTTGCAACAGTAAATGTAAGTAAATGTTTATTTTTATTACAACAGTATATGTAAAACTCTGTTTTTACAGCAGTAAATGTAAATGAGATTTTTACACACAGCAGCTTTAAAATCTCAGAAGGAAAACAGAGTAAATTTTTGTTGGTTGAAACGTATTTTTGGTGAATCCCTCTGTCAAGAGGAAGGTGCTTTTCAGCACAGTGTCATGGTGAATCTCTCTGTCAAGAGGAAGGTGCTTTTCAGCATAGTGTGGTGAATCTCTCTGTTATGAGGAAGATGCTTTTCAGCGTAATCTCTGGTGAATCCCTCTGTGTGAGGAAGACTCTTTTGTTGTTTGTGGAACTGCATCTGAAACAGTGTTGGTAATCCCTCTATGTGAGGAAGACCTTTGTGTAACAGCAGTTTTGTAATCCCTCTGTTAAGTGGAAGACCTTTTTTTTGTAACAGGCAGTGATATTGATGAATGTAAAGTTTTTTTGGAGTGAAAAATTCTTGTTCTCAAAAAACAAGTTAGCTTCCGTGTGCAAAAGATCATGTGGCAGAAAAACAGAGCATTGTCTCTGTGTTCAGTTTATTTTGTTTTTGGGATTTTACCAGAAAAATCCTCAACAGTGGTATCAAAGCATTGTTCTGCTCTATTGAATTTTGTTTGAAATTAGCAGAAATTTCCATCATGGAAGTGGTCTATCAACGTCACCCATTGCAATATTCTAAAAGAGCATGTTCTAGAGAGAATAATGTATATATTAATTTTCACAATTTCGTTTTTAATTTAAAAGAAATATAGAAATTAGAAATTTATATAATTATAACCGTTCAAAAAATTTATACATGGTTTTGACAAATGAGACATTCGCACATGTTTGTTGTTGGACTAACCACTCTTGAGAAAAAGGTTTCAATGTTGGACCTTACCACCACCATTTGGCGGAGTCTGCTAAGTTAGCAGACTTTTAATAATTTAACTTTTAATAATTTATGTGGCGAGTTGCGACTGAAATTTTGAATATCCATATTCACGTGGGGAATTGAGTCTGAAAATTTGAATATTTGAACGATCACTAAATTTTCATTTCATGTGCACGTATCTATCTCTATAAGTTCACTACTCACGTAGTCGATGTCATTGATTAGCGTTATCAAACGTTCGTTGATTAGAATCGTTAAAATACAAGTAGCTGGACAGTGCTTTCATTTCTCGATTGAGTATGCATTTGTCATCTTCTTAGGTGCAACAGAGTGTAATTGTCTTGTTCCGACACAATTACATGGAAGTGGTCTATCAACGTCACCATTGCAATATTCTAAAGGAGCACATTCTAGAGAGAAGGATGTATATATTATTTTTCACAATTAAGTTTAAAAATTTAAAAGAAATATAAAATCTCGAAATTTATATAAGAATAACCCTCAAAAAAATTTAAAGGTCATCGACACTAACCTATGCATATTAACCTCCGTTGAGATGGCCTAGATTTATTTTACAATGTTAAAATAATTCGTTGAGTCCAATAACAATGAAACAAATTAACTCAATTATTAGTTATTAAGTACACATTATAGGGAAGCTTTAAGGAAATTTATTAAGAGATTATTGGAAAAATATTATCTAGTGGAAAACATGATATACAACTTATAAGTGCTTCTGCATGTTTAAATATGCAATATTATAAGAGCTAGTGTTTACTTATACATTGTTTCAACAAATGAGACATTCTTGCAAAGATTGCATAAACATGTTTGTTGTGGGATTAAACACTCTTGAAGAAGGTTTCTACTACTATTGTTTCAAATGAAGCCAAACAACTATTGTATTATGGACTAACAATTCTTTATTAACAAATTTGAATGCAAGCTATCTCACTGGGTTCACAGATGGCCAACTATGGATTGCAGATTAATTATTGTAAAGTTAGTGCTACAAAGCATTTTAGTTTATTGGATGCATTTATTCTTGTTGCACAGCCAAATCATCCATAAAACAAAACCATTATCATGAATTTCATTTCGTCTAGGGCATAGGGTGGGAAAAAAATAATTTTGGCATAGTTGGATGATATTACAAAACTAAAAGATTATGTTGGATGAGGATTAAAAGATATCAATATTTTCGGGTTGGCTCTACAGACAGAGTTTCTGGAGATCCATATTTGGATGTGGCATTTGGTAGGTCATTTTAAAGGAAAAATATATGAACAATATGTCTTCCTTGACATGGTTTAGGCTTGGTCAATTTCAAAAATGTAACAACTCATACATTTGGAATGGATTTATGAAGTAAAAATAATGGCTATTGGGAAATCTCCATTGGGAGATTTGGATTGGTTCATAGGTTTTAGTGGGGTTCCATCCCATCAACAGGATGTGAGGAGACTTGGTGGCGATCTCGAGGAGGGACACGTAGCTATGACCATTTAATTCTTTCGGTTTCGAATTAAATTTGGTGGTAAGGTTTTGGTATATGACTTTAATGTGGTTTATTGTGTGTTGTCCGCCCTCTGTATTGACCTCGAGCTTGCAACCATGGGTTATCACTTTCATCGAGGGTGTTTGGAATTTATTTCTCCTTTGCTATGGTTTGCCTCTATGGGTGCTCAGTGTTTTCGCCTAGTTCTTGCGATGGTTGGTAAGTATTGTGCCTTACTTGTCCCATATGGTGGTTTGCTGTGTTTTGCTAATTCTCTGTGGTCTATTGGTGCCGTGCCTTTGCTCGTTCTCTGTAGCGATTCACTAATCTAGTTTTTGGAGGGTTTCAAGTCATTTTCCACCTGCAAGTATATTTGTCTCTGTCATTTGGCTCAAGCTTCGTTTCGGCTCTGTTTGTGGTGATTTTTATGTCAATGTTTGATCTCGTGACAGTCCGGTTACGCAAACACAGGCTATTGCCTAGCTGCTAGACGGGACGACTTGGCGAACTCACTCTCAGGTAATCTTTTTGCTCCAATTTCAATTTCACCCTTTGTTTTTGCGGTTCTAACACTCTGGCTCCTTGGTGAGCAGGCAAAATACTATCATGGCTCTTCTGCTGGTGGAAACCCTCTGTTGCAGGTCTCGAATCTTGTCCTCCATCGTGGAATCGATCCTCCTCTAGGTAAAAAACCCTTGCTCTTTCAATTGGCTATTCACTGTTGTTTGTTTCATCGCCCTAACTAACTGCTCCCTGCTTTGTGGTGGTGTGCAGGCCCTTCCAGGGGAATGTTGCTCCACGGCTTCGTCCTTGGGACTGTTCGCGAGCTTAGGGAAAACCCGGGTAGGGTCTTTCTGTGGTTGTAGCAGTTACTTGCTTGCTTTGTTGCTTGTTCTGTCTGTAACTGTTCTGTCGCTTGCTCTTGTCTGTAATCGGTTACGCCCTTGGGGTTTTGGTTCCTTCATGTCTATATGTGGTCTCCGAGGTGTTCATGCCCTCGCTGTTTGATTAGGGTCTAGCTTATGGACTGTAATGTTTTCGGTTTGCATAGGTTTGGACCCTCCATGATTTACAGGTTATAGAGTTTGTACAATGAATTTTATTGAATGAAAAATGAAAATGAAATGTACAAGAAATGCTTTAAAATGCTGAATATAATAGTACTTGGTTTTTTTTGTTGAGGAAAAAAAAAGGAAATATATATGTTGGTGTACCTCTATTTGGTTCTCGGTTTTGAAATGCTTCCTGTTACAAAATGCTTGTCGATGCTTATTCGGATCTTTTGAATAAATGGTTTCACTGTCTTGCTTTCATTTTGATGCCTGAAACATCTATGCACAGGGAATATAATAAAAATTAATCTACTTCCTTAATGACAGATTTTGAATTGTTTGCTACTATAGAGATTCAAATAATTGTAAATTAAAACTTCTGGGCTCTCTCTCCTCTCTGGATGGCAGCCCCTCCATCCTCTCTGGTTTTTCCTTTTCAATGCATTATTAGCAGTTTCTTTACAGTTGAGGAACTGTTCCTCAGTTACTTTTCAGTTGTTTAATAGTTTCTTCAAACAAGTCCCTAACTAATCCTATCTTGATCTGCTTGCCTAATTTTAAAAACTAACAATGGCTGAGTCAGCCTTAATTTTAAATGAAACAAAATGAAACAAAAATGAAACAGAAACTCAAAGTGTTTTCCTCTCTGTCCAGCAAAATAAAATAAAATAAAAACATTTCCCAGTTGTCGCCTCTTCACTCGGATGCTCTTGCATCAGGCTCCCGGGGTAAATTAAACTCATGGCTCCTGTCCATGAGCTCTTCAATAGAGTACCTAATGCTTTGAATTTGGACAACATCTAACCAAGAACTATCTTCAATAGGATGACCCTTCCACTTGACTAGGTACTACAAATATTCTTTCCTTCGAGTTTGGCTGGCCACCTGGGTGTCTAGGATCTGTTCAATTTCTAGAGGCTTCGCTAGGGGCATTTGTTTAATCCATGAACCATTCTCATTTGGGGTATCCCGTGTTTGTCTTTCCGAACTGTCTTCTTCATCTACCACATTGAAAATGGGTGAAATTCCAATACCTGCGGGTAACTGCAATTCATAAGCATTCGCAGAAAACTTCCGAAGAATCCTGCAAGGCCCAATTTTTTTCCATTTCAACTTATTGTATTCGCCTTTAGGAAACCTCTCCTTGCATAGGTGTGCTAATACCAGGTATCATACGTTGAATTGTACCTCATGCCTTTTCAAATCTGCTTTCTATTTGTATCTTTGGCTATTGTCTTGTAATTTTAATTTCATTGTTCATGAATATCACTGATTTCCTTTGCGAAATCTTCACCATCAACACTCCTGCACTCCAACTGACCCGAATATCATAACTCATGTACTCCACGTGGGTGCATTCTGTATAGGATCTGGAAAGGACTACTGCTCGTGCTTCGGTTGGGCGAATCGTTATAAGCAAATTCCACTTGTGCAAGCACACGATCCCACTATCGAGAATTTACTCCAACCAAACTCAATAAATTTCCCAGACTTCGGTTCACCACTTCGGTTTGACCATCGGTCTGCGGATGATAAGCTGAGTTGAAGTTTAGTTTGGTGTCTAATTTTTTCCATAAGGTTCACCAAAAATGTCCTGTAAACTTAATGTCTCAGTCTGAAACAATAGACTTCGACAAGCCATGTAATCTGACTATCTCTGTGAAGAAAAAATGTGCTACATATGTAGTGTCACTGGTTTTCCTGCATGGAATGAAATGTGCCATTTTGGTGAAATGATCCACCACCACCATGATGGAATCGAATCCCTGTTGTGTCCTCAGTGGACCTAAGACAAAGTCTAAACTGACTGAGTCCCGCGGTCTGTTTGGAATAGATAAGGGCGTATACAACCCTGTGTTCTGGCTATGTCCCTTTGCAAGCTGACACACTTTGCATCTAGTCACAAACATCTGTCCATCTTTGTGCATCTTCGGCCAATAGTAAAAGTAGCTCAACTGATCCAAGGTCTTGTCTATAACAAAATGCCCGGTTAAACCTCCATTATGCTTTTCCTAGATTAAGTTCTCTCTCATAGAACATTCCGGAATACACAACTTCCCTCCTTTGAACAGTAACCCTTCCTGTATATTATAGACTAGCCATGAACTAGTATCTCTCAACAATGGATTTTTACAAGCTTCATAAGCTTCCTTAAAATCTGCATCTGCCTCATACAAGTCCTTAAGATGTTCAAATCCTAATACTTGTATCGTACTTTCCTGTAGGATCAAATTCCTCCTTCTTAACGCATCTGCCACTTTGTTGGCTTGGCCGGTAATGTGTTTCAACACAAACATAAAACTCTGCAGGTACTTGTTGGGGGGAAAAGTATCTAATGCAGAATGCCTCTATCCCACTCTGAAGGTGATATTACTTCAGCAACAACTGAATGCAAAGCTATTCAAAGTTTCTTCTTTATGAGATGAGAGAGGGAAGGAAAGGATGATCTACTAACCGTTATCTTGCGCTAATAGTCGATCCAGTCTTCACTCCTTGCTGCTTGCTCCTAGCTCCTTGCCCTTTCACCGGCCCAGCTACACACAGATCCTGTAAAAGCACAAGAAGAGGAAACTACAAGAAGCATACATCCATAATCGATTATAGGATTAGCATAAATCAAATATACAAGCATCTATTCATCATAAAGACACATGCATATAGAAGAACTTCAAATACTTTATTGATAATAGAAGTAAAGTTCTGAGAGAGTTACAACCACAATGGGCCCAATCCAGCAACACCTCCCAGCTGAAAGAAATCTCCTCTTCACCTCCTTCAAGCAAAACACCCAATAGCTCTATACACAAACCAACAACACTTCCTTACTTGCACAAAATTCCAGCCTCCTTAGACCTCATGAGAGAGCTCTATATATAGGAGATTTGGAGAAAGGATGAGTCAGCTTGAGGCTAGCATAAAGCTGACTAGTGTCCTCTCCCACTTTAGTTAATCTTCAGTTCTTGAGTCCACTTGGAGAATCTTGCTTCCACTTGGAGATCAAGACCTTCTTACTCATCATAGGGCGAATTCCTTGAACCAAGTGTCAGTTTGGAAGCTTCCTGGGCAGTTGACACCTTGCAGAATGACTGTGCCACTTGGCCAATCTCGCCCAGCGCAGGTAGCCTTCATTAGTTTTGACCTTCAGTGCAGGTACAAGGAGGAGCAGTTGACATTCAGCGCAGATGCTCAGTGGAGCAGCTGACATGATCCAGAAATAGCCTGTTTTTGAGTGTTTTTGGGTGGAGAACTGATTCTCAGTGCTGTGGTTTGCAGACCTTGTTCCTCTAAGGGTAAGAACAACATGTTTAGGGACTTTGGATCCCTCAGATTATTGACATTTCATGCTCCATGCTGTTAGGCACAAAAATGTCTATAACAGTTGCCCCCTAAAGTATGAGGTCGTTTATCGGGTGAAATGCTTTATTAGGAGGATCCGAAGTTCATTCAATCGCTGAGAGGTGCCCTGCAATAAATTACAATACAATACATTATTTTACATTCTGCTTTCATGATCTAGCTGAGGCGGGCATTCCCATGCTCAGCTTTATAAATTCATTTTGGTACACATAACAGACGACCGTCTGATGATAGACTGATAATTCTCTGCTGAAATTATCATCCTTTGAGTAGGATGATCATTTGCTGCAATAGTGTACATATCAAATGTCTTTATATTTCCTGAATATATATCGCAGCCCAGATGGATGAAACTAGATCCGGGGTCTTCAATGTCGTTCGATCTTCACTCTAAGTACAAGTCGATCCATGTGAGAATTGCGCTGAAGTCGAACATGGAAAGACATCGCTTGATTAGCGGTCAATAATGTAAACCGTTAACAAGCGCGAGAGGAATCACCAATAATGACAATGACCCTCAAGGTACTACAGTACAATTCACGTGGTGTGAATAAAGGACTTGGCGTCGAACACCATGCAAAATCTTCTGGTCGAAGGTCATTGATGTATACCTGTCGCCGGAAGTGAGAAACTTGCCATTGAGGCATGCAAGCTTCAAAGTACTGGGGGGGTGTTCCTAGATCAACTTCTTGGATAATGAGCTGAAGTCGACAAGAAGCGATCCGTCAAAGGAGGGCCTTAATGAATCCCACATCAGTGACACGGAACGGAGCTAATGACTTTAGTGGAGGTGAAAACAATCTGTGAAATATGATTCAGGGTGGCGATCATGGGTGGATGAAGGATAATGTATGGCAGTGGATGGGACACGGTTGACTCTTTCTGAACACATCTCTTGAACATATAACGACACTGATGTGATGGATCGGTAGCATTACCCCAAATACAGATGGTTTGGCGAAGACCATGGTGATGAGACCGGTGAATGAAACAACCCAACCCGATGTGATACGGAGGACAAAGTGTCATGTTCAAGAGTGACTTGCTACCATCAAAAGCTTTGAGGTTCTCTCAATTTTTCCCCAGTCATTTCTGACCAGTACCTCTTTATTTTTGTCAAGCTTGAGGAGGATAACATATGCTTGTTCTATAACCTGCCCTTCGGGCAAGCCCATCGCTATGTTTTAACGAGCCTAGCGATAGGGAAACTCGTTCTCGTCTAAAGACAAGTTTGTCGCTATTTAATCTTTTAACGAGTCTAACGACAAGGAAAACTCGGTCCTTTTCATTTTTAGAGAGTCTGAAAAGGTACAAAAAGTTAACTCCAAAATTCCTTTTTCGTCATCTAATCCCTTAAGTCCGAAAAAGTATAAAACAATACAGAAGGGATGATTTTTCGATAATTTTAACGAGCCGAATAAAACAAGCGCTCGACCTTTTTGTGTAATAATCCCTCAGGTCCAAAAAGATTAAAATCTAGAGGAGGGATAGCTCTTCCGGTCACTTTAATGAGCTGGAAGGCCAAAACTCGGCAAACTTTTCATATTTTACGAGTCAAATGAAAAGAGCTCAAAGAAGACTCGTCTTTTGAGGAACGAGTGATAAACAGGGATAGCAGCAGATTCCAGGTACAGGTTGGAATTTTCCAATCACGGCAGTGTCACAAGGATGGCTAAGTGAAATCACTCTTCGCAGCTATTCCTCAAAATGGGTAAACAATCATATGGAGGTGAACGATTGGCCAAATGAAATGGAGGTGGCGGGTGCAAACACGACCAAGGCTTTTATGGCTAATAAATTTACGATCACAATGGTTATTTACCAGAATAGGTTCAATGAGCTTGAACTCTGGAGGAAACTCTTGCTCAAAAGCTTATGTTTATTTTTTAACGAGCATGAACTATGACGCTAAAACTGCTCGGACTTGCGTTTATTTTTTAACGAGCATGAACTTTATGCTAAAACTGCTCGATTTGTGGTCAAATTTTTTGATTTTTTACCATTACTAGCTTTTCTCTTTTCAAATGTAGTACTGTATTTTTCAATTGCTGCAACAAACTATGTTAGAAATGGATAATATTTGCATGAAAATGAGATTATAACCCTAATATTTCACTTTGTACTATGTAAAAAGCCATTAAAAGGTGTTTTTACCTCTCATTTACCATTTCATTTGCATTTGGTTTGTTGAAGCTCTGGAGGTGCCTCTTCCCCCTTGATTTTCATCAGCTGATTCCGGGAGATTCTGCGGACGATTTTCGGCGCCGTCTGGACCAGGTAGGAGCTGAACCCTAGCTCTTTCTTTTCATGGTTTCCTTTTCCTGTTTTTTGCCTGTTTTCCAGTCTTTCTGAGCCCCTGGGGTTTTGCCAGGGCGCCCTAGGATAGCGCAAGTTTCCCTTTCGAAACCTGCGCTGAAGGTCAAGCTACCTTAAGGCAGCTTGACCCTCAGCGCAAGTGGGAGACTTCCTGCCTGCGCTGGGCTCAAAAGGACTGAGTTTTGAGGTTATTTTTGATGATTTTTTCGCCAGTTTTTCATCAAAACAGGAACTCATTCTCTCTCTTGTTTGCTTTGCAGGGTGACTTGAGCAAAATGTCCCTTACATGGCGAGAACGAGAACATGAAGAGGAGGACATGATTGCCCTCCATGACCCGGTCACGGTGAACGCGCTGTGGAACTGTGGCCTGCTAAAGTTCTTCCGGATCTCTAGCATGAGAGCACAGATTTCTTTACTGCAGTA
This sequence comes from Pinus tabuliformis, assembly GCA_031772625.1. NCBI lineage: Eukaryota > Viridiplantae > Streptophyta > Pinopsida > Pinales > Pinaceae > Pinus > Pinus tabuliformis. Next base: position 89,465,078 of record CM062810.1, on the reverse strand, counting down.
TATGCTTGATGCTTGGGATCCTGTTAACCAAGTATTCCAGATTAGGGGGAAGACCATCCCCTTGACCATAGAGGACATGTACTTCTTGACTGGGTTGTCAAGACGTGGTGCCTTCGTTTCCTTATCAGGTACGGCCCGGGGGACTGATTCCACCAGAGATTATGTCCGCCAGTATTGCAGGGAAGGTTCTCAGCCGAGCAGAGACGGCAAGATTGTTATCCGCGAGATTACTGATCGGGCTCTCAGGTCCATTCTGTTTACCATTGGTAGGATGGCCGGTAGCGCAGCTTTACATGTTGCCAACAGGTCTTATATGCAGCACGCCTTGGAGTGTCTCCAACCGAAAGTATTCAACTGGTGTGATGCAGTACTTGTTCAGATGAAAAGTCAATTGACCAAGATAAAGGACGGGAAGCTGAAGAACTTTGGATTTGGTTCTATTCTGACTACCTTTGCCTTGGAGAAAATCCCACTGATGCAGCCTCAGTACATCATACTTGACTTGCCCTCTCCGACCAAGCCACGCATGCAGAGGTGGGTTGACCACATGTCTAGGCATGCAGGTCAACCTCAGATTACTTTCACTGAGGCCTTCTTTAGGTGGTTCGAGCGCCTGGAGATGGCGTTTTCTGAGTATCCATATGTGGGTATGGATTTCCGAGGTGATCCGGATTTGGTTTTACCGGATGGCGAGCAGTGGGGTGCTATTGGTAAACTCTTTGACCACTTTACTGTTTATTGTTCTTGTTCATAACGTTGCTGTGTTTTATTCTATCAAGACTTTTAATTGTACTCTTGGGTGCATGCAGATATTGGTCCTGTTCGTCCAGCAGTTCGTCCGAGATCGCCAGCTGCTACCCCAGCAGGGGAGCCTGCTAGGAGAGTCGTTATCCGCGATCTTGATGACACTGAGACCCTTACAGCTGTGCAGGAGCAGGTTGAGAGCCTTACTCGTGGCCTTCCGGATGTACAGATCGACGAGTTACCTTTACAGATGCAGCGTCACACCATTGGCGTGCCTAGACGATGGACTCGTCTCTTGCGCATGATTGCACAGGCCGTGACGTACTATCATGAGCACCACTAGGCTAGGGTGCCCCCTAGCATCTTTTTGAGTTTTTAGGTCATATGACCAATTTTTCCTTGGTTACAGAACATTATGTATGAACTTATATAAACAGCTTATATATTTTGATTTTCGGATTTTATTCTGGTTGATTTACGTGATCCATATGTACAATCTTTGATGATGTGTCCTTTTTTATGAATGTTGCAAATGTCTATCTAACACATAGTTTGCTAATGAGTCGGTTAATGTGTTTAAATTTCTTGAAATATGTTGATATTGAATTGAATCAAATCGCCTTTCCAAGATCTTAACCCTTAGGAACATGCAATAAATAGCTGGATTGCGAACAGAATATATACCATTGAGTTGTAGTATTACGAGCTGTGAGTCTAGCCTGACAATTAGTCGACGTACGCCACGTGTGATGGCATCAGAGAGTAGTTCTATCAACGCGCTATACTCAGCGATGTTGTTCGTTGATTGCCCAATACATACGCCTCTGAAACTTACTAACTCGCCGCTTGGATAAAAAATGGCCCAGGCTGCGGAGGACAGGTTCCGCGAACTACGACTCGCTCCGTCGGCATATCCAACACATGTCTCCATAAGGTTTGACATCTGCCATCAATGAAAAAGGTGGATCACTCGACCAGAACAAATGCTTAAGCGAAAACAAAATACAACAAAAGCATACAGGTTACTATTTAAGCATAGTAACGCTTGAGGTACAACCCGTTGCGGGGCTGCGCCAGTGGAATTCCATCGTAATCCATTAACTCGTAGGCTCCTTTTGCTAACACTCTTTTAACAATATAGGGGCCCATCCATAAGGACTTGAATTTACCTGCTCCCAATTTATCGGATTCTTGGTCATAAAGCAAGACCAAATCACCTTCTGAGAAGACACGGGGTTTGACATTTTTGTCGAACTGAGCCTTGACTCGTTTCTTATGGGCCTCGTTAGCCAAAGCGGCATCACGACGGGTTTCATCCAACTGGATTAATTCCAAGAAATGAGCCTCTTCCTCTGAAGTTCCGGGGAGGAGGTCGATCGCGAGTTTAAGTGACGAAATTTCGCACTGGATCGGCAAGACTGCTTCCAGGCCATACACCAATTGAAAAGGCGTGAACCCGGTTGCATTCTTTACCGAGGTTCGGTAAGCCCACAAAGCTGAATACAGGATTAGGTGCCATCTTCTTTTATGAACCCCGATCATCCTTTGCAACATACGCTTCAGGACCTTGTTGATTGCTTCAACTTGTCCGTTGGCTTGCGGATAATATGGGGTAGAGCTGTCGTGAGATAGCCCTAGCTTGGCAGTTAATTCGACCATCATGTGATTGCGAAAATGCGATCCATGATCTGTAACTATAGCTTGTGGTACGCCGAACCTGGCGACTACATGATTGAAAAAGAAAAGGGCAGCTGTTTCACCAGTGTTATCCAATGTAGGCATCGCCTCGGCCCATTTGGTGAAATAGTCGACAACGACTATTATATACCCATGCCCCCCGGTCGAGGTGGGGTTACATTGCATGAAATCGATGCCCCACTTGGCGAAGGGCCCAACAGCAACTATAGGCTGCAAGGGTGCGGGTGGTCGTCTGGTTTTGCTATCAAACATTTGACAAGCATGGCAACTTCTGACTGCTGTTATGCAATCTTTGAACATGGTTGGCCAGAAGTATCCTGCTCGTAGGATTCTTTGTGTTGTTGCATATCCAGACTGATGCCCCCCACACGCGCCTGAATGACAATCATTCAGGGCTTTTTCGGCCTCCTCATGGGTAAGGCACCTCCTCAGAACTGTATCGACACCACGACGGTAAAGTGTATCACCGACGATCATGTAGTCTTTTGCTTGGTATCGTATACGTTTTTGTTCGGAGCGAGAGGTGTTAGGCCTGAACTTTTGGGTTTGGAGATAAACTATAATATCTCCATACCACTCATCGCTTACAGATATCAGAAACAAACTTTCGTCCACGATTGACTCTTCCGAAGTTTCATCGTTGGATAATGATGGGAGATCGCATAACAATTCTGCGAAAACTAGAGCTTTCTTTGATTTGGATTTTACAAATTCCAGATCAAACTCTTGAAGGATCGCTATCCATTTTGAATATTTTCCCCCCAGCAACTGTCGCAACAGTATATAAGTCATGGGGTTGCAATCTGACAGGATGGTAGTTTTCCGAAAGAGGACATAATGTCGAAACCTTTGAATCGCTTGAACAGCTGCAAGCGCTAGTTTTTCAACATAAGAATATTTACTTTCTGTATCGTTTAAGTTTTTACTTAAATAATAGATAGGATGTTCAATTCCATCGACTTCTTGAACTAAAACTATCGCAATGGTCGTATCCGCTGCAGCCAGATACAGGTTAAAATCTCTTTGATAGTCCGGGGCGTACATTAATGATGCTTTTACTAGACAATCTTTCAGAGCGTCAAAGGAAGCTTGCGCCACCTGGTCCCAGACAAAAGGTACATCCTTTTTCAAAAGACGAGTATAACCTTTAGCAAGTTCTGCGTAATTTGGAATGAACCTCCTCAGAAAGTTTGCTTTCCCTTGGAGTTTCTGAATCTGAAGCAAATTTGAAGGTGGAGGCAAATTAATGATTGCCTGAACCTTACAGGGGTCGAGACGAATCCCATCTTTAGAGACTACAAAGCCAAGTAAACGACCAGAACCGACGCAAAACACACATTTGTGCGGATTGAGTCTTATCTTGTAGTGTCGGCAACGTAGAAATATCGCTCTTAAATGCTGCGGATGATCAGTACGCTTTCGCGAATGAGCCGGAAGATCGTCGAGATAAGGTTGAACAATGTTCTTGATGTCATGGAAGGCATAATTCATCGCCCTCTGAAACGTCGCCCCTGCATTCTTTAAACCAAAGGGTAATTTTTGATAAGCGAATGTGCCCCACGGACAAATAAATGCAGTCTTTGACTGGTCCTGTGGGCGGATATTTATTTGATTATACCCGGAAAATCCATCCATAAATGAAAAGATTTCACATCCGGCGCATTCATCAATTATCTGGTCGATGAAGGGTGTAGGGTAGTTGTCCTTTGGACAAGCATGGTTTACATCCCTATAATCGACACACACTCTAATCGTCCCTTGTTTCTTCATAACAGGGACAATATTCGATACCCAATCGGTTAGAGGAACCGGCTAGATGAATCCAGCATGGAGGAGTTTTTCAACTTCCGCCTTAATGGCAGTGGCTTTCTTCGGGTGCACCTGCCGAAGCCGTTGCCTTACTGGTTTGACATCAGGATACATTTTAATTTCATGTTCAACGATACTCGAGTCGATGCCTAGCATTTCATCATATGACCATGCAAAGACATCTCTAAATTCGCGAAAAAGAGCGTTATATATTTCCAGTTCTGAAGGGGAACAACCTTTGCCGACATAAATATTCTCTACAACATCTGTTTTAGTCGAGATATTTATGGCTATAGTCTCCTCAATATTGGATAGGTTTCGCTCGGAATCCACCGTATTTACAGTATTCGTTAGGAATTCAAATACTGAAGGGTGATAAAGGTCACTTTGAGTATCTTCTTCATATTCCGGAAGAAGGGAACGATGGTGGTGATCATTCCATGGTGCCCCCTCAATCATTATTGATTGTAAGATTCTTTCGTCAGTCCCATGTACTTTAGACCAAGGATCTAATGGGGTTCCATATTCTCTAGATCTATCTACCCAAACGCTTGACGAGCGTTGATTTGGGCTCGCCTCCCATGCTTGAAACATTGATTGCTACAATATTTCCAAAGGGCTTGGGGGCAAAACCATTGAATGATCCATGTTGACCTTCGTGGAAGATATCAGTTAACACAGCTAATGTTTGGGAACTTTTGAAGAACCTCTTTAACTCAGCTTTGAATGGGCAATTCTTTGTGTTATGATCCTTATCATCACATATTAGACATGGATAATTTTGTTTCCCTTTGCCAGGAGGGTTTGAAGAATCTTTCCCAGGGGATGACTCACCCTGTTTCTTCTTCTTCCCTTTGTTTTGTTTCTTCTTTCTCCCTGGTTGATTGGTTTCTTTGCCCTTATCTTCCGATACGGCATTTACTTCCGAAGCAAGAATTTATTCTTTTGCATTTTGATCCGAATTCTTACGGGCTTTCTTTGTGGAAGCCTTTATCGATTTCGTGTTTGCGGTGCCAATCACGCCATCACCAGCATGAGAGTCACTATTTGATTTAGGAGGGGGAGGAATTGAAAATTCCGGTCTAGGGGCGTCAGGTATTTTGTCATAGAGTGTGCCGGACTGGGTATACACCAAGTCCAAATACTGTGCACGAGCAATAACTTGCTCCTCCGTCACGACTCCCCCCTTGGCCACATCTTCCGTAATAGCCGGAAGTAACGACTTTATAAACCATTCAGCTAATAGCTGATCGGGAACATATGTTTTCACCATCCTACGACGACGACGCCACTCATGTATATGATCAGATATATGGGTAGTAGTTGTCTGTTTGAAGTTGGTTAATATTTCTGTTCCCGTTTCATACCTTATCGGTAATTGAAAATGGGTTAAGAAAGTCGTGGCTAGGGAACTAAAGTTGTCGAAAGAGGCTCTTGGCAATTCAATATACCATTTAGCCGCTGGACCTGTCAATGTCCTCTGAAAAAGGCGAAGTCTTATCGAATCATCGTTAAGGGTGTTCGATGAACACCACAGATGAAAGGTCATCACGTGATTCGACGGGTCTTCACCTGGATTTCCATTGAATTTAGGAATGTCAGATGGAAGTTTATGAGGAATCGCTGGCCACCAAGGGCATAAGCAATCGGATCGTTCGTTAACCGATGTAAATCAGGTAACTCTAAAGTCGCCACGAATGGTAACTGTTGATTCAGGTTAGGCGAAGCGTAACCAGGGTACGATGGAATCGCATGAGTAGTGGGTCTTTGCATACCAGCATAATGTAATTGATGTTGGTATGATTGATACGGTTGATGGACTTGACCACTATAAAGTGGTTGGTTTTGACCGTTTTGGATATACGGTTTTCCACTATTCGCAAACATCTGCTGCTCAGAACCTTGGTATACTTGCTGGAACTGCGGTTGTTGGTATTGTACAAGCCATGGTTGTGACGCCATGTTCTGTTGCGCCATGCTAACCATTGGACCAAGGTGTGGGGTAATTGTACCCGTTTGTACTTGTGTCGCCCCACCAGTTGGCGATTGTGGTTGTGACCCATGGTCAAGTGACTGTTGCATTACAACCTGAGAAATCTGAGGTTGACATGTAACAGGTATCGCTTGAACTTGAGACACAGTTACAATAGCCGGTGTGGTTGGGATATTCGTCACAGGTACACACTGTTGCATAGAATATACAATCCTTGGTTGTTGAGGTAGCATAGGTACCCAACTACTTGATGCAATTCCAGTATAACCTGAATACTGTTGAGAACTGCCATATGGATATCCTCCCGGAGGAGGTAATGAAAGGGCATACTGCCCCCCATATGGTAGCAATCCGGAACTCAGAGGGATTGTTAGTACTTGAGGACTAGATGGCCCAAACTGACGTCCATGAGAATCAATCTGTCGAGTTTCAACATAAGAATTACCGGGTATTACTCCGGATGAACAAACTGGAACAGACCATACTGTCGACATAGTCCCTTGGTGGACTCCTTCTAGCTGTTGAGAGCTAGTTGGGACAGCTGGTATGCCGGCAAACATCGTTGGAGTGACGGCAGGGGCTTCTGCTGTCGTTGTGTCATGTGACACAGTCCTAGATGATGACGGTTGTTCAGACATTTTAAGTCTATCCAATAGATTGCCTAGCGATTCTACAGGAACTTCCACTTGTGGTGGATTAACTTCTGATGAAGGAAATAGAGTGACCCCGACTCCAAAATGAGTTGGAGTACTTGCTTACGGATCCTCTGCAATTTCCTCTATCGCAATCAAACTCGGTGGAAGAGGAAGACCGTCAGGTCCGTAAAATATTTCTGGTGCCGAAGAAGTGGTTGCTTCGACAACGACAGTTGTTTGAGGAGCAAAACTCTCTGGACCGGTTACAGATGGAACTGGTTCAGTTACACAAGTGTTTGCCCCCAGACTAGGATCAGTATTACTGTCCTTCTGTGGCTGTTGAACTTCTTCTATAGAGGCAGGGTTTCCAGAAATGTTAGGAGTAATCGGAACCTCGGATGTAGTAGGAACACTTGTTCTAACTTTCAAAGGAGATTTTGAACCGGTTAAACGAGTTCGCTTTGCCCGTACTGTTTTCGATTCTGGGGACAAAGACGGTTGACTCGCAAGCCTCCGCGAACGACGGATTTTCAATTGGCTTTCTTCCACGATTGCGGATTACTCGATCAACTAAAATATTAAAAGGGGAAATTTGTGTTTCCGAATTGAATGAATTTTATTAGACGCTTTTAGACACAACTTGCTTTTTCACTTTTTAAGAGTCGAGAAAAAGCTAAAGATGACTCTAGTCTCCTTCGATGTATTAACGAGCCCGAAGTGACAAATGCTCGGTTGGACTTTTTCAGTTATAGAGTTTGAAAAAGGCCAAAAGAAACTGCTCTGGAGATCTAGGCAGAGGGTGTGCCAAACCTTTCGCAAAACCACAGAATACGTTTTACGGTACGAGTGGTCGATCTTCGTGAATGCTGTGTTCACTGCATTGCGATCAGTAGGGCGGCCGACACGGTTTCCTATGGATAAAGGCTTTGATCCTATAGGGGTCTCCCAATATATACGCGACGGTACGTGGAAGCACAAGTCCGTATTAGTGCCACCGACTCTCAGGAGGAATCACCCACCTTCGTCGAGATCGACAGTCACTATGTTTAACGATGCCGGAACACGTCTCTAGCTTAGACCTCTAGATGTTTGCGTTATGTTTCAAAGCGTTGTTAGGTTCATTCAATATATTTTAAGTTGATCTTTTTAAAGTTTTCCTTTCAAGGTTCACCACGAGATGTATTGATACAAATTCCTAAATGCAGTCTAAGATGAGAAGCAAGCTTTTCAAATCTTTTCGACTTATGAAAATCTTAACTATTGAGGGAAAAGAGAGATGAAATCCTTTTCACACAGATCAAAGAGCACTCGCTAATGCACTTTTTCCCTAAATCAACATACAAACTTAATGCAAAATGCAAAGATGCAAGTATTTCTTTTTTCTTCCTTAATGTTTGATGAAATACAAAAAGAAAGTTGTTGTATAGTTTCGAATTCAATTTCAAGCGAAAGCAAACAAGTTTGTCCAAAATCGAAAGACACCTTACGATTCACTTGTTTCGACACTTAGAAATATATGAATTCAAACCATATAACGAAAGTGACAAACTCAATCAGCTATGAACAGCAAATAAACTAACTCTTAAGATCAGAACGACACTTAATCACAGGTCTAGATCTAAGAGGTCAATGCAAGACTGGTTCACTTTCGTTATGGGAAACTGTAAATGACACAAGAAATACACAAAGAACAAACACAGTTTCTTTATACAACTGAGGCGGAATAATGACAAAGGAAGATGGTTTCAGATAGGCCCACTGACTGGTAACAAACAGCAAAAACAATAGTGAAAACAAGGCAAGACACAGTAGGAAACCTCAGTAACTCAAGCCAAGACTGGTCCAGCGCAGGTGTAACACTGCCTGTTTGACCTTCAACGCAGGTAGCCCCTTCGGGAACTGCGCTGAAATGCAGACTTCCTTTGTACAACCTGCAATGAAGAACGAGACTTTCGTCCGTCTTGGTTTCCGGGTCACAGATTGCTCAAAAATTCACAGTTTTTGCTCAAATCAGAAGCTATCAGTCAAGGAAACACTAAGGGATGTAAAGGAGGATGAAAAGCTATCACTAAGAGCTTATTAGAGTCCTTGTGGATCATCTCTTCAAATCATAAACTTGCCCAGAAACTGAGCTAGAGTAGCTGCCCTCTACTTTGTGTCTGATGGACTCAAACACAGTTCGATTCGGTACTCCCTTTGTTTATGAAATGAATAGCAAGAAACACAACAAACCAACAAGATACGCTCCCCAGCGGAGTCGCCAATTTGGTGGGGGGAAAAGTATCTAATGCAGAATGCCTCTATCCCACTCTGAAGGTGATAGTACTTCAGCAACAACTGAATGCAAAGCTATTCAAAGTTTCTTCTTTATGAGATGAGAGAGGGAAGGAAAGGATGATCTACTAACCGTTATCTTGCGCTAATAGTCGATCCAGTCTTCACTCCTTACTGCTTGCCCCTAGCTCCTTGCCCTTTTACCGGCCCAGCTACACACAGATCCTGTAAAAGCACAAGAAGAGGAAACTACAAGAAGCATACATCCATAATCGATTATAGGATTAGCATAAATCAAATATACAAGCATCTATTCATCATAAAGACACATGCATATAGAAGAACTTCAAATACTTTATTGATAATAGAAGTAAAGTTCTGAGAGAGTTACAACCACAATGGGCCCAATCCAGCAACAACTCCCAGCTGAAAGAAATCTCCTCTTCACCTCCTTCAAGCAAAACACCCAATAGCTCTATACACAAACCAACAGCACTTCCTTACTTGCACAAAATTCCAGCCTCCTTAGACCTCATGAGAGAGCTCTATATATAGGAGATTTGGAGAAAGGATGAGTCAGCTTGAGGCTGGCAGAAAGCTGACTAGTGTCCTCTCCCACTTTAGTTAATCTTCAGTTCTTGAGTCCACTTGGAGAATCTTGCTTCCACTTGGAGATCAAGACCTTCTTACTCATCATAGGGCGAATTCCTTGAACCAAGTATCAGTTTGGAAGCTTCCTGGGCAGTTGACACCTTGCAGAATGACTGTGCCACTTGGCCAATCTCGCCCAGCGCAGGTAGCCTTCATTAGTTTTGACCTTCAACGCAGGTACAAGGAGGAGCAGTTGACATTCAGCGCAGATGCTCAGTGGAACAGCTGACATGATCCAGAAATAGCCTGTTTTTGAGTGTTTTTGGGTGGAGAACTGATTCTCAGTGCTATGGTTTGCAGACCTTGTTCCTCTAAGGGTAAGAACAACATGTTTAGGGACTTTGGATCCCTCAGATTATTGACATTTCATGCTCCATGCTGTTAGGCACAAAAATGTCTATAACAGTACTCCACCCAATTCACACTACTAGAACCGGTGATGGTGCTTCTCAGACTGCTCTTGAAATCTTGAAACTTTCATCATTGCATGATGGTGCTGCTCAAACTTCTCTTGAAACTTTCATCAATGTTATCACATGTACTGAGAGCCCCACACAATGGAACACATGAATCAATGCTCTTCTATATAGCTGACTCTGTCCACACCATGCTCTCATTGCAATCTTTAATTTACAAAATCAATTATTTATCCTGCTACTACTGTTGCTACATTAGTTGGGCTGAACACAATAGAAATGGATGACTCTAAGAGAAGCTCTAGCCTCAGGCCATGAAGATAGAATCTAAGAACAAGTACCCAGGTTTAGCATGGGATTCTAGAAGGGTAGGTGGGCTACATGCTAGCTTCACGTGTCCATCTATGATATTTGTTTGTATTTCATTTTATTTTTTATATATATTTTTATTTTTTATTAACTTTTTAATTGTTTTATTCCAATGCAACATGTAACATATGTAAGAGCCGATGTGCATGGATGACCTGTGCATAATCAGTGAGCTAATCAAAATCATAATCATTTTGTTGCTTGTGTATTATGATGTTGAAGAAAACAAAGCTAGCGAATGATGGAATTGTTTCAATTTTTTACAACTTTGACCTTCTAAGTTACAAAGTCTTCAATCCCTACCTCATTTTTCTTTTTAATAATCACCATGTTAAAATAAGCATGTTTAGATTAGTACTTCTTTCTTCAATATTCTCGTAAATACTACTCTTCTCACGTCTTTATAATTTCCAACTGAGAGCCAGAATCTGTGATTTTTTCTATATCCTAAATGTAAAGTGGTACTTTGTTTGTTTGCCTCTAGATCTGTCGTGAAGGTCCAACACCCATAGTGCAATCAAGTACTTTGGGATGTACTAGTGTTTACGCAGATATTTTAATTAGTGGGCTTTTATTTTTATGTTTGAAATAATTGCTTTCAATCAAAATTCTACAAAATCTCTTATATACTAAATACTAAATCTGCCTGTTCATGTTCAAATCAAGTCTCTCGATTACTATAAGATGCATCAAACGATTGTGGATATGGATGTGGAGAAGCGGTGTCTCTGTTTATATTCTAAATCTGCATTGCTAATATATAATAGTGTCCCAAACTCTGAATCTACTAATGAAACTACTAATATAGAGTATTTCAAATAATGCAATAACTATCAGAACTTGGCATCTTAAGCACTGTAATATGCTTAATATTAGTATATTTCAAGAGCCCTTGATATACATCGCATGAGGATATTTCAAGCACTGTAATAGCTACCAGAATCTGGATATTTAAAGCACTGTAATAGCTACCAGAATCTGGCATCCCAAGTACAGTAATGGATCTCAGAACTCTGTGCAAGTTATAGGAGAATTCTCCATGAATGAGAATCACATGCAAGAAACTTGTAGCTTGGGTCCTAGAAGAGGGTGTGTGTCATTGGGCATAAAGAAAGACTAGAATTGGGACGAGTTGCCAATAGAATTGGGCTCTCGTTGGCTTCTCTCAAAGCTAAGTTTTCTTCTCCCATGGCCCCTCCTTAGACTTCAGAGGAACAGGTTGTCGGCAATAGGTTGGTGATTAAAGTGGATGATGGATTGAACTTGCCCATGAAAAGAAATCTGAAAATCTATGCTTGCTAGAAAAGCTTAGGAGTCCAAAAGGAGAACAAATCGGGGAAGAGCATGGGAGTACCAATTCTAACGAAAGGCGAAAAGTGCAGTGGACTGATGCACATGGGAAACATCTTATTCAAATCAAGTAATTCAGTGACAGACTTACAATGACAAAGGTGGGAAACGATGGGCGCTATTGGTTTGCAAACAGAAAAGAAGGAGCATTGCCTCTTGGTATCAATACCAACTGCATTTGGAGATAGGTAGTAGAAAAGGAAAAGTAGAGGAGGAATCAAGGAAACGGGTAGATAAGGAATACAAATCTGGTGCAAATCTGATGTTGCTGCCTTTTATGTCGGTTCTGTTGCCTTGTGTGCCGGTTGATCCATGACTAATTTCAATCTGATGTTGTTGCCTTTTATGTCGGTTCTGTTGCCTTCTGTGCCGGTTGATCCATGACTAATTTCATTGAAAGAAACAAATAAACATTACTTTTAAATAAACATTACAAATAAACATTACCCACAAGGACTACCCGCTGCATGCAACCCTTGTTTAGTTAAAAACCTGCAGCATAAGAGCCAGGAATGGCATAGAAAAAATAATACTGATGGAAAAGACGCAACGTTTTGCAACACACCATGGCATGGAATGTTGATAGATATCTTTTTAGAAAGTGCATAAGTTATTTTTCCGGTAAATATGTTCAAAATATATATTATGAAATGAAGCTTTTAATACTTTAACTTTGTGCACTTAATTAGTCAAACAAGGGGATGCCAAAGACGACATGTCATTGATCATTTAATGACGATTCAAGAATTTCTAAAGATATAAATAGGATCAATATTAAGTCTCATTGCATAGTATAAAAGCTTCTATAGTGTGACTATTTCTGGCCTTGTGTTCGTCGCAATGCCACAACTGCAAAAAAAAAAATAGTACTAGAGTACCTGCGAGACCTTGCCGAGGGCACCAAATCCGCATTTCCCACATTCGGCATCCTAACCATTGGGAATGCCAATCAGGGCTATGTGTGGTTTTTCTTTCTATTTCTTTCACCCATGTTCTCTATATAGTGAAAATATCTTATTGCTAATACAAGAAATGTCAAAAGGATATTCCTTAAAATTAGAGCTTTTTTATCCTTCGATATGCCCCAAATAATAAAAATAGGAAGAGTCCATTGTTCTCTTCATTGAAACATCCAACATTTGCAACACTCCTCCATGTAAATGAAAAACCAACATGATTTTACATTTAGACATTGTAAATCACGGATCTAACAGGGAATAGTGAAAGGACATTGAAAAATAGATGTATAGCATTTTCAAAGGCACCCTTATAGAGATAGCATCTCCTAGTACCTTCAAAACCTCTCTTACATAGGTTTTCCCAGGTGAGGATCTTGTTTTTCCAAACAAGTCACCCAAAAATTTTAATCTTTAAAGGCATGTTCCAAGACCAAACAGACTTGAACCAATATATTTCCTTTAAGAGAGAGAGTGGTATGACTATATACCTCTAAGACCACTAATTGTCCCTGTCGAAGGACACCATTAATCCAACTAAGATTATCATCACCATCACACTATGAAAAAACCCCTCCATTTCCAAATATTTTTCCAAACAAGCCATCCAAAAATTTCCATCTTTAAAGGCATATTCCAAGACCAAACAGATTTGAACCAACATAGTTCCTTTTAGAGAGAGAGTGATATGATTGCAGATCTCTGACACCACTTATTTTCCCTGTCGAAGGACACCCTTGAAACTAAGAGTATCATCACCATCACTATGAGAAATACTCTCCATTTGTAAATCCAATATATATCGCTCCCGACATATGCACCAGACAAACCAACCCTCGACATCTTTTAAAATTTGATATAGTTGCATCAAATCATAGTTTTCTCAGATATAAGATATGAAAAAACTCCCTTGTCATGTTATAATTTGATAATTATGGTAGGAAAGATATGGTCTTGATGCAGGAGTATCCGAGTGAAGAGGCGATAGCTCGGAATTTTTTTTTATTTTATTTTGTTTTGTTTTGTTTCATTTAAAATTAAGGCTAACTCAGCCATTGTTAGTTTTCAAAATTCGGCAAGTAGATCAAGATAGGATTAGTTAGGAACTTGTTTGAAGAAACTGGTAAACAACTGAAAAGTAACTGAGGAATAGTTCCTCAACTGTAAAGAACTGCTAATAATGCATTGAAAAGGAAAAACCAGAGAGGATGGAAGGGTTGCCATCGAAAGAGGAGAGAGAGCCCAGAAGTTGTAATTTGTAATTATTTGAATCTCTATAGTAGAAAACAATTCAAAATCTGTCATTAAGGAAGTAATGCATCAAAATGAAAGCAAGACAATGAAACCATTTATTCAAAAGATCTGAATAAGAATCAACAAGCATTTTGTAACAGGAAGCATTTCAAAATCAAGAACCAAACGGAGGTACACCAACATATATATTTCCCTTTTTTTTCCTCAACCAATAAAAAACCCAGGTACTATTATATTCATCATTTTAAAGCATTTCCTGTACATTTCATTTGCATTTTTCATTCATCAAAATTCATTATACAAACTCTATAACCTAGAAATCATGGAGGGTTCCAAGCCCATGCAAACCAAAAACATTACAGTCCATAGGCTAGACCCTAATCAAATAGTGAGGGTATGAACAGCTCGGAGACCACATACAAACACGAAGGAACTAAAACCCAAGGGCATAACCGATTACAGATAAGAGCAAGCAACAGAGCAATTACAGACAGAACAAGCAACGAAGCAAGCAAGAAACTGCTACAACCACGGAAAGACCGTACCTGGGTTTTCCCTAAGCCCGCGAACAGTCCCAAGGATGAAGCCATGGAGCAGCATTCCCCTGGAAGGGCTTGCACACTTCCACAGAGTAGGCCAATGGTTAGTTAGGGCCACGAAACCAAAACAACAGTGAATAGCCAACTGAAAGGGGAGCGAGGGTTTTTTACCTGGAGGAGGATCATTTTCGCAAAGGAGGAGGAGAGCCGAGACTCGCAACAAAGGGTTTCCACTAGGAGAAGAGTCATGACCGCATTCTGCCTGCTCACCAAGGAGCCAGAGCATTAGAACCCCAAAAACAAAGGGTGAAATTGAAATTGGAACGAAAAGATTACCTGAGAGCGAGTTCGCCGAGTTGTCCCATGCAGCAGCTAGGCAGGAACCTGTGTTTGTAGAGCCGAACCATCACCAGACCCAACATCAAACATACAAATCACCACAAATAGAGCAAAAACGAAGCTTGAGCCAAATGATAGAGACAAATAGACTTGCGGGTGGAAAATGACCTAAAACCCTCCAAAAACTAGAGCAGTGAATCGCTACAGAGAACGAGCAGAGGCATGGCACCAACAGACCACAGAGAACCAACGAAGCACAACAAACCACCATACGAGACAGGCAAGGCACAATACTTACCAACCATCGCAAGAACCAGGCGAAAGCATTAAGCACCCATAGAGCCAAACCATAGCAAAGGAGAAATGAATTCAGTACAGAGGGTGGAAAACACACAATAAACCACATTAAAGTCATATACCAAAACCCTACCACCAAATTTAATTCGAAACCAAAAGAATTAAACGGTCATAGCTACGTGTCCCTCCTCAAGATCGCCACCAATTTTTGGTATCAGAGCAGGTTGTTCCTTTCTCTCAGTAAAGATGGAGGTAGGAAGAAGGGGTCGAGGAAGAGCCATCAGAAGAGTAGAAAATGAAGGGTTACAATACGAAATTAGGAATTTAACTACACATTTGGTAGCAGTGGAAGCAGGAAGGCGTATAGATGCGGAAGGTGGGGATGACAGTGAGGAGGCAAACATAGCCACGATGGAGGGGTTAGCTGACGAAGGACCAGAAATTAAGCTATTGAGGTCAGTTATTTTTGCTAGCATCAAGCCAAGACCAGAGCTCTCTAATTATGATGGAAGTTTGTCCATAGAGGCATTGTTAGACTAGATACGTGAGCTAGATAAATATTTTGAGTATGAAGAAATCAGCGAAGACAAGAGGATTAGGTTTGTTGTCACCAAATTTAAGGGACATGCAGCACTATGGTGGGACAACGAATAGGCAGAAAGGACGAGATTGAACAAACCATTGATTAAAAAATGGGATAGGATGGTTGCTAGAATGAAGAGCAAGTTTCTGCCTAAAGATTATCAAATTTCCCTTTATAGACAAGTACATAACCTGAGGCAGAGAATGATGATCGTGAATGAATATACTGAAGAAGTTTATAAAGTTAACCTGAGAGCTAGTTATGTTAAAGATACCCTTGAGAAAACAACGAGGTTTGTAAATGGTCTACGGATGGAGATCCTAGACGAAATTAGTATTATTTCCCCTAAGACCATAGAGGAAGCTTATCAGAGTGCTTTGAAGGCGGAGGAAAAGATTGCTAGGAAACAAAATGCTAGAAGAGGACATGGTTCTGATGGAGGTTAGGGACAGACCTTTGGCAGAGGTAGGACTACCAACAGTAATGAAGAGCATAGTAGTTCGAAGACTTCGAGACAGAGTGAAAGGGAAAGTAACACCAGAGGAGGAAGGTCATACCAGCGAGGAGGAGGTAATGGCAGAGGTAGAGGAAATGCCTATCAGTGTTACAAGTGTCACAAGTGGGGACACAGGTCTTGTGAATGTCTTAAAAATTAACAAATTGGGCAGAGGGGAGCATATGTCGCTCAAACCGATGAAGCGGAGGCACCACCACAGGAGGTGGAAAATATGCTAGAAACCGGGGAAGCCTTGGTGTTGAACAAGGTATTATTAAAACCAGCTAAGGAAGTAGCTGATCAAAAACAGAGAAAAGCATTGTTCTGGACTGTGTGAAAGTTGCATGGGAAATGCTACAAATTAATTATAGAAAGTGGAAGTACTGATAATCTGGTAGCTACTGAAATTGTGGGAAAATTGGGTTTGAAGAAGTTAAAGCACCCAACTCCATATAGGGTGTCTTGGTTATAGAAAGGTCACCAACTACTGGTCGATGAGCAGTGTGAAGTAGAGTTTCATATTGGCAAGTATATGGACAAGATGACTTGCGATATCATGCCTATGGGTAGAAATATTATTATTTTTAATTTTATCAAAATTTTGATAAATATTTTTTTGATCTATTTTATATCTTGTATAGATATTTCCTTTGATCTATTTTATTCTATTTTATATTTTGTATAGTATATATAGAGAAAGATGAAATACGTTTTTCCAACTATTTTTCCTAATCAATTTGATTCAAAATTTAGTAGAGATTTGAGAATCATAAAGTTATATAATCTGCAATATAAATGGCAAAGTTCTAGTGTCTCATGAGTTTGTTTTAGGACTTTGAATCTATTTATACATTTAAAAGTGCATTTTTAAACAATAAAAAATCACAATTTCGCTCAATTTTGTATTGTGAGACTCATGCAAAAAAGCATTTCACCGGCTAGTTAGACTATATATATATATATATATATATATATATATATATATATATATATATATATATATATATATATATATATATATTAATTATGTATATTCGTAAATATTAAATTTTTATTTAGATTATTCATTAAATTTAGATATGAAATTTGAAATATAATGGCTATTAATATAAATGATTATTTTAATTTAAATGATAAAACAAATCATAACTTATAATTGTTAAGTATATTTTGTATATAGTTTCACATATTTATATATCAAAATATTTGTATTTTTTATTAGAGATTTATTAATTAAATTTAATAAGTATCTATATATATATATAGAGGTTAAGAAGATGTATTATTATTTAAATTTTCTTAAATTTGATATGCATATTATTATTTGTTTTTCAAAAAATTGCTTGTAATTTTATTAATAAAAGAAAAATTGTAATAAAACATAATTATTTCTTTATTATCAGTTTTTAATCTTTATTTCAAGCACCACTACAAGATTTTTCTTATAGTCTGCTATAAAGCATTTCTCCATGCAATAATTCTTTTAATTAAAACTAACTAATATGCACATGTATTTTTTGTCTTTTATTATATATTGAATACCTCTCTATGCAATAATTCTTTTAATTAAAACTAACAAATATTTACATGTATTTTTTGTCTTTTATTATCTAGTAACTATTTTATATTTTTTTTAAATGACATGTCTTAATTCCAAGAAGTTGTATCAGCCAGTTGTTGTGATGATGATGATGATGATGGTTAACGTCCACTGAGACCAAACATTGGTCTATCGGACCTAAAGAAACAAATTATTTATTTTGATTTAAGATTTTATTCCTATGCTCAAAAAGCTTGGAGAGAAGCCTCCCGAGCTCACTATAATTTTGACATTGTAAAAGGCTAGGAAGGTCAGTATTGCAACAAAGATTGTGAAACTGAGATCTAATGTGGTTGTACGCGGGGCACTCTAAGAGGAAGTGGTTTTCATCCTCGATGTTCCTATTATCACATATATGGCAGATCCTTTCCATCCATGGCATTTTAGGAACTGCCCAACGACTTGTTTCACTATGGAGCTCATGAGAATTCATTCTAATCTTTTCTATATTAATTTTCTTCTTTGAGCTAGTTAAAATAGAGAGATACTTTTGATCTTCTAGGGTGGGGTTGATGACCTTCTTATAATAACTTAATTTTCTTTTAGCCGCTAAATCTTTCTCACACCAAATTTTTTCTTTGAACTTAGAAGTAACAATATCTTTAATGTTATTTATGTTTTGTAATGCATCATTCTCGTTGATCTCCCAATAGTTTAACCAGGCCCTTGTGTCTTTATGCCACTCCCGATTGAGCCTTAGGTGGTTTTGGCTGGAATTTAAAGCTAGCTTAGGAAGTCTATGATCGTCTATGTTATTGAGTTTGTGCTTGTACAGCAGAAACCTAATCATAGGTAGGCTCTCAATAGGGGAAAGACCTACTTCTGTAAGGAGAATAGGATAGGGTGTATTACTTTTAATTTTCAGGTTATAAGTTATAAAACGCTTATGGATTTGCTCAATCTTTCTCCATGATTCTCTGGAGATGATGCAACCCCAAACCTCACAGCCATATAAGATAATAGGAGTGACTAAAGTTTCAAAGAGGAACTTCTTTTTATCCCACATTACGAGGTTTGTTGTTTTAAAATTATTTTCAAGACCAAAATAAGATTTGCACCCCACATTAATCCTTTTCTCAATGCTATGGTTCCAGTGGAGCTTGTGATGAATATCAATTCCTAGGTACTTGTAAGAATACACTTCCTCCAAGTTATTATTGTCATACATAAAATTAGCGTAAGTGTCCTTCTTGGATTTGATAATCATAACTTTTGTTTTGTCAGTGTTAACAGTCATACCCATGGTAGAGTAGAAATCCTTAAGAAGTCTAAGTTGCTTATCAAGATCAGATGGGCACCTTCCCAAAAGAACAATATCATCAGCGTAGAGAAGAAGGATGACGACTATCCCAGCTAAGATTGTGCCATCACATCCTACTTGCTCTAAATAGCCTTCAAGTTTATCGATGTAAATGCCAAATAGGGTAGGGGAGAGGGGGCAACCTTGTTTAACTCCGATGTTACACTTAATATCTTTCGACCACCCCTCATTGCTCTTTAGCTTGGCATTTACATTCTCATATAACCTTATAGCGGCATCTCTCAACTCGAGAGGAACCTTTAGCTCTTCTAATCTATTCCAAAGGTTGTATCTAGAAACCATATCAAAAGCCTTTCTAAAGTCCACAAAGCAACAAAATAAATTGGATTTATCATTACGACATTCCTCCGCAATGATCCTAAGCGTAACGAGGTGGTCTGTTGTTGAGTGATGCCTTATGAAACCTGCTTGGCCTTTAGCCCGCTTACCTTCACTTTCAAGCCATATGCTTAACTTTTTTTCCAAAATACTACCATGTAACTTGGCTAAGAGAGGGCTGATCATAATTGTCCGATAATTAGAGGGGTTATTTATATCCCCACTTTTAAAAATAGGGATAATGAGGCTCTCAGTCCAAGGTTTAGGGAACCCTTGCTTTACTGCTTTATTGAAAAGCTTGTGAATGTGGGGGATGAGGACAGGACCTCCAATTTTTAAGATTTCTGCTTGGTAACCTTCAATGTCCTTAGCTTTCCCATTAGCGAGGCGATTAAACCTAAACTTAGTGTCTTCTAAAGAGAAAACATCTTTCCTTATGATCAGGGTTTCCAAATTATCCATGACATTTGGAGATTCATAAAGCTTTTTAAGATCGGAATTCCAATCATGAAGAACAATTTTATTATTATCTTTAGTCTTCTAGTCAGTATCTGCCTCCAAAATTTCTTAGGAGCTACCTTAGAGAGGTGTACATATCATTTACTTACTACTCCGAAATTAAAAATTCTATGTTTCTTCAAAAACTTTGCAAGCTAGTTTACGGCTTATGGGAAACAAATCAAAATTGCAAAAACACATAAACTTGGTAATTTTAGCTAAGTTTTTCAGATATAACTAGAGAAAAATAGACAACATGCAACATCATAAAATAGAAATTTGATGAAGGAGTTCACCCCTCCTATGCTACATCTCCGGGTTTAGCTTCCAATGTTGGCCCTTTAAATTATATGCTTAAAATGTCAATTACATTAACATACAATGCTAAAAACACAAAAATAATATTGTCATTGTGTCCAAAACACCCAAAAACCCTTGTGTACACTCTTCTTGGGCTCAAAAAAGCTGAAAATGACTAAGTTAGGCCTCTTTCTCCATTTATCTATTATTTGTCCTGCAAATTCATTAAACTGGAAAAACTAGCAATGTTTTTCATCCTTTGGCGTATTCGCAAGGAGGCAATTTGGCATGGGCACATAAGAAATTCTATTGAAAATTGAAAAAATTGTCAAATAGTTAGTTGGGTGTCTGCGGCCCAAATTCCGCTTTCAGTTTCAATCACATGGTAGTTTATACGGCCAAGGGCATGAGCTAGAAGCCATGTGCTTGCCAACACTTTATTCTTAGTCGCTTTGTAGGCCATGTGGTCGTGGGCTAGGCCATGCGCCAACCCCTCTAATCCGAGCCCTCAGCAAATGGTCTCGTTATAATAAATATGACCTGGGGCTAGGGATAACCACTCGGCCCCTCTGCTTTCGCCATGAGGATGTCGTGTGCCATAGAACCCAAGGCTAGGGCCATGTTCCTTGGCCCCTCTACCAACACCAAAAATGTTACAATTTAAATATAAATTTGTCGTAGAGTATTAATGAGGAGCACTTGTGGTCTAATGGTGAGATAGTTGGTTGTTAATTGAGAAGTCATGGGTTCAAACCCAGCGAAGGCCAATCGACCGACTCACCTGTTTTGGCATTAATTTTGAGGGCCATGTGGCACCTTCCCATTGGGCCACGTGGCACCTACTGATTAGACAAACCAAAAAACCTAATTAACTAATAAAAAGCTTCCATTTGACGTTGTACAGTAATGCCATGTGTCAGAACGTGATTGGCCCATCTATCCAACATACCTACATAGCCACCTACTGATGCCAGTGCCATGTCATTATACGACCTCCCCAGTCAGTTGCTTAGTCAACCCTGCAAGTTGAATCTTTAGCTATTTTCCAAAAACTTTAGAACACAATAACGTTCACATATGGTGTTGGATTTATTCAAGCATCGTTGGAATTATAATGATGAGATAAATTATTTGGCGTTAGTTTTAGGCGAATTTGAGCACTTTGAGTTTTGAGCATATTTTTTATCCCCCTGGATTATTCCTCCCCATTGGAAGATTTTAGACAACCAAAAGTCTATTTTTACTCAACAAGTAAGTGAGGGTACAACTCCCTCACTTTTTTTTATTTTATTTTAATCCACCTTGCTTTACTTGGATCAGTACCTTTGAGGCCTACTTGAAGATACTTCACATTATGTTTGCATGAAGTCTTGATCCTCCTGTAAAAAAATTATGTCTTCCTACAACTCATCTAAATATTCAAGAGAAAAATATTCCACAGATTAAATTTGAACATTCTCTTCATCAACATCAATCATTGGAGGCTCATACAATCTCAAGTTTTCCACATTCACAACAGAATAAATTTGCATGTAAGGTAGAAAATCTAATTGGAAAGCATTGTTACCAATCTTTTCCAAGATTTTGAAAGGACCATATCTGATTGGCTTGAGATTTTTACCTTCACCTTGAAGTCTTTGCTTGCTGATATACAACCAAACTTGATCTCCCACATGGAAATCGTGATCAACTTGATGTTTTCCATTCCTTGCTTTGTACGTTTCTTTACTTTTCTCAAGTTGGTATTGTACTATTTGATGCACTAGCTGAATTTGTTCAGTGAATGTCTTGGCTTTTTCCACATCACTTTATCTATCTACTAAAGTATCTTTACCAAAGATGAAATGTAATGTCCCTCCACTGCTGTAATATTGTTTTTAGTTAGATTGAGTTATGTTAGTAAGAATGGTGGAAAATCCATAAGATACATTGGAATATTTATATATTGATGTAAATAAGTATTTTTATTAATAAATAAATGGAATTTAAGTGCTTGGGAATAAGACACTTGGAAATGAGATTCTTGCTAAAGAAAGAAACAAAAATCTCATTGTTAAATGAGATTAGAATAATTATTTCATGATAAAAAATATAGATAAGATTCTAGATAAATTTAATAGATTGGATAAAAAGATCCATTAAACTGCTTATCTAGGGAAAGACACTAAGATTGGATAAGTGTAAAGTACTACGGGAGAGAAAATTGGGCTTTTATGGAAAGCCTAGGCATGTGGATAAAAAGACCACAAAAGAGAGACTTTGCTAAAGGAAATTAATCATGAAAGGATCAATAGGGGTTTTTGATCTTGGAAAGAGAATCTCAGCTCGAGGGTGAACTGAGGTACTTAGTTCAAGGTTGGGAGGAAAAGAGTGAAGACTTTCCAAGTGTCTTTCTGCCGGATTCCTGGTTAGATCTTATGTTATGACAATTTCTAGTGAAATGATTATATATAGATGGTAGGAAGTGAATGGCTATTGATTAAATTTATTTATATGCCAATGATTATATACGGATGGTTGTTGGTTAATTAATTTATATCCAAGTGTTTATTTATATATGAGATGAAAAAGGCTTCTCCTTATTATATTATAACACGCGGAAGAGGATATTCACATATAATGAAAAGAAAAAGAAATCATAGTGAGAAATCATATTTGATGGTATAATATAGAGTAAAAGTATTTCATGTTTAACATGTTCCAACATGTAGTATAAGGGTCAATGTACGTTGTAGGAGTGATATTCCTTTATAGAGTTCAATTCACCTTATACTGTTGCGTACAACATTACTTGGGAATGTTAGTATGGTGTAAAATGCTATAGTTTTTCTGAATTCATACACATTCAATGATTAACTTCATGTGACAAAATGGGAGGAATAGGACATATTGGGTGATTTCTCAATTCTTAGCTATACACTGCAAATAGAGAAAAAAATTGTTATTGAATTAGAGTGTAGTACTGCTAAAAGAAATAAGGCAAACATGACATTAACAAACTAATGCACTTCATTCATATAGAATGGAACTAGAATTTTTCAATGGTATGGTATTGAACACATATAAAATGTTAGGATATTTTGACACATAGGATATAGTTAAGTATAACTTAGTCTAGTGTAGAGTTAGGTAAAGTGTGTTTCTTTACTATGTACTTTTGTAACTTACAATCCGACGGTCACGATATGTTCTAGACATGAAGTGATCCGATGGTTCATTCTCTCTTCGGTATTACTGACACTTGATCCATGGCTTAACACCCGATTGGTCCATGATCTCTATTTAAAGAGCATGGAGGGTCATTTGTAGGATAACCATTCATGAGAGAAGCTTATGTAAATTTTTATTATTTTATTAATAAATTGCCTGAAGTGGCCACGTTAGCTTAGGCCATGGACTGTTTCCCTCCTTGAGGGTTTTAACCACGTCAAGAATATTGGTGTATTGATCTGTGATCTCTTTGTGAGTGGTGTCCTTTGGTGTTCTATCTGAGGAACTTACCATGTAAATTCCTACATGGTATCAAAGCTATTTGAGGGCCACATCCATTGGTGATCCAAATCTGAAGCCAGTACAACTGCATCCAACTGTCATTTCCTAGATCTACTATTTTTGACTACTTTTGGGCTGAGAGGACTCCTCTATTATGTAAGGAGCGTCTGTTCTAGTGAGGAACCCCTTTCGTTTCATGCGAAAGGTTCTGGTAGCCCTATCTACGTCATTTTTAAGATCTGGAGGTATACAGTCTTTATTTGCAATTCTAGCTATTCATCTCTTTGTTTATTTTGGTTTATTTAGCTCTCTGATTTTATTACCAAATCTATACCTTTCATTTCTGCGTATGCTCTTTGCTCCACGACTCTGTGCGATCTAGGCAAATCAGAAACTGAAAGGAAGTATTTTTCTCATGCATATGCTCTTTTCTGTTGTGCCTTAGTGTGATCTTGGAAAATCAGAAACATTGAGGAGAATATTTAGTTTCCGACTAAAGTTAACTTCAAGCCGTAAGTTTTGTTTTTTTTTTTGCATGTCCGTGTTGGGTTTTGTGGTTTTTGTTTTGTAGGAAAAAATAGAGCTTTTTCAAGTAAGCACGCACCCCAAACTTTAGTGACTAAAAAAAAAAAACCCTTCTTCTTTTCCAAAAATTACTAACCTTTTAAACTAGCTCACTTGGTCCAAAGTTACTTTATGAGAATAAAGGTCTTGAGTTCCAGTCTCTCTTTTTGTTGAGGTACTTTTTCAAAGAGCACATGTAACTTATGTTCTAAAGTTACTTTATGTAAAAGTGTTCTCACCCATTAAAAAAAGTGAGTCACTTATAATTCTAAAGTTTCTTTATCTTTTATTTAAGTTACAATTTAGTGCGTAGCTCATAAAGTACCATTGTAAAAGTGACTTTCACTTATTTATAAAAGTGAATCACATAATTTGTATTTTGTAAAGTGAGCTAACTAGATTAATTTTGGAAAGGGGGAGATTTTTTTTAAATATAACATTATCATTTATTTCCGCACATTCACGCACTTTGTCGGCATCTTTGACAACTTTTCTTCAAAAAGTCATAACTTCTTCATCCGAAAGTTGTTTTCAGAGCCATTTTTTTTAATCAGTCTAATTTTTCGAGATATTTCCATTGGAACACACAATTTCAATCATCTACAGCCTAAATTTATGTTAAAATGGAAATTCCATGCCAAGTTATTCTTGACAGCACGAACTACTTCCAATGGTGGTCCTACATTGTGGATTTACATAGAAGTAAAGGTCTTTATAGAATAGCCTCAGGCTAAGAAGCCAAACCTCAAGATGAAGATAAGGCAACCAAATGGGAAAATATACAAGATCAAGCACGTGGGTTGATAGGGATGTCTATTTCTCCAGACCTTAGATTCCATATCGTAGAAATTTTTACTCCTAATGAAGCAATGAAACAACTCACTAAAGTTTTTGGAATTAAAAATGAAATTTGAACCCATCAACTCGAAAATGAGTTGCTTACATTGGACCCCAATAATTTTTCTTCCATTGAAGATTTTTTGTCCAAGTTCAAGATGCCTAGACTTCTCTTGGAAGGTGTTAAGGTTAAGAAAAAAGATGGTAGCCTTATCTATTCCATTCTTACTAAGTTGGGACCAGCGTACTCTGTGTTTGTTTCTGCCTTCCATTCTACTAGAGAAGCCTTTATTTCTCAAGGACAAGACTACAAGTCCCCCCCTTTTGATGCCGTTTGTGATTCTTTAGTGAGATAACAAGAAAAGATCTTATATCTTGGTCTTCTTAATCTTGGAAACTCTTCTAAGAAAGCCTTAGCTACCCAGTAGCAACCAAATTCAAAGAATCCTAAGAATCAGTATCCTAAAAAGAATGGTCCTAAACCAAACAAGGGTCATGAGCAATGTCAGTCTCAAATGAAAAATCATTTCAACAAAATGATAAGGAAAATAAAAACAAAGGGAAGAAGACTGATAGACATTTCCAATTTTGTAATCGAGATGGCCACTTAGAATCCAAATGCTTTAAGAAGATGGAAGCCTTGGAAGCAGTAATGAAGAAGCATAACATCCATTTGGATCACTCTTCAACTTCAACTTCATCTTCAGGAATATCACTTTCTGCATGTGGTTGTCAAGCATCTCGGTCTGGTTATGCACTAAATGTATCTTCTTCTTCTCATTCTCATGAGTGACTCATTGGATCTGGAGCTTCTTATCACATGGCCAAAAAAAAGCCATGTTTTCTTCTTTAAATGATTGTAACACCAAAAATATATATGCTGGTGATGATAGATCTCTTACTGTTGTAGGGACTGGAACTATTCATCTAGATAATGGTTAATTTAATGATTTATTATGTGTTCCAACCTTATCCTGCAACCTTCGATCTATATATCAGATAACTCATTTAGGTGAAGGTAAAGTCGTTGAATTTTCACCTCACGATGTTGTAATTAAGGACCTAAGAGATCTTAGACAAATTTTAGCTACTAGCATTGCTGATGATTCTACAAGGTTGTATAATTTTAACAACTTTGGGTCATCAAATATTCCCTCGGTATTTTTTGCTCATAATGATGAAGTGAGCAAACTTTTTCATGAGTGATTTGGTCACTTAAACTATCACTCCCTTCAAAATCTATGTAAAGAAAATATGGTGACATGTCTTCCAATGGTGTCTTGCAGAGATGGTGTTTGTTCTGGATGTGTACTTGGAAAACATCATTGGTATAGTTTTGAAACACGTGACTCTTGGCATGCTTCAACCCCTTTACAACTTGTGCATAGTGATTTATGTGGTCCACTTGTAGTTGTTTCATTCTCTGGCTACAATTATTTCTTAACTTTCAATGATGATTTCTCAAGACGCACTTGGGTATACTTCTTAAAACTCAAGAGTGAAGTATTTAACATGTTCTTGTCATTTAAGGCCTTTGTTGAAAAACAATCTGGACATCAAATTCTTAAGCTAAGATTTGATAATGGCAGAGAATATGTTAACAACAAATTCATCAACTGTTGCACTGAGAATGGAATTCAAATGAAACATACAATTCCATATACTCCACAACAAAATGGTGTAGCTGAAAGGAAGAATTGCACCTTAAAGGAAATGCCTAATTGTATGCTTCAATCTAAAGGACTTAGTCTTAATTTTTGGGCAGAAGCATTTAACTGTGCAAATTACATAGTAAAACGCACTCCTACTAAGGTCTTAAAGAATATCACTCGAGAAGAAGCATGGAGCTCAATTAAACCAGATGTAAGTCACTTTTGTGTCTTTGGATTGAAGCATGGGCCCATATTCCAGATGAGAAACATAAAGCTTTAGAACCTGAGAGTGAAAATTGTATTTTTGTTGGATATTCTGAAGATGTCAAAGGATATAGACTTATTACACTTAAGTCCAAAAATGTTATCATTAGAAGAGATGTAAATTTTGTTGAAAATATATCAGCCTACGAGCCTAGTTCGGTGGATGTGCCACCTCTCCCTATCCCTTCTACTTCTGAAAATATTTCTTCTTGAGATGATGACAGTGAGGATGATAATCCTCCCCCACCTTCTCAGGATCCTCCTTCAGCTCGTCAGCTTCCAAAATGGGTCCGTGCTACTCGGGATGCAGCAGGTGCTCTTGCTGGTGATCCTACAGATCAATGACATACACGTTCTCAGTTCGATAGAGCCTCTTCTTTACTGGCTCAAGTTTCATCAAATTATGATCTTGACACCTTTACAGAAGCTTTAGGCCATCCATATTGGGACACAACTATGAATGAAGAATATCGTTCATTATTGGAAAATGATACATGGGATCTTGTTCCTCTTCCAAAGGGATGAAAACTTGTTAGATGCAAATGGGTTTACAGAACCAAGTATCGACTAGATGGAAAAGTTAATAAACATCAAGCTCGTCTTGTTGCTAAGGGTTTTTCACAACTTTAAGGCATTGACTATACTAAAACCTTCTCCCATGTTTCTAAAATGAACTCTATCCACCTTGTTCTTTCCCTTGCTACCTCTTTCAAATGGGAAGTCCATCAGATGGATGTTAAATTTGCCTTCTTGCATGGGGACTTGCATGAAGAATTCTATATGGAACAACCTACTGGCTTTATACAAAAAGACTCCAGCCCTCTATGTCAGCTTAAGAAATCCCTTTATGGTCTCAGGCAAGCCCCTCGGGCTTCGTATGCCAAAATGGATATCTTTCTTTTAGAAACTGGCTTTTCTAGGTGTCATTCTGACAATACTGTCTACACCAAGAAAGTGGGCAAGTCTCTTATCATTCTTGTTCTTTATGTTGATGATATTATCCTTACTCGTAGTGATCCAAACCTTATAAACCATGTGAAGTCCAGCCTTAAAAAGAAGTTTGAAATGACAGACTTAGGACACTTGAACTATTTCCTTGGTCTTCAAGTCTTGCAATCCAAGGAAGGTATTTCCCTTTCCTAGTCCAAGTATGCCTATGATCTTCTATGCAATTTTCACATGGAATACTGTAAGCCAACCCCTTCTCCCTTTCATTCTAGAGCCAAACTTTCAGTCACTTGTACATCCCCTGAAGTTGATGCTACCTTATACCGTCAACTTTTAGGAAAACTTTTGTATCTGACTCGTACTCATCCTGACCTTTCCTTTGTTGTTGACCTTATTGCTCGGTTTATGCAGAACCCACATGAAAGTCATTGGAAAGCCACCAAAAGAATACTTCGTTATGTTCAAGGTACAATTCAGTTTGGGATTCATTAAAGTGCAGAAGCATCTCCTCTATTGGTTGGTTTCACTGATTCTGATTGGGCTAGTGACCTTGATGATCGAAAGTCTACTGCAGGTTATGTGTTCACTCTTGTTTCAGGACCTATTACATGGGCTTTCAAGAAACAAAGTGCCATTTCTCTTTCTTCAGTAGAAGCAAAGTATCGTGGTGTCGTAGAAGCTAGTAAGGAAGCCATGTGGCTTCATCAAATCCTATCAGAGTTTGGCTTTCAGCAGCACCATCCAACTACACTTTGGTGTGATAATGAAAGTGCCATTCAACTATGCAAAGATCCAGTCCAACATCCACGCAGCAAACACATTTAACTACACATGCACTTCATCAGAAAGCTCATTCATGACCATGTTCTTGAAGTGCAATATTGTTCAACAGATGATCAAGTTGCAGACATCTTTATAAAGGCTCTCACAAAGGCGAAGTTTACTAAACTTCAATTTATGGTTAGAGTCAGGAAGTTGTCACTAAGGGGGGATAGGTTATAATGCCTCCTTCTTTTCCTATTGTGTCATATTTGTATGTCCTTCAATCTTATCCCAAGTTGTTCTTAAGGGGAGATGTTAGGATATTCCAACACATAGGAAATAGTTAAGTATAACTTGGTCTAGTGTAGAGTTAGGTAAAGTGTGTTTCTTTACTATGTACTTTTTTAACTTACAATCTAATGGTCACGATATGTTCTAGATATGAAGTGATCTGACGGTTCATTCTCTCCTCGGTATTGCTGACACTTGATTCGTGGCTTAACACCCGATTGGTCCATGATCTCTATTTAAAGAGCATGGAGATTCATTTGTAGGGTAACTGTCATGAGAGAAGCTTATGTAAATTTTTATTCTTTTATTAATAAATTGCCTAAAGTGGCAACGTTGGCTCAGGCTGTGGACTGTTTCCATTTTTGAGGGTTTTAACCACGTCAAGAATATTGGTATATTGATCTGTGATTTGTTTGTGAGTGGTGTCCTTTGGTGTTCTGTCTGAGGAACTTACCCTATAAATTCCTACATAAAAAAATTATAGTCATCAGCTACGCCTACTGTTATAGTAAGAGTATACATCATTGTGTAGAGTGAAATATGGACTCATAGAGGTAATTATTGAAACATATATGTGGACCACTTCTAATGGCGATCATTATGCAACTTCCCTTGAGTCTGTATGAATTGTAGGGGTTGGTGGTCTGTGTGGATGACTGTTTCCTTCCCCAGAATGTAATTCTTCCATTGTCAGCAAGCTTGCACAATGGAATACATCTCTTTGTCATAAGTGGGATACTTCCAGATTGTGTCTGAAAGTGTCTCATTATGATATGCCACCGGATTCCCTTGTTGAGTAAGGATTGCCCCAATAAGATAGTTAGAGGTATCTATCTCAATCTCAAATGGTTGTTGCAAGTCTGGTAATGTAAGCACTGGTGTAGAGCAGAGGCGATGTTTCAACTCTGCGAATTCCTTCTGTTGAGATTCATACCAAAATAATTTTGCTTTCTCTCCTTATTTGGTGACATGACTCAAGGGCCAAGTGATATGAGAGAACCCCAACACAAACCTGCGATAGAAATTGGAAAGACACAGAAAGCTGCGGAGCTCTGTCAGAGTGGTTGGGGCTGACCAATCCTGAATAACTTGGATCTTCATTGGATCCACATGAACCCCTCATTCATCAATAATGTTTCCCAAATACTAAACCCAGGTCATGTCAAAATTGCTTTTCTCCAAGTTGGCACACAACTTGTGTTGCCGTAGTGTTTGGAGAACCTATCGAATGTCGTGGAGGTGCTCTTCCCAACTTTGGTTGAAGATCAAGATGTCATCCAAGTATACCACTACAAATGAGTTGGTGAATGGTCGTAATATGTCATCCATAGGCCTCATGAAGGTTGTAGGAGCATTCATCAACCTGAAAGGCATAACCAACCATTCAAAAAGGCCCTCCTTAGCTTTGAAGGTAGTCTTCCACACATTAGAGGGTTCAACTGGCACCTAGTGATATCTGAACTTCAATTCAATCTTGCTAAAATATTTTTCCCCCTTGAGTTGGTCTAGAAGGTCATCAATCTATGTGATCGGGTACCTATTCCAGATAATGATCTTGTTCAGTGCCCCATAGTCAGTACAAAGTCTCCAGCTCCATCCTTCTTGTCTACCAACAAGATTAGGCTCCCACAGGGTGATGAACTCAGCCGAATGTGACCTTTCTGTAGCAACTCCTAAATTTTCCTCTTTATTTCATTGTTCTCCAGAATGGAGCGTCGATAGATTATTCCATTGGGTAACGATGCACCTGGGGTCATATCGATGGAATGCTTGACCTTATAGTGCAAAGGCATCCTTGCGGGGGAGGTGAAGATGGCCTCGTACTCCTCCACGAACGTTGTCATGTGGAGGGGCCCTGTCTAGAGGTCGTGGCCACTGTCTTTGATCTAGGTGGATATTAGGGGCCACCTATGAAGTCCACTTGGACCCCCACCATTGTTTCTTTTAGCTTTTCAGCTTCCTTATTTGTATCAAAGTTTACTATTTTCAGTAGTTTTTTGGGTCCTAAACTTCCAAAGCTGTTTTGAAGCCCTAAACGATGTTTTTTGGGAAAACTGGGAGCAACATGGGTCCACAGTGTTACAGAGAAAAGTGTCTATTTAGAACTGCTCTATCCCACTAAGGTGTGACAGCCTTAGAAACAAACAGAGAAAAACTACTTTTGTATTTGCTTTATGAACTATAGATAGAGAGGAATAGAAAGAACCAACCTGTGTCTTGCGCTAGTCCTTTGATCCAATCCTTCTCTTCTTTGATAGTCTCCAGCTACCTTCTCCCTTACTTGCACAGCTTCACAAAGTACCTGTAAGATCACAAAAGAAGAAAACTATACAAAGACACGGATCTATATTCATAAACAACTTAGGATCAGATTTAAGTTAACCATACAAATGTAACAAGCATCAATGATACAAAAGCATGGAGGAAAACTCAAATAGCTTTTATTAATAAACAAGAAAAGATCCAGGAGGAGTTACAACTAGTGGTTCCTGACCCAGCATCAACCTCCCAGCAAAGAAGCCCCTCTTCACCTCAAACAAAGCATAGATCACCCAACAATCTGATGTTTGTCTCAAAAAACCAACAACAATTCCTTACAATATGCAAAATTCCAGCCTCTAGATCTCTGGGATGAGGGATCCATATATAGATATCTGTAAGGAGGATGAGTTAGCTTGTGATTTGATTAGTGTCTTCTCTCTGTCAGTTCTTGCTTCCACTTGGAGACTGAAGGCCTCTTACTCATCCTTGGTCGAATTCAGTGAGGCAAGTGTCACTGGAGAAGATTCTGGAAGCTTCCATTGTCTCTCCACCTCGCCGAATGACACTGCCATTTGTCATTTCTCGCCCATCGCACCCCACAGAAGGGACTTTTGAAATGCAACGCACCCTCACAATGTATTTAGGTGCAATGCAACACACCTAGCCAGTGGAGCAGCTGAAATGATCCTGTTTTGACTTATTCTGAGCAGTTTCTGGTGGAGAACTTCTGGGAGAAGCTGTAATCTGTTGACCTTGTTCCTTTAGGGGTTAGAACAACACTTTTAGGGACTTAGGAGCCCTTGGTTTATGGACATTTCATGCTTGGAGTTGTAGGGCACAAAAATGTCTATAACAGTTGCCCCCTAAAGTATGAGGCCGTTAACCTTTTGGTGTCGGGTGAAATGCGTTATTATGAGGATCCGAAGTTCTTTCAATGCTGGGAGGAGACCTGTAATAAGATACAATACAATACATTATCTTCATACTATTTTCATGATCTAGCTGAGGCAGGCATTCCCATGCTCAGCTTTATAAATTCATTTTCATGTACATAGGACAGACAATCGCCTGAGTGTAGACTGATGATTCTGGTAGAGCCATCATCCTTTTGAGTGGATGATTATCTATGCAGCAATGATGTACATTTAATGTCTTTATTTTCCTGAATATATATCGCAGCTCGGATGGATGAAACTAGATCTGGGTTCTTCAATCTCGTCCGATCTTTACTCGAAGTACAAGTCGATCCATGTGAGAAATGTTCTGAAGTCGAACATGGAAAGACATCGCTTGATTACCAGTCAATGATGTAAATTGTTAACAAGCGCGAGAGGAATCACCGATAATGATAATGATCCTCAAGGTACTGCAATACAATTCACGTGGTGTGAATAAAGGACTTGGTGTCGAAAACCACGCAAAATATTTCGGTCGAAGGCCATTGATGTAAACCTGTCGCCGGAAGTGAGAAACTTGCCATTGAGGCATGCAACCTTCAAAGTACTGAATGGGGTGTTCCTAGATCAACTTCTTGGATAATGAGCTGATGTTGACAAGAAGTGATCCATCACAGGAGGGCCTTAATGAATCCCACATCGATGACATGGAACGGAGCAAATGATTTTATGGAGGTGAAAACGATCTGGCGATATAAGGTTCAGGGTGGCGGTCATGAAAGAATGGAGTATAATGTATGGTAGTGGGTGAGACACAGGTGACTTCTCTGGATGACTTCTCTTGAACATATCGGCGACACTGATGTGATGGATTGGTAGCATTAACCCAAAATGTGGATGGTATGGCGTGACCATGGCGATGTGACCGGTGAATGAAACAACCCAACCCGACTCGGACACGGAGTGGAAGTGTCATGTTCAAGAGCGACTTGCTACCAACAAAGTTTCTTTGAGTTTTCTTCCCAATTTTTCCCCAGTCATTGCTGACCAGTACCTCTTTATTTTTGTCAAGCTTGAGGAGGATAACATATGCTTGTTCTATAATTTGCCCTTCGGGCAAACCCATCGCTATTTTTTAACGAGCCTAGCAATAGTGAAACTCGTTCTCGTCTAAAGACATGTTTGTCGCTATTAATCTTTTTACCGAGTTTAACGACAAAGATAACTCGGTCCTTTTCAATTTTAGAGAGTCTGAAAAGGAACGTAAAGGAAACTCCAAAATTCCTTTTTCGTCATCTAATCCCTTAAGTCCGAAAAAGTATAAAACAATACATAAGGGATGAATTTTCGATACTTTTAACGAGCCGAACAAAACAAGCGCTCGATCTTTTTGTGTAATAATCCCTCAGGTCCAAAAAGATTAAAATCTAGAGGAGGGATAGCACTTCCTGTCCCTTTAACGAGTTGGAAGGCCAAGGACTCGGAAATCTTTTCATATTTTACGAGTCAATTGAAAAGAGCTTAAAGGAGACTCGTCTTTTGAGGAACGAGTGATAAAATGGGTAGTAGCTGATTCCAAGTAAGGTTTGGAATTTTCCAATCACGGCAGTGTCACAAGGATGGCTAGTGAGATCACTCTTCGCAGATGTTCCTCAAAATGGGTAAACAATCAAATGGAGGTGAATGATCGACCAATGAAAAAGTGGAGGTGATGGTGCAAACACGACCAAGGCTTTAATGGCTGAAGTACTACATTCACGGTGGTTATTTACCGGGGACTAGTTCATTTTTTAACGAGCTTAAACGCGGGTAGAAACATTTGCTCATGTATTATGTTTATTTTTTAACGAGCTTGAACTATGTGCTAAAACTGCTCGATTAATCCAGTCATATGATAAGAATGTCTCATATAAAAACGACAACTTTTAGAGTTTTTCCCCACATCCTTTCTTTATGCAAGTTAGGAGATGACCAATCCTACGAGTTTAAAGGGTTAGAGGTCCTATAAATTTAAAAAATAAATAGTCGCTCTTCGCTTGCACTCCAAAAGGTTTGCATGCCCCCAGGTATAAAACATAGTTTCAAGGTTACCCCTTCTTTAGTCCATTAAAACATTCGTTTTACCAAGAGAGGCCTACCTCTTACAGGTTACCCAAAGATTGCTCTATTCACAGTGCAAACAAAACACTTCTTTGGCGATGCCTACCGAAATAAACAAAGGTGAGCGGATGGTATGGCGTGACCATCCCTAACATAACTTTGACAAGAGGATCTTGTTCCAGTCCAACTCCCCCTTCCAATCACGGACGGGAGTACGGAGGTCATATTCTCTCGCGGAAACCTACCTTATACCTGAAGTTTTCCTACCAAAGCAGACCAGGATGCATGCCCCCTGGGTTTCAGTCATGTCCCCCCGAATCACTCGCACTCATCGGGTGGACGGACTGGAGATTGAGACATTTCTTGCATGAAAAGACCATTCAGGGATGGTATATGACTATTTGCTATGCGTGATCCGGGAAATGAAAGCTGGTCTACGAGCTTGACCACTCTTCCTTCGTGCAGAAAACACATTACTCTAAAGAGTGAGGAGACAATTGCTCCCATGCAATAAATATAGTCTCGTCCAAGGAGTAGATTGTAATCCAGGGGTACTTGAACTACCATCACGCTCATGTGAACGGTTTTCCCTCTCAATGTTATGGGCACATTGGGAAGGATCCCTAACGGTCGACTGGTTCCTTTATCAAAGCCTGTTAGATTTCTCATCTCAGGCAAAAGCGATGGCGAACCAAGCGCTTTCCAAGCAGTTGAGGAAAGGATACTCATAGAAGCCCCCTCATATATGATGGTACCAGCCATAACCATTCTATATATTTGGACAATAATTCAGAATGGTATACTAGCTGGTAAACGGGTCTGCCTAGTTGATTCCAGTCGAAGGAGACAACTAGGTTGCTTGGAGGTGGGACCGAATAGACGGCCGAGTATGACTCTGACGAACTTCCTTCCTGCGGTAAAGGAACGGGTAAATTGCCCCCATGTTCGTTGGAGTCTGTGTTTATGAAGAGAATTTGGACAGTGTCATCCTTGTTCTCTTCAGTGACTGTATCATCTGAAGATGAAACCTCTGAAGGCAAGACCGGGTCAACTGCCGCCTCGACCTTTTGACTTTCGTCTGGTATGGATTCAGATGGTTTATCTTCAACGATAGGTGCTTCAGCCGACCACCTGAGCGGGCCGACCGGATTTTCAACTGGTGACGGACTCGGAAAGAGATTTTTATATCCAGGAGGAAGTCGTGACGGTGAAACTGGACGATCATCCAAAACTCTTTTAGCCTCGTCTAAGAAGGGACAACGGTGGACGGCATGATCGCCTTCACACAGTTTACAAGGAAATCTATATTTTCCTTTTTGTCCTGGGGCTTCACTTTCACTAGTTGACGGTGTGTTTTCAACATGATCATCAGAGGTTGATGACACCGGGTTGTGCAAACGGGGAGACCGGTCCCTTAAGATCCGAGGGATGTAAGGACAATCTCTGTGATAGTGGTCTCCCTTGCAAATGACACATGGAAATTTAGGCCTGGTCGGTGTAGTGTGTGGATTTTCGTTAGACGACACTCGTTTGCCCCCATTCGCTTTTGGCTCCTTCTTCTTCTTCTCTTTCTTCTTCTTTTCCTTCTTCTCCTTAGGTACTTGACTTTTGGTTTTAGTGGCCCCATCAAGCGAAGAGGAAGGAGGAGAGGAAGAATTAGAGGAAGTAGAAGGTTGGTGGGTAACTCTGGACTCGTCTAATTGCTGATTCGATTGTTCAGGAATAGTGGTGTTCTGAACGACAGAGGTTGAGAAGAGCCATACAGGCAAACCAATTGTCAGTCCTGGAA
This sequence comes from Pinus tabuliformis, assembly GCA_031772625.1. NCBI lineage: Eukaryota > Viridiplantae > Streptophyta > Pinopsida > Pinales > Pinaceae > Pinus > Pinus tabuliformis. Next base: position 89,428,781 of record CM062810.1, on the reverse strand, counting down.
GCGACAATGTGGCCATATGGGGTGCACCAACATCTCCCCAAGAGGAGAAGGGACTAGGATTTCCTCCAAGGGGAATTCCTTGGTTGGTGGACTCCATTTTCTCAACCCAAGATCAACGTAGGAAAGGGGTAATGAATATTCCGTTTAAAATAAATTTTAGACGCTTTGACACAACTTGTTTTTTCAGTTTTTAAGAGTCGAGAAAAAACAAAAGATGACTCTAGTCTCCTTCGATTTTTAATGAGCCTGAAGTGACAAGTGCTCAGATGGACCTTTTCCATTAAGGAGTCTGAAAAGGAACGAAAGGGATTGCTCTGGAAGTCTAGGTAGAGGGAGTACCAAACCAATCACAAAACTACAGAATACTTTTTACGGTACGGCAGTCAATCTTCCCGAATGCTGTGTTCAGTGCATTGCGATCGATAGGGCAGCAGACATGGCTTCCTATGGATAAAGGATTTAAGCCTATATGGGTCTCCCAAAATATACTCGACGGTACGTGGGAGCACAAGTCCGTACTGGCACTTATCGTCTCAAAGTGGAGGAATCACCCAACCAACAGTGAGAACAACAGTTACCAGGCTTTACGACGCCGGAATACGTCTCTAGCCTAGACCTCTAAATGTTGTGCGTTAAGTTCCAAAGCGTTGTTAGATTCATTGAATTTATTTTAAGTTGATCTTGCTTATGAAGTTTGCCTTTTGGGTTCACCACGAGATGTAGATGTAATTCCTAAAATGCAATCTAAAGATGATAAACAAACATTTTATCTCTTTTATGCAATGAAAATCCTAGCTACTAGGGAAAAGAAAGACAGAATCTTTTCACAAAGAGCAAAGAGCACACTGTAAATGCACTTTCCTAAATCAAGCCAAACAGACTGTCTATATGCAAATGCACATGCATGTATTTGTTTTCGACTTTCTTAGTATATGGATGCTAAAAAGAAAGTTGATGCACAAATCTGAATTTCTTTTCAAGCGACAAATATAAACAAGCTTCTTTTCAAAATCAAAAATAGAGATGATTACGACACCTTACGATTTTGAAATGAATACTTGTTTTTGACACTAGAAAATCACAAATCCAGACCAAAAGCAATAGTAATAGGATAATCAACCATCAACAGCAATCAAACTCTTTCCAACGATTGAAATCGACACTTACGACAGATTCAAATCAAAGGACGACAGTACGATTACGCTACTTTTGCTAAGGAGAACTGTAAATGACTCAACAAACACACAAAAACATCTACAGTTCTTTTGTACAAAGGAGGCGGAATAACAGCAAGGAAAAGGGGTTTCAAACAGACATATACTGATCACAGGCAGCAAAATTCAGAGATAGAACTGGAAAGAATGAAACACAAGAACCATAGCTGCACAGGGCTAGTCTGATCAGCGCACCTGTAACACAGAGAATCTGAAATGCAGCACAGGTTGCCCTTTCGGGAAGTGCACTGAAATTCAGGATCTCTTAACAGTACCTGCGCTGGGCCCAAAACGAGACTCTGTCCGGGTTCCGGGTCACAGTTTGCAGTTCAGTCTTTGGTTTTTGGCCGAGTAAAAAGCAATCAGTAATTCAACAATCAGGGGTAGATCTAAGGAGGATCTAAGAGCTATCACAAGGGCAATCAGATAGTTTGTGAATCAGCTGTTTAAATCATAAACAGATCCAGTGAATGGATTGAAGCAGCAGATGTCTACTTTGCATTTGTTATGGCAAATGCAGTTCGAATGCCACTTATAAGTTTATGAAACAAACAAATAAAGAATGATAAACAAACAAACTAATTAGCTCCCTAGCGGAGTCGCCATTTTGTTACAGGGAAAAGTGTCTATTTAGAACTGCTCTATCCCACTAATGTGTGACAGTTGCCTTAGAAACAAACAGAGAAAAAATACTTTTGTATTTCCTTTATGAACTATAGATAGAGAGGAATAGAAAGAACCAACTTGTGTCTTGCGCTAGTCCTTTGATCCAATCCTTCTCTTCTTTGATAGTCTCCAGCTACCTGCTCCCTTACTTGCCCAGCTTCACAAAGTACCTGTAAGATCACAGAAGAAGAAAACTATACAAAGACACGGATCTACATTCATAAACAACTTAGGATCAGATTTAAGTTAACCATACAAATGTAACAAGCATCAATGATACAAAAGCATGGAGGAAAACTCAAATAGCTTTTATTGATAAACAAGAAAAGATCCAGGAGGAGTTACAACCAGTGGTTCTTGACCCAGCATCAACCTCCCAGCAAAGAAGCCCCTCTTCACCTCAAACAAAGCATAGATCACCCAACAATCTGATGTTTGTCTCAAAAAACCAACAACAATTCCTTACAATATGCAAAATTCCAGCCTCTGGATCTCTGGGATGAGGGATCCATATATAGATATCTGTAAGGAGGATGAGTCAGCTTGTGATTTGATTAGTGTCTTCTCTCTGTCAGTTCTTGCTTCCACTTGGAGACTGAAGGCCTCTTACTCATCCTTGGTCGAATTCAGTGAGGCAAGTGTCACTGGAGAAGATTCTGGAAGCTTCCATTGTCTCTCCACCTCGCGGAATGACACTGCCATTTGTCATTTGTCACCCATTGCACCCCACAGAAGGGACTTTTGAAATGCAACGCACCCTCACAGTGTATTTAGGTGCAATGCAACGCACCTAGCCTGTGGAGCAGCTGAAATGATCCTGTTTTGACTTATTCTGAGCAGTTTCTGGTGGAGAACTTCTGGGAGAAGCTGTAATCTGTTGACCTTGTTCCTTTAGGGGTTAGAACAACACTTTTAGGGACTTAGGAGCCCTTGGTTTATGGACATTTCATGCTTGGAGTTGTAGGGCACAAAAATGTCTATAACACACGGATTGTTGTTGCTCTTCCCAAAGTTGTAGTTCTAGGATAGATCTTTCTAATGAGATACTTTGTGCATCAAACGGAGATTGTATGCCAAAGTTATGACCCTGGGAAGTTGATGTACCAATTTACCCAAAAGGGGCCCATAGTTTGGCGTTTCATCTTCTAGGGTTAGGTTTTTGGATGTTTAGTGTTTTCCATTATTTCTCAACAATAAATAGGCCTTCAAGCCTCATTGTAACATAGTTTAGAGGCATGTAGCCACCAAATCTCTTCTTAGAGATAAGCTACCATCGCCCTAGCAGGTTTATTTCCATTTCTATTTGTAAGCATATTTCAGTGTTTTACATTAATGAAATGAAGCATTATTTCCACTGCATCTTTGTGAATATGGTTATCTCTGTATTTTTTTGCGTTCCTGTTTAAATCCGGATCAGTGGTATTAGAGCAGTCTATTTTTTTCTCTGTTTTTCTTTGCATGTCCTCAACGACGTCAGGATATAAGGAGTTATGGCTTGAATTGGTCGAACCTTTGCAAGACCAGCCTCGTAAATCCCGATGGCCTCCCATTTCAAATCAAAATAAAGATGAGAGGGCAAGAGATCCTATCAAAATCTTGCTTGAAGAAGCCCACGAGCGACAAAGGAACACAATGATGGACAACTTTTCCTAGATCCTTCAGCAGCTACCCAGGGGCGATGCATCGGCTTCCTACAGCTACTCTGGAAATGCCACACCGTTTAAGGTATAAGTTAATTTTGAAATCCCCATATTCAAGGGTCAAATAGATGTAGATGATGTCAATAAATGGTTAAATCTGCTAGAGAGTTATTTTTCTGTTCATGATTTTTCAAGTCGGGAGAAGATTATTTTCTCTCTTCTCAAAGCATCCCCCCACGTAAAGGACTGGTGGGAAACCTACTGTGAGCATAAGGATGAAAGTACAGGCTCACTATTTTCGGCCGCACCCACTTGGAATTCATTTCGAAATGCCATCAAGGAGAAGTACTACCCTATTGGAAGCTGAGGATCAATACATAAAGTGGACCATGCTATGGTAGGGAAGGGACTAAGACGTGCCATAGTTCACCAATATTTTCCATACCCTTCACACAAAGTTGGGTATCAAGAATTCGGAGCAGCATTTGCTACTCAAATACTGCGGCTGCCTGCACAAGTACATCCAGGAAGAAATAGAATTCCTGAACATCTCCTCACTTGGCACTACATACCGATATGCTGTCAGGGTTGAGCAAAAGTTTAAATAGAAGAAGTGAGACTTTGGATCTATGAATCCAAAGTAAGGGAAAGGTGCCCCCAAACCATAGAACAAAGGAAAAATCCAAGGCGGGGCGGCCCAAGACAACCCACCAAAGCTGCAAGAAAAGAACCGCACCACGAAGCCAAAAAAGGACACGAGAAAGTGGTGTGAGTTCCATAAGAGCTCCACTCACAACACAAGTCAGTGTCAGGCCAAGCAGTCACTGGTGGCTGAGCTAAAGGTTTCAGAATTGGATGCAGGTTCCGACTTTGAGTCAGAACTCGATAAGGGGAATGAAAAAAGGAAGTAGATTATTGATGTGGAGCCCAATGCCATTGTTTCCACCACGAAGATCCAGAAGGAGGAACCTGAAGATCTAGAGGAGGAGGAGCGTCTCTTCCATTCCTAGATGTGGGTAAAGGGCTCCTCGCTACAGCTCATTGTCGACAACGGGAGCCAAAAGAACCTCATTTTGGTAGAGGTCGTGAAGCGGTTAGGCTTACCAACCATAGCACATCCACAACTGTACACTATCGAGTGGCTTCAGCAAGAACGGGATCTTCGCGTGAGCCAGCAGTGTCACCTTCCATACAACATCAAGCCCTTCACAAATGAGGTATTGTGTGACATTTCTCCCCTTGAAGTTTGTGATGTATTACTAGGACAACCATAATTGTGGAAGTGACATGTTGTGTATGAATCAAGGCCCCGTGCTATTATTGTTACTTTGGGAACTAATTTGTACAAGATACCAGAGGTAGCACCACCTACTGCCATCTCTTTGATTACTGCAAAACAATGTAGTAAGTTCGTTTCCAAAACCGAGAAATTTGTTTTCCTGATGATACGCCCTCAAGGAAAGAAGAAGATGATGGCTATGACCTCCAGACAGGGCCCCTCTGCATGACAACTACAGATGGACAAGGTCGTGGAGGAGTACGAGGACATATTCACCTCCCACGCAGGGGTTCTTCTGCACTGTCAGGTCAAGAACTCCATTGATCTAACCTCAAGTGCACCGCTACCCAATGGACCAATCTATCGGTGCTCTGTTCTAGAGAATGATGAAATCAAGAGGTAGATTCAGGAGCTACTGTAGAAAGGTCACATACGTCCAAGTTCATCACCTTGGGTGAGCCCGATCGTGTTGGTACAGAAGAAGGATGGGACTTGGAGACTCTGTATTGACTATCGTGCGCTGAACAAGATCATTGTCTGTATTAGGTACCCGATCCCATGGATTGATGACCTCTTGGACCAACTAAAGGGGGCAAAATATTTCATCAAGATCAATTTGAAGTTAGGATATCACCAGGTACCAATCGAACCCTTCAATGTATGGAAGATTACCTTCAAAGCCAAGGAGGGCCTGTTTTAATTGTTGGTGATGCCTTTCGGATTGACGAATGCTCCTGCAACCTTGATAGGGCTAATGGATGACATCTTGCAGCCATTCACCAACTCATTTGTAGTGGTATACTTGGTTGACATCCCAATCTTCAGCCAGAGTTGGGAATAGCACCTCCACCATGTCCGATAGGTTCTCCAAACACTACGGCAACACAAGTTATGTGCCAATTTGGAGAAATGCACTTTTGGCATGACCCAGGGTAAGTATCTAGGATACATTATTGATGAACAGGGGGTGCATGTGGATCCATCCAAGATCCAATTCATTCGATATTGGCCATCTCCAACCACTCTGACAGAGCTTCGCAAATTTCTAGGTCTTGCCAACTTCTACCGCAGGTTCGTGTTGGGATTTTCTCATATCACTTGGCCCTTGAGTCAAGTCACCAAGGAAGGAGTGAAAGAAAAATTCTTTTGGTCTGAAACTCAACAGAGGGTATTCAGAGAGTTGAAATATCACCTCTGCATGGCACCCATGCTCGCATTACCATACTTACAACAATCATTTTAGGTTGAGACAGATGCCTTTGGCTATGTTATTGGGGAAATCCTTACTCAACACGGGCATCCATTGGCATATCACAGTGAGACACTTTCAGACATAGTTCGGAAGTATCCCACTTATGACAAAGGGATGTATTCCATTGTGCAGGCATGCCCATAATGGAAGCATTACATTTTGGGGAAGGAAACGGTCATCCACACAGAGCACCAACCCCTCCAGTTCATACAGACCCAAGGTAAATTGCAAAATGATCACCATCAGAAGTGGTCCACATACCTGCAACAGTTTCATTTGAATATCAAGTATAATAAGGGTAGCACCAATAATGTTGCAGATTTCCTCAGTCGACCACCGATCATGGCGTTAACCACTGTGCTCAACTCTTGTGGGCACAAGACTTCGGATTGGCCACTTCTCTACAAAAGTGACCCAGAATTCGGCCACACATACCAAACACTCTTGGAGGGTCAGCATGTTCTATATTTTCACCTGCAGGATGCCATGTTATGCCACCTGGGTCACCTTTGTGTTCCTTCAAGCAAGCGTGTCAACATGATTTGGGAAGCACACTACAGTCGGGCTGTTGGACATTTCGAGGTCGCGAAAATGGTGGCAATACTGTAGAAGTATTTCTATTGGTCGAATCTTTGACATGATGTCGGGAAGTATATTAGATCATGCATTGCTTGTGCCATTCCCAAACTGGCCATCAAGAAGCAAGGCCTCTATACCTCGCTGCCTACCCCTAGTCGACCTTGGGAATCCATCTCCATGGATTACATGTTAGGTCTTCCTTCCACTAACCATGGAAACGACTATTTTTTGTGGTCATCGACAGGTTCTCGAAGATGGCCATTATGGCCGCCTGCAAGAAGAATATCACAATAGAAGCCACTGCTAAACTCTTCTATGAGCGAGTGTGGGTACACTTTGGGATCCCACAGTCTATAATCTCAAGTCGGGACAGCAGGTTCCTTAGTACATTTTGGTCCAGTCTCTAGTCAATGCTCGACACCAAACTCACTAAGTCCACAACCTTCCATCCTCAAACTGATGGCCAAACAAAGGTTGTCAACAGGATGATCATACACATTCTATGCATGTACAACTCAAAGCATCCATGCACATGGGACGAGAGCCTCCCCTATGTTCAAGATAGCTACAACTGGGTTCTCCACAGCTTGACTAGCCACAACCCTTTTCAGGTGGGCTTGGGATTCCAACCACTATGTCCCATTGATGTGGCCATGCCAGTTGTAGCGACTCATGCAAATTCGGCTCATGTCGAGTCTAAAACAATAAGGCAAAAAAATTCATTTAGAACATCCAACATATTCGCCAGCAGGTCCATGACATTCTGGAGAAATCAAGTTCCAAGTACAAGCAGCGACATGATCAACATCGGGTGCGACAAAAGTTTCAGGTGGGTGACAAAGTCTAGTTGCATTTGCAAAAGGAACGCCTTACCGGAGCCTATCGAAAACTCAGACCACTCTGATATGGTCCTTACACCATTACCAAGACTATGGGAGACAATTCGTTTGAGCTTTGCATTCCTCCATTCCTTGGCCTGCACCCATTTTTCAATGTCGACCGCCTTCGGCCATACTTTCCACCATTACTAGACACATCCGACATTGCAGAACAACTCACACCCACAGAGTTAAATCTAGATTGCATGGAACAAGCTGCAACTGATCCGACCATGGACACACAGATCAAGCACACTCACCAACAGAATATCCAATTGTATCAAGTTGTCAAAGCAGGCCAACTCGTTCACCAGGCCAAGTGGCTCACTAGGGACCAAGTTCAACGAAAGTTTCCTCATCTCATGGAGGAACTCAACACAATGGGGACCATTGATTCCTAAGGGGGGAAGAATGATCCAGGTGGATATTGGGGGCCACCTTCCAAGTCCACTTGGACCCCCACCATTGTTTCTTTTAGCCTTTCAGTTTCCTTAATTGTAGCACAGTTTACTATTTTTAGCAGTTTTTTGGGTCCTGAACTTTTGGAGTCGTTTTGAGGCCCTAAATGACATATTTTGGGAAAACTGGGAGCAACATGCATGCAAGGACCAATGTTGTTCTTCCCAAAGTTTTAGTTCCTCAATAGATATTTCTAACGAGATACTGTGTGCATCAAACAAATATCGTATGCCAAAGTTACAACCCCGAGAAGTTGATGTACCAATTTACCCAAACGGGGCCCACAGTTTGGTGTTTCATCTTCTAGGGTTAGATTTTTGGATGTTTATGGTTTTCCATTGTTTGTCAATAATAAATAGGCCTTCGAGCCTCATTGTAACATAGTTTAGAGGCATTTAGCTGCCACATCTCTTCTGAGAGATAAGCTACCATCGCCTTTACTGGTTTATTTCCATTTCTGTTTGTAAGCATATTTCATTATTTTACATTAATGAAATGAAGTATTATTTCAGCTACATCTTTGTGTATATGGTTATCTCTATATTTTTTTGTGTTCCTGTTTAAATCTGGATCAATCTTCTTCCTTCCTTAGGGGTGTATCATCAGGAAAACAAATTTCCTGGTTTTTGAAATGAGCACACTACATTGTTTTGCAGTAACCAGAGAGATGGCGATAGGCGGTGCTACCTTTGTTATCCTGTACAATGTATTTCCCAATGTAACAATAACATCGTGAGGCCTTGATCCATACACAGCATGTTGTTTCCACAAGTATGGTTGGCCTAATAATACATCACAAACATCAAGGGGAGCAACGTCACATAATACCTCATCCGTGAAGGGTTTGATGCTATATGGAAGGCGACATTGTTGGCTCACGAGCAAATCCCGTCCTTGGTGAAGCCACCTGATGGTGTAAGGCTGTAGGTGTGTTGTGGTCGGTAAGCCCAACCGCTTCATGACCTCTACTGAAATGAGGTTCTTTTGGCTCTCGCTATCGACAATGAACTATAGCAGGGAACCCTTTACCCACATCTAGGAGTGGAAGAGATGTGCCTCCTCCTCTGGATCTTTGGGTTCCTTGTTTTGAATCTTTGAGGTGGTGATGGTGGCGTTGGGCTTTGCATCAGTAATCCGCTTCCCTTTATCATTCCACTTGTCAGTTTCTGACTTAGAGTCATAACATGCATCTGATTCTGAAGCCCTTAGTTCAACCACCAGTGACTGCTTGGCCCGACACTCACTTGTGATGTGGGTGGAGATTTGATCCAAGTGGATATTGGTGGCCACTTGTCAAGTCCACTTGGACCCCCACCATTATTTCTTTTAGCTTTTCAGTTTCCTTAATTGTAGCACATTTTACTATTTTTAGCAGTTTTTCAGGTCCTAAACTTCCGGAGCTATTTTGAGGCCCTAAATGATGTTTTTTGGGAAAACTGGGAGTAACATGGGTTGATAGATTGATGTTGCTCTTCCCAAAGTTGTATTTCTTGAATAGATCTTTCTAACAAGATATTGTGCGCATCAAACGAAGATCATATGCCAAAGTTACAATCCCGAGAAGTTGATCTACTAATTTACCCAAACAGGGCCCACAATTTGGTGTTTCATCTTCTAGGGTTAGGGTTTTGGATGTTTAGGATTTTCCATTATTTCTCAACAATAAATAGGCCTTTGAACCTCATTGTAACACAGTTCAGAGGAATGTAGCCGCCACATCTCTTCTTAGAGATAAGCTACCATCGCCCTAGCTGGTTTATTTCCGTTTCTATTTGTAAGCATATTTCATTATTTTACATTAATGAAATGAAGTATTAATTCCATTGCATCTCTGTGTTTATGGTTATCTCTGTAATTTGTTGCATTCCTATTTAAATCCAGATCAGTGGTATCAAAGCGGTTTACTTTTTCTCTGTTTTTCTTTGCATGTCCCCAACGAGGTCAGGATATAAGGAGTTAGGGCTTGAACTAGTCGAACCTTTGCAAGACTAGCCTCGCAAATCCTAATGGCATCCCATGGCCAATGAAAAGAAAGATGAGGGGGCAGGAGATCCTATCAAAATCATGTTCAAAGAAGCCCTTGAGTGACAAAGGAACGCGATGATGGACAACTTTGCCCATATCCTTCAGCGGCTACCGAGGGGCGACGCATCAGCTTCCAACAGCTACTCTGGAAATGGCACACCATTTAAGGCACAAGTTAATTTTAAAATCCCCATATTCGAGGGTTAGATAGATGTAGATGTCATAAATAAATGGTTAAATATGCTAGAGGGTTATTTTTCTGTTCATTATTTTTCCAGTCAGGAAAATATTATTTTTGCTCTTCTCAAAGCAGCCCCCCATGTCAAGGACTAGTGGGAAAACTACTGCGAGCAGAAGGATGAAGTACAGGCTCACTATTTTCAGTCATGCCCAGTTGGAATTCATTCCGAGATGCCATAAAGGAGCAGTAACACCCTGTCGGAAGCTATGAGGATCAATACATAAAGTGGACCACGCTGCAACGGGGAAGGGAGTAAGACGTGCCGGAGTTTACCAATATTTTCCATACCCTTCGCACAAAGTTTGGTATCAAGGATTTAGAGCAACGTTTGTTACTCAAATACCACAGTTGCCTGCACAAGTAGATCCAGGAAAAAATAGAATTCCTGAACATATCCTCACTCGGCACGGCATACCGATATGTCGTCAAGGTCGAGCAAAAGTTTAAACAGAAGAAGCGAGATTTTGGATCTGCGAATCTGAAGCAAGGGAAAGGTGCCCCAAAATAGCAGAACAAAGGACAAAGCCAAATCAAGGTGATCCAAGACAACCTACCAAAGATACAAGGAAATAACAATGCCGTGAGGTCGAAAAAGGACACGGGAAAGTGGTGTGAGATCCATAAGAGATCCACTCACAAAGGGGAATGACAAAGGGAAGCAGATTATCGATGCAGAGCTCAATGCCACCGTTGCCACCACGAAGATCCAGAAGGAGGAACCCGAAGATCTAGATGAGGAGGAGGGTCTCTTCCACTCCCAGATGTGGGTAACGGGCTCCCCACTACAGTTCCTTGTCCACAGCAAGAGCCAAAAGAACCTTATTTCAGTAGAGGTCATGAAGTGGCTGGGCTTACCGACCATAGCACATCCACAACCATACACCATCGGGTGGCTTCACCAAGGAAGGGATCTTCATGTGAGCCAGCAATGTTGCCTTCCATACAACATCAAGCCCTTCATGGATGAGGTCTTGTGTGACATTTCTACCCTTGAAGTTTGTTACGTATTATTAGGACAACCATACTTGTGGAAGCGACATGCTGTGTATGAATCAATCCCTCGTGCTGTTTTTGTCACTTTGGGAAGTAATTTGTACAGGATACCAGAGGTAGCACCACCTACCGCCATCTCTTTGGTTACCACAAAACAATGCAGTAAGCTCATTTCCAAAATCGGGAAATTTGATTTCCTAATGATACACGCTCAAGGAAAGAAGAAGACGGTGTCCACTACCTCAAGAGAGGGCCCCTCTACATGAAAAATACAGATGGACAAGGTCATGGAGGAGTACGAGGACATCTTCACCTCCCTCATAGGGTTTCCTCTACACTCTCAGGTCAAGTACTCCATGGATCTGACCCCGGGTGCATCGCTGCCCAATGGACCAATCTATCGGCACTCCGTTTTGGAGAACTATGAAATCAAGAGGCGGATTCAAGAGCTGCTACAGAAAGGTCACATCCGTCCGAGTTCATCACCTTGTGGGAGCTCGATAGTGTTGGTACAAAATAAGGATGGGACTTGGAGACTCTGTATTGACTATTGGGCATTGAACAAGATCATTGTCCGTAATAAGTACCCGATCCCATGGATTGGTGACCTCCTAGACCAACTTAAGGGGGAAAAATATTTCAGCAATGAAGTCAAGATATCACCAGGTACCAATCGAACCCTCCAATGTGTGGAAGACTGCCTTCAAAGCCAAGGAGGGCCTTTTTGAATTGTTGGTTATGCCTTTCAGATTGAAGAATGCTCTTGCAACCTTCATGAGGCTAATGGATGACAACTTGCAGCCATTCATCAACTCATTTGTAGTGGTATACTTGGATGAAATCCAGATCTTTAGCCAAAGTTGGGAAGAGCACCTCCACCACATTTGATAGGTTCTCCAAACACTGCGGCAACACAAGTTATGTGCAAATTTTGAGAAATGCACTTTTGGTGTTGGAAGTTTGACAACTAATTATGTAAATTTGGGTAAAATGCATTAATTATTAACAAGTTACTTTTATATTGGTTCATCGGTTATGTAACTGAGGAGGCTCATATAAAACTGATGAATGCCTGAACTATTGTATGGAGAATCATTTATTGATTGAATAGAGATTCCAATCCCTTGCCCCGTGGATGTTTCCTTGACACCCTATCAAGGTTTTACCATGTAAATCCTGTGTTGTTACTTGTGTGCATTCATATTTCCAGTCAGTTGCCTTCTTTCTTGGTTAATCTATAGCTGTATATGCCTTCTTTCTTGATTGATTAGCAACTCATTGAACTACAAATGGTATTAGAGGAATTTAGTTGAGTTTGAGTTAGCAATCTGCCTATGGATACGCATGGACCAGAGTGGAAAATCATGAGAGTGGAAAAGTGTGGAGTTGTTGTCTCTACGTGAAGGCGAGTAGGAGCATGGAAAATCATGAGAGTGGAAAAGTGTGGATCTGTTGTCTCTACATGAAGGTGAGTAGAAGCAGCTCATTGTTGCGTGATCTCTGCATGAGGAGTGTGAAGAGGAAGCCGCAAAACCCTCTGCGTGTGAAGCCGCCAAACCCTTTGCGCGTCCATTGAAGTTGCATTGATTGTTGCGTGATCTATGCATGAGAAGGAAGCGTGGAGCTGTTGCAGCCACCAAACCCTCTGTGTGTCTGTTGAAGTTCTGTTGATTGCATGCTGTCAAAGTCTGCAATGGTGAAGGAGAAGTCACCCTCTGTGTGTCCGTTGAAGGGTTATGTTGCCTGCACGTTGCCACAGTTGTGAGAGAAAAAAGGGGTTGCATTGCTGGTTTGGAAAAACCCTACGTGTACAGCGTGCTGCTAGAGCAAAGCCTGCGTGCTGCTAGAGGCCTGGCTTGCGTGTCTCCAGAGGATTTCAATCTAGATTCGGGTAATTTTTTTCTTAAATTTGAGAGAAATTTTTTCCAGGAAATTTTTTCTAGAAATTTGAATTTGGAGGGAAGAAAATCAAAGAAAAACAATGGTTTGAAAAGCAAGTTTGAAAAACAAGGGTTTTTCATTAATTTGAAAGAAAAATATGTTGAAGGGTTGTTTATTTTGTTTGAAAAAAGGGGAATTATTTTTAAGTACAAAGAGTTTTTTTTTTTTGAAGAAAGGGAAACAAAAAAAAAAAAAACCCTAGTTGAAAGACTGAAACCCTAGGAGGAAAAACAATTGCCAAGATATCGAAAGCAAAATTCGAGGTGGAGAAATTCATCGACAAGAGCAAATTTTCTCTTTGGAAACTGAAATTTAGGGATCTGCTGGTGCAACAAGGGTTGCACAAGGCATTGGATGGGGCAACTAAGAAACCTGCAACCATAATTGATTCGCACTGGGAGGACTTCAATGCTCGAGCTCTCAGTACCATCAAGTTATGCCTGGCGGATGAAGTTCTCTTCAACATTGTTGAAGAGAGTACAGCTTCAGGTTTATGGGAAAAACTGGAAAAACTCTATATGACAAAGTTGTTAACCAATATAATTTATCTGAAAAGACAACTGTACAGTCTTCGAATGAAGAAGGGTTCAAAAGTTGCAGAACACTTGAATGTTTTTAATACACTTATATGCCAATTAACAGATATGGAAGTTAAAACTCAAGAAGAAGACAAAGTTATAACCTTGTTGTGTTCTCTGCCCGAATCATGGGATCACTTCGTAACTTCAATCAGCTTGAGCACCGCTGATTCTTTGAAATTTGAATCAGTGATGGGAGCTCTCTTGTCTAAAGAAGTATGAAGGAAATCCAGTACTGAAACAACTGCATCAAAAGCCATGATATCTAGAGGACGGTCAAAGGAAAGAGGAGAAAAAACAAGGGGGTCTTCCAGATCTAAATCGAAGGGAAAGAAGTGTAAGGAAAAATGCTGGCACTGCAATAAAATTGGACACCTGAAGAAAGACTGTTGGGAACGAAAAGAATCTGATAACCTGAAGAAGGAAGCAAATCAGGTCGATTCAGGTATTATAGACAAAGTTTTATCTATTGAAGAATTATGTATGACAGATGAAACTTCACCTGAATGTAATGTCTCTTAGGGTTTAGAAAGCTGGCTGTTATTCTTTGGTGCTTCTCATCACATGTGTCCACACAGAAATTGGTTTACTTCATATGAAAATGTAAATGGTAGTTCTGTGTTTATGGGTAATAATGTTTCATGTCAGACTATTGGGATGGGAAATATCAGGATTAAAATGTATGATAACACAGTTAGAACATTAACAAGTGTTAGACATGTACCTAATTTGAAGAAAATTTTGATTTCTTTGGGAGTGTTGGATTCAGATGGTTATAAGTTTACAGGTTAGAATAGCGTGCTGAAAGTCTTTAAAGGTGCCCTAGTTGTTATGAAAGCAGAAAAGGTTGGAAATATTTACAGACTCAAAGGAAGTACTCAGATCAGTGAAGCAATGATTGCGTCAGAAAAAGAAGAAGCAGGTACTCGTCTATGGCATCAGCGATTGGGTCACATGAGCGAGAAAGGTCTTCAGATACTGATGAAACATAAATCTCTTCCCGATCTGAAATATTTGAAGTTAGATTTCTGTAAACATTGTGTGTATGGAAAACAATGTAAATAGAGATTTAAAACTAGAAATCATAATAGTAAAGAAATTTTAGACTATATTCATTATGATCTGTGGGGACCATCTGGTGTTGTATCATATGGAGGTGCTCTATATTTTTTAATGTTTATTGATGATTTCTCCCGTAAAGTTTGGGTCTTTATGATAAAAAAGAAAGCTGATGTATTCAATGTCTTTAAACAATTTAAAGCAATGGTAGAGAAAAGAACAGGCAAATCAATTAAATGTTTAAGAACTGACAATGGTGGTGAATTCACTTCAATAGAATTTGAACAATACTGTAAGGATGAAGGAATTATTAGACACAAAGCTCTTGTTTATACTCCTCAGCAAAATGTTGTTGCTGAACGTATGAATCAGACTCTTGTGGAAAGAGACAAAAACATGATCAATAATTCTAACTTGAAAAACAAGTTGTGGGTAGAAGAAATATCTACTGCTTGTTATTTAGTTAATAGATCACCTTCAGTAGCAATTAATTGTAAAATTTCTGAAGAAGTTTGGACAGGTCAGTCTTGTGATTATTTACACTTAAGGATATTTCGCTGTGATGCTTATTCTGTTATTCCTAAAAATCAGCGTTCAAAATTAGATCCAAAATCAAAATTTTATGTCTTTGTTGGGTATGACTATGTAGTGAAAGGATACAGGTTGTGGGATCCTACATTGGGGAAGATAGTCATTAGTAGAGATGTAACATTTGATGAATCTTCTCTTTTAAAATCAAATGGTGAAAGAATTGAATAGGAATAGGTATCGCCAAATCAACAAGTTTAGTTGGAGGCTAGACCTTTCAGTGAAAATCAAAAGGAAGGAGAGACTTTTGGAGAAAAAGGTGTTGAAGATACAAAGGAAGCTGTTGAAGTTTTTGAACTAGTTCAAGTTTCAGAATCAGTTCAGAAACTAGTCACTCTAAGAAGGTCTACAAGGGAAAGAAAAACTCCCAAAAGGTATTAAGATTCTGCTTCATCTTTTGCTTTGATTATTGAAGATGGGGAACCTTCTTGTTATTAGGAAGTAGTAGATGATACAGATAGTGAAAAATGGAAAACGACTATGAAAGAAGAAATCGATTCCTTAGCCAAGAACAATATCTAGGATCTTGTAGAAATTCCTGAAGGGGAATTGTTGTTGGATGCAAGTGGGTCTTGTTATCACCCAGGTTGTTCCCTTTGACTCCCAAGGGAATACGGCCGGGGTAACCACTAACCAATCTTTGGATTACAGCTTCTAGCCAACCTTCCTCCCTTTTGTTATAAATGAAGTGGCCTAATTGGTTTCTCACTTTGAGCTGTGCCTTCTTGCCTTTGCCTAAAAAATGTAGCACATCAGCGTTCCCAAACTGCCTGAAGTATTCAAGGGCAAACAATCTAATGGGCACATATCTGGGTAATTTGTATGGGGGCAACTCACACCCATATATTCTAATGACTGTGTGGTGTTGGTAATAGTACCAGTTCCCAATGCTGTATGCCTTGGACAGCTGAAGAATCCTCTGCATTTCATCAGTTAGTCTTGGAGGAGGTGAGCTCATAAGCAAAGACATGGCTGGGTGGATGAAGAGGTCTATAAACTCACAATAAGTATATGGAGAACAGGATCTGCAATGGATAGTAGAGGACCAATAAACTACTAACCTTGGATTGCCTTGTGCATCCACTCTCTTCATAGCAAAGTGAAATTTCTCATGTTGATAATACAAAATTAAGTGGTAGATGTAAGAGGTGTATCTGAACACCCTTTCTCTTTCCAAGTTCATTAATTGCTCATGTATTTTGTCAGATATGTAGGTGACATAGTCATAGCAGATTGGAGACTTGCCAGGGGAAAACATGAGCATCATCACTAGCACAGTTTCATCAACAAATTCAATCGAATTATAGCCCAGAATGGGACTGATCATGTCTACAAGGTCTCTGCCCAATTGGTTGAGGTAAACATGAGAAATGGGAGGGTACTTCACAGTGTCAGAGTCAATGAATAATTGATTTAGTTTGGTGACCTGACCATCTGTCAATTTAGCTCCTTGCTTTATCAGATCAGCCAGTGATAAAGGGACTAATTTCTTCTCAGTTTTGAAGTGAAGCATCTCTCTGATGGCTTCAGGGGTGACATAGAAAACAACTGAACCTGAAGAGTCAATCACAGCCCTCTGAGTGGCGTCGTAGCATTCAGCACATAGGTGGATTAGGTCAGGAAACTGGTTGACCTGAGGGAGCTTGAAGAGAGGGAGGAAGGAATCCCAAATTCCCAATACATCTGTTCCAGCCTCATGTTTAATCTTCAATTCGTTTAACAAGTGGATGTGGTACTTGTTGTGCATTAGCATTTCTTCTGATATCTGATAATCCAGGTCTGCTAATGGTTGCCATTCTAATTCTCTCTGAGGGGCATTTAATGGAGCAATGTTCAAGGCTACAGGAGCTACTGGTGCATCCATGGTTACTTTAGGCTTCTGTTTGTATGCACTGGTGTTACTATGCAGAGCAACACAGAGGAATATTTTTGCAATATAAAGGTGAATTGCAAGGAAGAGAGGGTAAATTGTAACAGAAGCAATTGGAATACTGCATAGAGGACTACTAGAGCAAATGCTCGGCCTTAAAACTCTCTTCAGGGTGAATTGGTGCGGCTTGGGTTCTTAGTTCACGAATGCGCAAACTAACTGTATGTTTTTGTGAGAATTTGGCTAAACAAGGCTCTGCAGGTGAATTTCGACTTTATAGTTGAAAATGGAGGCTAGCCACAGGGGATTTGCCAGTAAATTATGAGCTTGCCCACTCTGTTAACTTTGTTTCAGACAATTATGGACACAACGGAGCGCAGGGGAGGTAAATTTGATAAATACCTGGTGAATAGCTTGGAAAAGTTTGCAAATGCAGGTGGGATGGAAGCGCCGGCGGTCTCCTGGTTGATTTCAACTGGTCGCGATGGATTTGGACGTAAAATGCATGCAGGGGGAGTAATAGTCTTTTTTGCAAAAGTAACGAAAAACATGAATTTTGGCCAAAATATAGACTTTTCGGTTATTTGGCGCCTTTTTTGGATGACGTCATCACGTGGGGTCAAGGTCGGATGACGTCAGCATGATGTCATCGAGTGACGTGGCGCTTTGGGAGTGGTCCACGGGGATGGTGAGGTGGCGGGCAGGTCAGAGCAGTGGCGGACGGGGGCGCTGACGCGGTGGTGATGTAGCAATGACATGGTAATGACGTTGGCATAGCGGATTAAAGGAAATCGGAAACAGTAAGCGGTTTGATATCGCACTGCCTTATATACGGAAACGGAATTGTCAGAGGGTGCTCCGATACGATATGGGGGTGACGCGTGGCAGAGGCCTGACGTCACCCTCTGACAAATTTCGGAAGCTATCCTTCGGACGTCGGAGCCGCTCCGATATGCATGTGGGCCGTCGGATGAAAAAGGCCAGATCCGACGGTTGACGGATCGTTGAGATGCCAGGTCAATACGGATGTGGGCGGGGTTTAAAATAATATATTTTTTGGAAGATGCTCCTGGTGGGAACCTTTGGAGTTTGGGCGATTTGTATGGTTTTCAATGTATTTTTATAAAAACGCGCATAGCGCCCAAACTTTGGGTAAAATGAAAAAGTGGGTTTTCATGTGTTTTTGCAAATGAGCGGGTTAGGGGTGAAAATGGGTTTATTTACAAGGTTTTTTAGCAAGTGAAGGGGTTAATGGTTTAGATAACTTCTGAAGGGGGAAGAGGGGTAGGGTTTGGGTTCTTAGACTGACCAGATGTCAATTAAATCCCTGACTGTGAACATATGGCTATAATGCCAGGGGGGAAGGGATATTT
Organism: Pinus tabuliformis; assembly: GCA_031772625.1. Classification (NCBI taxonomy): domain Eukaryota; kingdom Viridiplantae; phylum Streptophyta; class Pinopsida; order Pinales; family Pinaceae; genus Pinus; species Pinus tabuliformis. Next base: position 89,410,146 of record CM062810.1, on the reverse strand, counting down.
ATAGAATGCTTGGGGTTTATACACCATAGTGTTTATAATAATAGGGAAAGGGCAACATAGGGGATTTAGATACTAAGAAGTTAGGGGTTAATATGAATGGAAGAGGTGAATGAGGGGTGATATCACTAAGTTCATGTGAAAACAACTTAGCTTAGGGAGTAGATCAAAATGAAAAGAATTTTAGACAAGAAATGTGGCTTTTAAAGGAATAAAACCAACATAAAACTTGGATTCTCTTTCATGATCACAAATGATGAAGGGAGGTTATTAGTGAATGTGAAAGGGGGGAAAAAGGGAGTTAGTCATGCTCCTTTGCTTTGCTGTAATATGATAGAGAAGAGGAGCTTCTCTATCCACTGATGTTCCTTTATGCCAGACCAGCAAATTCATTTGAAATGATTGACATTTCTGCAACCCCATCTACCTACCCATCTACTTGCCTAGCATTTTTTGTTTCTTCATGGAGGGTGCACTTAGACTTGCAGACCCTTATGTGCCTTTTCTTTTATTTTGGCTTTTTCTTTTGACTTTCTATCTAAGGCTACCCTTATTGCTTCCAAGGTCCTAGATTAAGCAGTTGGGAACCTTAATTCTCTAGCTAACTACCGGTCTGCCAAGATTAAACAGTTTGGACAGACTTCTTTCTCTATTCTACAACAAAAAATTGAAACATGGCATGATCCAGATTAGGCTGTTGGACCATCCATCAAAATTGAAACAACATCAAGCTTTTGTACAGACCTTGTCTTCTCATGGAAATATGGGATCTTTGAATCACCAAAGCAGAGCATATTTGGAACTTATATTTATCAATCATGAAATATGGAACCTATTGGTATAGGTAGCTAACAGTGGCTCCACATGGGGATGGTTTTTCTATTTGAAAGACCAAGAACAGCAGGTCAGAATGCCTTGGTCCATGACTTTCTCTTACCAAACTTGGAATACTTCTCTTTGAAATCTCAAAATTGTGCTCTTCCCATCTTGGTAGATCTCTGAACTTATTTGTCTTTTGCTGATAACTAATAAAACTTGAGAAACTGTATTTTTACATGTTAACAGAAAGTAATATATACACCTGAATATGTACAAGGGAAACTTAGGCTGCAGTTATGGATAGTAGTCAAAATAGTGCTTCAACATCCTGCCATTTACAGGACCTTCATCCAAATCAGTTTCATCAAGATTCCTAAGGAAGTAAGTATTATTTCCTTGCACTGCTTGAACAACAAATGGTCCTCTCCAAAGGGAATCAAATTTTCCATGTTTTCCTTTATCTTCCCTTCTCGAATCCCACTTGAGGACTTTATCACCTATGTTGAAATCTTCAGCCTTAGTCCTTTTGTCAAAGGCTTTCTTTAACTTTTCTTGTAAAACTTGAACTCTGTGATAGACTTGGTCTCTAGTTTGCTGCAAACATATAATTTGATTTACCCTTCTTTGCACATCATTTGGTTCAGCCTGGCTTTCTTGAAGAAGTTTCATGACAGGGATCCCTAGTGATGAAGGGAATTTGGCTTCTAATCCATAAACTAACTCATATGGGCTGATCCCAATTGATCTTTTGGTTGTTAGTCTATCTGCCCATAGGGCATTGACAAGCTTCTTATGCCAATTCTTCTTATTTTCTTCCAACACTTTCTTTATGATGTTTACAAGGCTTTTATTTGATGATTCAGCAAGGCCATTTCCTTGGGGATAGTATGCAGTAGAATGGCCCAAGGTAATGTGAAATTTGTGGAAGAATTTCACCATCTTTTTAGATCTAAAGGCAGCAACATTGTCTGTTATTATTTTATCAGGACAACCAAATCTAGAAAGAATATTGGTCTCAAGGAACTGAATGATAGTGGAATCATTTGCTTGTCTGCATGGAACAGCTTCAATCCATTTAGTAAAGTAGTCTGTAGCTGTTAGAATCCATCTATGTTGGCCTGAAGATGAGGGGTGAATTTCCCCAATGAAATCCAAGCCCCATTGTTGAAAAGGTCTCTCTGTTGCAATAGGCCTCAAAGGAAGTGGCAGTGGCTTTCTCTTTCCCTCAAACACTTGACATTTATGACATGAGGTGGTAAATTTCTTGACATTAGAGAAAACAGTGGGCCAATAGTAACCAGCCCTCAGTATCTTATCCACAGTGGACTTCCAATACAAGTGTCCACCACAGTCACCTGCATGAAATTCTTTGGTGAAATTGTTAGCTTCATTCTCAATCAGGCAGTTTAACAATATACCCTCATGGTTTTTCCAAAGCAAATTGCCAACCATAACACAAAATCTTGAAGCTTTCATTTTTAGGAACCTACATTTAGTTCTGGACAATCCTGGGGGAGCACACAGGTTTTGTAACACATAACAGATGTCAGAATACCAAGGGGATTGTTCAAAGGCTACATTGATCTTTGGAGTCGCCAGCTCAGGTTCATTGTCCAGCTGGTTTATGTCTAAGGCTTGGAAGTTTGCTTCTGTCATTAGTTTGGCCAAACCTTGCCCTTTTATTAGTTTTGTAGGTTTTATTTCAATATCAAATTCCAAAATGTTGGCAATCCATTTTCCTCTCCTGCCCTCTAAGTTTTCTTGAGTGAGTATGTCTTTCACAATGGGACTTGGCACATAAGCTATAACATGGGAATAAAGGATGTAAATCCTGAAATCTTTGATGGCCTTGACCAAAGCATAAGCTTGTTTTTCCATGATCTGATATTTCAGAGGTGCATCTCTAAGAGCTCTACTAAAGAAAGCAATGGGTTTCTCATTTCCTTGGTCATCTTTCTGTAATAAAACAACAGCAATAGTGTGCTAGGAGGCAAAAGAGAAAATGATAAATTCTCTATCAAATTGAGGATTTGTTAAGACTGGGGTTTGGGTAAGGGCCAGTTTTATACCTTCAAAGGCTTGATTTGCTTGTACTGTCCATTTCACTTTTGAATCTTTCTTTAGCATGTTGTTCAACAATCTGATCAGTTCTGCTAAGTTTGGGATAAACCTTCTTAAGAAATTGATCTTCCCTAAGAAAGCTTGCAATTCTTTGATGTTTCTTGGGTGGGGCATTTGTAAGATAGCTTGTATCCTGTCTGGGTCAATTCTTATGCCATCCTTTGAAATGGTATGCCCTAACAACTTACCTTCTTCCAAACCAAATAGAGACTTCTTGGGATTCAAGGAAATTCCATATTTCCTACATGTTAAGAAGATCTGCCTTAAATGCTTCAAGTGTTCTTGGTCAGATTTTGAGAAAGGTGTGAGGTCATCCAAATAAATGACAAGAAAGTCATGAATCTCTTTGGCAAAAGCAATATCCATTGCTCTTTGAAATGTTGCCCCAGCATTTTTCAATCCAAAAGGCATTTTTACATACTTGAAAGTTCCCCATGGGGTTGTGAATGCAGTTTTGTCCTGATCATCAGGGTGCACTAGGATTTGATTAAAGCCTGAGAATCCATCAAGTAATGAGATCCTTGAGGCCCCTACCACTCTTTGGAGAATGTGATCCATCTTAGGTAAGGGATAGTTGTCTTTGAGGGACACTTGGTTTAGATTTCTAAGATCAACACAAAGTCTTATCTCACTAGTTTTCTTTCTTGTAGGTACCAAATTTGAAATCCAATCAGAAAACCTGATGGGTGCTATGATGCCGGCTTTAAACATTTTTTGCAGTTCTTTTTTGATTGAAGGGAGAAGCATGGGATTGATCCTTCTCAATTTCTGCTTAAATGGCTTCTGATTAGGCTTGAGAGGGATAGTATGCTGGATAACCGAGGTGTCATAGGATTTTAAATCCTCATAACCCCATGCAAAGACATCTTGAAACTCTTTGAAGAGGTCTATGTATTTAGGTTTTTGATCAGGAGGTAAGGAAGCAGACAATTTTATTATCTTGGGCTTGTCAATAGTTCCAATGTTGCATTCCTCAATGGCAGCATTAAGGGGCTGCATTTTTGGTTTTCTAGGGATATCATTTGAGTCAAAGATGTCCTCTAATGGAGTTAGGCCTATTGGAAGAAAATTATCTTTCAGCTCTATGATCTCAGCCTCTGTAGCAGCTATTTCTTCATAACTGGTTTGTTGAATTTCTTGTATGTTGTTTTTGTTAAAAATTGTTGGATGTAGGATTTGGTGAGCTGTCTTAGGTGATATTGGCTTGTTATTCTGTTCATTTTTTATTTGTGATTGACTTGCTCCCTCAGTGTCAATGTTCAATCCTGCAAATTCTTGTTGCAAGGTCAAGAAGTTATTTATTTGTGTATCATCTTCAAATACTTGCCAATCTTTAACATTGTTTGGGACAGAAGGTCTGTGTTTTACCTCAGCTGTAAAGCAATGGCTAGGTTCAAAGGGTAGTTTACAGGTGCTTGCAAATGTGGCTAAACTATGAGCATGAAGATTGTGGGTCCGAGGAATTTTGGCGATCTGAAATTCAGTGAAGGAATTTAGTATTTCAGCAACAACAGATCTATACGATCTCAGTCTTTTGTCATTGGTGACAAAGTTACCTTTTACTTGTTGGACAACTAGGTCTAAATCTCCTAGTATTGAAACCTTTATGGCTTGTAAGGATTTTACTAGTTTGAGGTCTAGTAAAAGAGCTTCGTATTCTGCCATATTGTTGGTGCATCTGAAATTTAACCTATAGGCTCGGTCTTCTGCATGACTGTTTTGTTTATTATGTATCCAAACTCCAGCTCCTGCCCCTAATTTGTTGACTGACCCATCAAATTCAAGGAACCATAGGACTTCTTGTTCTAGGGGAGACTTAATAACTTCTCTGTGATCTGGGATTGTGAGTTGAAGTTCTGGTTTTTCATTTAGTTTGTCTTTTAGGACAGTCTCATCACTTGATTGGATCAACTTTATTTCTAGAGCAGTAGCTTGTTCATTAATGTCCTGATCTTGTTTGAGTGTCTTGGTTTCATCATCATTTGTAAGACCTGAATTATCATTGAAGAGAATATATGAATCTATATCAGAATGGACAGCATATATGGGAAAGTTTTGAGGTTTTTCTTCACTGCTGACCATGTATTTCGTAAGTGACTCTCTATATAACCTCTTGGGTTGACCAAAGATTGAGATGGTTGCATACGACATGTCTAATTGTAGGGAACCTTGGAGTTTAGCCCCCCATGATCTTGATAACAACATCCCATATTTGGGTGGGATATCAGCAACTACAACGTCCATCAGGATTGTCTTATTGGGGTATTGGACAAGTGACACACATAAGTCTTTTATTAAGCCTAAACACTTAACTTGGCTGGAGTCAAACGAGAATAGGTCCTTATATGGTCTTGTAATATCTAGATTTAATCTTTCCATGACTGATTTAGGCATCAAGTTGTGAGAGGCACCTGAGTCAAACATTGCATTGTGTAGTATCTTATCATGAACATGCAGGCTGACATAGAAAGGTAAGACCCCTGTAACTGCTGTCTTTCCATCAACCTCTGGACCGAAAAGAAATTCTGGGGTGTCATCCAACACATTGACATTATCTTTATTACGAGTAATTTGAAGGGACTTCTTGATTTGTTGTCTATAAATGTCATGCTTGGCTAGTTCTGAAAGAGGAATAGCTACCTTCAATTTGCCAATTTCATCTTCTAAGTCAAAGGGTCTTTCAGATGGGATCTTGGTGTTGTGGGTGACAGTCCTTTCCTTGTTCACTAAGTCTTCTTCTTGCTTCTTTTCTTGATTTTGAGGCTTATCCCTCTTTCTTGTCTTTTGAGAAATGTTGCTTGGGTTGTGTTGGAAGGGTGTCGTATCTACTGGTTGCTGTTTTGAGGGGGATGTTTCAGTTATTTCCTCAACTGTTACCTCATCTGTAATTGGACCAGTTTTGTCACTTGGTTGTGTGATAATAGCTTCCTTAGGCGGTGGAGTGTCCTTTGTCCTGTCAGGCTGTGTCACATTTATAGTTCTGCTTCTTAGCTTGTATTGCTTATGAACTTCATAAACAGCTGTGTCATATCCTTGCTTAAAGTCAAATGACTCACCTGACCTGGTTTGGAATTGCTGAATGTCATCATCCTTATGATCTTCTTGACTCAGAAAAACTTGCTGCTCATCATTCAGGCCCATTAGGTTAATGTGGGTGTCATCTGTTTGCTCATTCGAAGTGGATGCCTCAGTATAGTTTTCCTGGAAGGGAGGTCTTATGTCTGGATCAGAACCGGTTTTGCCAACGTTTGGGCTTTGATTTCTCCTAAAATTGGGATTTCTGACAGGGTTATTTTGTGGTGCTTCCCATGATGACTTTCTCTCAACTGATTCTACTCTTCACCCAGTCTCTTCATACCATTGAGTATTGCGTCCAGTTTTTGATCAAAGGCTGAGGGTTCTTCTTTGAAAGTGGTTCTCTTTTCCAATTTTGCCCTGTTTCTTTTGGCAATCAGGTTGGCTTCTACTGTGACAGCAACCTTTTGGGCATCTTCAAGGGTTTCAGGGGCTCTTTCCTTCAACTAATATGCCATATCAGGGGCAAAACCATCAGGAAATTTGTACAAGGCTAAATCAGGAGGAGGTCTTAAATTCTGTGGTACTGCGTTATATACATTATTGAATCTTGCACAATATTCCAAAACGGTCTCTTGAGGACCTCGTTTGATTGTATCATATTCACCAAGTATGTGCAGGGGATCTTTCTTTTTCTCCCATATGTTAGTAAAGGCTTGATAAAGCTCATCAGGAGTTGTGATGGTATTTACAGCCAGTGATCTAAACCAAGTTCTTACATCCCCTGTCAGGCTCTGAACAAAGACTCTCATTCTCACACTGTCATCATCTATTTCATAGTTCTCAAAATGGTCTTGCATCCTTCTGGCATGCTGAATTGCTGTGAAAGGGCCAGTGGAGTCAAAATATGAGATCTTGGATTGGTAGTCCTGAGGTAGAGCTGTAGCATTAGCAGGCAACTGCAGGGGTGCATATCTATTAGCCATATTTGCGGGATTTATAGGGTTGACAGGGATAACTTGAATGATTGGTACAACAGGGGTAGTGGGAACGGTAGAAACTAGAGTGTTGGTCAAGTGAATATGTGCAGTGGATGGAGGTGTGAAAGGAGGGCCTTGATATGTGGATGTTGAGCTGGGGGAATCAAGGGTAGACCGAAATAGAACCTTGATTGGAGTTGGAACAGGGTTTGGATAAGCTGTCTCAGGAATTGAATCAGCAAGAGTTTCCTGTCCCTACTGCTTCCTAATGATCTTAGGGATTGTATTAGGATTTTTAAAAATAGTTGGTGGGTTGGGGTCAGGATTTGACCTTGTATACCGTGGATTCTTCTTGGGAGCCAGCTTCTGAACTAGTTTTTGAGTATGTTTTTTGGAATATTTTTGTGTCTACAAGGGCCAGACAAGATTTTGGAGTGACTGTGTATATCTTAAAGCTAGCATGACAATTGACTGAAGCAGCTTAAAGAAATATACAGAAATTAGAAAATCCCGAGGAACTCCCCAGCGGAGTCGCCAATTATGTTATCACCCAGGTTGTTCCCTTTGACTCCCAAGGGAATACGGCCGGGGTAACCACTAACCAATCTTTGGATTACAGCTTCTAGCCAAACTTCCTCCCTTTTGTTATAAATGAAGTGGCCTAATTGGTTTCTCACTTTGAGCTGTGCCTTCTTGCCTTTGCCTGAAAAATGTAGCACATCAGCGTTCCCAAACTGCCTGAAGTATTCAAGGGCAAACAATCTCATGGGCACATATCTGGGCAATCTGTATGGGGGCAACTCACACCCATATATTCTAATGACTGTGTGGTGTTGGTAATAGTACCAGTTCCCAATGCTGTATGCCTTGGACAGCTGAAGAATCCTCTGCATTTCATCAGTTAGTCTTGGAGGAGGTGAGCTCATAAGAAAAGACATGGCTGGGTGGATGAAGAGGTCTATAAACTCACAATAAGTATATGGAGAACAGGATCTGCAATGGATAGCAGAGGACCAATAAACTACTGACCTTGGATTGTCTTGTGCATCCACTCTCTTCATAGCAAAGTGAAATTTCTCATGTTGATAATACAAAATTAAGTGGTAGATGTAAGAGGTGTATCTGAACACCCTTTCTCTTGCCAAGTTCATTAATTGCTCATGTATTTTGTCAGATATGTAGGTGACATAGTCATAGCAGATTGGAGACTTGCCAAGGGAAAACATGAGCATCATCATTAGCACAGTTTCATCAACAAATTCAATCGAATTATAGCCCAGAATGGGACTGATCATGTCTACAAGGTCTCTACCCAATTGGTTGAGGTAAACATGAGAAATGGGAGGGTACTTCACAGTGTCAGAGTCAATGAATAATTGATTTAGTTTGGTGACTTGACCATCTGTCAATTTAGCTCCTTGATTTATCAGATCAGCCAGTGATAAAGGGACTAATTTCTTCTCAGTTTTGAAGTGCAGCATCTCTCTGATGGCTTCAGGGGTGACATAGAAAACAACTGAACCTGAAGGGTCAATCACAGCCCTCTGAGTGGCGTCGTAGCATTCAGCACATAAGTGGATTAGGTCAGGAAACTGGTTGACCTGAGGGAGCTTGAAGAGAGGGAGGAAGGAATCCCAAATGCCTAATACATCTGTTCCAGCCTTATGTTTAATCTTCAATTCGTTTAACAAGTGGATGTGGTACTTGCTGTGCATTAGCATTTCTTCTGATATCTGATAATCCAGGTCTGCTAATGGTTGCCATTCTAATTCTCTCTGAGGGGCATTTAATGGAGCGATGTTCAAGGCTACAGGAGCTACTGGTGCATCCATGGTTACTTTAGGCTTCTGTTTGTATGCACTGGTGTTACTATGCAGAGCAACACAGAGGAGTATTTTTGCAATATAAAGGTGAATTGCAAGGAAGAGAGGGTAAATTGTAACAACAGCAATTGGAATACTGCACAGAGGACTACTAGAGCAAATGCTCGGCCTTAAAACTCTCTTCAGGGTGAATTGGTGCGGCTTGGGTTCTTAGTTCACGAATGCGCGAACTAACTGTATGTTTTTGTGAGAATTTGGCTAAACAAGGCTTTGCAGGTGAATTTCGACTTTATAGTTGAAAATGGAGGCTAGCCACAGGGGATTTGCCGGTAAATTATGAGCTTGCCCACTCTGTTAACTTTGTTTCAGACAATTATGGACACAACCGAGCGCAGGGGAGGTAAATTTGATAAATACCTGGTGAATAGCTTGGCAAAGTTTGCAAATGCAGGTGGGATGGAAGCGCCTGCGGTCTCCTGGTTGATTTCAACTGGTCGCGATGGATTTGGACGTAAAATGCATGCAGGGGGAGTAATAGTCTTTTTCGCAAAAGTAACGAAAAACATGAATTTTGGCCAAAATATAGACTTTTCGGTTATTTGGCACCTTTTTTGGATGACGTCAGCATGACGTCATCAGGTGGGGTCAAGGTCGGATGACGTCAGCATGACGTCATCGAGTGACGTGGCGCTTTGGGAGCGGTCTACGGGGATGGTGAGGTGGCGGGCAGGTCAGAGCAGTGGCAGACGGGGGTGCTGACGCGGCGGTGATGCAGCAATGACGTGGTAATGACGTTGGCATAGCGGGTTAAAGGAAACCGGAAACAGTAAGCGGTTTGATATCGCACCGCCTTATATACGGAAGCAGAATTGTCAGAGGGTGCTCCGATACGATATGGGGGTGACGCGTGGCAGAGGCCTGACGTCACCCTCTGACAAATTTCGGAAGCTATCCTTCGGACGTCGGAGCTGCTCTGATATGCATGTGGGCCGTTGGATGAAAAAGGCCAGATCCGACGGTTGACGGATCGTTGAGATGCCAGGTCAATACATATGTGGGCGGGGTTTAAAATAATATATTTTTTGGAAGATGCGCCCGACGGGAACCTTTGGAGTTTGGGCGATTTGTATGGTTTTCAATGTATTTTTATAAAAACGCACATAGCACCCAAACTTTGGGTAAAATGAAAAAGTGGGTTTTCGTGTGTTTTTGCAAATGAGCGGGTTAGGGGTGAAAATGGGTTTATTTACAAGGTTTTTTAGCAAGTGAAGGGGTTAATGGTTTAGATAACTTCTGAAGGGGGAAGAGGGGTAGGGTTTGGGTTCTTAGACTGACCAGATGTTAATTTAATCCCTGACTGTGAACATATGGCTATAATGCCAAGGGGGAAGGGATATTTATAGAATGCTTGGGGTTTATACACCATAGTGTTTATAATAATAGGGAAAGGGCAACATAGGGGATTTAGATACTAAGAAGTTAGGGGTTAATATGAATGGAAGAGGTGAATGAGGGGTGATATCACTAAGTTCATGTGAAAACAACTTAGCTTAGGGAGTAGATCAAAATGAAAAGAATTTTAGACAAGAAATGTGGCTTTTAAAGGAATAAGAACCAACATAAAAATTGGATTCTCTTTCATGATCACAACTGATGAAGGGAGGTTAGTAGTGAATGTGAAAGGGGGGAAAAAGGGAGTTAGTCATGCTCCTTTGCTTTGCTGCAATATGATAGAGAAGAGGAGCTTCTCTATCCACTGATGTTCCTTTATGCTAGACCAGCAAATTCATTTGAAATGATTGACATTTCTGCAACCCCATCTACCTACCCATCTACTTGCCTAGCAATTTTTGTTTCTTCATGGAGGGTGCACTTAGACTTGCAGACCCTTATGTGCCTTTTCTTTTCTTTTGACTTTCTATCTAAGGCTACCCTTATTGCTTCCAAGGTCCCAGATTAAGCAGTTGGGAACCTTAATTCTCTAGCTAACTACTGGTCTGCCAAGATTAAACAGTTTGGACATACTTCTTTCTCTATTCTACAACAGAAAATTGAAACATGGCATGATCCAAATTAGGCTATTGGACCATCCATCAAAATTGAAACAACATCAAGCTTTTGTACAGACCTTGTCTTCTCATGGAAATATGGGATCTTTGAATCACCAAAGCATAGCATATTTGAAACTTATATTTATCAATCATGAAATATGAAACCTATTGGTATAGGTAGCTAACAGGTCTTCAAACTAAAACCGAAAGTTGATGGAAGTATCGAAAGGTATAAGGCGAGACTGGTAGCAAAAGGATATTCTCAGGTTGAAGGTATCGACTTTCATGAGATTTTTTCTCCAGTTGTAAAACTTGTTTCTATTCGTACTCTGTTGGCACTAACTACATTACTTAACCTTGAGTTAGAACAGTTAGATGTTAAAACAAATTTTCTACATGGTGATTTGAATGAAGAGATATATATGGAACAACCAAAAGGTTTTGTACAAGGTCACAACAGAAGATTAGTTTGCAAGCTCAGGAAGTCATTGTATGGTTTGAGGTAGTCTCCCAGACAATGGTACAAGAAGTTTGATTCCTTCATGGTGAGCCAAAACTTTATTAGAAGTGAGAATGATCATTGTGTATACTTCAAAATTTTCAATGGCATATTCATTATCTTAGCTTTCTATGTTGACGATATGCTTATTGCAAGAAAAAGCATGGAAGAGATCAACAGGTTAAAGGCTCAACTTTCTAGGACATTTGATATGAAAGATCTTGGAGCAGCAAAACATATCTTGGGCATGGAGATACACAGAGACAAGAAAAATGGTAAGCTTTGGTTATCATAGCAGAAGTATGTGGAGAAAGTACTTGAAAAGTTTTGTATGAACAATGTGAAACCGGTTAATGTTCCATTAGCTTCCAATTTTAAGCTTTCTTCAGTTTTGAGTCCTAGAATTGATAAAGAAAAGCAGTATATGTCTCATGTACCATATGCAAATGTTGTAGGCAACTTAATGTATGCGATGGTATCTACAAGACCTGACATTTCACATGCAGTTGAAGTTGTCAGCAGGTTCATGGAAAATCTAGGTGAGGAACATTGGCGAGCAGTGAAATGGGTGCTTTGACATCTAAGAGGCACAAGTGACCATTGCATCATCTTTAATGGTAGTGAAGGATCAATCTACGGATATGTAGATGCTGATTATGCAGGTGATTTGGACAAAAGAAGATCTACTACAAGTTATGTCTTTACTCTTGCAGGTGGAGCAATTAGTTGGATGTCAAAGCTTCAAGAAATAGTTGCATTGTCCAATACCAAAGCTGAATATATAGCTGCTTCAGATGCTAGTAAAGAGGAAATCTGGTTAAAGGGTTTACTTGATGAGATTGGAAGGACACAGGAGAAAGTGAATTTACTTTGTGACAGTCAAAGTGATATTCATTTGGCTACAAATCCTGCTTATCACAGCAAAACTAAGCACATTGATGTAAGGTATCATTTTCTGAGACATATGATCGATGGTGGAAAAGTAGCTCTTCAAAAGGTCCATACACGAGAGAATTGTGCAGACATATTCACAAAGCCAGTTATAGTAGAGAAGCTGCGATGGTGTTTAGCTTCTCTTGGCTTGCACAAAAGATGATGAATGGGCATGGGCAAGGGATTAGGAAAATTGTTGTCAAGGTGGAGTTTGTTGGAAGTTTGACAACTAATTATGTAAATTGGGTAAAATGTATTAATTATTAACAAGTTAGTTTTATACCAGCACATCGGTTATGTAACTGAGGAGGCTCATATAAAACTGATGAATGCTTGATCTATTGTATGGAGAATCATTTATTGATTGAATAGAGATTCCAATCCCTTGCCCTATGGATGTTTCCTTGACACCCTGTCAAGGTTTTACCACGTAAATCTTGTGTTGTTACTTGTGTGTGTGCATTCAGTTTTCCAATTTGTTTCCTTCTTTCTTGGTTAATCTATAATTGTATATGCCTTCTTTCTTGATTGATTAGTAACTCATTGAACTACATTTGGCACGACCCAGGTTTAGTATTTGGGATACATTATTGATGAACAGGGGGTGCATGTCTATCCAGCCAAGATCCAAGTCATTTGGGATTGGCCATCTCCAACCACTCTGACAGAGCTCCACAGCTTTCTAGGCCTTGCCAACTTCTATCGTAGGTTCGTGTTGGGATTTTTTCATATCACTTGGCCCTTGAGTCAAATCACCAAGGGAGGAGAGAAAGCAAAGTTCTTCTGGTCTGAATCTCAACAGAGGGCATTCACAGATTTGAAAGATCTCCTCTTCTCGGCACTAGTTCTCACATTACCAGACTTGCAACAACCATTTGAGGTCGAGACAGATGCCTCTAACTATGCTATTGGGGTAGTCCTTACTCAACAGGGGCATCCAATGGCATATCATAGTGAGACACTTTCAAACACAGTCTGGAAGTATCCCACTTATGAAAAAGATATGTATTCCATTGTGCAGGCTTGTCGACAATGGAAGCATTACATTTTGGGAAAGGAAACAGTCATGCACACAGACCACCGACCCCTGCAGTTCATACAAACCCAAGGGAAATTGCAGAATGATCGCCATCAGAAGTGGTCCACATACATATAATAGTTCCATTTGAATATCAATTATAATAAGGGCAACACTAGTAATGTTGCAGATTAACTCAGTCGACCACCGATCATGGCATTAACCACCGTGCTCAACTCTTGTGGGCACGAGACTTTTGATTGGCCACTTCTCTACAAAAGCGACCCAGAATTTGGCCACACATACCAGAAACTCTTGGAGGGTCAGCATGTTCCATATTTTCACCTCCAAGATGCCCTGTTATGCCACTTGGGTCATCTTTGTGTTCCTTCAAGTGAGCGTGCTAAGATGATTTGGGAAGCACACTATAGTTAGGCTATTGGGCATTTCGGGGTCGATAAAATGGTGGTAGTACTACAAAAGTATTTCTATTAGCCGAATCTTCAATAGGATGTCGGGAAGTACATCATATCATGCACTACCTGTGCCATATGCCAAACCAACCATCAAGAAGCATGGCCTCTATACCCCGCTGCCTACCCCTAGTCGACCTTGGGAATTCATCTCCATGGATTACGTGTTAGGCCTTCCTTCCACTAAGCATGGAAACAACTGTGTTTTTGTGGTCATCGACAGGTTCTCGAAGATGGCAATTATGGCAGCTTGCAAGAAGAATATCATAGCAAAAGCCACTGCTAAACTCTTCTTTGAATGAGTGTGGGTACACTTTTTGATCCCACAGTCTATCATCTCAAATCGGGAGAGCAGGTTCCTCAGTACATTTTGGTATGGTCTCTGGTCGATGTTGGGCACCAAAATCACTAAGTCCATAGCCTTCCATCCTCAAACTTATGACCAGACAGAGGTTATCAACAGGATGATCGTACACATTCTGTGCATGTACAACTCAAAGCATCCATGTACATGGGACGAGAGCCTCCCCTATGTTTAGCACAGCTACAACCGGGCTCTCCATAACTCGACTGGCCACAACCCTTTTTAGGTGGGCTTGGGATTCTAGCCACTATGTCCCATTGATGTGCCATGCCATTTGTAGCTACTCACGCAGATTCGACTCATGTCTAGTCTGAAACAGATAAGGAAAATAGCTTCATTGATCACATCCAGAATATTTTCCAGCAAGTCCATGAAATTCTCGAGAAATCAAATGCCAAGTACAAGTAGCGACATGATCAACATCGGATGCCACACAAGTTTCAGGTGAGCGACAAAGTCTTGCTACATTTGCAAAAGGAATGCCTTACTGGAGCCTATCGAAAACTAAGATAGCTCCAATATGGTCCTTACACCATTACCAAGGTTGTGGGAGACAACACATTTGAGCTCAACATTCCCCCATTCCTTGCCCTGCACCCAGTGTTCAATGTGGACTGCCTTCGGCCATACTTTCCACCATTACTAGACACATCCGACATTGCAAAATAGCTCACACCCACAGAGTTAAATCCAGATTTCATGGAGAAAGCTACAACTGATCAGATCATGGACACATAGATCAAGCACACTCCCTAGCAGAATATCCAACTATATCAAGTTGTCAAAGTAGGCCAACTCCTTCACCAGGGCAAGTGGCTCACTAGGGACCAAGTTCAACAGAAGTTTTCTCATCTCATGGAGGAACTCAATGCAATGGGGACCATTACTTCCTAAGAGGGGAGGAATGATCTAGGCAGATATTGGTGGCCACACTCCAATTCCACTTGGACCCCCACCATTGTTTCTTTTAGCTTTTTAGTTTCCTTAATTGTAGCATAGTTTACTGTTTTTGCAGTTTTTCGAGTCCTGAACTTCCGGGGCCATTTTGAGGCCCTAAACGACGTTTTTAGGGAAAACCGAGAGCAACATGGGTCAATGAACCAATATTTCTCTTCCCAAAGTTGCAGTTCTTGGATAGATCTTTCTAACGAGATATTGTGTGCATCAAACAAAGATCGTATGCCAAAGTTACGACCCCGAGAATTTGATGTAACAATTTACCCAAATGGGGCCCATAGTTTGGCGTTTCATCTTCTAGGGTTAGGGTTTTGGATGTTTAGGGTTTTCCATTGTTTCTCAACAATAAATAGGACTTCGAACCTCATTGTAACATAGTTTAGAGGCATGTAGCCGCCACATCTCTTCTGAGAGATAAGCTACCATCGACCTTGTTGGTTTATTTCCAATTTTGTTTGTAAACATATTTCAGTATTTTACATTAATGAAATGAAGTATTATTTCCATTGCATCTATGTGTTTATGGTTATCTCTATAATTTGTTGCATTCCTATTTAAATCCGGGTCAAGATCTTATGTAACTCACACCACTTTTCTGTGTCCTTCTTTGGCCTCGCAGTGTTGTCCTCTGCTTGTGGCCTTGGTGGGTTGTCCTGGGCCATCCTACCTTAGCTTTGACCTTTGTTTTGTAGTTTGGGGGAACCTTTCGTTTGCTTTGGATTCATAGATCCAAAGTCTCGCTCCGTTTGTTTAAACTTCTGCTCGATATTGACGACGTATTGGTATGCCATGCCGAGCAAGGAGATATCCAGGAACTCCATCTCCTCCTGGATGTATCTATGTAGGTAGGTGTGCTACTTGAGTACCAAATGTGTCTTAGAATCCTTTATACCCAACTTCGTGTGAAGGGTATGAAAAAAATAGGTAAACTCTGGCACATCTTGGTCCCTTCTCTGCCGTAGCATGGTCCACTTTATATATTTGTCCTCGTATCTCTCGACAGGGTAGTACTACTTGATAGCATCCCAGAATCAATTCCAAGTGGGAGTCGCTGAGAAAAGTGAGGTCGTACTTTCATCCTTCTACTCAAAATAGGTTTCCCACCAGTCCTTGATGTGGGGGGTGGCTTTGAGAAGAGAAAAAGTAATATTTTCTCGGCTAGAAAAATCATGAACAGAAAAATATCCTTCTTGTAAATTCGACCATTTATCTACTGTTTCTGCATCTATTTGGTCCTCAAATATGGGAATGTCAAATTTTACTGGTACCTTAAAAGGTGTGGAGCCTCTAGAGTGGCTGTTGGATGTGGATGCATCGTCGGTGGACAACTGTTCAAGGATCTGGGCAAATTTATCCATCATCGCATTCGTTTGTTTCTCGAGGGCCTCCTCGAGTAATATTTTTATAGGATCTCCTACTCCCTCATCTTTATTTTCTTTCCCCATGGGAGACCATCGGGATTTTTGAGGTTGGTCTTACGAAGTTTCGACCAGTTCGAGCCCTAACTCCTTATATCCCAACCTCGTTTGGGACATGCAAAGAAAAACAAAGAAAGAGCAGACCCTTCTAATACCACTGATATGAATTTAAACAGGAATGCAACAAATTATAGATATAACCATATATAACCATATATATATATATATATATATATATATATATATATATATATATATATATATATATATATATATATATATATATATATATATATATATATATGCAACAGAAATAACACTATTTGTCATTAATATCAAATAATGAAATATGCTTACAAACAAAATGGAAATGAGACTAGCTCGGGTGATGGTAGCTTATCTCTGAGAAGAGATGTGGTGGCTACATGCCTCTGAACTAAGTTACAATGAGGCTCAAGGGCCTTTTTATTATTGAACAATAAGATAAAACCCTAACTCGAGGAGATGTAACACCAAGTGTTTATGGGCCCCATTGGGGTTAGTTGGGCAGCCAACTTCCCAGGGTCATAACTTCGTCATATTATCTCCATTTGATGTGCATGATACTTCATTGGAAAGATCTCTCTGAGGAATACAACTAA
The DNA here is from genome assembly GCA_031772625.1 of Pinus tabuliformis. NCBI lineage: Eukaryota > Viridiplantae > Streptophyta > Pinopsida > Pinales > Pinaceae > Pinus > Pinus tabuliformis. The sequence continues at coordinate 89,393,037 of CM062810.1, read as the reverse complement.
TAATTTGGTTTCAATAAAATTGCTTGTAGGAATATTTCCAAAATACATCGTTTAGGGCCTCAAAATGGCTTCGGAAATTTAGGACACGAAAAATGGCCAAAAATAGTAAACTATGCTACAATTAAGGAAACTGAAGAAAAGAAAGAAACAATGGTGGGGGTCCACGTGGAATAGGAGGGTGGCCACCAATATCCACCTGGATCAAATTTGGAAGTAACATGATTGGCAAGGAGGAAAGGAAGAACAAGTAGTAGAACTAATAGCCAAGGAATGAGCCAAAGAAAGTGTTTTATACAATAATGTCATTCTCTACTAGAGATGAATTTAGGAAGCTTGAAAGATTCCAAAGGATGAATAATAACTCCTTTTATCCTTTCTTCGAATATTTCAAGTGCTTCAATTGGCATAAACATGGGCATGTTGCAATTGATTGTAGGAGTACTCAAATCAGGGTTTATCAACAGAATATGCAATAGAAGATATAGTTGTAAAGGAAGTTATCTCAACCAAGCAATCAAGAAAGATCACTCCCCTCACAAAGATCATCTACCATCAGGTATACAAGTTATTTTTATGGCTATTGTTACTCATGAAATACTTTTCTCCATAAGGTTGTTAATTGCAAATAATATGCAATGAAGACTGGGATTGCATTGTGTATAAAGGAAAGGTCAAATGAAGGTAATAACATGAGAAGAGACAAGTTTATTTCTCCCTTTCTAGGTCACATAAGATTCTATAAGTGTGATAATCTTGGTCACATGGCTAACGATTGCAATTTTCTCAGTTCCTTAAAGCCATCCATCCAAAAGGAGGAGGTCATTCAAAGAAGACGAAATAAGAAGCGAAAAGGAGAAGCACAAATTAGAAGGAAGCCCTCCAAAGTGTGGAAAAAGAAGAAAGAGCAACAAGTGACCTTGTTAGGGTCCCACCACGTGGATGGAGGCTTGCTAGGTAGCTCGTAAGGTGGAACGTGCATTAGCAGCCCAATACAGTCGCCCAAATTTCCCTGCTAAAGGTCGTCCCCCACAAGCTCACAACACGACTCAAACACTTAAGGTCCAAAAGGTGTCACCTGTGGAAATGGGCGAAAGAAGGAAGCAAGGACTATGTTACTACTGTGATGAAAAATACTCCCCAGGTCATAAATGCAAGGAGCCCAAATTTTTTCAAATAGATGCCACTGACTACAGCTCAACAGAGGAAGATCCATCACTTGAGGAACATGAGGCGCTAGAAGAAGACAACCCAAAGGAGAATGTCTCTGAAGAACCAGTTATTTCGCTGCATGCGTTGGCAGGGATTTCTTCCCCTCAAACTCTCAAAATCCGGGGTTTTCTTAAACATCGCCCAGTAGTAGTCTTGATCGATAGTGGAAGTACCCATAATTTCATCCATCAAAAAATCGCAGAAGCAACGCATTGTTTTGTACGAGCAGTTTCTAACTTCCAAGTCCAAATTGCGGATGGGGGCACAATGAAATGTGAAGGCCACTGTGAAAATGTCAAACTTCAAATGGGGGATTATCAGTTGAAAACCCACATGTTTGCCATACACATGGGGGGTTGCGACATTGTCCTCGGCGCTGAATGGATCCGCACTCTTGGGCCAATCACAATGGATTTCCAGGAGTTATATATGAGTTTTAAGTAGAATAACTCCACACATACCCTCCGTGGACTCCAGGCAGGAGCCCCCTCTATCATCAGCTCGCATAGGATGGAAATTTTTTTAAAAAAGGGCCATCATGGAGTAGTAGCTCAATTTAATGCCATCTAGGTAGTCGAAACCATGTCTCTGCCAATTCATCATGAGATGCAACAGATTTTAAATAACCATCGGACGGTCTTTGACAAGCCTAATGAGCTTCCACCCTCGCGAGGGGAACATGATCATAGCATCACCTTGGTTCCAGGGGCCCAACCCCCAAATGTGCGGCCATACAGATATCTGTTCACCCAAAAGAATGAAATAGAAAAAATCATCAAGGAACTATTGGAAGTATGTGTCATTCGTCCCAGCATTAGTCGTTATTCATCCCCAGTGGTCATGGTGCTCAAGAAAGATGGGGAGTGGCGGATGTGTCCCGACTTCAGGGCCCTCAATAAGTTGACAGTCAAAGATAAATTTCCCATCCCGGTGGTTGACGATTTGCTGGACGAACTCAATGGGGCTCAATTCTTCACTAAGTTGGTTCTTCGCTCAGGCTACCACCAAATTCGCATGAAGGAAGTTGACATTCCCAAGACGGGTTTCAGAACTCATGAAGGCCATTATGAGTTCCTGGTCATGCCATTTGGTCTTTGTAATGCCCCCTCTACTTTTCAGAGCCTTATGAATCACATTCTCAAACCATATTTTAGAAAATTTGTCCTTGTCTTCTTCGATGACATCCTCATCTATAGTGGCACTTGGGCTGCACATCTTCAGCATGTAGATATACTCTTGCAACTGCTCCACAAGCATAAATTATTTGTCAAGATGTCCAAGTGTTCGTTTGGCATGGAAGAAGTTGAGTATTTGGGCCACATTGTGGGGCGTGAAGGTGTCAAGGTGGACCCCAAAAAGATCCAGGCAATCTAAGAATGGCCTCAACCTAAGACCTTGAAGAGCTTGAGAGGATTTTTGGGTCTCACAAGCTATTATCGTAAATTTGTCCGCAACTATGGCCGCATAGCGAAACCCCTCACTCAACTCCTAAAGAAAAATTCCTTCTTCTGGAACGAGGAAGCACAACAGGCATTTACCGCTCTCAAAAACGCCATGTGTTCCACTCCAGTCTTAGCACTACCTGACTTCACCAAATCCTTTGTCATTGAATGTGATGCTTCGAGTACAGGTATTGGGGCGGTCTTAATGCAGGAAGGGCGACCATTGGCCTTCACAAGCCAACAACTCAGTGGGAGGAATCTGGGCCAATCTACTTACGAGAAGGAAATGATGGCCATCTTACATGCAGTCGAGACCTGGAAACCTTACTTATTGGGGCGACGTTTCCAAATCCGCACAGATCATCACAGTCTTAAATATTTTTTGGAGCAATGCCTATCCTCCCCACAACAAAATAAATAGTTAGCCAAAATGCTGGGATATGATTATGAGATCATTTACAAGAAAGGGAAAGACAATAGTGTAGTAGATGCATTATCTCGCCAATTTGAGGAGGAAAGTACTCTGCTCGCAATTTGCCACCCCATTCCAGACTGGATTGAAGAGGCTTGCAGGGAATGGTTTTCACACCACGGGCTCTCCCAACTCATTTCTCAATTGCAGGTAGATCCTAATTCCACCAAGGGCTACTCGTGGCAGAATGATATTCTTCGCTACAAGGATAGAGTCGTAAACTCACCAACATCCACCCTCAAAAGTCGCATTTTGGCAGAATTGCACTCATCTCCCATTGCAGGACATTCGGGCTTTTAGAAGACGTATGCTTGCACCAGAAGATCATTTTTTTGGGCAGGCATGAAAAAGGACATCCTCACCTTCGTAGCAGAATGTGATGTATGTCAACGCCACAAAGGGGAAACCGTCAACACACCAGGCACCTTACAACCATTGCCCATTCCGGCATCAATTTGGATGGAGGTTTCTATGGATTTCATTACAGGTCTTCCAAAGTCAGGGAACAAGTCAGTCATCATGGTGGTGGTGGACCAAATATCAAAGTATGCTCATTTCTGCGCCCTACCCCACCTGTTTACACCAACTTTGGTTGCTCAATCTTTCATGGATCAGATCTTCAAATTGCATGGCATGCCCACTTCTATTGTGTCCGACCGCGACCCGATCTTCACTAGTAATTTTTGGCAGGAACTCTTCAGAATACAAGGCACTCAACTCAAACTCAGTACTTCATATCATCCGCAAATAGATGGTCAAACCGAAGCAGTCAACAAATGTCTAGAAACCTACCTTAGGTGTTTCACTCCATAAAAGCAACACCTTTGGGTACAGTGGTTACCTCTGGCTGAATGGTGGTATAACACCAACTATCATGCCACCACCAAAATGACTCCCTATGAAGCAGTATATGGTCAACTTCCTCCTTCCCCTACTTCTTATCTCAAGGGGTGCTCCAAAGTACAAGAAATGGATCAACTCCTACAACACCGCGCAACCATGCTCTCCCATCTTAGAGAGAATCTTCATCAAGCTCAGAACCGCATGAAGCAACAGGTCGACCAGCATCGCTTAGAGCGCCAATTTCAAGAAGGGGATCAGGTCTTTTTGAGGCTGCAACCATATAAGCAAACATCACTCAAAGACAAGGGTTGTCAAAAGCTCTCTCCAAAATTCTACGGACCATACCAAGTACTTCAGCGCATTGGAGAAGTGGCTTACAAGTTGGCTTTGCCACTGACGGCAAAAATCCATCCAGTTTTCCATGTATCGTGCCTCAAGAAAGTGATCGCGAACAATTGCCGAGTTCAAACTAGTCTACCTGAATTGGATGAAGAAGGGTCAATCTGGCTTCAACTCGAACAGGTTCTAGACACACGAGACAAGCACCTGCGCGGCCGCATGATTAAGGAAGTCCTCGTCAAATGGAAAGACACCTCTCCGGAAGATGCAACTTGGGAACCAGCCACTATTCTTCAGCAGTTTCCGCAGCTTCAGCCTTGAGGACAAGGCTAGTCTTAAGGGAGAGGGCATGTTAGGGTCCCACCCTAACCCCCTTATTTATGTCATGGGATCACGTCATAGTCAAGAGTCAATAAAGCCCATATTAATATTTGTAAGTGGTTAACCCGCAATTAATGACGGGACCACAGTTAGTTGCAAATGGGTCGTAGTATTAGATAGATGGTATTAATAAAACCCACGATATTGGCCCGTGGTATTGCATGTATGAGTCATATATAAAGGATAGAGACTCCTTGCAAGGAGCATTGTGTCTTATTTTGTATTCGAGCTCTGCTCTATTGGAGGTTGCCCCCTCGAAGAGGCAAGTGAACATTACTCTCTGAATAATAAAATCATTGCTATTCTGTGTTCTGGGTATCTTTTCTTCGCATATTCTGTATTTGGGTATCATTTTGCAGGTTAAGAGCATAACAGACCTCAATGAAAAATTGAAGTTAGCATGGACTTATGGGAAGCATATGGAAACATCATGAGTTGCATAAAGAACCATTGAAGATGCATGAACAATAGAAGCATGGTGTGTCCATGTTCCTAAAATCCAAAGACAAGTCTATAGGATAAGAAGAAATGCATAAGTTGAGGGGAAGTTGCTCAAGGTAATAAAGCTATGAGAAAATAAGACATAATGTTCTAGTAAACACTAGCATGTATCCTATTTCTTAATCACAGATATGAAAAAGTTGCATTTTTTGTCAGAAAATGATTTATTTGAGTGGCAAGGGTTCCTCACATGGCTTTAAAAGTCTTACTTTTTATTATTAAGAATGTATGTTGGTCATCTAATCAAACACGATTTAGCCACAAAAATACAAACAGATAGAATTTTTGGGCAAATGTTGCATAAAAACTATCATGTTTTCCCCAAAAAACAAGTTGAACATTAGTTATCCAAACAAAATTCTTAACCATGTTGAATTAAGCCAATGGAAATTTGATATTGTAATTACGCCGTAAGGCGTTTCCCTTTGAAATGAATTACCTCAGCCGATGCTGTGTCCTATTGTTGACTGTGGATTTGTGGTGTTAGACGATTGAACGAAGATTGATCGTTGATCTTCACATTGTCCTTTTGTGTCCCAACCCAATGGCCTCTCTGTCTTCAGGTATGCGAGCTAGGGCTGAGATGTTTCCTCTGGAGGTATGCGAGCTAGGGCTGCAGCACGCAAATCTTCTTTGGCGGCAAAGAAAAATCCAGAATCTATTCCCCCATGAACCAGCTAGGTATTCCTTCTGCCCTTGCGAGCTGCTTAGTTTATTCTTGGTTAAGTTCATCATTTTGACCTTTTACGCTCCGTTTCATTCGCCCAATCTCAGGTTGTCGCTCACTAATTTTCGGTTCAAAGGTTTTATCAGAGCTTTCCACCGCTGTTTGCAGGGCATTTCTGTTACATACAGTTATTCGCGATGGCCTTCCGAATAATTGGATCAAGGAACAGGCCTTGGTTTAACAGAAGTTCCTTCCATCTATAAATATTTATGATGGTTTCCTGGTTCTATCAATGTTATTTGCAGCCGGGGTGCATTATATTTGTCATCGATTTCACCTGAACTTTCTTGTACAGCAAGGTTGGAAGAATGGCTTCAATTGATGAGAGCAATAGGAGCATTCCCAACTAGGGTAAATCTGTTGTTATAGTCGACAACGTTCAAGAACTTGCAAAAAAATAGCAGGGAACAATACCAGAAAGATATATCAGAATAAGCGAAGCAATACCAACACCAACGACAGTGTTTGATCATTAGTTTAACATTCCCATCATTGACATGACCAAGATTTCAGCAGGAATATACAGAGAACAAGAGATTACGAAACTTGCCCGGGCTTGTGAAGAATGGGGTTTCTTCCAGGTATAATTTGTTAGTTTTTTCTATGTAGTCAGTCGACAGATTTGGAAAAAAAACAAAGTTACATGTTTTAATGGGTTTTCTGTAGGTTGTGAATCACGGTGTCCCGAACTCGTTACTCGATGCTGTTAGGAGAGCTGGAAAGGAGTTTTTCCAGCTTCCATTGGAGGAGAAACAGAAGTATGTTGTTAATCCAAGAGATCTTCAGGGCTACGGCAAGACATTCGTCTTGTCTGAACGACAGAAGCTGGATTGGGGTGACTTGTTGGGTTTGATAATGTTTCCTTCTGGTTGTAGAGATTTAAATCTTTGGCCAGTCGAACCTGCTGATTTAAGGTATACATAGGTTTCAAGGTGGTCCATAGGTGAAGTTTCAAATTTTCAAATATATAATGTTCCTCCTTGATAACCAGAAATTTAAATCTTTGGCCAGTCGAACCTGCTGATTTCAGGTATACATGGGTTTCAAGGTGGTTCATAGGTCAAGTTTCAAAATTTCAAATATATAATGTTCTTGCTTGATAACCAGAAATTTAAATCTTCGGCCAGTCGAACCTGCTGATTTCAGGTATACATGGGTTTCAAGGTGGTTCATAGGTGAAGTTTCAAAATTTCAAATATATAATGTTCCTGCTTGATAACCAGAAATTTAAATCTTTGGCCAGTCGAACTTGCTGATTTCAGGTATACATTGGTTTCAAGGTGGTTCATAGGTGAAGTTTCAAAATTTCAAATATATAATGTTCCTGCTTGATAACCAGAAATTTAAATCTTTGGCCAGTCAAACCTGCTGATTTCAGGTATACATGGGTTTCGAGGTGGTTCATAGGTGAAGTTTCAAAATTTCAAATATATAATGTTTATGCTTGATAACCAGAAATTTAATTCTTTGGCCAGTCGAACCTGCTGATTTCAGGTATATATAGGTGCCAGTTATTTAATGCTCAATGCCTTAAAATTCCACAAATTACAGGAGGAATCGCCTACTGTTCACAGTTGCAGCTGCAAAGTGTTATCGTCTTCATATAATTAAGAATATTTACCCAGGTCTACATTATTCAAATGCTAGTAGCTGCAAATGCCAATGAGGTAATTGATTCAAAGGCATGACTGATCCCTCTGCTGAGAAGCATAATATGCTCTAAAATTAAGTTATGATATTTGCTTCTGCATAGGCTCCTCTATAATATTAAACAAATAGGATCTGTATCATCATTAACAAGATTCAGTACAGACAAAAGAAACAATTATCTTGAATAGCTGCGAGAACATCATGTCAAGCAACACATGAAATTGGCATTTTACACTGACATTCCAAGCAAAACTACAACAGAAAACCACCATTGTGCTTGCCAATACATGCACAGATTTGCAAACAGCTTTCAACAGATCTTCTAATACAAGTCACTAATCAAGAGAAGATGCCACCAAGCTTCCTAGCAAAGTCGTCGTCATCATCATCTTCTAGAAAGTCTTCATCTTCTTGCTCATCTTCATTCCTTTCCCACTCTTCATTGTCCTCATTCTCTGCATGTTCCAAATCATACTCTTCATGGTCAACATCTTCATCTTCATTGCTGTGAACAACATCATTCATTACTGCATCTTCCTGGTCATCCACTACAATAGGCTTTGCTCCATTTGAAAAGGCTGATGGTTTGTCTTCTACAAGAGTATCCACGTCATTGGATGCCTCAGTGTCATCCACCCCAGGAGTAAAAGTGGGTAGTTCAGATGTATAATTGTCACCAGCTGGAAGTTCTCCCTCTTCAACATCTTTTTCAGGTGGTGGCAAGCCATCATTTCCCTTGCTCAAATTGAAACTCTAAATGGTCTGACCCTGCCCTTCTATAGGTATATTTCCTTCATTGTCACCATTTTCTTGAGTCACTTTCTGTTTTTTCTTCAGAATATCACTTAATGGCTTTGGAGCCTGAAAGTCTTGTTCCCCACTTGAATCACTAATTACCTTTCCCAATCTCATCTTCCTTCCTTCCCAAGGAAGATTTTGTCTGTGTTTGTCTGGACTCTTCATAGAGGGATTCTGTGAGGATCCATGCTCTGTTGATTGTGCAGTAGAAGGTTCTTCACTGCTCTCACGATTCTTTTCTTGTTTGATTTGTGCAAGAGTCTTAGGCCCAACAAAATTTATGGCATCTGTCCTTGTTTCAATGTTCCTAAAAGTTTGACCTCTAGGTACCCTGGATTCTGATGATATAGAACCATCTGTAGGCATTCTTCCCCTCTCCTTTTCACGATACTTGCTTTTGAAATGATCATTTAAGCCCCGTCTGCTTGGTGAGCTTCTGGACCAAGCCCTCTCTAACTTGCCTTCTTGATCAGCTTCTATATTGTCAGATGGCTCTCTTTTGAAGCCACTAGCCTCTACTTGAATCCTACCCTGCAATCGCCTACTACTGTGATTCATACCTTGCCTTAACTGGTCCCTGTATATATCTTGCTGTCTACGGTCATCATCTTGTTGCCTAGAGCCACGGTGAAATTCACCATGTCGACTATCCACATGCTGTCTCTTTGAGGGGCTATCCACTACTTTAGCCTCACCAGCCCTCCTATGTTTTGAAATCCAGTGGCGGAGATCCTCCATATTGTTCCGTTCAGGATCATCTTCACTAGACAAGGACCTCCTTTCTCACACAATCGGTCTCTCCAGAACCCTGTCATCAAAAGCATTAGACTGCTTTCGGCCACCACGCTCATATCCCCTGTTTTTATATGGTTCATAAGCTCCATGGTCATACTGAAATTCAGCATCATAGTAGCCAGTTCGGACAAGCTCTCGTTTGTTGTGCATATTTCTTTCTCGACCATTGATTGCATCTCTTCCAGATTCCATATCATGTTTATAGTAATCAGCATCCTCCTAGTGGCTTAGATGGTCAAGTCCATCATCCACAAGTACATCAAATCCTGGCGATGATCCACCCAGCAAATCCTCCGATTCTAATCCATTTTGTATTCTTTCTTCTGGAGGATGAGACGGGCGTATCCGAGACCTGTTTCTTGAAGCATCATGTATCCTTTGTCTTGTAGGTTCAATCTCTGGAAAAAATTGTTCGACTTCATGTGGACTTCCCTTTATATAGGTAGGCTGAGATCTTGATTGAGAGACATGTCTAGCTTTTGGTTGTAACTGGGCTTCCTTGACATTATTTGACTGTAGTGTTAAAGGATTCCCCAAATGCCCTTCTTGGAAGTTATTGGACTGCAATGCAACAGGGTTACTTGACTATGACGCCTTGAAGTTATTTGCCTTTGCTAGCACAGGGTTCTTGACTGCATTGCCTGAAAGTTGTTTGACTTCAATTTCATGGGGTTGCTTGACTGAACTGCATTAGGATCAATTGATTGCACTGCCTTGGGAAAGCTTAAATCAGATGGATGTTTTCCATCTTTGTTGCTTTTAGTTTCATTGACTGTTTGTTTCCCACTTGCATGAGGCTCTGTAACTACTGGACTTGGTTTTGTTGTCTTTTGAGAAGTTAGATTAGCTCCTGAAAACAGGCCATGCACAAAATGGCACTTATCACCCTTTACACAATATCCCTGCTGGAAAAAATAGCAGGGACCTTTCGGTTTGTTTGCAATGCCAAATGCTGGTAACGATGCCGAGGACGATGGTGGAACTATTGCTGGTGTTGGTGCTCCTGACAAGCCATCTAGTGGCTGAAACGGAAACACAGATACACAAGTTAGTGTCATAAATAGATTAAGAAAAAATTATACAAAGAAAGTATACTTGCTTGATATGTAGAATTGACCAGAGTAGAATAGCTTGAAACTGGCTATGACTATTTTATGTGAAGGCTGCGGTCCGTGTTTGTATTACACCATTGACCAGTTCAACTACAACCCTCTCCTAATGCAAAACATAACCATTACTGCTAAAAAAAAATGTTACAAATACAACACATGTATATACAATTGTTTTCTCTAAAAAGCAAAATTGATCGCAACTTAAGCATTTGCTCTTTTGAAAGCCATTTTCCAGGTTTACATGAACGTTGAATTATCAAAAATGTCCCCAAAGTCTCTCAACCTAACATTGTTCGATCAAACTGTCCTGAAAGTCTCAAGCTAACGGATTCTGCCGAGGTCTCTGTAAATATTTTTGTGCATATTTATATTATTAATGAAATTTCCTAGTACAGTAAAAAATGTGCTAGATGCGTCTTCCAAAATCCATCCCAATATATACTTTAGCCAAGTGTACACTAATTACAATACTGTCCATAGATCTACTCTACTTTCTGTGAAAAAAGGGTTGTTCCAACCTTTGAATAAGAAAATATTGCATCAATTCTACATACAGTTGAAGCAACTCCGCCACTTTTGGAGCTCCCAAAAAATAGAATTGAACAAAGGCTCATAATTTTGAGTTATTCAGTGGATGATTGTCCCATTTTTAATGGAAATTATGGCATTTACACAATAAAATAATGAATTATGTTTTTTTAATGATAAAATAATGAATCTTTTTAGTTGGCACATTTCGGCATAGAACTTCACAGAGCTGCATAAATTTTATTTGGAGATGTCATCTTCATTCAACTGGCCAGACAACCAACGCACTATAATAATATAATTTATTTAATAGAGGAATTGTAACGGATACTTCACAAACAACTTCAAAGGCAACAATTTCTTTTACAGAACATGAAAAACCATAAATATCCCAATATTATATAGTATATACCCATTTCATATCCACCACAAATTAATAAATATATTAAAACAAACAAAAAAATACCAAGGTATCTTCAGCTATGGGGACAGCGAAATAATTGACCCATGGTGTTACTCGAATAAAAAAATACTTTCATGTAATTCAAATATTATTGAAATTTTGGAATGATCAGAAGCAACTGTAAAAATTTCCAAGACAAAATGTTCGCATTACAATGACAATATGAAAAATAAAAAACAATCATCTGCCAGTTATTTAATACTCAATGGCTTAAAATTCCACAGATTACAGGAGGAATCACCTACTGTTCACAGTTGCAGCTGCAAAGTGTTATCGTCTTCATATAATTAAGAATATTTACCGAGGTCTACATTATTCAAATGCTAGTAGCTGTAAATGCCAATGAGGTAATTGATTCAAAGGCATGACTGATCCCTCTGCTGAGAGCATAATATGCTTTAAAATTAAGTTATGATATTTTCTTCTGCATAGGCTCCTCTATAATATTAAACAAATAGGATCTATATCATCATTAACAAGATTCAGTACAGACAAAAGAAACAATTATCTTGAATAGTTGCGAGAACATCATGTCAAGCAACACATGAAATTGGCATTTTACACTGACATTCGAAGCAAAACTACAACAGAAAACCACCATTGTGCTTGCCAATACATGCACAGATTTGCAAACAGCTTTCAATAGATCTCCTAATACACGTCACTAATCAAGAGAAGATGCCACCAAGCTTCCTAGCAAAGTCGTCGTCATCATCATCTTCTTGCTCATCTTCATTCCTTTCCCACTCTTCATTGTCCTCATTCTCTGCATGTTCCAAATCATACTCTTCATGGTCAACATCTTCATCTTCATTGTTGTGAACAACATCATTCATTACTGCATCTTCCTAGTCATCCACTACAACAGGCTTTGCTCCATTTGAAAAGGCTGATGGTTTGTCTTCTACAAGAGTATCCACGTCATTGGATGCCTCAGTGTCATCCACCCCAGGAGTAAAAGTGGGCAGTTCAGATGTATAACTGTCACCAGTTGGAAGTTCTCCCTCTTCAACATCTTTTTCAGGTGCTGGCAAGCCATCATTTCCCTTGCTCAAATTGAAACTCTGAATGGCCTGACCCTACCCTTCTGTAGGTATATTTCCTTCATTTTCACCATTTTCTTGAGTCAATTTCCATTTTTTCTTCAGAATATCACTTAATGACTTTGGAGCCTGAAAGTCTTGTTCCCCACTTGAATCTCTAATTACCTTTCCCAATCTCATCTTCCTTCCTTCCCAAGGAAGATTTTGTCTGTGTTTGTCTGGACTCTTCATAGAGGGATTCTGTGAGGATCCATGCTCTGTTGATTGCGCAATAGAAGGTTCTTCACTGCTCTCACGATTCTTTTCTTGTTTGATTTGTGCAAGAGTCTTGGGCCCAGCAAAATTTATGGCATCTGCCCTTGTTTCAGTGTTCCTAAAAGTTTGACCTCTAGGTACCCTGGATTCTGATGATATAGAACCATCTGCAGGCATTCTGCCCCTCTCCTTTTCACCATACTTGCTTCTGAAATGATCATTTAAGCCCCATCTACTTGGTGAGATTCTTGGGCCATTAACCTATTTCTTTAGGTTCAAAAACACAAGCTCTTAGGCCATTAACCTATTTCTTTAGGTCCAGAAACACAAGCTCTTAACCAAGCAATAGTTTTAGTGGCCGAGGGGGTTTGAACACTAATGTCCCTCCAGTCCTCCAACACTGATATCCCTCCAGTAAAATGTTTTTTATTTTCTTCGAATATTTTATCCGCATTGTAGTGTAATTTTTTTGTCGCCACGGGCAGTATACCTGCTTGATATGTAGAATCGACCAGAGCAGAATAGCTTGAAACTAGATATGACTATTTTATGTGAAGGCTGTGGTCTGTGTTTGTATTACACCACTGACTAGTTCAACTACAACCCTCTCCTAATGCAAAACATAACCATTACTGCTAAAAAAAAATGTTACAAATACAACACAGGTATATACAATTGTTTTCTCTAAAATGCAAAATTGATCGCAACTTAAGCATTTGCTCTTTTGAAAGCCATTTTCCAGGTTTACATGAACGTTGAATTATCAAAAATGTCCTCAAAGTCTCTCAACCTAACATTGTTCGATCAAACTGTCCTGAAAGTCTCAAGCTAACAGATTTTGCCGAGGTCTCTGTAAATATTTTTGTGCATATTTATATTATTAATGAAATTCCCTAGTACAATAAAAAATGTGCTAGATGCGTCTTCCAAAATCCATCCCAATATATACTTTAGCCAAACGTACACCAATTACAATACTGTCCATAGATCTACTCTACTTTCTGTGAAAAAAGGGTTGTTTCAACCTTTGAATAAGAAAATATTGCATCAATTCTACATACAGTTGCAGCAACGCCGCCACTTTCTGGAGCTCCCAAAAAATAGAATTGAACAAAGGCTTATAATTCCGAGTTATTCAGTGGATGATTGTCCCATTTTTAACGGAAATTATGGCATTTACACAATAAAATAATGAATTATGCTTTTTTAATGATAAAATGATGAATCTTTTCAGTTGGCACATTTCGGCATAGAACTTCACAGAGCTGCATAAATTTTACTTGGAGATGTCATCTTCATTCAGCTCGCCAGACAACCAACGTACTATAATAATATAATTTATTTAATAGAGGAATTGTAACGGATACTTCACAAACAACTTCAAATGTGACAAATAAATAAATATATTAAAACAAACAAAAAAATACCAAGGTATCTTCAGCTATGGAGACAGCGAAATAATTAACCCATGGTGTTACTCGGATAGAAAAATACTTTCATGTAATTCAAATATTATTGAAATTTTGGAATGATCAGAAGCAACTGTAAAAATTTCCAAGACAAAATGTTTGCATTACAATGACAATATGAAAACTAAAAAACAATCATCTGCCAGTTATTTAATACTCAATGCCTTAAAATTCCACAGATTACAGGAGGAATCACCTACTGTTCACAGTTGCAGCTGCAAAGTGTTATCGTCTTCATATAATTAAGAATATTTAACCAGGTCTACATTATTCAAATGCTAGTAGCTGCAAATGCCAATGAGGTAATTGATTCAAAGGCATCACTGATCCCTCTACTGAGAAGCATAATATGCTCTAAAATTAAGTTATGATATTTGCTTCTATAGGACCTAGATAATGCAAGGGCCACACAATTTCCACTGAAGCATCCACTTGGGTTAGCCTCTATGTTTTGGATGATTACACAATAGATAAAATTGGCCAGCACTTATAAAAAATTCCATCCAGCTAGATAGTCGATGCTCAATCCTACTTTATATTTTCTAAGCACAACCAATAACTCCACGAGGATAACATGATCCCTATTTAGCAAATACACCGGCTGCCCGCTCAAATGGCTGGTACCTATAATCATAGCCCTGTATGGATAAAAACTGATGACTATGAGTTACGTTGGCTCTATACATTGATGACAGTTTCTTTAGCTTTGCCAACAATCATTGTACTCTAGTATAGACTAAATGGACACTGGAATTTCCATTATCCAGAAGATGGAATCTTACCCAAGGCATTCACAAAAGTTGTTGCCAACCCACAACTGGTTGAAAATAATCTCCATCATCATAACAAACTTTATGCCCATAATATGCACAAATGGTAACACATGATACATCTCCCAAACCAACGGAGTCCAACTAAAGTCTAATCCGAGATCCTCCATTCTCAACACTTTATACATAAAAAAACTTGTCTGTAATCGGCCTCTCTTTGCACTTTTTGGGGCAATTGCTAGTTATATTAAGTTACTTGAAAAATCGGTCTCCTACAATGTATTTTAGGTATCAAAGGAGGGAAATGGTTATTTCCATTGATTGAGGAATCATTTAGGCAATTTCAATCTTGTAGAAAAGATTTGTGTTGGTTTAGCCTGGGCCCGAAACTTTTTCGTTGTCATCTAATTAATGAATGCATTAGGCTGACCATAAAAAAATATCCATTTTCAGAATACACATTATCATCCACCCTTGCTTTCAACAATGCCCATTCACATGTCACTATTCTTCCCCACTCTATGCCTTATCACTCTATGCCTTACGTCGTTTCCTTTGCAACATAAGGTGCAAATGCTAGTAAATATTCACTACTGGGCACACTCTCCCAAGAGAAAAAGTGACAATGAAAATATATTTAACTAATATAGTAGCTACAAGTAGGGTGGCATAGTTATTAACCAATACCTGGTAATGAAAACAAGAAATTTGACTGATCATGCATTTATTCATTATCTATCATATGGCGAGCTTGTCAATGTATTCTTGTAATGGGAATGTTATGGAAAGGTTGCTTGATTCCTGCAGAAAATCAATAAAGAAATAGTCTGCTACATTGACATTCGAATCAATATTTGAAAACAAATGCTAGAGAGTTTCCCTTTTGGAAATTATGAACACAATTTTTGCAACTCAAGTTACGGATTATGTTCATGGTCAGATATGTTTACATATGAAAACATTTTATGTGCACATACTGCTCTCGAAAGAAGTCCACACCCCAACTAGGAGCCTATATTAGCACTTAAATATGTAAATGTAGTTTAGATCACATGATTCAATAGTATATGAATCAATTATTGGCTTTAATGGATGTGGTGGTTCCCCTAGATTTCATTTTTTTCTTTGCTTGCCCTAGTGGGTTTGAAACTGATCAAACAATTATGCAAAATTGAGGGAATGTAGAGGATTTGAGGAAAGATGCTTTTGATTTGAATGTGACTTTTGGGAGGAAAGATTACTAAGGAGAATTTCTCCAAGAAGTATAATTATGTCATATTGGATTCAAATTTGATCTCAAAATGTCTTTATGGGGAATCCTTTTGCATGACTAGGGCTAGAAAGCTTGGAGATGCAACTCCCAATATTTTTTTCTTTAAATTTTCACCTTTGAATATATCAAAGATAGGTAGATCTATAAGATTTTCATGAGGAATTTTAGGTACCATGATGATCTAAAAACATAAAATGTGATAATTCATCATGATTGACTTTAGCCTTAGTTCACATCTAAATTTACTAGAAGATAAGGTTGTGGATTGACATTGTTCTAGAGATAGTGTTGTTTTCAATGCATTATTTTAGAAGGAATGTTATGGAAAGGGTGATTTCTTCCTACATAAAATTAGCAAAGCAACAGTGAACTACGTTTCCATTTGAATCACGCTCTGAAAAAAGATGCTAAAGTGTTTTCCTTTTGGAGATGATGAATGCATTATCAAATCAAACACAGGAGTTGTAGCTTAGCTGAGGAATTTGTGAAGGATGGTATTCATGGCTAGTGTTGTATACATAGGCAAAGGTTTTTATATGCACATATTAGGAAAATAAAATGAATAATTGTTTCCAACCTTATAGTTTAATTGTTAGTGTATTCGAAGACTCTGGTGTTATCTATTGAGAGGTTAATAACCTAGAATTCAAGTCAGTTGTCAAAATCCCCAACGAAAGCTTCTGTGGTACATGCAAATGAAATGACTAGTGAGATGGTAACAACAACCAATACTGTGCTTGATGTATGGCGCATATACCATGATTTTTTAGCTAAATAACTCATACTTACCTTTAGATTTTACCATCTCAATAACAAGTTTAATTCTTTCAAATCAGACACAAACAAATTGGTATATAATTGGTCATGAAAGTGTCTAAATATTTGTAGCAGATTCAACCCTTAAAATCCACAAGCAAGGTTCACATGCATAAAGTGTTGAGAATATGAAGAGGGGAATATGGAACTAAGTTATGGATCTTATTTCTGATTAGGAACTACAATGAGCTCAAACTTGGATGTTGATTCAACTTAATTTCAACCCCAAGTGGAAGATCAAAATGAAGGTGCTTGGCATATAAGGTGTTGTTTTTGAAGGGTGAACATCCATATCACTTACTTTGGAAGCCAACATGTATGAGAAGAAACTAGGGCTAATTTTTGTTGGAAGTAGACAAATATGTATGTATATATATATATATGTGTGTGTGTGTGTGTGTGTGTGTGTGTGTGGATCAATTTGTGATGGTTGGCCTTATTCAATGAGCCTTCTTAGTGGCATGGATGTGAACAGGCCTCATCCGAGACTGCAAATCAACAAACTTGTGAGAATTTTTAATACTTTGGCTGTGTTGTTTCATTGCTTGTCCACATTGGGAAGGATGTAAGCCTTTAGAGGAATATATGATCCTTGTGACAAGTTTGGAGATACGTGTCACTCTTATACATCGTTCATGAAGCCAAACTGAAAAGGGTGTGAGGATTGAGGACGTATCTTAGAGGAGTGCTTGAATTCATTGAATTATTCCAATATGGAATTGATTTGGAATTGTTTTTATGAGGTTGAATCCACTTTTAAAGGAAGAATTAGTGGTTCTAATGAAGGAGATACACCATTTGGAGACATTGGAAGTTGAGCTTTTGCTTACACATTTGATGGAGGAAACCAACCAGTTGGAGAGCCTTTGAATGTTGGATGTGGCTTGGGAAAGTCCCACTTAGATGATGTTGTGGAGGTATGGGACTTGTGTGCTCACTTGGAAAAACAAAGAAACATTTGATTGGAGAATCAAAAATTGTTGTAGGGCCTTTGAATGTCATATGCGATGAAGAGGAGAGTTGGTGAAGTAAGTTGGCTAGCACAAGTCTATGTTTGGGACTTTGAACTGAGGTATTGGTTTGTGTGGTAATGCAGGTGATTCAATACTTTAATGCTTTCATAGATTATAGGTGAAAGGATATTTCAACCCAGATTATAAGATGAAATGGGCCCATAATTATAGGTTATTCATTAGTTTTATCAATCAACTTGTGAATCCAACTTTGTTTCTCCTCCCACCTTTCCCACCTCAAAACAATGCATTGTAATTGATACATGTAGATCCTTGCCATCATTGGCAACCTCCATCATTATAATGAAATGAGAACTCTCAACATTTTGGATAGGATCTTGTCCAGTTACAATCAATCTAGCAGAGACAATATTGGATGTGTGAGCATTAAAGCCTCCCATGGCCCCAACTATTGCAGATCCAATTAAGTTCTTGAGCATGTTCAAAAAAAAAAAAAAATGGAACAATTGTCTTCAAAACCTTGCCAAAAACTACCTTGGTGATGAGAGCATCACACACCATTAATTTTCCATGCCCTTCAATCCAATTCATAATTGTAGGTTTCTTGTCTACACAGAATTTCCATAAACACTGATAATGTCCATGTCATGAAACTCATTCTGAAGGAAATCAAAAACATTTTGCACACCCTTGAACACCATATTCATCCCCATAGCATCCCCATTAAAGAAATTAAACCTCATGTACAAGAACCTCCCTTCAATTACACATCGTATACCTTATAGCCTGGAAAATTAGCTTGTGCTATTGAATATTGCAGATAAATTCTCATGCTTATTGATATCTTCAATATAAAACCTGAGATTCGTATCTCTTTAGGATTCATTTTCATATGAATACGCTCATCACTAGAATATTTATTTTTATTTGGTATGATAATTCAACAAGCAAGATCTATGCTGCATGATTTCTCTCCAACATCAATAGAAAAAACCAAAATAACATGACTAATACATTTGCTATAGCCTTGGAATTTTCATTGAAATGATATAAATCAAACAAATTTATGCCCATGATACCACTAGAATCCTTCAACCTTCCCAAATGTGTATCAAGTTGCAAAAAAGCATACCAAAAATTATACAACATCGACTGTATCCTAAAGAGAGAATGTTCCAGGAGTTTAATGTGCAATCCCACAATTCTTTTGTATTCATGTTATTTCCACAGGTTGACGCATTCTCATGAAGAATTGTTTTCCATGGGTTGACATCAATTACTATTTTTGGATATTAGAGAGTAATGTTCGAGTCAGATAAGAACTATCGAATGGAAAATAATAACTGATTGAAAGCATGTGAAGCATAAACTATATCATTTTTGTAAGTACAGTCCATGATCATCCTAGAACCAACAGAAGGTGGCTTTGAAATCTAATTTATATTTTCTTTGAGCAACTTTTTTTTTTCTTCTTTCTCAAGAGTAGTAACATTAAATGACGAGTGTTTGCATTTTTTTAACTAAAATAGGGATATGAGCTTTCACTCTTAGCAGTAGAAATTTTATTTATCAGTGTCAAGGAAATGACTAGTGTATTTAATTTGTGCAAAATGATCTCATTCATGGATGGGGTATGGACATGAAGCTTGGATATTGTGAAAATGTCATATTACTACATTTATTATTGCTTTCTTTTTCATTAATTAGTAGATAACTAAGCATATATACAAAGACAAGTCAATTATGAGGGTGTAATTTTCCATTGGTCATAATGTTCTTAGGTATTTTGAATTTCTACATTGTCATGGATTGTTGCATTGTGTATTCATACCAATATTTTGGTTGAATGGTTGTGCCCACATATGGATTAATGGAGAGTTTAATGAACATATTGTGTCCATTAATGACCAAATTAGGTCAATGGGAATTGAAAATGTAGCAAATACTAACAACAACATGAGGAGTGCCTAGTGCATCTCCTCCTTTAAACACAATTAAAGTAAATAAATAGCATGATATCCTAACAAAAAAGTGGTGGATTCATAATGGCTAAACAGTCTACAAAGAGTACATCCTTGAAGGTGAAGACATTCCAAACAAGAAATGGTACAAAGAAAGAGAGTTGGCCTTATAACTAGCATTAAGATGAAAGAGAAGAACTACCCTTAATTTTATTAATTTTCTTAATTGAGGTCAAAAGGTGTCTCATTTAAAAGCTAGTTTTGTTTATTGTTATTGCTATTTTGCTGCTCAAGGTCAATACTTATGAAATTTGTTATATACCTAGGGGGGATAATATGGGGTACCAAAGGAGGTACCCAAGGTAATAATGTAATAATGGGATGGGCCATAATAATAAATAAGGTGGTTAACCCATGTCATGTAAGGGACCACAAGTAGTTAATAATAATTTAATGGACCCATGGTATTAGTTGATGGTATGAGAGAACCATGGTAATGACCCATGGTATTGTATGTATGAGGCCTATATAGAGGCTAGAGACTCCACATGGGAGATAGTGAAGGATTATTGTATGAACAGGCATATGGCTTGTGGAGTGTTCTCCTTCCTTAAGGAGTGAATGTATGGTGTTGCCCTACCTTAAGGGTTTGATCAATAAAGAAGTTTTTCTATCTATTTCTCTCTTATTGTTTCTGGGTTTATTTCCATTATCATATATTTTTGGGTTAGATCTACAACAATTGGTATCAGAGCTACAACAAGTGGTATCGGAGCTCTTTCTTGGGTTTATTTCTATTATCATATACTTTTGGGTGAGATCTACAACAAGTGGTATCAGAGCTACAACAAGTGGTATCAGAGCTACAACAATTGGTATCAGAGCACTTTCTTGGACACAAAAGTGGAGATTTTTTTTTTATTTTTTATTTTGCAGGGTTTCGGGGGCGGCGACTTTGCAGGTCAGATCTGTACATTTTGGAGCACGATCTGTAAAATATAATTACATATCTGGATTCATTGTGCAAAAATACCCGATTTCAAAAAAAAAATCCGCTGAATCGGAGTCCGGATGAAAGATATATCACTGATCTAAAAATCAGTGGGGTTGCAAACAATTTTCAGGGCAGCGATTTTGCGGCGCAGATCTAGACGTCTTGGTACAAGATCTGAAAAATCTAATTGCATATCTGGATTCTTTGGGAAAAAATACCGAATTTCAAAAAAAAAAATCAGCCGAATCGGAGTCCGGATGAGGGAGATATCGCTGATTTAAAATCAGCTCTTTTTTGTAGAAATTTTGGTGACGGCGGGAGAGTTGCAGCACAGATCTGAAATTTCAAGTGTCGGGATCAAGATTTCTACCACATGGGCAGATGCAGAATGATTGTTCCATTTCTAAAAATAGGTTATAATAGGGATTCTGAGCAATATTGACGGAATTGTGACCAATTCAATTTTTCGCCAATATTTTTTGTGATGGTGGGCCTAGATCGAAGTTTGAGGGACTTGTATAAATTTGATGGCTCTCATCCAGCTAGATGGATAGCGCAAATGGAGCAGTGTTTCAATCAGAATCGCATCTATGATAATGAGACTCAGCTTATGGTGGGAAGCATGTACTTGGACTATGAAAGACGACAATGGTGGCAAGAGCATCAATGTTCCAATAGAAAGTTTTGGACTTGGGACATGTTTACAAAAGCTATTATGGACCTCTTTGGCCGAAAAACTATTCTTGTTGATAAGCTCACACAGACAGACACTTTGCCTAGCAAAGAGCTTATTTTTACAGAAAAGAAGGAAACCATGGAACCTAAAGGGTTATTTTCTACTGATGCTTTCTTATTGCAGGTTCATGGATTGATTCAGAAGGAGAAAATCGTTGTGACTATAAATCCTAGTTGCAAGCAAAATCTTATAAGTGTTAATTTGGCAAAAAGATTGCAAGTTCCAGCAAAACACATTGAAACTGCACAAGTTGATAATGAGGATGTTCAAGTGTACAAGGATTTGAAGATTTCTATGGATAAATATGTGTTGCATGGTGATTTTTATGCTTCAGAGATGGATAATATGGATGTTGTTTTGGGATATCCTTGGATGGAATCCGTGGGTACTATCAATATTAATGTGCAGAAGAAATTCCTGAAGCTCTGGTATAAAAAGAAGAAAATTACATTACAGGATATTTCCATCAATAAGCAGGTAGAGCACATGGAGGCTGAAGCGGAAGATGTTTCAGGGACTGACATATCAGATGATGAGCCTTTGATGATCAACAATCAAACACAAACAGAGGCTGAAGAAGAAAAGGTTACAGGTGATGATACATCAGAGGAGGGCTCAGTGGTTGAAGTCATATTGAAAAAGAAGACACCACAACAGGCACCAAAGCAGGGTGAAGTAAAGAAAAAGTCATCATGGGTTAAAACTTCAACATATCATCACCCACATCACCCCGCAAGACAACCATCAAGATGGCAACCAATTAGCCACATGGACAACAACCCCCGCATGACAGATCGAGAGGAGCGAAGATCCACCTACTACACATCCACACAGAAGAGCTACCACAGTCAACTTCCATCTCAAGTGAGCGAGGCACCAGCGAGATCGAGGGTTCACCTTTCTCTTGGATGGCTAGATGCACATGCATGGTACCAATGGACTACTCTTTTGAGTAGATCTTATTATTTATGTTCTTCCCATGTTTCGGGGACAAAACATGCTTAGGGGGGTGGAATGTTATATACCTAGGGGATAATATGGGGTACCAAGGGAGGTACCCAAGGTAATAATGTAATAATGGGATGGGCCATAGTAATAAATAAGGTGGTTAACCCATGTCATGTAAGGGACCACAAGTAGTTAATAATAATGTAATGGGCCCATGGTATTAGTTGATGGTATGAGAGAACCATGGTAATGACCCATGTTATTGTATGTATGAGGCCTATATAGAGGCTAGAGACTCCACATGGGAGATAGTGAAGGATTATTGTACGAACATGCATATGGCTTGTGGAGTGTTCTCCTTCCTTAAGGAGTGAATGTATGGTGTTGCCCTACCTTAAGGGTTTGATCAATAAAGAATCTTTTCTATCTATTTCTCTCTTATTGTTTCTGGGTTTATTTCCATTATCATATATTCTGGGTTAGATCTACAACAAAATTTTATAATGATGTGCAATTCAATAATTTTCCATTCCAGATGCTCCTTAAACACTAGCACCAAAGAAGTTTGTAGCTACGAAGTACTCTTATGGTGCAACTAAAGAGAAGGTAAATATACATTTTTATGTCCATCACTATCTTCTGTTATTTTCCCCATTAAATGTTGTTCGAATTGCACACAAACTTGAGATCTTCCATAGTAGATTCCCTCTCATATGGGCCATGAAATAAAATCTACCCTTGTTATATGTGAATTTTTATAATGTAAATTTTGATGGCATGCAGGCTTAGACCATCATCATCATGTATTTGATCTACATGAATTTTTATAACACAATGTTTCCAACAATCTAATAATAGGTAAGTTAAATAAAGAGCTAAGAGTATAGGGGATTGACCCCTCGTATTTGAGTGCAGAAGGAACTGTATGAGTCCATGAAGGAAAAAATGTGAGTTGAATATCTATCTTTTGGGGGAATTCAAAATAAGTCTCTCTAGTCTAATTACTTTCTCAACATCATCATTTTTGTCATTGTTTTAGTGGTTTTGACGTTGTTCTTTGGAGGCAATTTATTTTCATAGGGATTTCATTTTCCTCCAAGGGATCAAATAATGAAACCACATCAATTTAAGAGACTACTTTTATGAGTTGGTGATCGTTTTATTTATTATAGAAAAGGACCACGTCAATAGTAAGAGAAAAATATGTTATTTTAGTCCAATTTTGGCATTTTTGAGCTCTATATTTCTAGCAAAGTCAAAATCATTGTTGGAATGGTTCATATTTGTGAGACTTTTGCATCTAGAAGAAAAATAGAAAAGTATAGTTAGGCTTTATGGTTTTCACCATTCTTTTCATTATGAGGAGCACTTTCCTAAGTCAAAGAATTGAGGTTTAATTCTTATGCTCCATAGAACCTTTAATTTCATTTTCTTTTCAGTTTTAAGAAATGAATTGTGAAACATTCAGTTGAAATTTATTTCCTTTATACTAAAAATAAGTACAGTATATAATGGAACATACCATCGTTTTTAAAAATTAGATAAGGCTAGAAACCTATGTCCTAAAACTGGCTTTTCTAAAGCACACCTCAACGAGAATTTTCAATACAACACAATATCTTTTCTTCATCAAAAAAGTTCAATGTAATTAATTTTGGTATACACTACTTGAAATATTTTTGAGTTGATGCATTTTGAGTGATACAATTCACTCATCTTCAAGTAAAAAGAGTAGTAGAGTAGAGGGCAAGTTTCAAATGAAGGAGACTATATCTAATATAGAAAATTGGATTGTTCCTTGACCTCTCTGCTACTTCCATTGGTCCTTATTATTGGAAATGCAGTCTTGTTCCCTACTCCATTTGAAATCATGTTGCAGCTATGCCCATGCAATCAAAGTTAATAGTGTGCTCTAGTGTTGTCTAACTTGAAATTCAAAAGCACACATTTTCTTCCCTTGATAACAATTTCGACAACAAAAATATGGTACTGATGACTATATCCATTAGTCTCCTTGTATCTTCCAAATATTTAGTAAATTCCATTGTTAAGAATGTGCAATCGTTAGTAATGTTAAGTCCTAGATTCATCTTTTTATTTATTGTATGCAAAGGTTATTGAGTTGGGGAGGTATTATTTTGAAGTTAACATTTTTTTTAATTTCCATATCTAATATGCAATAGTAGGATCAATCAAGATAGGTTGTAGCAATATCTAGTATGCAATAATAGGTGCTCTACTAAAAATTGCCAAATTCCTTCTACCATGTACCCTTTAAGTGCAAAGCATTTCCCAATACGAACCTAGTATATTTGTTAACATAATCAACTATAAGTAGTTCCTGTATTTTCCCCTTTGTTGCATCTGCAACCCATTTATTCACTTCCATTATAACTTCATTCACCATGTGTGCCTAATCTCAAAATCACTTGTGAGTGATCTCAGTTAATTAATTAATGAATGAATGAAGGTATTACAGACTCATGTGCTGGTGTGTGTCTATGTTATCTTAGGCAACAGATTGATAAGATTGAAAAATACACAGACACTGGAAAACAATAAGAGAAACACAGCAAGAAAAACAGAACACAACAAAATTTAATAAGGAGTTCATCCAATCCTCCTGGGCTACATCTCCGGTCCAGCTTTTAGTGGTGGCCTTCTTTTATTGTGTCTTTAAGCAAAGTTTTACAATGAGGAGCTCAATTTGAGTCTCCTAGAACAAATGATGCTTAGTAGGGTGGTTCTCGGATTCCCCAAGCCACTAGAGTGCATAGACTCTTCCTTACCAAGCCTTGACCTTGACTGGTCTTAATGGGATGAGTCCAATTTGGTACTCAGTTCCTGACAGACATCCTCTCTGGGATTGCTTGAACCTCTCAAGCCTGGTTCTGTCTGTCCGTTGCTGCCTTAGCTCTGTAGGTCAACTTGGCTCTCTGTTCTCTGCCTCGCTTTCTGTTTTCTCTGTCTCACTATTTCCTTCTTCCTTTTTTCCTTGTCTTCTCTCTTGCTTTTGTTCTCTGTCTGTTCATGGCTTAAAGCTAATCCATCCCTTGACAGTTCATTTCCTCTTCCGCCTCTTCGGATCACCTACTATTGTCTGCTTGGAATTCCCTACCTTTGCATCATCGCCATTGTGTAACGTCTCACAGGGAGGTGGCCACTTGTCCTCTCATGAACTGAGTGCCAGATCTTCCTCAACGGTTCATTATTTTTCTTATGTTGTGAAATGATTCACCTGCCAACTCAGTGGTCAAATCGGACTTCAAACTTTTATACATCGTAGCTTATTTCTCCGCCAAATCCGGTCTCCCCATCGGGCGCAATCTCCAACGTTAGATTTGGGGCCTCCGGATCCTATGTTTATCGCTCTTATCGCACAATTGACTTGCTTGGACGTTAGCCCACACTGAGAGCGGTTTTCTCTCTCATCCGTCAGACACGCATCAATCAACATGTGGAATCACTCATTCCCCTGCTAAATCCGCTTACTACCAAAAACGCCTCCGATATTCCACCAGTTTTGGAGCATCTGTTTTGGAGCACGGGACTTGCCTTTAGTTTAGCACTTTTCCCACGGTTTTTGGGTTTCCCTTGTGACCGAGCGCTCGGGGCTATTCCATTTCAAGGGGTTTTGCCCAACAATGCACGATTAATCAAAAATGGCCTCTGTTCTCTGATCTTGATTTCCCAATTTCTAGTTTGTGCCACTACGCGGTCTCCATGGGCCTCAGTCAACATGCTTTGACCAAGGTCCTCATTGTTTCGTGCTGGCTACAAACTGCCATTGTCCAGAGGTCCTTCCTGATAGCTCTTGTTCACAAGTTTTTCTTTGAAGTCTGTCATGATTCGAAACAGTCATAGAACTCTGATAATTTTCCATGGATCCAATTTGGATCACGGCCTTCCCACTAAAAAAGCTTTTGGACCACCAAAAGTTAGTTTTCATGCATCGACTAAGTGAGGATACAATTGTCTCACTTGTCCAATCTCTCTCCATTTTTCACTGCTTGGCTTTGAACCCTTGAGCCCAACTCCGAGGTACTCAACATCTCCCCTGTGTGTTGTTCTCACCTTCCTGTCCAGAACTATGTCTTTTTGCAATTCATTAAGATATTTAGGTAACAGATCATCAGTCGAAGGCATTTGACTCTACTCTTCGGGATCCTCAATTAATGAAGGTTCAAATAGTCTCAAGCTGTGTACATTTACCACTGAGTAGATGTGGATGTAAGCTGGTAAATCAAGGTGAAAAGCATTCTCACCAATTTTCTCAAGTATCTTGAAAGGTCCATACCTGATAGGTTTTAGCTTTTTAACTTCACCTTGCATTCTGTCCTTGCTGATATATAGCCAGACTTGGTCACCAACTTGGAAACTATGCTCCATCCGATGTTTGTCATCCCTTGCCTTGTATTTGGCTTGGCTCTTTTCCATCTATTCCTGTACTGCCTGGTGAATCTCTTGGATTTGTTCAATGAACGTAGTTGCCTTGTCCACATCACTATGTCCATCAACTTTTGTGTCTTTACCAAAGACAAAATCCAAAGGAGACCTTGGTGTGAAACTAAAACAGGTCTCAAAAGGAGATCTCTGTGAAGAATAATGTTTTTCTTAGTTGTAAGCATGTTGCACATAACACAAATGTTCATCCCAAAGCTTAGGATGCTTACTGCAATATCCTCTAAGCAACTGGATCACTGTCCTGTTGACTACCTCTGTCTGGCCATCAGTTGTGGATGGAAAGTTGTGCTTGTCTTCAGTTTAGTGTCCATTAGTTCCCACAGACTTGACAAAAACTTCCCCACAAATTGGGTGTCTCGATCAGATACAATGGAAGTGGGTAATCCAAAATGAACCCATACATGTTGAAAAGACAGTTTTTCAATTTGTTCAACTGTAATCTGTTTATTACAAGGTATCAAAATACGCATTTTGCTGAACCTATCCACAACAACATACAGATAATCATGACCTTTCCTAGATTTAGGCAGTCCTCCAACAAATTCCATGGAAACACTTTCCCAAGGATGAGAAGGTACTGGTAATGGAGTGTACAAGCCTAGTTTTCTATTGTTGGGCTTGCTTTTATCACACATAGTACACCCTCTTACATATCTAGAAACTGTCTCATTCATTTTTGGCCAATAACAAAATCTTTGCAGTTGTGCAACTGTTTTACTTACCCCAAAGTGACCTGATATTAGAGAAGTGTGTGCTTCTCGAATTATCTTTACTCTTTCAGTTTGTGGAATGCATAGCTTCCCACAATGATATAGGAGTCGGTCCTTTACATGATAATCCAATTATTCTATTCGTTTGCCTTGACTCAAAGTTGCATATACATCTTTAAAGTCTATATCTTGAGCATATTGTTCAATGTAGCTCTCATGTAACACAGAATTATGCTTAAGTATAGTAGATGCATTTATAATGGGTCTATATAACATATCTGCAACTTTATTGTGTATGCCCTTTTTATATCTGATGACTAAATGAAACTATTGTAGAAACCCATCCATCTATAGTGTCTTGATTGCTGCAGCTTAGTTTGCGAGTGTAGATATTGAAGTGGTTGATGATCAGTATGTATTACTATCTCTTTGCCCATTAAGTAATGTTTCCACTTTTTCATACTCTGTACTAATGCATACAATTCTTTATCATATGTAGGATAGTTGACTACTGCAGAATTAAAAGTCTCAGAATGATAACATATGGGTTAAATGTGCTGTGTCAACACTGCTCCTATGGCATAGTCATTGGAATCCATTTGGATCTCAAATGGTCTTTGAAGATCAGGAAGTGCTAGTACTGGTGCTGTACTAATATTTTCTTTCAAGGTGTCGAAGGCTTTCTGCTGTTTGCCTCCCAACTGAAACACCTTGTTCAATCCTATCAAAGCATGTAAGGGAGCTACAATTAAGGAAAAGTTAGAAATGAATTTTCTCCAATATTGTGCTGCTCCTAAGAAGCTCCTAACTTGTGTAGCAGATTTGGGTTTAGGCCAGTTTATAATGACTGCCACCTTAGAGGGATCTATCTTCAATTCACCACCCCCTACTATATGTCACAAATAATTCAAAGATGTTTTGCCAAATTCACATTTTGAGAGTTTAACATAAAGTTTTTTCTCTTTTCAAAACATCTAGTGTTTGCTTAACATGCTTTAAATGTTCTTCCCATGTTTTGCTAAATATCAGAATGTCATCCAGATACACTATAACAAAATCATCAAGAAAAGGCCTAAGAACATCATTCATTATTCTCATGAAAGTAGCAGGAGGATTAGTCAAGACAAAAGGCATAACTAGCCACTCACACAATCTCTGCTTTGTTTTGAAAGCAGTCTTCCATGCATCTTTTTCTACAACTCTGACCTGATGATACCACTATGCAAGTCTAACTTGGAAAAATAAACAGCTTCTTTCAATTGATCTAAGAGATCATCTATGCGAGGAAGGGGATAACAATTTTTTATTGTTATCTTATTCAGTGCTCGGTAATCAATGCACATTCTCCACGAGCCATCTTTCTTTCTCACCAAAATGATTGGAGATCCACATGGTGATGTGCTAGGTCTGATGAACCCCTTCTCGAGCAACTCCTGCACTTGCTTCTTGATTTCAGCATTCTCTAAAGCGGACAACCTGTACATTCCAATGTTAGGCAATGGAGCATCTTGCTACAAATTAATTTCATGCACTATTTCCTTTTTGGGTGGCAGACCTTTAGGTTCTTGAAACAATATATCATACTTTGAAACAACTTTTTCTAAATCAACTTGTTGTTTAGCATTAAATCCCTCAAATACATTGGTTTTATTAGGTTTCCTTTCCCTTACAACCATCAGTAAGAATTGTTTGCATGAATTTATCATTCATTTCATCTGCCCTGAGTTTATGAGTATAATTATTCTTAAGCTTATGAGCTCTTACAAAGTATTCGATTCCATCTTTAACGAGTAGATACTTGTTCTCAGCTCTATAGAAGATAGCTTTTCCATCATACAAGTAAGGACTTCCTCAAATAATTCCACATATATCCAAAGGAATTATGTCTAACTCAACCTCATCTACAAATTCTGACCTAAAAGAAAACTTGAGTTTGCATTGTCTAGTCACCTGTAGTTGTGATTTATCATTTAACCATCCTAATGGGTATGGTTTCTTGTGAGGTGTAGTCAATAATCCCAACTTCTTTACAATTTCTTCAAAAATTAAATTTACTTGTGAGCCACTATCAAACAAAGTGTCAATATTTTGATGTTTGGAAATAACTTGAATATGGAAAAGCTCATGTCTTTTTCTCTCATTTTCTTCATCAATAGTAGATTGTGCAGAATTACTAGTAGATGCTTCAGAATTCTTACCTTTTATACTTGTGGCTGCAATAGTTGTTTCATCTCCTGAGTCTGACCCCAAATCTTTTTGAATAGCTGCTGCAGTATTCTTCTTCTTGCCCTCGAACTTCTTAGGTCTTAGCTTTGGATGCAGAATCCAACAACGCTCATCATCATGCCCATCCTTCTTATAGTGAGTGCATGAAGACTTTCTTTTATGTGCAGTGTTATCCTTCCTTGCTTTCCATTTCTTTTTTCTTTTCTCCTTATTCTTGCTTGCAGTGGGTTAGGACGATCCCCCAACTTCTGGATTTCCATTCTTTACTCTAGCTTCTAGATGAGTAGCTTGAACATATACCTCATCTATACTAGTGGGATTAAACATGAGGATAGTGTGCCTCATGTAGCTATGTAGACCACCAATGTACTTCAACAGAGTCTTAGGTGAGTCTAATGAGATTCCTACAATCAATGCTTTCTTCCTAAATTCTTGGGTGTATCCTTGTACACTTTTCCCTTTCAACTGTCAAAGAGTTTGCCAACACATCATGGCTTGCTGCATGTAGGCCAATGGATAGAACTGTTTTTTGATTGCAAAAAAAAATTCATTCCAGACAGAAATAGTCTTACCATGTCTCTTCATGTTTGCTTGGGTCCTGCCTTCCCACCAAACCAAGGCAGTGCCTCCAAGGCGTAGGCTTGCCTGCTTAATCTTGCTCTTGTTTGAATCGATGCTCTACACTCTTCAATAAACATCAATTTTTCTAATCCAATTGTCTAGCTTTTCTACATTCAGCTCTCCATCATATATAGGTAAATCAAATTTAACATCTAGCTTAATCAAAGACGCCTTCCTTTTATGTTCAGGGCTATTAGGAGGTGTGAGAAAGCTTTCTTCTTTCCCTTTGCCTTTTGAGTGGTCATGAAGGAAAGACTCTTCTTCTCTTTTATCTTGTTTAGAGCCTTATGAGTCTTCATCCTTATGTTTTCTAAAATCCTTATACATTTCCTCTACCATGGACCTTATGGCTAGGAAGCTATCTATGAATTGAGGGTCTGGCCTCACAAAACCTTCTTTTGACATGGTCTTCTAAGGATAGACTCTCCCAATTTCAGGATTAGTTTCAACCAACTCTCCTTCTCCTAATTTGAGCTTTGACCTAGTTAGCATTCAACAGCTAAATCCAGCACAAGCTTGTCTAACCTTAAAAGCCTAGAGCTCTTATACCACTTGATCTGAGAATCACTTGTGAGTGATCTCAGTTAATTAATTAATGAATGAATGAAGGTATTATAGACTCATGTGTTGGTGTGTGTCTATGTTATCTTAGGCAACAGATCAATAAGATTGCAAAATACACAGACACTGGAAAACAGTAAGAGAAACACAGCAAGAAAACCAGAACACAACAAAATTTAATAAGGAGTTCACCCAAACCTCCTAGGCTACATCTCTGGTCCAAGTTTCAATGGTTGCCTTCTTTTATTGTGTCTTTAAGCAAAGTTTTACAATGAGGAGCTCAATTTGAGTCTCCTGAAACAGAAGATTCTTAGTAGGGTGGTTCTCGGATTCCCCAAGCCACTAGAGTGCACAGACTCTTCCCTACCAAATCTCGACCTCAACTAGTCTTAATGGGATGAGTCCAATTTGGTACTTAGTTCCCGACAGGTATCCTCTCCGGGATTGCTTGAACTTCTCAAGCCTGGTTCTGTCTGTTCGTTGCTGCCTTACCTCTGCAAGTTAGCTCGGCTCTCTGTTCTCTGCTTCACTTTCTGCTTTCTCTGTCTCACTGTTTCCTTCCTCCTTTTTTCCTTGTCTTCTCTCTTGTTTTTGTTCTCTATTTTTTCATGGCTTAAAGCCAATCCGTCCCTTGACTGTTCGCTTCCTCTTCCATCTCTTCAGATCGCCTGCTACTGTCCGCTTGGAATTCCTTGCCTCTGCGTCATTGCCACTGTGTAACGTCTCACAAGGAGGTGGCCACTTGTCCTCTCATGAACTGAGCACCAGCTCTTCCTCGACGGTTCGTTATTTCGGTTACGTTGTGAAATGATTCACCTACCAACTCAGCGGTCAAATCAGACTTCAAACTTTTATATGTCGTAGCTTATTTCTCTGCCAAATCCGGTCTCCCCATCGGGCGCAATCTCTGTCGTTAGATCTGGGGCCTCCAGATCCTACGGTTATTGCTCTTATCGCATGTTTGACTTGCTCGGACATTAGCCTGCGATGAGAGCGGTTTTCTCTCTCATCCATCAGACACACATCAATCAACGTATGGAATCGCTCGTTCCCCTGCCAAATCCTCTTACCGCCCAAAATTCCTCCGATATTCCGCTGGTTTTGGAGCGCATGAGATGCCTTTTAGTTTAGCGCTTTTCCCATGGTTTTTGGGTTTCCATTGTGACTGAGCACTCGAGGCTATTCCATTTCGAGGGGTTTTTCCCAGCAATGTGCGATTAGCCTCCATTTTCGGAAATGGCCTAAAAAATGGCCTCCGTTTTCTAATATGGATTTCCCAATTGCTAGTTTGTGCCACCGCGCGGTCTCCATGGGCCTCAGTCAACATGCTTTGACTGAGGTCCTCATCATTCCGTATTGGCTACAAAATGCCATTGTCTAGAGGTCCTTCCTGATAGGTCTTCTTCACAAGTTTTTCTTTAAAGTCTGTCATGATTCGAAACAGTCATAGAACTCTGATAATTTTCCATGGATCTAATTTGGATCAGTGCCATTATTTGGACAATATCATGTTACATATAGATCCATTCCATAGTTATTGTGTGGCTCTTGTTGTTCCATCCCATCAAGCCCTTGAAATTTGGGCTCAGAAAGAAGGAATTGTTTACAAGGACACCTTGCCAATATTTTGTTGTTCATGTTTTTTTTATAAATAAAGTTAGAACACTAAACTAGAGAATATGTGTATAATATACTTTTAGTTTTCCTTCTTAATAAATATTATCTTTTGGCATTGATTTGGTAAATTTTTCCAACCTTTTGTGGATCTTCCAAGTCGTAATTAAGAAGAAGCATGGTCAAAAGATGCAACAAATGTTGGAGATGAAGGAGGCTTTTCTCCAAACATTTAGGTGCTTCATTGAATTAAGAGTGAATATTAAACTACAACATTTTTTGCTTCTATAGTTATTATTGTATTAAATGTTATCTCATTGAAATGCATAAGAATAAAGAAGCCCCAAAATTACTGAATATTTCCATTGAGAAAGCAAGCCATACTAGCAAGGTTGGCATACTTTTTAAGTTTTATTCTATTCCTTTGAGGAGTTTTTATTAGCTATGACATTGAGATTAGTTACTTGGTTACTTACTCATGAAATGTTGTTTCAATTACTAGGATGTTATTGGCATGGATGTAGTTGCTTCTGAGTTCTACACTCAGAAGGATCAAAACTATGATTTAAACTTCAAGGAGGAGGTGAGTCTCTATTTTGCATTATTGATACCAATGCAATGCATTTAGTGTGCTCTCTATAATTAACATGTGCATTGACACGTGGACCTTTTTAACATCAAAAAAATAATTTCAATGCGTGAAGAAGGAACATGACCATTATCGCCTGAGTTTTACACCATTCTTTCCCTTGTAGACAAGAGATAAACAAAAAATGCCTTAATTGGAAGGAAACCTATTAGATCAATTAAGTTATTTATTTGGATATAACTTTCTTGTTACCTTGGAATTTGATTGTTGCAGAATAATAATGGTAACCAGATATCAGGATATGAGCTAATCAAGCTTTGTCAATCGTTTATTGAGAATTATCCAATTGTATCTATAGAGGACTCATTTATCAAGATGATTGGACTCACTATACAAATTTTACGACCAAAATTAGCGAAAATGTGCAAATTGTTGGGATTATTTATTAGTGAAAAATCCAAAGGTACGTGCTTGCCTTTTGACACCTACTTTTGATTTAATAATTGAGAGTTTCATTGCCTCAGCTTGTTCTTCATCGTCATCTTCATTTCTCTACTTTTATTTCAATTTTCATTTATATATGCATATGTAATGGTGCAGGGTGTTGGAAAGGCGATCAATGAAAAATCTTGCAATGCTATTTTACTAAAGGTAAATAGTTTAATCCTTAATTCTATATATTTGTTGTTGATGTGACATATGATGTCTAATAAGTTTTTATAACCTTTTGTAGGTAAACCAAATTGGTTCTATTACTAAAAGTATTGAAGCAATAAATATGTCCAAATGTCCTAGATGGGGAGTGATGACAAGCCATAGCAAGTATTGATTTAATGTTGTTTTTCTAAGTCTCTTTATTTCCCTCATTTTCGTAATTTTACATCATATGTGATATTGATGTGTATTTTTTTATGTTTCTCTCATTGTGTGTATGTAGTGGTGAAACAAAAGACACCTTTATTGCAAGTATGACAGTGGGCTTGGGCATGTTAATGTTCATTTTTGAGTATTTGGTTTCTTTAAAGTGTGTAGATAGATTAGTGAGTTCAACATGTGTCAAATGTGAAACTTTAGTGTGTATGGAGTCGAGAATTTAATCCTTGTTCTGTTATATACTTGAGGATTTAAGGTTTGTAATTATTATGAAGCAATTAAGGTATAAATTCACTTCTGATCTATAAGGGTTATGTGTCTGCATCATGATCCAAAAATGGATCTTGGATAAACCTCTAAGTCTAAAAGACCTCATATAAGAGGTGAAAGGTGCCAAATGGCACACATCCTTTGTAAATAAGAGGAAAATGAAAGTCGCAGGCTACTCTCAGAAATAGTCTCATTGCAGAGACCCGTTCATTCTGAATCTAATGCACTTCAATGGGGGAAAACGGACTTCAAATGAAGAAGTTATCACAAAGAGAAGTTCCCCTTGTTCTTTGGGAAAAGAGGCAAAAATCATTTAAAAAAATGGGAAAAAGACCCTTATGAGGAAAAATCGCATCGCATGAGGCCAAGACTTAAACTTGGGCGAAAGGCATCCCCGATCAGCGAGCTCCAATGATCGGATCGGCGGATCGGATCAGAGGCAGGCAGTGTATATGAGGCAAAGGTCCTGGCCAAGTGATATGCTGATCGCCGATATCGGTGCATCGCAATCGGCGATGCCATGAGGCAAAGGTAGGACTCCGTGACGCGCGATATGCCGATTGCCGACATCGACAGATCGCAATCAGCGTCGGCAGCAGTCACACCGTATGGCTTACCTCGGGTCCCCACGATACATGCGACTTGCAATATATATACATATATGCGGACCTGACGGGGCTATGAATGCAAATACGTTATATTTCAGATCCAGACCAAAGCCATTTTCACGGGATTTTTCAGTATTTTAATGTAATTTTAAAATACAAAGGGAAACCTTGGAACAGGGGCCAAAGCGACTTGCGATAGCGATTATGGGTGGACCCGATAAGATTATGGACGTGATTTCATAACATTTGAAGTCTGGCTAAATGGCCAAAGATGTGTTTTTCATGCATTTCTCTATGTATTTCATTATGTGTCCATTTCTACATAGGAAGGCAAAATGACTAGTTTTCCCATGCGCCGGTCCCTTCCCATTGGAAACTGCCATCACACCTATGCATTATGAAGCTCAGAGAGCCACAGAGGCGAAAGAGAATGATTATGCACAAAGAAAACCGCTGTGGAAGCTGCAGAGCTGGAGGATTTCCTCAAAGAAGCTAGAGAGATCAATTTATGGGCAGGGAGAGAGCAGGCTAAGTGAACAACGAGCAAGATTTGAGTGCGAGAGAGCCTTTGGAGTCACTCGAAGGTCGAGTGAAAAGCCAAAGAGCTCAATTGACAACAACATATTTTTGCTGAAGGTTGCTAAAGTTTCTTGGAGGTTGAGCGACTCACAGAGGCACATTGAGGCTGAGAGAAATAGCTCAGAGAAGCCAGAGCAGAGAGCCATGAGCCACAACTAGAGCTGAAGAGCCAGAGTGAGAGCTGAGAGCTAGAACTAGAGCCAGAGCTAGAGTCAGAGTCGAGAGCCAGAGCTAGAGCCAAGAGCCAGAGCAAGAGCCAAAGCCAGAAAGCTGAGAGCTTCAGAGCTAGGGATGAGATGGTAAAGTAAGCCCATTGAGTTCTGTGCAAACCGGTGGAGTTGAGTCAAAGACTTGTAAAAGAACTGCTGCCATAATCCTAGAGAGCCTAGTTGAGTTGACTAAAGCTCATGGAGACGTAGCCCAAGAGTTTTGGGTGAAATCCAAATTAATATTGCTGTTATGTGTGTGCTTTACTTGGTGCATTATTTACTGTTCTTTGTATTTAAAATATCAGCATAAGAAACAATAATTACAACACTTAATAGTAAAAAAAAACATAAGCATACACCTATAATTTCAAGCATTTCTTAATTCTGCATTGGTTAATCAATAAGACTTGGGAATATTCAAGCTTTGGGACTGGGAGAGGTTCTTGTAAGTTAGACAAGAAGCCTAAGAGCCCCATTTTTATATCACATCATCAGGGCCAAATAAAGACAGGTGCCCCTTTTAGGTCTGAGTGACTTTCCAAATATAATCAAATGCTTTTATAATCCAGTCTTCTGATTTTTTTTGAATCAGTTATTTGTTCTTCCTTTTATTTACAATCTTTATTGTCACCTTTGTAGCTCTTATGAATTGAGGAGGAACTAGGGTCAGCAGCAGTGTATGCAGGCACAATTTTCCGCAAGCCTGTAGAGCCATACTAAATAAAAATGTTTTGGCATGTTCGAGAATGTTTTTGATGTTTAGGATGTGGGGAAATCAATAAGATGTTTTTCCATTTTCGAGAATGTTTCTCTCTATTTTTTTTAGAGAGCCTCGATTGCAATGGAGCTAGAAGTAATAAAGGCTATGTGTACATACCAACAATAAATTTGAAATACCCTTTTCTTCTTGGATTCCTCAATTATTCAAATTATATTTTTAAAAATTTGAAGACTACCATTTGGACTTGGACAAGGTAGAACCTAACACTTACTTTTGACCAAATCATAAGCATGTTTTGAATTTAACTCATATTTTCTTTAGATCCAACGATGAATCTTGTGACACTAGAGACAGATAACTTACAGGGAACAAGATCAGGACTTGATATGAAGCGCGTATCACTCTTGCACTTAATTTAAAAGGTTTTTGTGATTTTAATAAATTCATTTATTCAAAATGGTCCCAGCATTTTGCTACATGAAAAACACGTAAACGTTCACACATAAGCTTATGTCATTCTTGCACAATAAAAAAAAAACACCTGGTGATAATGTGCAAAAAAAGTAAGAGTAGTACATTACCAACATGTGGCTCTTGTTTCTTTTAGGATGCAATTCTCAAGCCAACTATCATAAATAATTTATTATATGTTGCCTTTTTCTTTCCATTTATTTTCACAAGTTATCTACAGCCTGAGTTTTTTAGCATGTAACTTAGTTAGTATGATTATGCCTAAGATTTTCTTGAAGGTTGAATGCTAAGTTTTTAAGTTGTTCTTTTTTATCGTGATATTTTATTTTCTTTGTTTATATAGGTCATCTAGCCACATGGTGGCCACTATCACCCCATTGAAGAAAACATGTTTGAGTTTCTTGCTTTTCTGGAGAAAAATGGTAGACATTGTTGATGTTAAGGTATATTATGTTGTATAAATATTTTATAGTTTACTTTAGTTTATATGCTAGTGTTCATTGTCTTTCATGCCTCATACTATGTATTATGTTTTCTTTCATTTCAGAAGAGGAAATCAATATTGTTGGTAAGAAGAAAAAATTGAAGAAAGAGGAGAACAATAACACTGGATCGACAAATGCAGAAAGAGCGATAGAAGAGAAATGGTCTAGTGATACCCTTAAAGCTAATATCCTGCATGAGAAACACATGCACAAACTGATGGTCAAATATTTAGAGTTGGTGAATTCACTACAATGCCTTGGCAACGTTTTGAAGTGATGAAACAATATTTCATGTGTAAATTTTAATCCAACCAGTATAACGTTGGAAAGTAATATTGTATTACTTGATATTTTATATAATATAATTTATGTGGTCGAAATTATTTGTAGTTGCACTTGATATTATTTAGCATTGTAATTAACATATGTAGCCTTGTCTTTTCATATTAGATGAACATGCACATTTTATGACATTATTTTTTTAATTTAGTTGCGAAATCATACTAATTAATTTATGTTGATAAATAACGACTACATAAAATCAATCTAAAACTACTAAATTAGTAGTTTATATTGATTAATGATGAATACAAATAAAATGAATATACAACTAAATTAGTCATTTATAATGATTATTAATGAAAGTAAATGAAATGAATATAAACTACTAAATTAGTCGTTTATATAATGAATTTGAAACTACCAAAAATAAATAAATGACTATTGAAAATGATAAGTTTTTTATTACGCATCACGACTATATTTTGCATATATACAACTATTAGTAGCTAATTTAAAGTATCTTATAACACGACTGAAATTTAGTCATATTTCTTTGGTCATTAACCAGCTTCAAACGATGACTAAAATTTGCATATATGTTACTATTAGTAGCTACTTTACAATATCTTATAACATGACCAACATTTTGGTCATATTTCTTTGGTCACTAATTGGTTTTTTCGGGTGATCATATAGTAATATATTTTGTTGTATATTTTTCCATTAATTGGGGCAATTAATGACTAAATCAATGAACAAAATTTTGACTAAATATGATACTCGACGATAAAATTGAGACAACCAATTAATGACTAAATGAAAAAAACTAATAGTTGGTAGCATTATGAGATACTGTATATTAGTTAATATTGATCA
This sequence comes from Pinus tabuliformis, assembly GCA_031772625.1. Taxonomy (NCBI): domain Eukaryota; kingdom Viridiplantae; phylum Streptophyta; class Pinopsida; order Pinales; family Pinaceae; genus Pinus; species Pinus tabuliformis. The sequence continues at coordinate 89,354,379 of CM062810.1, read as the reverse complement.
CCGACTGAAAAATGTTCATTTAAATGAAAATTTTAGTCATTTTTTTAGTAACTAATCAGCCATTTTG